>CM067342.1:42355177-42640177 GCA_034190875.2 Urechis unicinctus
AATGTTCACCAAAGTAGCCTAAATGCAGAGAGCCACTTTACAATAGACCCGCAAGAAGCAAATTGCCATGACGACCACTCCGCACGCCAGTCAAGCAGACATATGTAAGCAATCCTGAATTGAATGGGTATGAATTGTGTAATCTGCTAATTATAACACGATCCTCTTCATTCATTGTGCCTCTCGCACATATAACCTGGTGATATCTTGACTGAACATAGCTCCTATTGGATTAAAATCAAGAAAACCCTTGGTTACAGTACAAGCCCAACTATTGAGGGATCATCTGCTTCACCTCCTTCTCTGGGTCGTGATCAAAGGTCACAATGGGCCAGGGTTTGTCAAATATCAGTGTCTTGATGGCCCTGATCACGCTTACACCTGCGGATAATGAGTTGAAATAGGCTTGTTGTGTGTATTATAACAAGCGCATGCGTTCAGCAATGGAAAAGACAAACCTTCGTTTTAAGTATATATATCAACATGAAATGTCTCGTTTTTCTAACTTAAAAAATGCCTCATCGAAAGTACTTATTTTGAAATATAAAACATGAATAAAGGATCTGTGATGGCTACCTAACATCATAATAATTTTAAGTGAACATTATAACATAGAAAAGAAATCACTTCACCAAGATACCGCTATTCCATGCAGATGTCATCAGCTATCACTGTATGTCAGAATTGGACTGCCATTGTTGAAAACCAAATTGCGAATAGAATATGCAATGCTGGTAATTATATCATGGTGACAGCCTTTGGTGATATTTATATTAAGTTGGTAAAATGACTAAATCATTGTTCGGTAGTAGTGAACACCTAATCAGCTTCACATTACCTTTTTGTGTGCCTTTCAAATCGTTTTTGAACGCGAATGAGGGCCAACAACATTCAGTCCAGGGTATTATCAATAGAACAAACTTTACTGCACGGATTGTTTGGAAAGGCATCATTTCATCGTGCGATTGTTTCCGCCTTGCTTGACTGAATCTATGCATGATTAAGCCAAATGCATAGTTTTTATCCGTACCTATTCGTACTGAATCTTTGCCAGGAACTGATTATCAATATCATGCATCCCTAACGCTGCGCACGAATGCATCCAATAATGTGTACTACGTACAGTTTAATGCTCAACTCGGTGTGGAGAATAAATGTTCCTTATTGAACATCAGATTAGGCAGCCATCGGCAGGAGTCACATGTAAGCCTACCACATCAACTGTTTGGTAAAAAGATAACAGACATTTAGTCACAAATTTTATCTTTGTTATCGGATTAACGGAAATGAAGGATATGATGGTTACCTTTTGTCAAATATGCCTTAAGTGATTTAATATCCACATCAAGTTATCCGTTTTTTATTTATGTATCCATGAAAATCGAATAGTTGTAAAGATTGTGGAATAAACAATAATCATGATTGATGATAAATAATTCATGCAGCGATTACACACAAGCTCCACGCATATTAGAGCTGATTAAATTAAGCCCTCTATATCCGAAATGATAATGACCCTTACCCTCTGTGAATAAAATTCATTCTGACAAAGAAGCTGATATTGTACATTTGACCATATCAGTGTGATTACAAATAACCTCATTCGACGTAAATGGATAGAAGTGCGGATCGTTGTTATTCCCAATGTATGTATTGCAAACTACAAATACGTACAGGTTTTGGTTATGTAGCTGCGCCTTATGGTCATTCTAACGCATGCGTTGATCCGACATGGGTATTTTATGAAACGTCCCGAGCAATAAAACCGTGAAATACATTTGATTGCAACTGCGCACCATTGTCAAATTTATTCATATTAGGATTTATATTTAATAATCTAAAATTACAACAAAGAGCGACATTAAGGGGATGGTGTTATGGTGGGCGAACGAACTGATCCCCGCAAAGATTACATTGATTTATACTTCTTGAATTTAAATGCATTCAGCCAACCAAAGCAATGTATATATGTCACTATTTCGGCACAATTTCTCACTTATATATCCCAAATGACGAGGCTGAATTTATGTTGGATCTACTCAATCTCTATATATATAACTATCAATAAAACCTTCACTCCATAAGCATATGTAAGATAATTGTCAGAAAATTCCAAATTAGTTTATATCACACGCCATGTGGCTGTGGCTTTTATTGCCAAGAAATATACAGACATCAGTGACAAAATTAATGTGATGTGACGAACCACATCCAGCATCAAGCTCGTCATTTCATGCGTAGAGCTTGGTCGGCAATGCACTGGGCGGAGACGAGGATTAAAGGTTATTCGATGGTAAGCAGATTAAGTCCTTTAGGTAAGGGGAAAGAGTTTGAGATACAGCAAAGGAAGATGGTGGGGCGGGGGTCGATAAGGTCAGGCGGGAAGGTGAGCCGTTGGCCGAGGACGGGACTACAGGTTATCAGTTGCTGGAGGCTGGTATGCATAACATCAGGATAGTTTGCTGTGAGCAGACACTGGGGAATTACAACAGGCTGTTCATAGTCTGCGAATCTATGACTAAGCAGGTTACTGTGTTGGACGTCCTTCCTCGTTTGGACAAGTCACGGTTTATCAACACTAACATTTTGTCCCCTGATCCTATTTATTTAACTAGGTTAAGTTGCCATCACTGAGGGCAGAACCCACGGGGATATTGAAGATGCTGAGATCCCACGTGCAGGTTATTAGCTTTTTGGGAAAGACAGGCAAGATACTAACGATAGTAGTAGAGAAGGGATGTTTATTTACTTTAGAGAAACAACTCATGAAAGTAGGGAAATTGTCTCGGATGAAACATATGCTATTGAGAAGACACCGTAGTATACAAACATCTAGATTGCTGAATAGTGAAGTCATGAAGCCAGTCAACAATAGGAATGAGTTGTGGCAAAAGTGTGGAAGTACAGGACAACATTAAGATCTGATATTATTCCGAGAGTAGTAGCGTATGAGGAAAACGATATTCTTAAATGGCTCATTTCGTTAAACCCAAACAATGCATCGTGTAACTGTAGCTTCGGCTTCTGAAGGAACTAGCTGCAAATATTCCAGCAAATTACCGGCCAATCAGCTTGACATCCGTAGGAAGAAATATTCTGGGGAAAATCCTGATTTGTGGAGCTATCGTGTCTGTAGCGGGTTTAGCGGTTTTTAAATGGCGCAAGAGAATCAATTCGATTAGGCTGCTGGGTCGTGTTTATATAAACGTGCTACTAAAAGCGATGAATCAACCGCTTTGTAGGTCACTACCATTATCCATGTTAAGTGTTTATTCTTGGTTGGTCCTTGTTATATAAGGTCCATTCCCTGATTAAACGTCCAGGTGTTTACATTTCTAACTTGATTTAGTGATTGCTATGCATAGACCATAAAGGATGAAAACCGGTAAAACATACCTTCCCGCCAACAGATCGATTATCTATCACCCAACCATCAGATGTCAATAAATGCATGATGTTATACTAAAGCCGTAGTCTCGCTGGCGGTACAGCGTGACGTCCTCCATGGATGTTCCCATTAACGCCTCGACACTTTGTAACTTATGTAATAGATATTCGGTAAAGCAGTACCGCTATACTATTGGTCGGGACCATTCTATCTTCGAATTTCTGCGCCCTATCATGACCACAGACCACAGTCCTAGCTAAGGCATCCTATTGTGTTAGTAAGTAGCGCTGGGTTGTTTGGTTATTGATGCATCTTAAAAGACATGAAAGTGTGTTCTTATGCTCAAATGAACGGATGTGGAAATATTAACAAGTAATATTCTTCTAATTACGTTGAAGTTCGTACAACCTATCTTTGAATTATTTGCTTTTTCATTTGTATCATTTACGGTTGGGTTGACTAGAGTAAAATATAATGTCATGCAATATATCACTGACCGTCGAATTTCTTTTAACCTACCCACCTGCATGTATTGTGGCATATACAAAATGTTAACTAAGTCGCCCATTCAATATTGTTTTTGCCAAGCCCTGATGTGTATTTAGATCAGTCGCACTTCTTGTAATTAGGTAATTCCTGGAGAACAAATAAGGTAAGGCGCAGCAACTGCTAGAAAGTAATTGCAATATATTCCAATTATTAGCTAAAGGGAAAAACAATTGCTTAATACTAGCCAAATATAGCTAGAGAAGACGAAATATGCAAACATGGCCGCGGAGTAGGGAAAATACCCTTTACATGCTGAGTGATCAAATGGGAACAAACTAAATAATAACCATCAATTATGATGAAGTTAAGGCTGCAACAAGAATGACATATCTTGTTATTGACCACAGTATAGAAACCATTGAATGATAATAATAACAGGAAGGATACAATGAAGAGCCATCATATGCTGCAGCCAGGACATGTTGCCCCATCTACTAACTGGATTTAACAAAGTTGTTTGTGCGTGAGAGTCGAGTAAGTACAAAACAGCCCATTAAGATGAGACAAATTGCTGACAAAGAAATCGCCATTTTGTAAGACCATAGTTAGAGGTCGCTCTCAATCCATCCTACTACTCATGAACATATCAAGTACTTCAGCGATATAGACGAACAACCATTACAATTACTCCCCGTACCAAATTCTTGGACGTTACTATGTACAGAAATTAGAAGCTTTAAATGTAAGATGGAATTCTATCAATTTAAAGGACAGTTTTCATGGAATAATATAACTGTTATAACGGTTGTTTACAATAAATCAGCTTAAACTTATCTGATGATATATGAAGTCAGGTTATCACAATGTTATCTGGCTTATCAAGTGCAGAACTAATTCCTAACTTAAGTTCATGCAGACATGATACAGACTAATAGTTTTATTTAAGAATAATGCATTTATTCTTTTGGTCGTTTCCGCGAAAACGCAATAAATCTGTTACGAGCCACTTTACACAGTTTGCCAATTATTACCTTTATTGCTATGATATTTGTAACAAATTCTACAAAAGCATCGTTCTGTTTATATCTACGCTCACAGGAAGCTTTAATATGAAGCTTTGTATACACTTATATATCAATGATCTATTGATGTTTAAGACACGTAATTGCCACTAAAACTGCTGTGACTGGCTTTAAAAGCTACTAACAGCATATTTCAGTATTGTTTTCCACATGGCATGAACATGGCACTCAGTCGTCATTGATGGCTTCAAGATTAATGAATTCGGGCAGGATATCATGTTTCAGTGGGAGTTTGACGACGGTTAATCTACGTATTGTCTGTCCACTGACTGAGCTGCATATAATACAATTGTTGGGCACAGTAAATCATGCTGTGGTGTCGCACTTTCTGTGTTATCAAAACAGAACTCCTTCTTAAGAGCAAATGGCTTCGTCCCTTAAGTATATGCAGATATGCAACAGACTATTAATGTCTACAAAACGTAATGTATGACCGCCGCTAATTGCCAGCACCGCATTTATTCTGAATTATCACGTTGCCACACATAGCGCTAGAACTTCGAAAATATGTTATCATTAGGTATTGCTCAGTATAATGCACGATGTCACTAAACGGCCCCATGCCAGTTTCCTGTCGTACAATGTATTCAACTGGGCAATGAATATACGTTTTCCGCCGATGTTATCAAATAGCGAACATGGTTAGTTATTCTTTGTTTACAACCCATCCTTCCTAAATTCATAAGTGCTGCATATTCGAGCAATTTTCGGCCCATCCTGTAGTGAATCCAATAGGGTAACGATCCATTAGCGATTCCGTATGTATTATTGTGGGAGTGTTTTGTAGTTGACGTCGATGGTGTTCGTCTGAATAAGGACATGATAGTATTTGTGTTTATCTAATGGCAAACCAATGACAGGAATAATCCTGATCTGCACGTTGCTACGGAAACATCCACCATCATTGCAATCACGACCAATATCGTCGTCATCAATATAGCAATGGTGATAGATGAGGATGATTGTGACAGTTGGACAGTTTCCCTAAAGAGCCATTTCCCAATTGACACAAACTTGTTACCCATACAGGGCTGCGAAACCCATTTAACGTGATCATCCGTGTCACGGCGGTAAGCATGGTGAATAACATAGCGCAGTGCGACACACATTCTCTGTATCATAGGAGGTTAATTAAAATAGTGTTCCGAGTTCACTTATAGCATGGAATAAATCTCCATGATTATATGTAAAATATTTCATCAAGATGAAAGCATCCACATTATTTAATCAATGTGTTATATATGTAGCAAATACGGTCACTTGATCAATTAAGGATCAAACAAAAATTGCAACGCAGTAACCTGCCATGTCAGATGGAATGGAATGAATAGCCAGCTTGGATAAGACAAATGATCGTAATGTAACATCGTTATACTATGTGATGACCTCAATTGAAGAGCGCCCTGGGATTAATTCTACGACGGGGTTATGAAGTTTTATCTTTCTTGTGACGAGAGTTCGATTAATTGAGCTTTTTCCTCATCCTAAATGAACTCATGGAGAATCACAGTGTATATAAACGCGTTCCAACTTGATATTTGCTTATACAAAATGTGATGGATAAGTTCTGTAGCCCGTGGGTAATGCACTTCGTCTGCGTCTATCATCTACTGTACGCTTCTTGCTGCTATGATGTTTCACTTCGTGTTTTGTCGCTAATCTCCACCGCCAAATGTATCGATTATGTTGTTGAGTATTTGTTAGACGTGTAACCTACTATTTCCTTAGCTACCGCACTTAAATAACACCCAATATCATAGACGGATGTTGATCTCATCGTTCATTGTGGTTTTCTTTCCTTGCGGAGAATCATAATATCTGAAATACACACACAGTAGTAACGATTAAAATTATATCATACAGTCAGAGCAAGCAGAGATCACATGGTGTTTCTTCACTGACCCGTGGTGGCCGTCTGATTAACGGCTCTAACTGGATATACAGGTTGGCTGTACACATGTAGTCGTACTCTTGGCTTGGTCGCAACAATGCATCTTAATTGAGCATCCCTTTTTGTATGATATACTCATTAATGTCAGAAATAAGACCACACAGGTGATGTCACGTGCCTGGTTGTCATTATGATATTACATGTAGTTATTCACATACTCTATTATCAGTTATACAATCGCCTGTGTACGCTCCCGCATCAAACGCAAGGATACATGACATCACGATCAACTGTAAGGCAAATGTCATAAAAGAATAAATAATATGGCGCTGAATGTATAAGCTTCACAATGCTGAATACTATATCTGAACGAAAGAGCAGTGTATATGCGAATTGGACCTGATAACAGTCTGCCTTCTACAGAACGATCGAGGCACTTGACATCACGGAGCAGCGGTACGTTTATATTGTTCCCAACCGGATGTTGCACATTAGCCCTCATCAATGTTACTATAAATGACCAAATTCGGTGTTAATGTGAGGGAACGAAGCTACTTTGAATTCCGCAGTGTGATGGCATGTAAGATTCTGTGTTAATTGCATGTTGCAACATTGACTCACATGACATATGATTCACATAGTCTATACTATGTGTCAGCGACTAGGTACATGCGTGAGTGACAGGAACATCTTTTATATGCATATAACGTTATGGTGTCTTCACCAATCGTTAAATGATGTCGATGCATTCACATTTCTAAAGAAGCAATATTCTGTCCGCTTCTTTACGAGCAGCATTATCAATCTCACAACCGTGCCCATTCTATATAATACATATAAGTTATAGTACAGTGCTAACGGGCCACAGAGCACATCGATAACATGTTGGCTGAACGAACCTTCCACGGAGCCATGTTACAACGCCCACGGCGAAAATCAACATCAAACAAATCAGAAATACTAAGAAACCTAGTAAAGGCACACTAAGAATAATCATAGCAACATGAGGAGGTTTTGTACCAGATAGATTGAATGATGTGAATACCTCATGTCAACTTAACATTATACGTTGTTACGAGCATTAACACTCAATGCCTTGCTGATACGGAGTCTGGGTCAGGGATGAAAAGCAAAATATTGCATACAAAAAATACACCAATGTGAACAACTTTCGCATATTCATCATCCACGCGTCATTGGTTCGTACAATGATGTGTTATGTTAGACTATCCATCATTGATACTTAGTTGCCAGCTAATCTTTTCTAATTGGCTTGCATTGAAACTAGATGTTGAGATAAACTAAGTTTCAATTGGTATCTGATTATCGGATATATTCTATTCCTTCCCTAATGTAGTTCGTTGCAATACCGTCAACGTATCAAAAGCAAAAAACCCATCAAACATATCATAAACATATAATAAGAAGAAACTCAAGTCACTAACACTTCATCGTTACCAAGACCTTCATCGCCGTCATTGTATCAACTTCACCAAAAACGTCATCATCGTCATAAATATCATCATCATCTTAATCACAACTGTCATGGCAATCGACATCCTCATTGGCATCATCCGCAAAATATCTGTCAAATATCCATCATCATCATCATCGTCATTATCATCATCATCATCATCAACAACAACGTCTCAGCTGCCTACATTAGTTTTGTTATCTGAAGATGAACTTGACCTAGTTATGTCCGTATTTTTGGTTGGCTTTGTTCCAAGCTTGAATTATGAGTTCAGCACAAGACCATGCCTTCCTGTCACATCATACGATCAGCTAAGTCAGTCCTATCAGAGATGTCAGCGCCTCACACAAACCTACATTATTATAGACTATTCCATGTCCTCAGTTTAAGACCATCAGATGCTTGCCTAAACATTACGCCGGTACTTGTAGCAAATCATTGGAATACAATCTGAGAAATACTCTCTAGAGGTCTTTTATCCACACGAGATCATATATACCGTCAGATTTGGTGGGATGTTGCCGTCAATAAAACGCCATAATATAAGAAGGGTTACTGTGAGGCAATGAGGTCCTGTAATGCTTGAAACGCATAATAATTAACCTTTGTCTAACCGGACCAGCGCCGACACAACTTGCATCAACCAGCATTCTTTGCATGCAGGAACATATTTATTCTTCTGCATGGAATGCACTGTCGCATTCTAATCACCAGTCAGTATTGGGGTGCCAAACACTCCTTCGAGGCCTATCCATCTCCGCTTTGCGTTAGCTATGACGGTGCTTAGGTGCTTTATATATTGAGCTAACTATATTAAAAGCTAGGGGGTAATATTTAACGAAATATTCCCAGATAAAAACACCATTGCATATATGAAACGCTAAGCTGTTTTCGACGCCTCGTTGCAATTAACCATGCCCCAACCCCGAAATCAATATCATCGTCGCCGTGAACACTTTATAATGTAGTTGTCAAATGAAATATGCATCCCTTAATCGCACTTTCTAATTAATTGTGATGTAGCATTATACGAAGTGTCGCGCATCAGGACAGCAAAACAGAAAACTATCATGACGAGGCATGAACCATGTACGGCAGACGCTAATCTTGCATCTTTTGCTCCTCGCGTAGCAGGTGGTGCTGGATAAATACAACTTAAACTGCGTCATCTATTTAGTTTTACGTTCATAGATATTGGTCATACATCGTCTGCACGCAGATTTGTAATGGATCCATAGAAAGCTTACCATCGTCAATATCAAACGACGTTCAGAATCGCCGAAGCCTCTCGATGATTACCGGTGGGATTAGGGAATAATCAATATTCATGCCAGGAGAGAAACAAGCCACGCTGTCAAAAGGCTATGCACAATGATTAGTGCTCATATCAATGACAGGTTTGAATGTAACATCAGTCCTTGTAATCCGTCATTTCAGTTGACGTGTAAAAATGATACAAGTGATGATTCTTATGAAGAAGGCAAGACACAATATTGATTCATGTAAGCAGCGCGAACATGAAGTTTATTGTGACGAACATATCTACGAGGAACAAAAAGTTTTCTTCAATGAATGACGCCTTAAATGACATGGATACAATGCGAGGCCAAACTCTTCAGAAACTTTTGCATATTGCTTTTCGCCTAAGAGAACGCAATCATACAGAGAAACTTCATTTAATAGAACAACGTGAATCAATCATACCAAGATGTATACCATCTAATAACACAAATCTAATAAAACCTGAAGTGGCTCCCCTATCTTAACAAATACAATTCAATGCAATAGATGAAAGAGACGAAAACGTTCTCTTCGCTACAGCCACCACAGCTTGTGAGTGATAGTGACATTCGACATGAGAAGTTTCGGTTTGAATATAAATAAATGAAAAGCATTTTGTTTATTTTAAGGGCTTTACAATGGTAGGTTGCTGTAAGCTGATCAACCAACAACTAAAAAGCATCTAAGGTACGTTCCACAATACGTACGTAGAGGCATTTCGATCGTGGTAACCTCATCAACAGTGGGACTACAAATAAAAACAAAGGACAAAGCATTCATGTTAATTACAATAAGCGTTATGCTAAGAAGTAAGCATGGATTCACAAATCAAAGGTTTCAATATACAACAACATGGACAAAGATAATGCTGGAATATAATTCGCGCAACACGAATGATTGCAGACCCGTTTGTCTTAAATGAGAACGACGCAGATCCAAGGAATGAATGTTAAACAAAGATGAAATATTCTTAATCTTCATTCATATATGTCTTCAGATTGAGCAAACCAATGCATTTGATAATTAAAACAATTCGTACCTAAACCTCCTGCTGTGTGCAGCAATGTTTATTTCACTACAGTGGTCAACTATTACCTTAGTGTCACTTTATGTTAATGTGAGAATGGGATAACATATAATTGTATTGAATTGAATAATCTGTAAAATGGGATTTTTGAAACCTCCGATTTTGCCAAAACGCATTAACCATGATGATACACTCAAAAGCAATCTACTGCTATCATTCCGAGAACATCAGTGGGTTTCCTTACTAGTTCAAACTCGATGTAATCAGCGATTATGTCTCCCTTTATAGCCATGTATTCAGTTGCGCAACAAAGAAGAATGTCTTCAGGATCTGTTCTGAAATTGGCCAAGAATGTTCAGGCTTTACCCTATGGTATGGTAACTCACCTAATTCAGGCAACGTGAGATGCATTTAATTGTTTATGACTGTCCTCTTGGTTGTTTATAAAAGGTGACGTGCTAAGCGGTAAACCAAAGCCAATTATGGTTCTCTTGACCATGAAGACACCTACCACTGACCAAACCTTTAACAGGGTAATATGTTGCTGAATTAGGTGTGAAGTGGGTAATACACAAACACCAAGTATGGACCAACCAATTACAAACTCAATTTTCACAGTTTACAAACTACTGGTTGATTATTCTTTGCGCGCACGACCGGGTCAAGGTGGGATGCGAATAAGCATTTAAAAAACACTGTGTTACAACGAGGACAACTTTTCAAACAAAATCGATGCATGCTGAAGTTGAGGAGGGTTTGATTTGCAAATGAAAGCGTATGTGCGTGTGTTTTAGGGGTGGAAATGGTCGTGCTGTTTGCTGTGGTAGCGTTGCTTGCCAACCGAGTTTTAACCCAATAGGTTTAATATTTGCATTAGTTATTGACCAAACAGTCTTAAATTTGCCCCTATTTAGCACAATAGGCACTTATAGGATCGCAATTCAGAGAAGAATGCCCAGCCAGATTTATTTCGTAGCTCAATATGTCCGTCGCGTTTTATCAACGTTTGAACGGATAGAATTGGTGTTAACAATTTGTTCAAAGAGTAACTTATCATTTAAAGTTATCCGGTATCTTCATAAAAATCTCTGGTTTTTCATACAACTCCGTTCATAACATAATGAGTATATATTGTATGTCTTTATTGAATGCATGAATTGACGAATGACATATGTAATGATACATACGACGCATAGGATATAACATAACTCTTAGGTTTCTGTCATGTTAGCATAAGGACATACCTGATTCGCTAAGTGGATAATATCAGCTTGAATGTAACATCAAGCATTACATATTATCTAAAAAGGACGAATAACCTCCCATCAAATGCCATCATGCTATTATTTTAACCAAATCTTATATTTGCATTTAAATGATAACAAATTTCTGTTAATTCTATGTACTTTTAGAATTTACAATATGACGCATATCAACCCAATGAGAGTATCATTGCTCGCTATAAATGTATATCAGTTACTAGAACGATTCAGTTTGATTGAGAGATGCATCAAGAGGGAGCATGATGTGCCGATAACGACGGAAATGTCTAAGAGGTATACGATTCTTCGATCCACAAGGGCGTCATTTGAAGAGCACTATGGTGAAGATATAATCCCATTAGCGATTCGGCGAGCTAGCGCCATACAATAATGGGGCGAGCAGTTGGCAATATGGAAACATCCTGTAAGAAGGCGATGTGTTTTTAACACACATTGGAGATGACGAATTAGTGCCAAAAAGCAACTTGATTTAATCACGCCACGTGCACAAATAAGAGAAGCATTTGGTGCATCTATGGATTCACCTGGTATATATATAAGTCAGTGGATCAGAGGTTTACTATAATATATGAAAATGTTATTAAAACATGCCTTAAGCTCAATTATGCATAAAGAGGTCTTTTAGTGTTGAATAAATGTATAATTTTACAATATCAGTGACGCATTGTCAATTTTCAATCTCATGTGAATATTAATGGTGTGCATTGTTTCAGTTGATATACCACCTGTGCAAATGATATATCGTAAAGTCATCCCATCGAAAGCAAGTGAGCAAGGTGCTTCAGGCTTTGATACTTTTGACATAATGCCTTTGTATAACATATATTGTTAAACAACCATTTAGACAAGAGTTTTTGCAGCAATTATAGAATTTTCTGATTCAGCAAACATATTTGACACACACAAGCTTGCATCGTGACTCATTCAAGCCATGACATGCCAACCACTGCAACGCTGCTATAAATGTGTATAACTCTAGCAACAAGAACACTTACATTTTCGAAAATAACAAAGACGAGGAGAGTTAGGCATAAGTCAAGGTAGATCTTTATTATACGTTTTCCTACACGTTGAACCTCTGCATCATCATATCGGTGGTATTTTATCTAATAGACGGAGAAACTAAAATAAAAAGAATTACAAACTCAGTTTCACAGTTTACAAGACAAATGATAGTAATGTAACATCGTTATACTATGTGATGACCTCCAATATCCATCATCATCATCATCGTCATTATCATCATCATCATCATCAACAACAACGTCTCAGCTGCCTACATTAGTTTTGTTATCTGAAGATGAACTTGGCTTAGTTATGTCCGTATTTTTGGTTGGCTTGGTTCCAAGCTTGAATTATGAGTTCAGCACAAGACCATGCCGTCCTGTCACATCAAGCGATCAAATAAGTCAGTCCTATCAGAGATGTCAGCGCCTCACACAAACCTACGTTAATATAGACTATTTCATGCCTTCAGTTTAAGACCATCAGATGCTTGCCTAAACATTACGCCGGTACTTGTAGCAAATCATTGGAATACAATCTGAGAAATACTCTCTAGAGGTCTTTTATCCACACGAGATCATATATACCGTCAGATTTGGTGGGATGTTGCCGTCAATAAAACGCCATAATATAAGAAGGGTTACTGTGAGGCAATGAGGTCCTGTAATGCTTGAAGCGCATAATAATTAACCTTTGTCTGACCGGACCGGCGCCGACACAACTTGCATCAACCAGCATTCTTTGCATGCAGGAACATATTTATTCTTCTGCATGGAATGCGCTGTCGCATTCTAATCACCAGTCAGTATTGGGGAGCCAAACACTCCTTCGAGGCCTATCCATCCCCGCTTTGCGTTAGCTATGACGGTGCTTAGGTGCTTTATATATTGAGCTAACTATATTAAAAGCTAGGGGGTAATATTTAACGAAATATTCCCAGATAAAAACACCATTGCATATATGAAACGCTAAGCTGTTTTCGACGCCTCGTTGCAATTAACCATGCCCCAACCCCGAAATCAATATCATCGTCGCCGTGAACACAATAATGTCGTTGTCAAATGAAATGTGCATCCCTTTATCGCACTTTCTAATTAATTGTGATGTAGCATTATACGAAGTGTCGCGCATCAGGACAGCAAAACAGACAACTATCATGACGAGGCATAAACCATGTACGGCAGACGCTAATATTGCATCTTTTGTACGTCAAAATAACTTAAGAAGCATTGATTAATTAACACTTTTCGGAAGCATTATTTTGTATAGCTTTTCATCTAATTATACCAGTTGTCCGCGAGAACTACAAGTACCTAGATGCACAGCCAAAACATAGTTAAACATCTACACCTGGAAACACAGCATTGCTTCTCTTCGTCAAGCTATTATTGTCCTTAATGCAGACCAAAGCACTAGGGTCATTATCGTGCTAACCGACGAGACCATGCAGCATATAAGCCAGGGGAAAGCAAACGTTACTCAAAACAGAGATCAACCAAGTCCAAAGATTGACTGATCTAATGCTTCTTTGTAAACGTCTAAGTCTCGTATCGAAGCTAGAACAAGTCTAGAAATAATGTATTTAGCATTAATTGCCATTTCGACTAATTATCATATCAATTTGTATGGATGCAGCTGATCCATTGTACGGTACAACAATGTATAAATATGACATACATACGAGCTATCCAAGGGACATACAATTCCTTTCAAAATGAGATGAATACACAATATAACCACTCCGATTAAAACATGCAAATTAAATAATATTCGTACTTTCTGTGAGCTCGTGGATAAACTGGCAATGCAAGAACAAGAGAACAATGAAAGCTCAAAATACTCAATACCCACCGAACACTTGAATCAACAAACTTTTATACACTTTTTGTGTTTAAACATAAGAATGTTAATGATATATGGATGAAATTGTCATTCAGTTCATTTTCTGGTAAATAATCCGTCATCAAACCTCACTATTATTCGGCGCGATATAATTACTACTGGTGGTGCAATAAACGCATCAAATGGATACAACGAAAATGGATATGTGACGATGGTTTAGATATAACAAAAGCTTTGGTTTCGTTAGGCCACATTAAACGGTAACAATATGTCATTGTTATTATAAGAAATGGAAATCCGATATGCTAATGGGTATTGGCTTATACGATGCCATTAGCCTCTTCTGATTATATAATAATTCACGAATTACTCCAACAGAGAAATGCAGCCGATGTTCAGCGCTCTACGTCATTTAGTACGGTTTTCAACAGGAAATTTTTGAACGACACATTAATACCTATTATAACAAATATCATCATTACTCTTTTCCTAACGAGCATTACAAGACTAGGCATTAATATCTTTGAAAACAAGGACTGTCCAATTAATTTGATGGTGACAATTGTGCAAGTATATATAAGTACTTCATCGCTTAATACCGCGTTGCTGGATCGACCGTTCAACGACTTTGATTCAGGATAAAAAAGCAGATGCATTTATGCAATCAAAGATGAACCACATTTTACTGACTTTTTTCTAGATAAAAATCCGGACATTGTCGCCTTTTTGCCACATGAAGACCTGCCTACCTACAGCTGTGCTGTATTGTGGTGGTCGTAATATCTCAGTATGATGAAGATGGGTCGAGAGAGACGATCAGGTTGTGTATTAAGTACTAATCCTCCGGGACTGGCCTGCCCACACTGTCACTTCCTGCGCTAATTTTCTACATGCAAGAAGCTTCATAACCTCAAACACGGAAAGCGGGGTTGCATTAACAACCGTCAAAATTGGAGTACAGAAAAATCATTTGCAATGAGCTAGCATCATTTTTTGTTCAGGGTGGTATGTTTGCCGACGTAGCCTCAGCGAAGATCACCACAGCACACAAGACACACCCATTTGATTCACAATTTACCAATGCGAAAGTGGACACTATGCTGTAATCATAATGACATACGTGTCAACCCCAATTTCTCCTTCGCCATCGTCATCTTGAATACGTAATTACATTGCACTAACTTCGTGGTTAAATGAATTATCCATCCCCTTCGAGGAGCGGTCTCCTGAAAAGTACTCACAAACAGACATGTGTGTAATGCAGTATTAAACTGTCATGTCTTGTAATATATCACGTGACAGGGAGTGGCAGAACGCCGCTCCTCGCGTAGCAGGTGGTGCTGGATAAATACAACGTAAACCGCGTCATCTTATTGGTTTTACGTTCATAGATATTGGTCGTACATCGTCTACACGCAGATTTGTAATGGATCCATAGAAAGCTTTCCATCGTCAATATCAAACGACGTTCAGAATCGCCGAAGCCTCTCGATGATTACCGGTGGGATAAGGGAATAATCAATATTCATGCCAGGAGAGAAACAAGCCACGCTGTCCAAAGGCTATGCACAATGATTAGTGCTCATATCCATAAAAGGTCTGAATGTAACATCAGTCCTTGTAATCCGTTGACATGAACAAATGTTACAAGTGATGATTCTTATGAAGTAGACAAGGCACAATATTGATTCATGTAAACAGCGCGAACATGAAGTTTATTGTGACGAATATATCTCCGAGGAACAAAAGGTTTCCTTCAATGGATGACGCCTAAAATGACATGGATACAATGCGAGGCCAAACTCTTCAGAAACTTTTGCATAATGCTTTTCGCCTAAGAGAACGCAATCATACAGAGAAACTTATCATTTAATAGAACAACGTGAATCAATCATACCAAGATGTATACCATCTAATAACACAGATCTAATAAAACCTGAAGTGGCTCCCCAATCTTAACAAATACAATTCAATGCAATAGATGAAAGAGACGAAAACGTTCTCTTTGCTACAGCCACCACAGCTTGTGAGTGATAATGACATTCGACATGAGAAGTTTCGGTTTGAATATGAATAAATGAAAAGCATTTTGCTTATTTTAAGGGCTTTACAATGGTAGGTTGCTTTAAGCTGATCAACCAACAACTAAAAAGCATTTAAGGTACGTTCTACAATACGTGCGTAGAGGCATTATGATCGTGATAACCTCATTAACAGGGTGCCTACAAATAAAAACAAAGGACAAAGCATTCATGTTAATTACAATAAGCGTTATGCTAAGAAGTAAGCATGGATTCACAAATCAAAGGTTTCAATATACAACAACATGGACAAAGATAATGCTGGAATATAATTTGCGCAACACGAATGATCGCAGACCCGTTTGCCTTAATTAAGAACGACACATATCCGAGTAACGAATGCAAAACAAAGTTAAAATATTCTTATTCTTCATTCATATATGTCTTCAGATTGAGCAAACCAATGCATTTGATATTCAGAAAATTCGTACCTAAACCTCCTGCTGTGTGCAGCAATGTTTATTTCACTACAGTGGTCAACTATTACCCTAGTGTCACTTTATGTTAATGTGAGAATAGGATAACATATAATTGTATTGAATTGAATAATCTGTAAAATGGGATTTTTGAAACCTCCGATTTTGCCAAAACGCATTAACCATCATGACACACGCAAAAGCAATCTACTGCTATCATTTCGAGAACATCAGTGGGGTTTCCCCACTTGTTCAAACTCGATGTAATCAGCGATTATGTCTCCCGTTATAGCCATGTATTCAATTGCGCAACAAAGAAGAATGTCTTCAGGATCTGTTCTGAAATTGGGCAAGAATGTTCAGGTTTTACCCTATGATATGGTAACTCACCTAATTCAGAACACGTGAGATGCATATAATTGTTTATGACTGCCCTCTTGGTTGTTTATCAAAGGTGACGTGCTAAGCGGTAAACCAAATCCAATTATGGTTCTCTTGACCATTTTAACACCAACCACTGACCAAACCTTTAACCTTTTTGCTTGCCAACCGAGTTTTAACCTAATGGGCTTCATCATTGAGTATCATTGCTCGCTATAAATGTATATTAGTTACTAGAACGATTCCGTTTGATTGAGAGATGCATCAGGAGGGAGCATGATGTGCTGATAACGACGGCAATGTCTGAGAGGTATACGATTCTTCGATCCACAAGGGCGTCATTTGAAGAGCACTATGGTGAAGATATAATCCCATTAGCGATTCGGCGAGCTAGCGCCATACAATAATGGGGCGAGCAGTTGGCAATATGGAAACATCCTGTAAGAAGGCGATGTGTTTTTAACACACATTGGAGATGACGAATTAGTGCCAAAAAGCAACTTGATTTAATCACGCCACGTGCACAAATACGAGAAGCATTTGATGCATCTATGGATTCACCTGGTATATATATAAGTCAGTGGATCAGAGGTTTACTATAATATATGAAAATGTTATTAAAACATGCTTTAAGCTCAATTATGCACAAAGAGGTCTTTTAGTGTTGAATAAATGTATAATTTTACAGTATCAGTGACGCATTGTCAATTTTCAATCTCATGTGAATATTTATTGATGTGCATTGTTTCAGTTGATATACCACCCGTGCAAATGATATATCGTAAAGTCATCCCATCGAAAGCAAGTGAGCAAGGTGCTTCAGGCTTTGATACTTTTGACATAATGCCTGTGTATAACATATATTGTTAAACAACCATTTAGAAAAGAGTTTTTGCAGCAATTATAGAATTTTCTGATTCAGCAAACATATTTGACACACACAAGCTTGCATCGTGACTCATTCAAGCCATGACCTGCCAACCACTGCAACGCTGCTATAATTGTGTTTAACTCCAGCAACAAGAACACTTACATTTTCGAAAAATAACAAAGACGAGAAGATAAAGACGTGAAACGCATTAGCTGGCATTTCCCCACATGTTCCATACAAAACCGCGAGCACCTCGTATCGCAGCATCCGAATCCTGCTTAATGCGGCAGCAATTTGTAGTGCCTGATTCCAGAGAATCAAATCTTATATGAAAAAAATCCCATAAACTAATGGATAAGACGGTTAGGCGCAAGTAAAACAGAATGGCATGACACACACAATAAATCATACATGAGAATTCTAAATTCACAGACGTTTTAGCGCAAGACAATATAAATTCATAATGAATTGGGCGATCGCATTGCTTGCCTCTTGCATCTGTTAGCGTGATGAAAACGAATTTGTGCTGTCAAATGACCGGGCAAATGCTACTCAAAGAAGTCATCGATTTTGAACATTTGCTCTGTATACAGGTATGGAATGTAAAATATATAAGAGGACGGGTCTTGATAGCAGTGGTACCAACATTAGGAGAGTTAGGCATAAGTAAGTCAAGGTAGATCTTTATTATACGTTTTCCTACACGTTGAACCTCTGCATCATCATATCGGTGGTATTTTATCTAATAGACGGAGAAACTAAAATAAAAAGAATTATGCGAAACTCGGGCACAATGTGGGGTTTTGTGGCAGTAGTTGAAGGCTATGTAGCTCCTAACACTGCAGCATTGTATGCACATATCCGCCCGCGGATCACACTTTTCCAATAAAGTTATGTGATTGACAACACAAACATAATTTTTTTCCGTTCTAGCACGGCGTTAGGTAGGGCCACTTGGCCATATCAAGGGTTTTTTATTGTGCATGAAGGAGATCCACTAAAATTGTCAAGGATCCATCGAAGCTCACTCCAGATATTTGCTGTATCTGACCTTTTTTATCACATACAAGCAGCTTCAGCATAAATGAGTCGATACAACAATATCTACGAATATTTCAGCTACAGGTTTATCACTAACCATCAAAAATCGCCATATTTCATGAACTATGAAACAAATGTGATGGAAGGTATTGGCTTACCGTATGGTAATTCAATGTTTTACAGTATTACAGCTAAGACGCTAAGCTTTTTTTAATCCAACCAATCGTCTCAAAGCTGATGAATGCATTCGAAAGTACTTTACCAGGCTACTACGCTGCCGCTCCACTTCGTGTCCCATTGAGATATTTAAGCATCACGCACCTAGTGTTTCTGAGTTTCTCCCGTGATTTGATTGATCATGCAGCCTCGATCCGTGCAGCCTTAAAGACAGCATGAAAAAGGCGAGATAAGGTGAGGACATTGATGCCGACTGCTTGCAGGGTTTTATCCACTCTTTCCATTCAGAGTAAACATGCTGGTCAGACCTGCTGGTAACCGATCAGATCATGCAGAACGTGATATCGGCTACAGCTCTCCAACTTATCATCTAAGGAATGACCATAAGCCGATTCGAACGAGCGAATACAGGTTCCCATTGTATATTATTGGAACGATGAAAAATCAATAATCCTTTGCATTTTGGTACCCATATTTTGCTGATGTGATTGCCATGGGTAATGTAAACTATTATCGAGACGGAAGAATCATCCTGAAAAGCGCAACCCACAATTTCTCGTCTGCCTATACTTTGCCTAAAGCAAACGAGAAACCATTTACAAGCTGCTACTTAAGCGAGGTTTCGGAACCGGACAAAGCAATGAATAATACGCTGCTCTCCGGTTGTTATTGTACAATAGATTTCGCTTTGTGCCAAGTTATCCCTTCATGTACCGTTAAGTCGTAAAAGTCTTCACATACCGCTGTCATATATTCTTAGATGCTCTAATGTTCTGCTGAACCACTCCTATTGCTATACGTGGTGACAACGCTTGTAAGAAGCTTGCTCTTTGCAAGGTTAACGGAAATCATATGACGATGTGCATCTAACGCCTATCTTATTAGTGCAGTTACAATCCATGTATCGCATGATTGTAGTCTTCAGCTGAAATTACAAATATTGGCATTAAGCTCTCAGACAGCTTAATAAAGGAATCACCAGAGATTAGTCCACTACTTCGTAATATGTTGACGTCGGGGAACTGCTCCGACCAAATAAAAACGAATGATGCGGCATAGCCAAGGGCAAAGTGTTCATGTAAATTGTAAGACTTGAGGTAAATACAAAAAGAGTTATGCTAAGAAGTTAGCATAGATTCATAAATGAAAGGCTTCAATATACAACCACATGGACAAAGGTAATGCTGGAATAAACCACAACTGAAAATGACCACAGAATACTCTGAAAGACCCTTTAGTTTGAGTCGTGAACGGCACATATATGTCTTCACATTTAGAAAACTAATGTGATTGATATTCGGAAAATTCGTCAATGTCATACCTTTCAGCTAAATTAATCAGAAAAATCAACCTCCTGCTAAAAGCGGCATTGTTTATGTCACATTATGGTCCAACGCACGTGTATTACCCTTGTGTTACCCAATTTATGCTAATGAAAGAAAGAGGTGACATAAGCTCCCCGACTGAGGAATGCATCTCAGAATCGATGAGATCAGTCCAATGCAAACACCATACCACGTTGTAAGCAGCTATTATCTTGGGCTTGTCAGCATGTTTCATTCGGTGACATGTAGGCAAAGCTCTGGTTGTTAAATTGGTTCCAAATGAAGCTATGCAATAGACACAGCATACTGGATTGGTACTTGGAAATGGTCATCTGGTGCACGAGTCAAAGAAACGATAGGGCTGAACATTCACGATCGTCTACAATTAAAATCTTCCTTAATGGGAGGGGTGCATTACATGTACATGTACTGACGGGGAAATAACCCCTTTTACAAGTATCATAAAAAAAATGGCAGCGTTCAATAAATATGTCACCGAAATATGGTTAATTGTGAACTCCAGAATAAATTCGAGTGATAAATTACTGGCCTAAGTTGTTCAATACACATTCGAGAAAGAAGCATCTTTGCCGAAGCGCAACATTAAATATCCCAAGAATGTTATCAGCCAGCAAGCGATGGAATTCGAGAAGCTTTTTTACATGCACATATTAAACTGTCACTGCGACAATGGCTTCTTGATCTCAATGAGATTTGATATTTCAGAGCAATTGTAGCTTTCTCTCATGCGTTTTGCCACCAGTGGAAATCAATGTAGAAAGGTGGTTAAGTCCATTTAAGAGAGCAGCCGCCAAATCCCAAAGGCACAGCACTCGAAAGTGATACAATTATCGATTCATAACACTCAAGAGCTTACCATGCAGGATAAGGAATGCTTTATTCAAATACAAGGGTCTTATGTTTTTGTTGTTTCCGCAAAGTGTGCTGGAATGAAACTGTCGATTATTACTGTATCTGCGACGGCATTTCAAATATATTCTATAAAATTATAATCTCTAGAGGAGGAAGCTGTTATTTAAGCACAAAACAAATGGATAAAAGCGTTTTAGTGGTTAATGTTGCTCATTCGTATTTTAATGATTGATTTATATTCTAGCCACGCAATGCCCCTTACAATTCATATCATCATAGGAAATGGATTGGCACTATCGCTACATCATCGGGTCTCATCTAGACTAGAACCAAACTCTTCGTTATGACTGATACCGTATTTACGATTCAGCAAACAAAAAACAAAGTTAAAATGTAGCCTTGGTTGACTGAATACTGGAGCAGCTGAAATATACGCTCATCATCATGCATCGTGCCTAAAGAAAGCACACCATCTAATATTGGCTGGACACAATGCTACGGGTTAAATCAAAAACAACCTTAGTGATAGCAATTTAATCAAGCACAGGCATTCAAATGCATTAGTGTCTCCTATTGGATTTGATTGAATGTGGCGTCACAGACCGGGATTCGTTGGGATCGTGTTGCGAATGATAAACCTCTAAGGTATGCTCATGTGTCAACGTAAAACCCCCGTTATAAGGTCCATTTCTCATATTCAGAATGAACAGAACGCTACAATACAAGAGGAATCTTTAACAGCTGCTTGTGTTTTGCCCTATCAAACATCAACATTATTCCTAGTGAACACGGGTATCTAGGAATCAAATAACCTATGATGGCTTCAAGCCGGTTCATATAACATTATTGGATTCCATTGTCGATAATCTGATAGACAGCTGCATACATGAGTCTCTGTAGATGTCAGGAAAGCACATATTTCCAAGCATTTATGATCGATTTTGTCTTGGCAAAACGTAGTAAGGATGTCTAATATATTTTTAACGGTTTCGGTAATAATTAAGGTATATTTTAACTCATATAGTGAGTAAGCATTGCCACCAAAGTAGTAGTTCAAAGTGAGTATACTGCTCACGCGTCTGAAATGTTCACAACATATGTCAGTTTTCTTCTTGCGGTTATCATATTGATACATATTGAGTACAGACAATATCGCTAGCTTGTTGTGAGAGAAGACAGTGCTGGTTAGTTTATGCATCTCTAGTAATATGAAATCGGCAATTCAATGCGGAAATATGGAACGCCATTTCCTCAGCTTTAAAATGTTCGATGGAGGTTCATAAATTGTATTTTCTCGCTCATATGCTGGTAGATATTGCGACACAAAAACGATCATGTTGACCTTGTACGAAAGCAATTCATGGAAACAAACTGCAAAAAGGCTATGCAATTGGCCATTTATACATCCCGTTCATTTGGTGGGTGATTTAGCGCAGTAGTGCGAAACTACGAGCATTAATATCTGCATCAAATGGCTGATTTATTGCTATCATGGGAATCGTCGAGGGACGATCTATTTCAGATATTGTATGTACAAATATATCTTTGTGTATCCATTCCTATAATATGTAAGACAATGAATATGAAAGCAGCTGCATTATTTTAAGTGTTAGATTAGCCAAAACCAATCGCACCCTTTCTGGTTTACATATTCCATCGTAAGGCACGACCCATGTCTATGTGAATTGTAAAGAGCAGCTGCCTGGTATTGTATGATATACGCAATACCGATGAATAACATTTTCAACCGATGAGATACGTGACTCATCCAAATCATCGCTAAAGACATATCAAGCTTTAAGTGTTTGCTGTAATAGAATATATAACCATCTTGGATAAGGCAAATGATGCAAACACAATATCTGATGAAAGAACCTCAAGCCCTAGCATTGAAATCGTCACATCAAATGTTAACCTTGCTTAATCATGTGGCATCGAGTTACAGTGACCAATCACAGTGTCTCCTGTATACCTGATATATGCAAGCATTACATACACATTTAGTTGATGGATGCCCATAGAGTCATTACGCTATTAAGACTTCCTACAATATATTACATCATGGCTCAGTAATTCATTGCAAGATAAATTTAGTTTCAAGTAATGGCTTTGAGATTAAAGAGAATCAAGAAAATAATTTTGGTCGATACTGGGAGCGAAGTTACTAGAACCCAAATATTGCTTAAGACCATATGATATTGACACATAACCTACAGTTTTATCTATATGCACATATTATAATATACTTCATTTATGAATAATGCACACTTAGTTGATGGATGCCCATAGAGTCAATACGCTATTAAGACTTCCTACAATATATTACATCATGGCCCAGTAATTCATGGCAAGATAAACTTAGTGTCAAGTAATGGCTTTGAGATTAAAGAGAATCAAGAAAATAATTTTGGTTGATACTGGGAGCTAAGTTACTAGAACCCAAATATTGCTTAAGACCATATGATATTGACACACAACCTACAGTTTTATCTATATGCACATATTATAATATACTTCATTTATGACTAATCACCAGGTGCTATGCAATAACACACTCAGAATGAATCAAAATCCAAAAATA
Source organism: Urechis unicinctus (assembly GCA_034190875.2). NCBI lineage: Eukaryota > Metazoa > Annelida > Polychaeta > Xenopneusta > Urechidae > Urechis > Urechis unicinctus. The sequence goes on from CM067342.1 coordinate 42,379,686, forward strand.
AATCAGATATTAAAACCATAACAATAAAAACGGGGAGCTAGTTACATTACATGCCTATCCTAGGTAATTCTTGTGGGCTATGGTACAGCACACCCAGGCTGCACAGCACACTCATTAGCCTAAACAAATCAGAAATAAATGCCAAGTTTGGTAGCAAATACAGGAAAGATTGGCACCAGTTCAGGTGCATTATGTAGCTAAGGGAACATTTTATCTCCACTCAAGAAAGTCATTTCGTGGACTAACAAAGTGATGAAGAAGCAGAAACATTATTGTACTCCATTCAAATATGTTTGTGGGCGCGAATACAAGAGCAACCTTAAGAGTTAGAGGAAACATAATCACCAATTAGAGTTAGACACAATGTTACACAGTGCATCTCACCCAGTGATAACCAAGTCATCTAATAAGTATATTTTGTAAATTGTTACCATCAGACACTCGTCTATTGCTTTGATGCCATGAACAATAATATATATATCAAGGGGATTTAGAAGTATTTCGTGTTTCCCCTTCTGAGGAATTTCACAGCACTCATTTCACTTGATTATCTATATGTGAAAATATTATACCACATTTGCAATGCGTTTTTTCGAGAATAGATACATCATTGGTTTCAACTAGTTCGATATTATATAATCGTAAACAATAATTACCGGATATTGTCAGTTAAACCAAACATATGGTCACGAACAAATTACCTTTAACTTAACCGTCATCGGCATCAGCATCATCATCTTCGCAATCATCTCCACAAACATCACAATTATCCCCGTCTATTATGATCACTGTCGTAATTATACGTAGCATAATACCTGTTTTCATTGCAAGTTTGGCTTCGTCGTTTTATGTTCAACATGCCATCTTTTAATACCCGTCTTTAGCCAAAGGATGAAGACATATGTCTCATATCGGTTTGTGTACCAGCCGTATGAGATAATTTAGCGCTTCATATAAATCTACGTCAAGGAAAGTTCAGAATACGGTTTAACGGCACATCAACAGCAGCGTGGTCTATGGTGCCTGTAAATCTACGTCAAATAAGATACGGATTCCATTGAGCTGCATCAATGGTACTAAAAACATTTAACACTATGGCACCTAAACATTAGACATAATTGAAGCTTTTTGTCTTCTTACACGGATCAATGCAACTGATACTGCATACTGTATGCAGTAACCTTGACTAGTGTAAAAGTGTTGATATGGTTCTGACAAGTTATTGTACAAGCTCTTGAATGATACATCTATGCATTTAATGCTTTGTGGATTGATGACCGTCTATCACGTAGATGTGTTAAAATATATTTGTAATTAACCATTAAACATGGTCTAAGTGCATGGTACTAAAGTATGTCCACTAAGCAACAGCATTATAAAGATGCTAAAAATCTTCATAATACGAATCATAATGATCATTGCTATCATTACTTACTGACATCATTACTATTATATTTATCATTGACATCTTTGAAAGTAAAATGTTAATAATAGAATTTCTGGCGCTTTTCCGTTGGATTCATTAGAATCATATTGTAGTACATCTTTGATGCCTGTTGGTGTGTTGTCCATATAAATGCTATTTGTTGAGGATGATTCCAGCTAGCTTATGAAGTCATGTAATGCTTGTAATTAACACTAATTATCCCGTGACTGACCTGACCAACGCTGACAACGCCTGCACTATTTGGAATATTCTACGTGTAAAAGACTATGTTTTATCCACCCTGGAATTCATTGTTGCATTTTGAACACAAGTAAAAGGTTGAGCACCGAGAAATCCATTGACGCCTATCAAATACCTGCTAACACCCATTTATGATGCTCAAAAATAATTTAAACAAGTAAGATATCCATACTCGGCCCTTTATAACAATTACCTATTCATCAACCCATACATCAGAAGCTCACCGGCATCGCAAACACGTAATATAATCGGTTTAAACTTAACTATCCATCTCCGTCAAGGTACGTTTTCCTTAGCCGTATTTTGTAAACTCCCTTTATTGTTACCGTTCGAGTGTGGCATGATGTATGAATGGTCGGAATAATTATTTTCATGACATATATTCAGTTTATAAAGGTATTGGGAAGAAAATTGGTTTGAAAAGCATTGATTGAGTCAAACAGGAAGAGTATCACGATACTCGTGGTATTCATTTAACAGGAATAATTTTATCCAGGAAATCCGAAATCCCTGTGCATTATCATCAGCCACCGAACTCTCAGGGTCTGTCGAAATCCCGTATTGGAATATCATGCAAATTATATCATCATCTATTATACCTATATGAATTATTCATTCTCGTCGTGGTACATTCTCCATATTTGTACCCACGGACATACATTTGAGTGGTGTAGCATAACACCTTCGTCTCACGTAGCCTATCTAGTGACATCGAGTTCCTGCTGTTACGATTATTCCATCATCTATTACATGATCCACTCTAGCTTTTTGTAGTGTCTTGAGACTCTGGGAGGTGCATGACTTTTATGGCGGTATTATTTTATGGACAAGTGATGAATAGGTCGCTTTGGATTCATGATTACATGAAGCAAATCCAACAGAGTCGATCAGTGCATCAGTCAGTTCATTTTGCGGAACGTGTATTGTGGTCTATTTTGTCGTGGGTTTCTGCACGATCCTCAGTGGCTGCTTTACTGGCTTTAAAGTGATAAGGGGTCCGGTCGTTATGACATGACAATCTCTATTCTGAAAGCAAAGAGACTAATTGAGTATATGTACTTGATTGCTCTGTAAACATATCATTTGATGTGATACATACATAGACATGAATACCCGTTGGTGCAGATGATTGTATGATCTTGTGTTTTAAAAAAAACAATTGTTCTACACTACTGTAGATATTCAGTTGAGCATTACAATGTACGGTGAACAATTATTATGTCAACTCCCTGCATGATACGGGTTTTTTATTGCGCGAATATTTAATAGTTTTATTCATGGTGTTAATTCCGTTTAAACAGATATGGAAGAGCATTTTGGTTTGAAGGGACGCATTATTCAAGCCGATTGAATACGCTCCTGACAATAGAAAATTATTCGAAAGTTATTCGAGGGAGTCGGAGAGAGTCGGTTTAATTATATTTGCCTTTAGCTATTGGCCATCATTACGGGCATCGCTGGCAATTACTGTACTACATTCATGTGTCTGCAGTTGTTGAAAGTAATGGACATTTTGGGTTGAAATGTTGACAGATTAGATATAGATATGATGATAATGACAAGAGGAGACAACCACAACATTGATAATAAAACTTAACCGACAACAAAACATTGCAAAGGAAAGTAATAAACTTCTGTTTATTTGCTGAGCATAATCGAAGTCATATAATTCAACGCCATCTCCAAACAAAGAAGCAGAATTTCATTTGCACAGAAACACAGATGAACGTGATATCATACGATATACACATGGAGTAGCGCATTTAAAATGGACATGAATGACTGCAGATGACATTCAGAGGTATTATTATATATATGGGGGTTAGACACTTGAACATTACTGGATTAAGGCTTTAAAAACGCATTCAACATATACGCACATTAACATAAATCCATACATACATACATACATACATACATACATACATACATACATACATACATACATACATACATACATACATACATACATACATACATACATACATACATACATACATACATACATACATACATACATACATACATACATACATACATACATACATACATACATACATACATACATACATACATACATACATACATACATACATACATACATACATACATACATACATACGTACGTACGTACGTACGTACGTACGTACGTGCGTGCGTGCGTGCGTGCGTGCGTGCGTGCGTGCGTGCGTGCGTGCGTGCGTGCGTGCGTGCGTGCGTGCATGCATGCATGCATGCATGCATGCATACATACATACATACATACATACATACATACATACATACATACATACATACATACATACATACATACATACATACATACATACATACATACATACATACATACATACATACATACATACATACATACATACATACATACATACATACATACATACATACATACATACATACATACATACATACATACATACATACATACATACATACATACATACATACATACATACATAACATACATACATACATGTACGTTCACAACACAACGACATCAAAATGAATAGCAATGCAGTAAAACATGGTAAAGGCGTACCAATCACCTGATAACAATAACAGAGTTCACTAGTTGGTAGAAATAATGTGGTTTGAATTGCATATAGCACTCTGACCATGTGTTTTTCTGAGCATGAATACTCATGAATCAGCTAGTACGAGGCCTTGTCTGGGGAAATGCAGCTCGTTCGTTCGAAAGTCGCCGTCCACTTGTTATTTGTGAAAAGCAATAAAGGACTCATAATGGATAAAACATGGTGTATTTAGTAAAGCAGTCACAGGCAGTTTATAGTTAACACTTTGATCATCATTATCATCATAATTATCACCTTCATCATCAATCTCATAATCAATATTATAAACTAAAGTCATCATCATCAGCACCATAGTTATCCCCAGCGCGGTTTAAACTACCAAAGACGCTTTTGAATAATGCATAAGTACAGCTGTCTAAAATGGTGGCTGTGCATGAAGCTGTGTTGAGCAAATTTGCCCATAGTCGTCATTGAAAGCTATGAAACCTCGTTTGTTGTATACATCATTCGTCACTTAACACCAAGTGAACACAAAGACTGCCCTATAACCCTCACTCAGAACAAGGAACCGGAGGGGGAGCAAAACGGTTTGACGAACCAAACAGTGGCTGGATTACATTATTGAATGGACTGTTAAAAACATAAAAGCAGCTCAGGCGCTCGCAAATGTCTGTCAGGAGTAATGGTAGCTTGTGCTGTGCTCATCCATGCATCGCCCATACGACCCTGGAGGATAACGGGATCGTTAGTATTAGCATTTTTGGAATGGTTCATGTCGTTACAGTATCAATCAGCCATTCGGTGCCTTTTTGCATGTTGTAGCCCTAAACATAATGCAATGGGATGAAGATGATTCAAGTGAAGCCCATCGACGTTTGCTCTGCATTCGTCACGATAACCTTGATTATCTCAATGAGAAGGGCAGAGATATTCTAGCTTGATTGAATGGAAAAAAAACAGGTTACAATTATTGAGGGATCATCTGCTTCACCTCCTCCTCTGGGTCATGATCAAAAGGTCACAATGGGTCAGGGTTTGTCAAACATCAGTGTCTTGATGGCCCTGATCATGCTTAGACCTGCGGATAATGAGTTGAAAAAAGCTTGTTGTGTGTATTATAACAAGCGCATGCGTTCAGCAATAGAAAAAGACAAACCTTCGTTTTAAGTATATATATCAACATGAAATGTCTCGTTTTTCTAACCTAAAAAATGCCTCATCGAAAGTACTTATTTTGAAATATAAAACATGAATAAAGGATCTGTTATGGCTACCAACATTGTAACAATTTTAATTGAACATTATTACATAGGAAATAAATCACTTCAACAAGATACCGCCAATCTATGCAGATGTCATCAGCTGTCACTGTATGTCTGAATTGGACTGCCATTGTGGTAAAACAAATTGCGAATAGAATTTGCAATGCTGGTAATTATATCATGGTGACAGCCTTTGGTGATATTTATATTAAGTTGGTAAAATGACTAAATCATTGTTCGGTAGTAGTGAACACCTAATCAGCTTCACATTACCTTTTTGTGTGCCTTTCAAATCGTTTTTGAACGCGAAGAAGGGCCAACAACAATCAGTCCAGGGTATTATCAATAGAACAAACTTTACTGCACGGATTGTTTGGAAAGGCATCATTTCATCGTGCGATTGTTTCCGCCTTGCTTGACTGAATCTATGCATGATTAAGCCAAATGCATAGTTTTTATCCGTACCTATTCGTAATGAATCTTTGCCAGCAACTAATTATTATTATCGTGCATCCCTAATGCTGCGCACGAATGCATCCAATAATGTGTACTACGTACAGTTTAATGCTCAACTCGGTGTGGTGAATAAATGTTCCTTATTGAACATCAGATTAGGCAGCCATCGGCAGGAGTCACATGTAAGCCTACCACATCAACTGTTTGGTAAAAAGATAACAGACGTTCAGTCACAAATTTTATCTTTGTTATCGGATTAACGGGTGACTTAGCACCAGACCGCGTGTTTCATTCAGGCATGTAAACCTGCAAAATCAGGCCACAATACACTTGTCTACCACCAAATGAAGGATATGATGATTACCTTTGTCAAATATGCCTTAAGTGATTAAATATCCATATCAATTTATCCGTTTTCTATTTATGTATCCATGAAAATCGAATAGCCGTAAAGATGGTGGAATAAACAATAACCATGATTGATGATACATAGTTCTTTCAGCCATTGCACACAAGTTCTACGCATATAAGAACTGATTAAATTAAGCCCTCTATATCCGGAATGACAATGACCCTTACCCTCTTGGATTAAAATTCATTCTGACAAAAAAGCTGTGGCTCGTTGTTATTCCCAATGTATGTATTGCAAACTACCAATACCTACAGGTGTTGGTTATGTAGCTGCGCTTTGTGGTAATTTTAACGCATTCATTGATCCGACATAAGTCGGTTTTGGATCCAACGTGGGTATTTTATGAAACGTCGCTAGCAATGAAACTGCGCACCAATGTCAAATTTATTCATAGTAGGATTTATATTCAATAACCTAAGATAACAACAGAGAGCGACATTAAGGGGATGGTGTTATGGTGGGCGAACAACGGCAATTTTAATGTAGCGTCGAAATGATCACCGCAAAGATTACATTAATTTATATTTCTTGAATTTAAATGCATCCAGCCCACCAAAACAATGTATATATGTCACTATTTCGGCACAATTTCTTACTTTTGCATTCCAAATGACGAGGCTGAATTTATGTTGGATCTACTCAATCTCTTTATATATAACTATCAATAAAACCTTCACTCCATGAGCATATGTAAGATAATTGTCAGAAAATTCCAAATTAGTTTATATCACACGCCATGAGGCTGTGGCTTTTATTGCTAAGAAATACACAGACATCAGTGATAAAATTAATGTGATGTGACATACCACATCCAGCATCAAGCTCGTCATTTCATGCGTAGAGCTTGGTCGGCAACGCACTGGGCAGAAACGAGGATTAAAGGTGATTCGATGGTAAGCATACAACTCCGTTAATAACCTAATGAGTATATATTGTATGTCTTTATTGAATGCATGAATTGACGAATGACATATGTAATGATACATACGACGCATAGGATATAACATAACTCATAGGTTTCTGTCATGTTAGCATAAGGACATACCTGATTCGCTAAGAGGATAAAATTAGCTTTAATACAACATCGAGCACTACATATTATCTAAAAAGGACGAATAACCTCCCATCAAATGCCATCATGCTATTATTTCAACCAAATCTTATATTTGCAATTAAATGATAACAAAAATTTCTATTAATTCTATGTCCTTTTAGAATTTACAATATGACGCATATCAACCCAACGAGAGTATCATTGCTCGCTATAAATGTATATCAGTTACTAGAACGATTCAGTTTGATTGAGAGATGCATCAAGAGGGAGCATGATGTGCTGATAACGACGGAAATGTCTGAGAGGTATACGATTCTTCGATCCACAAGGGCGTCATTTGAAGAGCACTATGGTGAAGATATAATCCCATTAGCGATTCGGCGAGCTAGCGCCATACAATAATGGGGCGAGCAGTTGGCAATATGGAAACATCCTGTAAGAAGGCGATGTGTTTTTAACACACATTGGAGATGACGTATTAGTGCCAAAAAACAACTTGATTTAATCACGCCACGTGCACAAATACGAGAAGCATTTGATGCATCTATGGATTAACCTGGTATATATATATATAAGTCAGTGGATCAGAGGTTCACTATAATATATGAAAATGTTATTAAAACATCCTTTAAGCTCAATTATGCATAAAGAGGTCGTTTTGTGTTGAATAAATGTATAATTTTACAGTATCAGTGACGCATTGTCAATTTTAATCTCATGTGAATATTTATTGATGTGCATTGTTTCAGTTGATATACCACCCGTGCAAATGATATATCGTAAAGTCATCCCATCGAAAGCAAGTGAGCAAGGTGCTTCAGGCTTTGATACTTTTGACATAATGCCTGTGTATAACATATATATACAACCATTTAGAAAAGAATTTTCTGATTCAGCAAACTTGCATCGTGACTCATTCAAGACATGACATGCCAACCACTGTAACGCTGCTATAATTGTGTATAACTCCAGCAACAAGAACACTTACATTTTCGAAAAATAACAAAGACGAGAAGATAAGGACGTGAAACGCATTAGCTGGCATTTCCCCACATGATCCATACAAAACCGCGAGCACCTCGTATCGCAGCATCCAAATGCTGCTTAATGCGGCGGCAATTTGTAGCGCCTGATTCCAGAGAATCAAATCATATATGAAAAACAATCCCATAAACTAATGGATAAGACGGTGAGTAAAACAGAATGGCATAACACACACAATAAATCATACATGAGACTTCTAAATTCCCAGACGTTTTAGCGCAAGACAATATAAATTCATAATGAATTGGGCGATCGCATTGCTTGCCTCTTGCATCTGTTAGCGTGATGAAAACGAATTTGTTCTGTCAAATGACCGGACATATGCTACTCAAAGAAGTCATCGATTTTGAACATTTGCTCTGTATACAGGTATGGAATGTAAAATATATAAGAGGACGGGTCTTGATAGCAGGGGTTCCAACATAAGGAGAGTTAGGCATAAGTAAGTCAAGGTAGATCTTTATTATACGTTTTACTTACACGTTGAACCTCTGCATCATCATATCGGTGGTATCTTATCCAATAGACGGAGAAACTAAAACAAAAAGAATTATGCGAAACTCGGGCACAATGTGGGGTTTGGTGGCAGGAGTTGAAGGCTATGTAGCTCCTAACACTGCAGCATTGTATGCACATATCCGCCAACGGATCACACGTTTCCACTACAGTTATGTGATTGACAACACAAACATAATTTTTTCAGTTCTAGTACAGCGTTAGGTAGAGCCACTTGGCCACATCAAGGGTCTTGTTATTGTGCATAAAGGAGATCCATCAAGGAGCAATCGAAGCTCACTCCAGATATTTGCTGGATCTGACCTTTTTATCACATACAAGCAGCTTCAGCATAAATGAGTCGATGCATCATTATCTACGAATATTTCAGCGACAGGTTTATCACTGAACACAGAACATCGTCATATTTCATGAACTATGAAACAAATGTGATAGAAGGTATTAGCTTGACGAATGGTAATTCAATGTTTTACAGTATTACAGCTAAGACGCTAAGCATTTCTTTATCCAACCAATCGTCTCAAAGCTGTTGAATACATTCGAAAGTACTTTAAGGAAGAAAAGTTTTATGCCTTGTTACCAGGCTACTACGCTGCCGCTCCACTTCGTGTCCTATTGAGATGTTTAAGCATCACGCACCTAGTGTTTCTGAGTTTCTCCCGTTATTTGATTGATCACGTAGCCTCGATCCGTGCAGCCTTACAGACAGCATGAAAAGGCGAGATAAGGTGAGGACATTGATGCCGGCTGTCTACGGGGTTTTATCCACTCTTTCCATTCAGAGTAAAAACGCTGGTCAGACCTGCTGGTAATGGATCAGTTCATGCAGAACATGATATCGGCTACAGCTTTCCAATTTATCATTGAAGGAATGACCACAAGCCGATTCAAACGAGTGATTACAGGTTCCAATTGTATATTCTTGGAACGATGAAAAATCAATAATCCTTTGCATTTTGGTACCCGTATTTTGCTGATGTGATTGCAATGGGTAATGTAAACTATTATCTGGACGCAAGAATTATCCTGAAAAGCGCAAACCACAATTTCTCGTCTGCCTATAATTTGCCTAAGGCAAACGAGAAACCATTTACAAGCTGCTACTTAAGCGAGGTTTCTGGACCTGACAAAGCAATGAATAATACGCTGCTCTCCGGTTGTTATTGTACAATAGATTTCGCTTTGTGCCAAGTTATCCCTTCATGTACCGTTAAGTCTTAAAAGTCTTCACATACCGCTGTCATATATTCTTAGATGCTCTAATGTTCTGCTGAACCACTCCTATTGCTATACGTGGTGACAACGCTTGTCAGAAGCTTGCTCTTTGCAAGGTTAACGGAAATCATATGACGATTTGCATCTAACGCCTATCTTATTAGTGCAGTTACATTCCATGTATCGCATGATTGTAGTCTTCAGCTGAAATTACAAATATTGGCATTAAGCTCTCAGACAGCTTAATAAAGGAATCACCAGAGATTAGTCCACTACTTCCTAACATGTTGACGTCGGGGAACTGCTCCGACCAATTAAAAACGAATGATGCGGCATAGCCAAGGGCATAGTATTCATGTAAATTGCAAGACTTGAGGTAAATACAAAAAGAGTTATGCTAAGAAGTAAGCATTGATTCATAAATGAAAGGCTTCAATATACAACCACATGGACAGAGGTAATGCTGGAATAAACCACAACTGAAAATGACCACAGAATACTCTGAAAGACCCTTTGGTTTGAGTCGTGAACGGCACAAATAATGAATGTGTAAATGTTGAAAATTCTTAATCTTCGTTCATATATGTCTTCACATTTAGAAAACTAATGTGATTGATATTCGGAAAATTCGTCAATGTCATACCTTTCAGCTAAATTAATCAGAAAAATCAACCTCCTGCTAAAAGCGGCATTGTTTATGTCACTTTATGGTCCAACGCACGTGTATTACCCTAGTGTTACCCAATTTATGCAAATGAAAGAAAGAGGTGACATAAACTCCCCGACTGAGGAATGCATCTCAGAATCGATGAGATCAGTCAAATGCAAACACCATACCACGTTGTAAGCAGCTATTATCTTGGGCTTGTCAGCATGTTTCATTCGGTGACATGTAGGCAAAGCTCTGGTTGTTAAATTGGTTCCAAATGAAGCTATGCAATAGACACAGCATACTGGATTAGTACTAGGACATGGTCATCTGGTGCACGAGTCAAAGAAACGATAGGGCTGAACATTCACGATCGTCTACAATTAAAATCTTCCTTAATGGGATGGGTGCATTACATGTCAAAGAGACATTGTACTGACGGGGAAATAATTCCTTTTACAAGTATCATAAAAAAATGGCAACGTTAGATAAATATGTCATCGAAATATGGTTAATTGTGAACTCCAGAATAAATTCGAGTGATAAACATTCACAATACACATTCGAGAAAGAAGCATGTTTGCCGAAGCGCAACATTAAATATCCCAAGAATTTTATCAGCCAGCAAGCGATGGAATTCGAGAAGAAGCTTTTTTACATGCACATATTAAACTGTCACTGCGACAATGGCTTCGTGATCTCAATGAGCTTAGATATTTCAGAGCAATTGTAGCTTTCTCTCATGCGTTTTGCCACCAGTGGAAATCAATGTAGAAAGGTGGTTAAGTCCATTTAAGAAAGCAGCCGCCAAATCCCAAAGGCACAGCACTCGAAAGTGATACAATTATCGATTCATAACACTCAAGAGCTTACCATGCAGGATAAGGAATGCTTTATTCAAATACACGGGTTTTTTGTTGTTTCCGCAAAGTGTGCTGGAATGAAACTGTCAGTTGATTATTACTGTATCTGCAACGGCATTTCAAAATTCATTCCATAAAATTATAATCTCTAGAGGAGGAAGCTGTTATTTAAGCACAAAACAAATGGATAAAGGCGTTTTAGTGGTTAATGTTGCTCATTCGTACTAAAATGATCGATTCATATTCTAGCCTCGCAGTGACCCTTACAATTCATATCATCATAGGAAATGGATTGGCACTATCGCTACATCATCGGGTCTCATCTAGACTAGAACCAAACTTTTCCTTATGACTGATACCGTATTTACGATTCAGCAAACAAAAAACAAAGTTAAAATGTAGCCTTGGTTGACTGAATACTGGAGCAGCTAAAATATACGCTCATCATCATGCATCGTGCCTAAAGAAAGCACACCCTCTAATATTGGCTGGACACAATTGATACGGGTTAAATCAAAAACAACCTTGGTGATTGTAATTTAATCAAGCACAGGCATTCAAATGCATTAGTGTCTCCTACTGGATTTGATTGAATGCGGCGTCACAGACAGGGATTCGTTGGGATGGTGTTGCGAATGATAAACCTCTAAGGTATGCTCATGTGTCAACGTAAAACCCCCGTTATAAGGTCCATTTCTCATATTCAGAATGAAGAGAACGCTACAATACAAGAGGAATCTCTAACAGCTGCTTGTGTTTTGCCCTATCAAACATCAACATTATTTCTAGTGAACATGGGTATCTAGGAGTCAAATAACCTATGATGGCTTCAAGCCGGTTCATATAACATAATTGGATTCCATTGTCGAAAATCTGATAGACAGCTGCATACATGAGTCTCTGTAGATGTCAGGAAAGCACATATTTCCAAACATTTATGATCGATTTTGTCTTGGCAAAACGTAGTAAGGATGTCTAATATATTTTTAACGGTTTCGGTAATAATTAAGGTATATTTTAAATCATATAGTGAGTAAGCATTGCCACCAAAGTAGTAGTTCAAAGTGAGTATATTGCTCACACGTCTGAAATGTTCACAACATATGTCAGTTTTCTTCTTGCGGTTATCATATTGATACATATTGAGTACAGACAATATCGCTAGCTTGTTGTGAGAGAAGACAGTGCTGGTTAGTATATGCATCTCTAGAAATATGAAATCGGCAATTCAATGCGGAAATATGGAACGCCATTTCCTCAGCTTTGAAATGTTCGATGGAGGATCATAAATTGTATTTTTCTCGCTCATATGCTGGTAGATATTGCGACACAAAAACGATCATGTTGACCTTGTACGAAAGCAATTCATGGAAACAAACTGCAAAAAGGCTATGCAATTGGCCATTTATACATCCCGTTCATTTGGTGGGTGATTTAGCGCAGTGGTGCGAAACTACGAGCATTAATATCTGCATCAAATGGCTGATTTATTGCTATCGTGGGAATCGTCGAGGGACGATCTATTTCACATATTGTATGTACAAATATATATTTGTGTATCCATTCCTATAATATGTAAGACAATGAATATGAAAGCAGCTGCATTATTTTAAGTGTTAGATTAGCCAAAACCAATCGCACCCTTTCTGGTTTACATATTCCATGGTAAGGCACGACCCATGTCTATGTGAATTGTAAAGAGCAGCTGCCTGGTATTGTATGATATACGCAATACCGATGAATGGGGCTAGCCTCATTCGAAAGAATAACATTTTCAACCGATGAGATACGTGACTCATCCAAATTATCGCTAAAGACATATCAAGCTTTAAGTGTTTGCTGTAATAGAATATATAACCATCTTGGATAAGGCAAATGATGCAAACACAATATCTGACGAAAGAACCTCAAGCCCTAGCATCGAAATCGTCACATCAAATGTTAACCTTGCTTAATCATATGGCATCGAGTTACAGTGACCAATCACAGTGTCTCCTGTATACCTGATATATGCAAGCATTACATACACATTTAGTTGATGGATGCCCATAGAGTCATTACGCTATTAAGACTTCCTACAATATATTACATCATGGCTCAGTAATTCATTGCAAGATAAACTTAGTGTCAAGTAATGGCTTTGAGATTAAAGAGAATCAAGAAAATAATTTTGGTTGATACTGGGAGCTAAGTTACTAGAACCCAAATATTGCTTAAAACCATATGATATTGACACACAACCTACAGTTTTATCTATATGCACATATTATAATATACTTCATTTATGACTAATCACCACGTGCTTCAACAGTACTCGCTATGCAATAACACACTCAGAATGAATCAAAATCCAAAAATAAATCAGATATTAAAACCATAACAATAGAAACGGGGAGCTAGTTACATTACATGCCTATCCTAGGTAATTCTTGTGGGCTATGGTACAGCACACCCAGGCTGCACAGCACACTCATTAGCCTAAACAAATCAGAAATAAATGCCAAGTTTGGTAGCAAATACAGGAAAGATTGGCACCAGTTCAGGTGCATTATGTAGCTAAGAGAACATTTTATCTCCACTCAAGAAAGACATTTCGTGGACTGACAAAGTGATGAAGGAGCAGAAACATTCTTGTACTCCATTCAAATATGTTTGTGGGCGCGAATACAAGAGCAACCTTAAGAGTTAGAGGAAACATAATCACCAATTAGAGTTAGACAATGTTACACAGTGCATCTCACCCAGTGATAACCAAGTCATCTAATAAGTATATTTTGTAAATTGTTACCATCAGACACTCGTCTATTGCTTTGATGCAATGCACAATAATATATATATCATGGGGATTTAGAAGTATTTCGTGTTTCCCCTTCTGAGGAATTTCACAGCACTCATTTCACTTGATTATCTATATGTGAAAAGATTATACCACATTTGCAATGCGTTTTTTCGAGAATAGATACATCATTGGTGTCAACTAGTTCGATATTATATAATCGTAAACAATAATTACCGGATATTGTCAGTTAAACCAAACATATGGTCACGAACAAATTACCTTTAACTTAACCGTCATCGGCATCAGCATCATCATCTTCGCAATCATCTCCACAAACATCACAATTATCACCGTCTATTATGATCACTGTCGTAATTATACGTAGCATAATACCTGTTTTCAATGCAAGTTTGGCTTCGTCGTTTTATGTTCAACATGCCATCTTTTAATACCCGTCTTTAGCCAAAGGATGAAGACATATGTCTCATATCGGTTTGTGTACCAGCCGTATGAGATAATTTAGCGCTTCATATAAATCTACGTCAGGAAAGTTCAGAATACGGTTTAACGGCACGTCAACAGCAGCGTGGTCTATGGTGCCTGTAAATCTACGTCAAATAAGATACGGTTTCCATTGAGCTGCATCAATGGTACTAAAAACATTTAACACTATGGCACCTAAACATTAGCCACAATTGAAGCTTTTTGTCTTCTTACACGGATCAATGCAACTGATACTGCATATTGTATGCAGTAACCTTGACTAGTGTAAACTGTTGATATGGTTCTGACAAGTTATTGTACAAGCTCTTGAATGATACATCTATGCATTTAATGCTTTGTGGATTGATGACCGTCTTTCACGTAGATGTGTTAAAATATATTTGTAATTAACCATTAAACATGGTCTAAGTGCATGGTACTAAAGTATGTCCACTAAGCAACAGAATTATAAAGTTGCTAAAAATCTTCATAATACGAATCATAATGATCATTGCTATCATTACTTACTGTCATCATCACTACTATATTTATCATTGACATCTTTGAAAGTAAAATGTTAATAATAGAATTTCTGGCGCTTTTCCGTTGGATTCATTAGAATCATATTGTAGTACATCTTTTGATGCCTGTGGGTGTGTTGTCCATATAAATGCTATTTGTTGAGGATGATTCCAGCTAGCTTATGAAGTCATGTAAGGATTGTAATTAACACTAATTATCCCGTGACTGACCTGACCAACGCTGACAACGCCTGCACTATTTGGAATATTCTACGTGTAAAAGACTATGTTTTATCCACCCTGGAATTCATTGTTGCATTTTGAACACAAGTAAAAGGTTGAGCACCGAGAAATCCATTGACGCCTATCAAATACCTGCTAACACCCATTTATGATGCTCAAAAATAATTTAAACAAGTAAGATATCCATACTCGGCCCTTTATAACAATTACCTATTCATCAACCCATACATCAGAAGCTCATCGGCATCGCAAACACGTAATATAATCGGTTTAAACTTAACTATCCATCTCCGTCAAGGTACGTTTTCCTTAGCCGTATTTTGTAAACTCCCTTAGTGTTACCGTTCGAGTGTGGCATGAAGTATGAATGGTCGGAATAATTATTTTCATGACATATATTCAGTTTATAAAGGTATTGGGAAGAAAATTGGTTTGAAAAGCATTGATTGAGTCAAACAGGAAGAGTATCACGATACTCGTGGTATTCATTTAACAGGAATAATTTTATCCAGGAAATCCGAAATCCCTGTGCATTATCATCAGCCACCGAACTCTCAGGGTCTGTCGAAATCCCGTATTGGAATATCATGCAAATATATCATCATCATTATACCTATATGAATTATTCATTCTCGTCGTGGTACATTCTCCATATTTGTACCCACGGACATACATTTGAGTGGTGCAGCATAAACACCTTCGTGTCACGTAGCCTATCTAGTGACATCGAGTTCCTGCTGTTACGATTATTCCATCATCTATTACATGATCCACTCTAGCTTTTGTAGTGTCTTGAGACTCTGGGAGGTGCATGACTTTTATGGCGGTATTATTTTATGGACAAGTGATGAATAGGTCGCTTAGGATTCATGATTACATGACGCAAATCCAACAGAGTCGATCAGTGCATCAGTCAGTTCATTTTGCGGAACGTGTATTTGGTCTATTTTGTCGTGGGTTTCTGCATGATCCTCAGTGGCTGCTTTACTGGCCTTAAAGTGATAAGGGGTCCGGTCGTTATGACATGACAATCTCTATTCTGAAAGCAAAGAGACTAAGTGGGTATATGTACTTGATTGCTCTGTAAACATATCATTTGATGTGATACATACATAGACATGAATACCCGTTGGTGCAGATGATTGTATGATCTTGTGTTTTAAAAAAACAATTGTTCTACACTACTGTAGATATTCAGTTGAGCATTACAATGTACGGTGAACAATTATTATGTCAATTCCCTGCATGATCGGGTTTTTTATTGCGCGAATATTTAATAGTTATATTCATGGTGTTAATTCCGTTTAAACAGATATGGAAGAGCATTTTGGTTTGAAGGGACGCATTATTCAAGCCGATTGAATACGCTCCTGACAATAGAAAATTATTCGAAAGTTATTCGAGGGAGTCGGAGAGAGTCGGTTTAATTATATTTGCCTTTAGCTATTGGCCATGATTACGGGCATCGCTGGCAATTACTGTACTACATTCATGTGTCTGCAGTTGTTGAAAGTAATGGACATTTTGGGTTGAAATGTTGACAGATTAGATATAGATATGATGATAATGACAAGAGGAGACAACCGACAACAAAACATTGCAAAGGAAAGTAATAAACTTCTGTTTATTTGCTGAGCATAATCGTAGTCATATAATTCAACGCCATCTCCAAACAAAGAAGCAGAATTTCATTTGCACAGAAACACAGATGAACGTGATATCATACGATATACACATGGAGTAGCGCATTTAAAATGGACATGAATGACTGAAGATGACATCAGATGTAGACACATTATTATATATATGGGGGTTAGACACTAGAACATTACTGGATTAAGGCTTTACAAAAAACGCATTCAACATATACGCGCACTACAACAGAAATACATACATACAGACACATACAGACACATACAGACATACAGACAGACAGACAGACATACATACATACATACATACATACATACAGACATACATACATACATACATACAGACAGACATACATACATACAGACATCATACATACATACATACATACATACATACATACAGACATACATACAGACATACATACATACATACATATACATACATACATACACATACAGACATACATACATACATACATACAGACATACACATACATACATACATACATATTACATACATACACATACACATACATACATACATACATACATACATACATACATACATACACACATACATACATACATACATACATACATACATACAGTACGGACATACATACATACATACATACATACATACATACATACATACATACAGACATACACATACATACATACATACATACATACATACATACATACATACATACATACATACATACATACATACATACATACATACATACATATACATACATACATACATACATACATACATACATACATACATACATACATACATACATACATACATACATACATACATACATACATACATACATACACCCATGTCTTAATGAGTTCCTGATCATATGACGTCGGTGCTGCCTAGGTGATGCATTAATGAATTCTCCTGGTTATGGTACGAATAGTCTGTGTGAAAAATGCCAGTCATCGGCCAAGGTTTAGAGGACGGGCCGGCTCATATCTTGGTCTTTCAACAGCATTAGTCAGTATATCTACCATCTTGACAATCTTTATTAGATCACTCTCCAATATCTCTGACATGGCACGTCACAAAGTTCACATAGTAAACAGACCCGCAGACTAATCAGCATGGCTCTTTCTGTCAACATTAATGTAAGCGAACGTCGTTCAGATCTCCTGTGGGCATGTTTACCCCTCCTGTGGGCACTTAAGTGACAATTGCACGAATGTTTATTATGGCGATAGTGATTACCCTTTTACATTGTGAGGCGCGCTTATCCAAAACACGCAACATATTTGTCACGCCAGATCATTCAGACATGTAGCGCGGGTAAGCCGTGTGACTGTGTGACACTATTGAAGATCGTGTTAGTATGTAATCAATGCTATTGAACTTCCCGTACATTGTTCCCATTATTGTTGTCCAAATTTTGTTCACACTGATGTTCATTATCATGTCTCGGAATATCGTCCGAGGGAGAGGAACACAAATATTCGAACAGTGTGTTCAGCTTTTGTTGTGATAACGAGGTCCATAGTGTGTACATGTCGGTATGTTTGTCTATCAATATGCTGCACAAGTTCAAATGACAACAGGATCTATTTAACTGGAATGATTCGGTGTTCTTAGCTACATCCCCATGGCAATTGAAATCTTCGACAGTAAGCAGATTGCCCGGGGCCAATTATTGTGTTTCTAGCACCGCGGAGCACTTAACCACAATCAGAAAATGTGATAGCCAGTTCTGTGTAGCGTTGCGGAACTCGGAATACAATAATCAATCTGATGTATTTTCCAATTGAGCTAATGGCGCAAATGATTTGAAAATTGTAGATAACATTAAGCTCTGTTCGAAAGTTAGCTCTGTACAATATCTCACCTTACCAGATCTTAAAAGCAGTATCTTCCCCTATGATTCGTTGCGAGACGCGATGTCAATATCACACACGAGTCCATTATAGATAATACATGTAGGCTATGGTACACTGCCTATCGGTTACAGACCTGACCCATTACATATTGGCTGAGCTAAGTTTCCACTAAACAACGTTCACAACACAACGACATCAAAATGAATAGCAATACAATAAAACATGGAAAAATGACCAATCACCTGATAACAATAACAGATTTCACTAGTTCCTAGAAATGGTGTGGTTTGAATTGCATATAGCACTCTGACCATGTGTTTTCCAGAGCATGAACACTCATGAATCAGATAGTACGAAGCCTTGTCTGGGGAAATGCAGCTCGTTCGTTCGAAAGTCGCCGTCCGCTTGTTATTTATGAAAAGCAATAAAGGACTCATAATGGATACAACGTTGGTTGCAGGCTTGTTTCAACGTCATAAATAAATAAAAGGGCTTTAGTTGGTCGATCTTGATATGGAGAACAAGCAAATGGTCTATTTAGTAGAGCAGTCACAAGCAGTTTATAGTTAACACTTTGATCTCGGTCATTGCAACTTAATCACCAAATGTGTCATCACAATAATTATTATCACCATTATCATCATCATCATCATCATCATCATCATCATCATCATCATCATCATCATCATCATCATCATCATCACATTATTCATATCCTTCGCCTCATTGTAATGTCAGTATGTTTGCCAGTATGCCATCCCCCTTATTATCATCATCATCATCATCATTATCACCATCATCACAATATTCATATCCTTCGCCGAATTGCAACGTCAGTATGTTTGGCAGTATGTCATCAACATCATCATCATTATCATCATCATTATCACCTTCATCATCATTCGCATCATTAATATCAATACCATAGTCATCATCATCATAATTATCACCGCCGGGGTTTAAACTACCAAAGACGCTTTTGAATAATGCATAAGTACAGCTGTTTAAAATGGTGGCTGTGCATGAAGCTGTGTTGAGCAAATTTGCCCATAGTCGTCACCTACACACTCAGCATTAAAAGCTTTAAATGCAATATATATTTTATCAAATCTAGTTTGATGTAAACAGCATTCGTCCCTTAACACCGAGTGCACATAAAGACTGCCCTATAACCTAAACTCAATATAAGGAACCAGGGGGGAGCAAAAAGGTTAAACGAACCAAACAGTGGCTGGATTACATTATTGAATGGACTGTTAAAAACATAATAGCAGCTCAGGCGCTCGCGAATGTCTGTCAGGAGTAATGGTAGCTTGCACAGTGCTCATCCATGCATCGCCCAAACGACACTGGAGGATAACGGGATCGTTAGCATTAGCATTTTTGGAATGGTTCATGTCGTTACAGTATCAATCACCCATTCGGTGCCTTTTTGCCTTTAGTTTTGGTGCACAGTATGTTGTAGCTCTAAACATAATACAATGGTATGAAGATGATTCTAGTGAAGCCCATCGACGTTTCCTCTGCATTCACGAAACCTTGATTATTCCAACAAGAAGGGCGGAGATATTCTAGCTTGATTGAACGGAAAAAACCAAGCTGTTTTTCTGAAGTATGAACTTCAATATCATAATTTCATTGTAATCTATGACACATTATCACATTAATTGTTGATAAATATTGTTCCCTGTTAATGTCTTTTTTTTTAAATGCACCCTTGGACATACATAGGAGCGATGCAGCATTATAGTTTCGTATCGGTGCACTCATAGTTAATGCCATTGCGACGTATCCACGTACACACGAGGAACCAGGACGAAAAACTATTTCTTGTTGTGTAATTAGATAAACACAAAATGATCCTCTCCATTCATCTCGTGTCATGTACATAGAAGCTAATTTACTTGTCGGAACATAACTGGTGAGGTTTAAACAAATAAGTAATCTGTAATATTGAGTGACACAAGCTGAGATCAAACGTGCCATGCATCAGGCGTTAACCGATTACACTGATAATGATATGCCTTTGCCGTAGTAGCTCGCTATCTTTTGCAACGGATGCATCTCATACACTGTACGGCTGTGTCTGAGATTTATAGGCTTCCGAACATTTTGCAACATTTGCTCCATTTACAATCAGTTGCTTCGCGTTTACAGTGACTGTCGTGTCAAGTACCTATGCACTATAACCGAGATGTTATATGCACTGTTCTATGACCCTCATTAGGTATATACAAGCATAACTGAATATACAACTGGTTATATGATACAAACGAATCATCATGACATTTTTGACTCATAAGCCATATCTACTTACAATTGTGTAGTGTTTTGGTGGTCGGTATACTTAAACAGGAACAACAGGAAACGAGTGAGACTATCAGGTCGCGCAATACTTCTAATGCGTTTGCAGCACTCAGGTACTGACCTAACAGACACTGCCTGCTTTCACGTTGCAATTCTCAAAATGCGAGCAGCTTTCATTCTCCAGCTAAAAAAGTGGTGTCGCCTTCTACCCACCTAAGCCAGTACAGAGCACAGGACAATCACTTTGCGCACATTCAATACCAGTAAAGAAACGGCGGCCATTTATATCCCTTAGCTTGCAAAATACGGGAAATGTTCACCAACGTAGCCTTAATGCAGAGAGCCACTTTACAATAGACACACAATAAGCAAATTGCCATGACGACCACTCCGCACGCCAGTCAAGCAGACATATATAACTAATCATGAATTGAATGGGCATGAATTTTGTAATCTGCTAATTATAACACAATCCTCTTCATTCATTGTGCCTCTCGCACATATAACCTGGTGATATCTTGACTGAACATAGCTCCTATTGGATTAAAATCAAGACCACTCTTGGTTACAATTATTGAGGGATCATCTGCTTCACCTCCTCCTCTGGGTCGTGATCAAAAGGTCACAATGGGTCAGGGTTTGTCAAACATCAGTGTCTTGATGGCCCTGATCACGCTTACACCTGCGGATAATGAGTTGAAATAGGCTTGTTGTGTGTATTATAACAAGCGCATGCGTTCAGCAATGGAAAAAGACAAACCTTCATGTTAAGTATATATATCAACATGAAATGTCTCATGTTTCTAACTTAAAAAATGCCTCATCGAAAGTACTTATTTTGAAATATAAAACATGAATAAAGGATCTGTGATGGCTACCTAACATCATAATAATTTTAAGTGAACATTATAACATAGAAAAGAAATCACTTCACCAAGATACCGCTATTCCATGCAGATGTTATCAGCTGTCACTGTATGTCTGAATTGGACTGCCATTGTTGTAAAACAAATTGCGAATAGAATTTACACTGCTGGTAATTATATCATGGTGACAGCCTTTGGTGATATTTATATTAAGTTGGTAAAATGACTAAATAATTGATCGGTAGTAGTGAACACCTAATCAGCTTCACATTACCTTTTTGTGGCCTTTCAAATCGTTTTTGAACGCGAATGAGGGCCAACAACAATCAGTCCGGGGTATTATCAATAGAACAAACTTTACTGCACGGATTGTTTGGAAAGGCATCACTTCATCGTGCGATTGTTTCCGCCTTGCTTGACTGAATCTATGCATGATTAAGCCAAATGCATAGTTTTTATCCGTACCTATTCGTACTGAATCTTTGCCAGGGATTATCATTATCATGCATCCCTAATGCTGCGCACGAATGCATCCAATAATGTGTACTACGTACAGTTTAATGCTCAACTCGGTGTGGTGAATAAATGTTCCTTATTGAACATCAGATTAGGCAGCCATCGGCAGGAGTCACATGTAAGCCTACCACATCAACTGTTTGGTAAAATATAACAGACATTTAGTCACAAATTTTATCTTTGTTATCGGATTAACGGGTGACTTAGCACCAGACCGCGTGTTTCATTCAGGCATGTAAACCTGCCAAATCAGGCCAAACTATAATTGTCTACCACCAAATGAAGGATATGATGATTACCTTTGTCAAATATGCCATAAGACATTAAATATCCACATCAAGTTATCGGTTTTCTATTTATGTATCCATGAAAATCGAATAGTTGTAAAGATTGTGGAATAAACAATAATCATGATTGATGATAAATAATTCATGCAGCGATTGCACACAAGCTCTACGCATATTAGAGCTGATTGAATTAAGCCATCTATATCCGGAATGATAATGACCCTTACCCTCTGTGAGTAAAATTCATTCTGACAAAGAAGATGATATTGTACATTTGACCATATCAGTGTGATTACAGATAACCTCATTCGATGTAAATGGATAGAAATGCGGCTCGTTGTTATTCCCAATGTATGTATTGCAAACTACAAATACGTACAGGTTTTGGTTATGTAGCTGCGCCTTATGGTCATTCTAACGCATGCGTTGACCCGACATTTTTGGATCCAAAGTGGGTATTTTATGAAACGTCCCGAGCAATGAAACCGTGAAATACATTTGATTGCAAATGCGCTCCATAGTCAAATTTATTCATATTAGGATTTATATTCAATAACCTAAAATAACAACAGAGAGCGACATTAAGGGGATGGTGTTATGGTGGGCAAACGAAATGATCACCGCAAAGATTACATTTATTTATATTTCACCAAAACAATGTATATATGTCACTATTTCGGCACAATTTCTAACTTTTATATTCCAAATGACGAGGCTGAATTTATGTTGGATCTACTCAATCTCTTATGTATAACTATCAATAAAACCTTCACTCCATGAGCATATGTAAGGTAATTGTCAGAAAATTCCAAATTAGTTTATATCACACGCCATGTGGCTGTGGCTTTTGTTGCTAAGAAATAAACAGACATCAGTGACAAAATTAATGTGATGTGACAAACGACACCCAGCATCAAACTCGTCATTTCATGCGTAGAGCTTGGTCGGCAACGCACTGGGCGGAAACGATGATTAAAGGTGATTCGATGGTAAGCAGATTAAGTCCTTTGGGAAAGGGGAAAGAGTTTGAGATACAGCAAAGGAAGATGGTGGGGCGGGGGTCGATAAGGTCAGGCGGGAGGGTGAGCCGTTGGCCGAGGACGGGACTACAGGTTATCAGTTGCTGGAGGCTGGTATGAATAACATCAGGATAGGTGTTTGCTCTGAGTAGACACTGGCGAATTACAACAGGCTGCTCATAGTCTGCGAATCTATGACTAAGCAGGTTACTGTGTTGGACGTCCTTCCTCGTTTGGACAAGTTACGGATTATCAACACTAACATTTTGTCCCCTGATCCTATTTATTTAACTAGGTGAAGTCGCCATCACTGAGGGCAGAACCCACGGGGATATTGAAGATGCTGAGATCCCACTTGCAGGTTATTAGCTTTTTGGGAAAGACAGGCAAGATACTAACGATAGTAGTAGAGAAGGGATGTTTATTTACTTTAGAGAAACAACTCATGAAAGTAGGGAAATTGTCTCGGACGAAACATATGCTATTGAGAAGACACCGTAGTATACAAACATCTAGATTGCTGAATAGTGAAGTCAAGAAGCCAGTCAAAAATAGGAATGAGTTGTGGCAAAAGTGTGGAAGTACAGGACAACATTAAGATCTGATATTATTCCGAGAGTAGTAACATATGAGGAAAACGATATTCTTAAATGGCTCATTTCGTTCAACCCAAACAATGCATCGTGTAACTGTAGCTTCGGCTTCTGAAGGAACTAGCTGCAAATATTCCAGCAAATTAACGGCCAATCAGCTTGACATCCGTAGGAAGAAACATTCTGGGGAAAATCCTAATTTGTGGAGCTATCGTGTCTGTAGCGGGTTTAGCTGTTTTTAAATGGCGCAAGAGAATCAATTCGATTAGGCTGCTGGGTCGTATTTATATAAACGTGCTACTAAAAGCGATGAATCAACCGCTTTGTAGGTCACTACCATTATCCATGTTAAGCGTTTATTCTTGGTTGGTCCTTGTTATATAAGGTCCATTCCCTGATTAAACGTCCAGGTGTTTACATTTCTTTCTTGATTTAGTGATTGCTGTGCTAAGGACCATAAAGGATGAAAACCGGAATAACATACCTCCCCGCCAACAGATTGATTATCTATCACCCAACCACCGGCTCCTCCAGATGTTAATAAATGCATGATGTTATACTAAAGCCGTAGTCTCGCTGGCGGTACAGCGTGACGTCCTCCATGGATGTTCCCATTAACGCCTCGACACTTTGTAACTTATGTAATAGATCTTCGGTAAAGCAGTACCGCTATACTATTGGTCGGGACCATTCTATCTTCGAATTTCTGAGCCCTAACATGACCACAGACCACAGTCCTAGCTAAGGCATCCTATTGTGTTAGTAAGTAGCGCTGGGTTGTTTGGTTATTGATGCATCTTAAGAGACATGATAGTGTGATCTTATGCTCAAATGAACAACCATGGAAATATTAACAAATAATATTCTTCTAATTACGCTTGAAGTTCGTAAAACCCATCTTGGAATTATTTACTTTTTCATTTGTATCATTTACGGTTGGGTTGACTACAGTAAAATATAATGTCATGCAATATATCACTGACCGTCGAATTTCTTTTAACCTACCCACCTGCATGTACTGTGGCATATACAAAATGTTAGCTAAGTCGCCCATTCAATAATTATTTTTGCCACGCCCTGATGTGTAAACATATAAATGGGCCGCGGGGTAGGGAAAATACCCTTTACATGCTGAGTGATCAAATGGGAGCAAACTAAATAAATGTCCGTCAATTATGATGAAGTTAAGGCTGCAACAAGAATGACATATCTTGTTATTAACCACAGTATTGAAACCATTGAATTACAGGAAGGATACAATGAAGAGCCATCATATGCTGCAGCCAGGACATGTTGCCCCATCTACTAACTGGATTTAACTAAGTTGTTTGTGCGTGAGAGTCGAGTAAGTACAAAACAGCCCATTAAGATGAGACAAATTGCTGACAAAGAAATCGCCATTTTGTAAGACCATAGTTAGAGGTCGCTCTCAATCCATCCTACTACTAATGAACATATCAAGTACTTCAGCGATATAGACGAACAACCATCACAATTACTCCCCGTACCGAATTCTTGGACGTTACTGGTTGGAAATGTCCAATACGCATTACAGGATGCTACCTGTACATCAATTAGAAGCTTTAAATGTCAGAGGAATTCTATCAATTTAAAGGATAGTTTTCATGGAATAATATAACTGTTATAACGGTTGTTTACAATAAATCAGCTTAAACTTATCTGATGATATATGAAGTCAGGTTATCACAATGTTATCTGGCTTATCAAGTGCAGAATTAATTCCTAACTTCAGTTCATGCAGACATGATACAGACTAATAGTTTTATTTAAGAATAATGCATTTATTCTTTTGGTCGTTTCCGCGAAAACGCAATAAATCTGTCACAAGCCACTTTACACAGTTTGCCAATTATTACCTTTATTGCTATGATATTTGTAACAAATTCTACAAAAGCATCGTTCTGTTTATATCTACGCTCACAGGATGCTTTAATATGATGCTTTGCATATACTTATATATCAATGATCTATTGATGTTTAAGACACGAAATTGCCACTAAAACTGCTGTGACTGACTTTAAAAGCTACTAACAGCGTATTTCAGTATTGTTTTCCACATGCCATGGACATGGCACTCAGTCGTCATTGATGGCTTCAAGGTTAATGAATTCGGGCAGGATATCATGTTTCAGTGGGAGTTTGGTGACGGTTAATCTACGTATTGTCTGTCCACTGACTGAGCTGCATATAATACAATTGTTGGGCACAAGAAATCATGCTGTGGTGTCGCACTTTCTGTGTTATCAAAACAGAACTCCTTCTTAAGAGCAATGGCTTCGTCCCTTAAGTATATGCAGATATGCAACAGACTATTAATGTCTACAAAACGTAATGTATGACAGTCGCTAATTGCCAGCAACGCATTAATTCTGAATTATCACGTTTTGCCACACATAGTGCTAGAACGTCGAATATATGTTATCATTAGGTATTGCTCAGTATAATGCACGATGTCATTATACGGACCCTTGCCAGTTTCCTGTCGTACAATGTATTCACTGGGCAATGAATATACGTTTTCCGCCGATGTAATCAAATAGCGAACATGGTTCGTTCTTCTTTGTTTACAACACATCCTTCCTAAAGTCATAAGTGCTGCATATTCGAGCAATTTTCGGCCCATCCTGTAGTGAATCCAATAGGGTAACGATCCATTAGCGATTCCGTATGTATTATTGTGGGAGTGTTTTGTAGTTGGCGTCGATGTTGTTCGTCTGAATAAGGACATGATAGTATTTGTGTTTATCTAATGGCAAACTAATGACAGGAATAATCCTGATCTGCACGTTGCTACGGAAACATCCACCATCACTGCCATCACGACCAATATCGTCGTCATCACTATAGTAATAGGTACCATGGTAATCAGGCAAAGCTTATAGTAATGATATTATTGGGGTGTTACGTAACTTACAACAAGGTGGTGATATCGCAATGGTGATAGATGAGGATGATTGTGACAGTTGGACAGTTTACCTTAAGAGCCATTGCCCAATTAGCACAAACTTGTTACCCATACAGGGCTGCGAAACCTATTTAACGTGATCATCCGTGTCACGGCGGTAAGCATGGTGAATAAGATAGCGCTGTGCGACACACATTCTCTGTATCATAGGAGGTTAATTGAAATACTGTTCCGAGTTCACTTATAGCATGGAATAAATCTTAATGATTATATGTAAAATATTTCATCAAGATGAAAGCATCCACATTATTTAATCAATGTGTTATATATGTAGCAAATACGGTCACTTGATCAATTAAGGATCAAACAAAAATTGCAGCGCAGTAACCTGCCATGTCAGTTGGTATGGAATGAATAGCCAGCTTGGACAAGACAAATGATCGGAATGTAACATCGTTATACTATGTGATGACCTCAATTGAAGAGCGCCCTGGGATTAATTCGATGACGGGGTTATGAAGTTTTATCTTTCTTGTGACGAGAGTTCGATTAATTCAGCTTTTTGCTCATCCTAAATGAACTCATGGAGAATCACAATGTATATAAACGCTCTCAAACTTGATATTTGCTTATGGTAATGCACATCGTCTTCGTCTATCATCTACTGTACGCTTCTTGCTGCCATGATTTTTCACCACGTGTTTTGTCGCTAACGCCAAATGTATCGATTTTGTCGTTGAGTATTTGTTAGACGTGCAACCTACTATTTCCTTAGCAACCGCACTTAAATAACGGAACAACGCTCAATATCATGGACGGATTATGATATCGTCGTTCATTGTGGTTTTCTTTCCTTGCAGAGAATAGAATCATAATATCTGAAATACACCTACAGTAGTAACGATTAAAATTATATCATACAGTCAGAGCAAGCAGAGATCACATGGTGTTTCTTCACTGACCCATGGTGGCCGTCTGATTAACGGCTCTAATTGGATATACAGGTTGGCCGTACACATGTAGTCGTACTCTTGGCTTGGTCGCAACAATGCATCATAATTGAGCATCCCTTTTTGTACCTTTGTATGATATACTCATTAATGTCAGAAATACGACCACACAGGTGATGTCACGTGCCTGGTTGTCATTATGATATTACATGTAGTTATTCACATACTCCATTATCAGTTATACAATCGCCTGTGTACGCTCCCGCATCAAACGCAAGGATACATGACATCACGATCAACTGTAAGGCAAATGTCATAAAAGAATAAATAAGATGGCGCTGAATGTATAAGCTTCACAAAGCTGAATACTATATCTGAACGAAAGAGCAGTGTATATGCTAATTAGACCTGATAACAGTCTGCCTTCTACAGAACGATCGAGGCACTTGACATCACTTTAAATTCCGCATGTGTATATTACAATCTACAAATACGTGATGTGCAGTCTTTGGTTAGATGGTTGTTGTATGATAGTATTTTGAAGCTTGTGGTGATCCGCCATCAGTTGCCGTAATACATCAAGTTTTGTCTCCAAAGTACGTTACCCGAGTGCTACTTATGGAACGTTACCCCTTTTGACTACAACTGCAAGTAAATTTAAAAAATATGTTATGGATTGGTATAATTCACATTCTAGGCTTTTAAATCCTAAATCGTAAAAGGACAAATAGGAAGCTTATTTATCGATAAGAAACTAGAGGTACTTGTTACGCATTACGTATCAGAGTGATACCAATATATCCGGATGGCTTGAAGTGTGGTATGTGAGATTAACTTTGCATGGCATATGGGTACGACATCATAATGTTCTTCCCCCACCCAAAGGCCAATATCATTCACTTTCAGTTTGCATCGATATTGCAGGATTCAAAGCAAGTTATGATGACAAACGGAAAACCATCTAGTCACTGATCCAACGGAGACGTCCTTTATCAGAGGCTGTGGACGCTTTAGATATTTCGTACTAGGGTTACAGGATAACTACGATATCCTGACGACTTGAGGATTGTCACGAGTGATGAAAATTTTAATGGACGACTTGAGTGATGGCATGTAGGATTCTGTGTTAATTGCATGTTGCAACATTGACTCACATGACATATGATTCACATAGTCTATACTATGTTTCAGCGACTAGGTACATGCGTGAGTGACAGGAACATCTTTTATGTGCATATAACGTGATGGTGTCTTCTCCAATCGGTAAATGATGTCGATGCATTCACATTTCTATAGAAGCAATATTCTGTCCGCTTCTTTACGAGCAGCATTATCAATCTCACAACCGTGCCCATTCTATATAATACATATAAGTTAAAGTACAGTGCTAACGGGCCACAGAGCACATCGATAACATGTTGGCTGAACGAACCTTCCACTTAGCCATGTTACAACGCCCACGGCGAAAATCAACATCAAACAAATCAGAAATACTAAGAAACATAGAAAAGGCACACTAAGAATAGTCATAGCATCATGAGGAGGTTTTGTACCAAATAGATTGAATGATGTGAATACCTCATGTCAACTTAACATTATACGTTGTTACGAGCATTAACACTCAATTCCTTGCTGATACGAGTCTGGGTCAGGGATGAAAAGCAAAATATTGCATACAAAAAATACACCAATGTAAGCATATTCATCATCCACGCGTCATTGGTTCGTACAATGATGTGTTATGTTAGACTATCATTGATACTTAGTTGCCAGCTAATCTTTTCTAATTGGCTTGCATTGAAACTAAATGTTGAGATCAACTAAGTTTCAATTGGTATCTGATTATCGGATATATTCTATTCCTTCCTAAATGTAGTTCGTTGCAATACCGTCAATGTATCAAAAGCAAAAAACCCATCAAACATATCATAAACGATTAATAAGAAGAAACTCAAGTCACTAATACTTCATCGTTACCATGACCTTCATCGCCGTCATTGTATCAACGTCACCAAAAACGTCATCATCGTCATAAATATCATCATCATCTTAATCACAACTGTTATGGCAATCGACATCCTCATTGGCATCATCCGCAAAATATCTGTCCAATATTAATCATCATCATCATCGTCATTATTATCATCATCATCATCATCAACGTCTCAGCTGTCTGCATTAGTTTTGTTATCTGAAGATGAACTTGACCTAGTTCTGCACATTATAATGTAGTTGTCAAATGAAATATGCATCCCTTAATCGCACTTTCTAATTAATTGTGATGTAGCATTATACGAAGTGTCGCACATCAGGACAGCAAAACAGAAAGCTATCATAACGAGGCATGAACCATGTACGGCAGACGCTAATCTTGCATCTTTTGAACGTCAAAATACATTAAGAAGCATTGATTAATTAACACTTTTCCGAAGCATCATTTCGTATAGCTTTTCACGGAATTTGTCTGTGAGAACTACAGGTACTAAGAGGCACAGCCTAAACATAATTAAACATCTAAGCTTGGGAAAAAAGCATTGCTTCTCTTCGTCAAGCTATTATTGTCCTTAATGCAGAACAAAGCACTAGGTCATTATCGTGCTAACCGACGAGACCATGCAGCATATAAGCCAGGGGAAAGCAAATGTTACTCAAAACAGAGATCAACCACAATTCCAAATATAGACTGATCTAATGCTTCTTTGTAAACATCTATGTCTCGAATCGAAGCCAGAACAAGTGTAGAAATAATGTAGTTAGCATTAATAACCATTTCGACTTATCCACATGTAATGACTGAGGAACCAAAGAGAAAAACTCATTTAAAATTGCAGCATTGATAGTCTGTGAGATAGAGCAGGATAGACAAGCACCACTCGTTGTTTATGCTTCATGTACGCTGAACCTGATCTAGTTTTACCTGAACACAGCTGCCAAGGTCAAAACCACGTTATCCCATTACCATAGTAAGTGATCCAAGTTCTGTTTATTACGATGCATCAACGTCATGACATTTGCTAAGATATGATCGAACGAGGCATGGACAGTGCAGGTTAAATAGCAGTAGCTAGGTAATCACGTACACCTGACCACATTAGCACCTGTTGCATGTAAAAGCTGTATCAGGCATGGAGGTGTTTTGCGTATGGCGACGACATAATATGACGTCAGCGGTACATTATCATGTTGTATGAATGCAGCTGATCCATTGTACGGTACATCAATGTATGAATATTACATATATACGAGCTAAACAAGGGACGTACAATACCTTTCAAAATGAGTTGAATACACACAATGTTACCACTCCGATTAAAACATGCAAATTATTTTCTGTGAGCTCGTGGATCAATTAGCAATGCAAGAACAAGAGAATAATGAAAACTTACACAAGTCAATGCCCACCGAACACTTGAATCAACAAACTTGCAAATGCTTTTCGTGTCAAAACAAAAGAATGTTAATGATATCAAGAGAAACCAGTTAGATACCCTTTAATGTCCTGGCACCAAACAAATAGAATGGGAAACAAATCATTATTAACAAATTGTAGTGACAGAACGATGCACCGTTGTTTTTAAGTCGACTTATATATATGGCTAAATCTTACAGGTACCACCCAACAATTGAATCAATGAATGAGCGATTAGACGCTGTAAGCCCGCTAACAATGATACAAAACTTTACCCAAAGTTAAGGCTATCGATTGACACCTGAGGACACCAATCATAAGATAAATATATCAACCAGAAATAACATTGGTGACATCTTTGATTTTTCCAAACATTTATAGTTATTTATGCTGCGGATTTATTTATATTCTATAATGCGCGTCCTTGACAATAGACAACGATTTGATTTTTTCTATTCATGCATGCTTATAGTCACGAGGGTTTTGAAATTGCCATTTACGATATTGGTGAGACATCGATATATGTCCAGCAACACCAATGTCTTTTTGAACAGCGATATAAAATGAATTGTTGTGACATTTTAACCAAGTGCCTGTATCTAGCCGGCAGCGGGGAGCATGTGCCGAAACAAATGTCATTGTATCCAATCCACACTATTGTTTTTCCAACTGCAATGTCCGACTTACCGATGTTATTGTCGTACAGTTATTGGCTGATAAATAATCCGTCATCAAACCAATTATGGTGTTCAAATACCGAGGTATTTCACATCATCATGCATAACTGAACCGTGATGATGGCATCTAACTGTCGTTATGAATAGCACGTTTATAACAATATAATGTGATATCCACTTTGTTCAGCAAATGAACTTTTGCAAACGCATAGCAGTCGATCAGCCAGTGTAATGTTAACATTTAACTGCACTCACAGTCTCAGTTAAACAGTGATGTAATAACGTATAAACTATTCGCTACAACAACACAATGATGTTCTTTTATTCCAAGGATATCCAATGCATACAACTGTCGTTCTCTCCACTCATACATTGCTAACTGCGGTAAATCTAGGCAAACTTTACCAACTTATTTCTTCTTAATAAGTAAATTCTTCCGAGTTGCTTTGGACAATGCATTCCAATTAATAATGTTACGAAGATCCGGCAATAAAACATCAATACTTTTCGTTATTTACATGAATAAAGTAATCATTTAGGCTCATGTAAATCGGAGAATGAACTAATCTCTTTAAGTAACAAAAGAATTAAAAGTAAACACTGTTTGCATTTCAGCAGTGATAATTTTAAGATGAATCAAGCAGGATAGATGTTGATAATATTCATTCTTAATGAACAAGTTGACTTTGAAGAAATATTTCCGGGCCTCTGAAATAAATGCAGAAGATTGGATCGTGGGATTCACTGTGCCATGAGATGATCTTCGGGTACATGGGGGAATATGTGAGGATTAAGACAGAAGCGAAATAAATCCCACAGCTGGTGATAACACAAGAACTCAGTAGACCGCATTCCACATCAAATACTGATATAAAAAAACTTCATTCAGAACACACCATTTGTTACTCTTATTCGGCGCGATATAATAACTTCGTGGTACAATAAAAGTATCGCATGGATGCAAAGAAAACAAATATGTGACGATGGTTA
Organism: Urechis unicinctus; assembly: GCA_034190875.2. Classification (NCBI taxonomy): domain Eukaryota; kingdom Metazoa; phylum Annelida; class Polychaeta; order Xenopneusta; family Urechidae; genus Urechis; species Urechis unicinctus. The sequence continues at coordinate 42,413,477 of CM067342.1, forward strand.
AGAAATAACGAAAACTTTGGCTTCAGTAAACCACATGAAACGGTAATTACATGTCACTGTTATGAGAACCAATGGAAATCCGAGATGTTAATGTGTATTGGCTTACCCGATGCCATTGACATCTTTTGATTACATAATAATTTTTTGAATGCTATCAAGTCACGAATCACGCCAACAGACAAATGTACAGCGCTCTCCGTCAGTTAGTACGGTTTTCAACAGGAAATATAATCAGGGTGTTCAGGGTGGTATGTTTGCCGACGTAGCCTCGGCGAAGAACACCACGCACACAAGACATGCAATATAATTGATCGGCTCGCAGGCATTATCTTTCTTACGAATAAACCCATTTGATTCACAATTTACCGATCCAAAAGTATAACACCTTGATGTAATCATAATTACCTATGAGTGAACCCCAATTTCTTAACTTCCTTCGGCATCGACATCTTGAACACGTAATTACATTGCACTAACTTCGTGGTTAAATGAATTGTCCATCCCCGTCGAGGAGCCGTCACCTTAATTGTACCACGAAGAGACATGTGTGTAATGCAGCATTACACCGTCGTGTTTCGTAGTCTATCACATGACAGCGAGTTACATGACGACTGCTCCTCGACTCAGGTGGTGGATAAATACAACGCAAACCGCGTCATCTTCGAGCCCATTTGTTGAGAGAGCATCTGCTTCATACCCCCTTCTGGGATATGATGAAAAGTTTTGACAAACGACAATGTATGGATCGCCTGGACAACATTAATACCCACGACTGATAAAAGCTCTGACTGAATTTTATTAAGCTGAAATGGGCGTGTTGTTTGCATTATAACAGGCATCAGGCGTTTACCAAACAATGAAAGCAACTAACCTTCATGCAATGGATGTCACGACATGCCATGTCTCTTTTCGCGTACTAACGGAATACCTCATTGCCTTTCGGATTGATTCCTTGCAGCATTGTCTAATAGGTTAACTAGATCATGTTAAGTATCTTTATCATATCCAGCAGCTTTATTTGGACCGACAGAAAAAGCATTAAGTATGCCGAGCGGTTTAATGCCAAAATAGGAAGCAACCATAGTACATAGTGTATGTTTTTTAATACCCGAAACATCTGCAACAACCGGAAGAAGCCAATATCGATTGGTGAAAAGATAAATGCCATTTAGTATATTGACCTGTATAATATATTCGTCGACGGATGAATAGGTGAGTTTATTGCATTGGTCTGCAATGTCATAAAACCAAACCGCGTGTCTCATTCAGGCCAGTAAGCCTGTCATATGAGGCCAATGAGGGTTAACATTAACCTGCTCTAAATCAGGCCGCGATACACTTGCTCACTAACAACTGAGGGATACACTGATTGTCCTTGCCGATAGCTCTATTGTAATCAAGACTCCGCCGCATTCGTCAATTTGTAATGATCCATAGAAAGCTTACCATCGTCAATATCAAACGACGTTCAGAATCGCCGAAGCCTCTCGATGATTACCGGGGGGGTTTAGGGAATAATCAATATTCATGACAGGAGAGAAACAAGCCACGCTGTCAAAATGATATTCACAATGAGTAGTGTTCATATCCATAAAAGGTCTGAATGTAACGTTTGTCCTTGTATGCCAGTTAACACGTGTGCTACATTCTGCGGTACGTCAAATAGTTATCAAACGTCAATCAAGAAATGCGATGGGTATTTGCTTTTTACTGATTTCACTAATGACTTTTCTTTTCCATTAAGTAAACATAGGGCATAAATTCCATATAACAAGTGAAAACATAGTAGATTCACGTCGAACAACTGTCGATGATAATCTTCGTACAATACATCAATTTCTGGATATTAGCTGATTCGGGACAATTGCTGCTGCACGCAGAAGAGGATATATATGCACACAAATATAAGATCCCGCGAAACAAAGATTCTACGCTTGACTCCTGGCATCCTTTAGGCCCCTGCAGTTCCGATCAAGATGCTGATGTTGTACTTTTGACGTCTCTGTAGGAATATTAATTACCAAATGAGAGCGATAATTCACCTAAATGTAGGCCTATGTATTTAGCATGAGGCTGCCGTGACATATTCACGAATGTAGCCCTGAGAGATCACTTTGCCTAAACGACAAAACCGTGTGTCCCACTGAGACCAGTCAACCTGCCGTATGAGAGAAACCAGTATTTCAAATACACCTCCACCAAAGAGCACTGAATCAATGATTATTTTATTAATTACTTCTTTATGTGCGCTTTATTATCGTCCACATCATACTACGGACCCATAAAAACAAAACAGAACACTGGATCGCGGAATTCGCTGTGCCATGAGATGATCCTTGGGTGCGTCTGTAAATATGTGATGATTGAAGCGTGAAGCAAATCCCACAGCCGATTGCGACACAAGAACTGTGTAGACCGCAGTCCACATCAAATACTAATATCAACCTCACCCGAGTCGTTTTATTGATTGAGAAACTGCGAGGGAATGTAGATGTGCCTGCTCCATTCAGTTACCATCATTAATAAGGGCGCTGAAAGCGATACAGTAACCTTGGTATACAATGGGAGTATTGTATGGACCGCTCGAAGATCAATGAAGGCAGTATATGAAACTCAGAGAAATATAGTCATTGCACACCAATGCAGTGTGATGGTAAATCGGGAACGTTTTGCTCAAATGAATCAGATCATAATCATACGAAGACGATTGTATCTTCTATTCGAACATGTTCTGTGTGTAGTCTTGTTACGTATCATATCTACTGACAAATATTAAACGTGGTTTATTATTGAACAAGTACCATAGTAAACAGAGTGTTATTACAGGTGATCACTTAGTATTCCACACAAAGCGCTCAAATGTAATCACAACTATTCATCAGGATCAAAGTCTTGATCTCACGTTACTGGCTTACAATGCCAACTAATAAGCATTCGAACCCTCTGTTCACCGCAGCCTATCGAAGTCTTCATTTCTCGTAGCTGGCTGAAATTTTATTCAATATGCATTCGTACTCCCTTTTCACCACAGCAGACCGTCATTGCCAGTGCAAGATTTACATGCAGCTTTGCTTACGATGAAATATTTAAGATGCATTTTTGTCATATCCCATTGTAAATTTTAACTGCTGTTATGGCTCTTAAAATATCGATCATCTTCCAAAATATACTGTACGATGTACAAACGGAATGCGCAGAGCTATAAAAATATGAAGCGACATCACAATCGTGACTCCAGTAAGGATATTAAATCTTAAATATCATGCATTAGACCCAATATCACAACTCCGACGAATCTATTATCTCAAACACCTTATACTTATATTGCGGGTAACTGAATAATCCATCCATGTCGTTATGCATTCTTCCTAATCGTTACCACGTACACACGTGAGTGATGCAGCTATAGACTTTTGAGCCTTATAGCCTTTCACATGACAGCGAGTTACCATAACGGCAATTGCGCGTCTCATCCTGGATGGAACAAAATACACATTTAACTGATCATGACTTGAATGATAAGCTGGCAATTATTACTTACACTGCTATGGAATGTTTCACACACTCTATAAGTGCATCTTTGGTGAAAACGCAGGCAAAATCTAGGCCTGTTTGTCACATGAGGTCATTAAACCCTACACCTCAGTGCATGTATTCATCTAGTGTTTCGTACGCAGATTGCTAGCAATATTGAAGGACTCCCTTTGCATCGGAACCATTCACATCAATTAATTTGTACAATCCACGATATCGTGTAACGGCACTATCAAAGCCCATCTTACCATCTGAACCCGACACTTAGCCTATCCCATACATTGGTAAACGTGTATCACACATGCTCTTGTTCACTCGAGTTATATCAATCAACGAAACGCGTGAGCTCGGTGAAAATACACCTGTTGTATGATTAAAAGATGCATAGCAATCAGGTAAACCGATAGCTTTGGTGAAGAGTAAGATGAAGCAGTAGTCCTTATGATGTAGAGATGAGACTCCAACGAAGCTATCATGTCTCGTTGTGCTGATTCCATTGTTTCAGCAGCAAAGGCGCACCAGTTTGCAACCAGGCTGAAATATTTATCTTATGCACATAAACTGTGTTAATTGTACTCTAGAGAGTAAACGTTTTTCCATCCTAAACACAAGTGAATATTCTACCACCGAACAATCCATTAAAGCCTTCATACGCGCTTGTATTTTTACGTTATGTAGGTGCAAAAGGAATTTCAAACCAAAGCTAATAATATTCTGGGGGTAGCGTTTTTGGAAGAAAACCACCGCATATTTGACACAGGGACATCACAATCAATCTGTGTTCAGTTTTGGCTCATTAATAGTGCAACACCATCGATATCGAGGCAATTACAAATATAGTCAATGTCAGGAAGCAATGTTGTGGAGTGTCCCAGACGGCGTATTGATAAGAGTTGTACATAAAGCACACGGTAATATTCACTGCTATCTGTGGCTTGACTGCCCAACAGCATGTCTCAACGGAGACCGTTAAGTAAAAACATTTTAGTCAACATGATTTGCAATAGACAATATGTGAGTAACTCTCATGAGGAATACAATGCAACAACATATTAAGGATGGTCATCAGTTTCATAGGCCAACCAAAAAAGAATTTCAACGAATTTAACCTCGATTATGGCATCTTATTGTGAGCAAAAGACTTATTGGACATAATAGCTATTGATGGTGATAGTGAGATGGTTATGTTCACTCATTGTATGGAACGAATATTAGAATTCGCTAAACCCGTTGATGAACAAACGCGTAAGATATATTGTTTTAGATATGAATGCCGCACCGGTATATAATCAACGTGTTATGTTAGTTAAGAAAATGTTAGTAGCGTAACTGATTTGGACTCTTTGAGTTAATGATCGTACAAGGTCTACAGTATAGGTCAGCTACCTGGTGCTACAGAATATACGCAGCCTGTACGAATATATGTAATCTGGTCTGCATTAATAATATTTTCTCCTAGCTGGTCCTAATTCTACATATGGTTATAGTTGGACTACACTCAAAACAGGATATCGAATATATTTGATATGATTAAATTGAAAGAGCACGCTGACATTATTGTCGTTTGCTGCAAGGAATATTTCCATTAAAACTATCACCATCGATAAAACATTTCCTTGAGCCACGACAATGTGCAGTCATAACTCATAGTGTTCCATAGTTAACATGATAGCGTGAAACGAGATCGCAGTGATGCAATGAAGTGAATTATCGGGGCATCGTGTCGCTATCAACAGCGCGGTGATAGAGCGAAGTTGAATTTCGACGAGGTCTGTGATACTTGGACAGCGCCCCTTTGGAAATAGCACCCGCTTTGCACAAATCCGAACCACACCCACTGGGTAGAGAAGATAAAGAATAGAGTTTAACGGTACACCAAAACTTGCTGCCCACAAAGATTGGAGGTGGGGGGTACGAATGCGAAAAGACAGCAAATATCAGACGAAATCAAGGAATAAAAGAAATTAACATTAAACCCCTTGTTATTTCATCAAATCATTTAAAATCCGTAATATAGTTATATATTTCTCCAATATAACCAAGGATCTTATATGGTTCTATGCTTTCGAAAAACTCCAAGACTTAATAGTGAGGAAGCGATTTATGATAGGATTCAGACCGGCATATTCGATGAGAATGCGCATGATATTGTATGTGCTGTTGCCAGTAATGCATACAGGGAGGAGTTTCTCTCCCAGCAGAAAACTATGGTACATTCTATGAGGCTATATTTCTTATTGAATCTGTAAACGTTGCCCAGTTTGCACCTCGTAGTTGCCATTTGTCCAAACTCAGCGGACATATGCATGTCGATGTTCAAATATTGAGAAGTGGTCACAACGACATTGGTCCTGACCGACAGCCCTCTTAACATTCCATCTACATGAAGGCCAAGATCATTTCTTTACCGTCACACCCCCATAGTTGGTATTAAATAACACAGCAGCAAAAGTAAAGATGGAAGTTGACAGATCAAATGATCAATGTTTCTTTGACTGAACGTGTAGCTTGGTGGTAGGTACATAGAGCACCAAGTGATGGTTTTACTTATCGCCACAGCTTGGAGAGGAGTGTCAAAAGCAAGAGGTTCGTAGGGGACATCTTGTTTGACAAAAACAGATGTCCTTCCTACGGCTCTTCCATCCCTTTGTGAAATAGATGCTTTATTAAACATAGTAAACCCTCTCATTGACATTAGAATGCACACAGCACGAGATAGATGGTCATATAGAAGTAATTTTAATTCATCGTTATTGGACCGAAATCCTCGACAGCTCCATTGAATAGTCTTATTTGGCATCAGGGGGCTGCCTGATTGCCCAAGGTAGACGTATAGAACTGGTCGGTTCGGATGATGATGAACATGGTCAGTATCTATGTCATCTAGGGTGCTAAATGTCTTCTACAGGGTACCAGGGTCAGAAGATCCCTTGGCACAAGGAATGTTTGGACCAGCTGTCTTTTTCACGACTGTTTTGTTTTCAGATAATATCGGAGAAGGATTTGTTTGAGTTGTTATTGTAACTGATGCGTTGAGGATCTATCGCTGGTCAGTTGCCATGTATAGTCCGCCTGGGTAACAATGGACGGTGGACTTAGTTAGCCACAGGCTCATTCCCCATCACTACACCAGCGTATGAGCCCTTCTAAGGGTCGACGGGCCTAACCCTCAATGAGCTTTCTCGCCTCTTTATCTTAATCTTTTCTTTACCAGTGCTCCCCATCCACCTTGGAGCCCAACAAGATGTGCGGCTCAAACGGCGCACATGATGCCATGGCTACACAAGTGGAATACTCAAGCCAATAGTGCTCACTCGGAAACTGAGCTACTTCAAATTAACTTGATTGAGCTGATTGACCAGCCGCCTACTAGGATAAACGGGAAGAAGTTGGAAGAAGTTGATTACGTACAATAAGATGGAAGAGGCGAAAAGGTATGGAAATGATTATCCTATTGCATGTCACCACTAGTAAACTTCAATATATTAAATCATACAGCTTTCAATAAACAATCTTTCAATTGCAAATGTCCCAACCTTACTTCACATCTCTCCTTAGACTTCCGAGAATGTTTTTGTAGCTTAACCAAGACTTTTGCATTTCTTATTGAATGCAATTTTAGACCACCTTTCCAGTCACCTTGACATTGCTGTCGCTTGGCATTCTGCCAGTAAACTACCATATATATATATATATATATATATATATATATATATATAGAGAGATATATATATATATATATATATATATATATATATATATATATATATATATATATATATATATATATATATATATATATATATATATATATATATATATATATATATATATATATATATATATATATATATATATATATATATATATATATATATATATATATAACCACCCTAAGATGCCAATCTAAACTTAACTTTCACAATGCACTCACTAACTATGCAAGAAGGAAAACTAACCGCAGCAATTCTCACATCCTTTCATACATGTTTGGCAAATCCATTGCTGAATCATTAGTCATGAATTGCACAATTATTTTGTGGCTGATATAAAGGATTTAGTGGGCCAAACAACAACTTGAAGCAATCTCGATGTATCCACTTTGGAGGATTAGGTGGAAAAGCAATCACTGTAAAAAGAGCCAAAGAAAGCCTGCAATAGATGACACATGCAGACAATTGTGACCCCACAGACCGAGAATATATATCCATAACATATTGCATGGAAAAATCTTGAGAGTCAAGAGTTATTTTTTGAATGGGTCCATATTACATTGGCATACAACTCTAGAAAAATAATGACAATCAACGAAAAACGATTACTCTTTATCATGGGTACAACATCAAATAGATACACAATGCATAATAGACACAAGAGCCTACATAATCTGGTTATTGTATTAGTTGTCTTTCCCTTAGCATGTGCCTGCACAAATCATGCGATTCCAACCAATTGAGATATGTTTGCTATTCGCGAAGTGAAAACATCCCGGTAAACAAGGGTTTTGTGGCAAATTATGCAATTTCAGCTATGCATCGTTTGCTAATTCAACGGCAGAAGTTTTTGTTACGATGCACTACACTTAAACAATTATGATGCTATGTCGTTAATCAAGAAATGAATATATGAATCAAGTGTTTATTGACATAGGGGCAGAAACGAGGCATACTCTACACATGTATTAGGCATGGGAGTGCTGCATATGCAAATTTCTCTTTAATGTGACTTTCATCAATGAAACACTTCGCAAAGTAAGGATAGTGTATTCTACATCAACATAGTAAATTTATGCTAGATGACCAAATTTCATCCACGACACCTGAACACTGAATGCAATACTGAAGATTTGTAGATCTAATTGCAAAGACAAAAACCAAATGTTCAAAAGAAAATAACAGTAATAAATATCGATGCTACAGTACTTGCCAAATCGTTATCATTGTCTTTACCCTACTGTTACCCCACAGTAATATGAAGGTGCATAGCTAATATAATTGCACAACATGTTAAAGTCATCCGAGCAAAATATATTACTCTGCATACTTTTATACAAACATGAATCTTGTGCAACAACACTCAAGCTTCTTTGTTAACTTTGAGAGGAGGCAGTGACAATTGAGGCGGCTAAACTGCAGATACCGGTGAAATGAAACAATCGTAGTACTTCATCGTCTATCTTGTTTGACATTAAAAACAAAACGCACATATGGTCTGCATAATAATCCGAAAGATGCTGTATTGTGTCATCCATGCGAATCATATTCCATCATCTTCAGTCCAACTTCATCATTTTGCTGCCAGACACAAAACCCGGAAGATAAAAACAATCGGAAGTTACATCATGCTTGATGATTACTATTAAATCCCATGTGTTTTTGTTTCTCTTATAATTGCGTATTTGATCCACTGCTATATACTCCCAAATGTCACATTCATTTATTCATTCTATTTGGAAGGCATACGTAAGAAGTCAGACCCAAAAGCAAAAAGACGACTTCCACGAATGCAATGGCAAAAATATTCCAATATAGCATATTATCTTTGCATAATGGAACTTAAAAAAAAGTCATCCGCACCCACATTGACCATATCTATTTCACTCACCAAGTAGCGGCAATGTTATTCTGGTTGATAACAGGGTAATGCACATTTGACCTTATCAGGACGTATACAAATGACCATTTTTGACGCGAATGGAGGGATCAGCAGCTCGTCTGGATTTCTTATGCGCTTATAGCAAGCCACAAAATCGTACATTACTCGTGTTATCTAAGGCAGGTGCTTATCTCCGGTTGCAAACTTCCGCTGTTTGGTCACATGTAAACATGATATCCTGAAAGAATTGGCAGATATCATTACATTAATATTACAAATGCTCAATCATTGCGAAGATCAGGATATTACTATAGTTGTTTATCGGAAACATTTTAATGCTAGTAGAGTTTATTATCAAAAAGACTTTCATTCCTGTCGCTTGAATGCGCTTCGGGCAATAACATATATACGAACAGCCATCCAGTTCGTGGTTTTATACACGGACATTTCAGAGAGAGAGATAGTGCTTCTATTGGGCTACTGCTCTGGGTCATGATCACGGCAGTGAATGGGTTTATGTAATTGCAATATGAGGATATGCGAGATATTATAGGCATGTCGAAATGGGAGCCTCAGTATATAAAATGATAATGTTATTGGATTGAGGTCATATCTGTGTACTCAGCTCATCTCGCTGTATCAACATTGCCTTTAACAAAAGAGCAATAAACTTTGCTGATTTGTCCGTCTGTGTCCATAAATACATTATATAAAGGTTAATGTTGCACCTCAGTGAGAGCAAGTAAATGTATGCAACATTGAAGATAACTCATTTTAGCCAGCTCTCTGACAGTCATATACGTAATGGAATTTTAGAGTGGCGAGGGATGACAGGCTAGTGCAATTCGGAATCGATGGCGTGACTTTTTTTAATCGGGTACAAATAAACGTTTTTCATTGGAAGAAACGGTCGCATATTTAGTATGCAATAAATACATTTGTTGTGTGTTATGATACTGGTGAAATTTTGTGACCAGGCTGAGACCTGTGTTCGATGCAAGCAGACACTTTCATTGGTATCGTTAAGGGACATACAACATGTGTATTCGTACAGGCTCAGCAAAGAATGTCGGTGCTGAATAATCGCTACTTGTAAACACAGTACATGTTCAAACAGAAATGCTGCCAAGTATAAATCAATCGATGTAGACGATTCAAATCTCTACAAATGCTCTTGAAATGACAATACAACCGGTATTAGAAAACTTTGTTGAGACAATTGATGTGATTAGTATGAATATGAGATGAGTTGAACATCGGCTGGATGACGGAATATGCCACAGCTATGACAGAGGAGCCAAGGCATATGTTCATATGCAATTTTTTTTTCTGGACGAAAGTATTTTTATTGAACGAGAGAGGAGACAGTATGTAGATGCGTCGGTTTCTTTAAGTAAACACCATTTGCAAAATCTAATGACGATGATGCAACACTATTACTCTGTGGGTTGGTGAAATCCTTGGAGGAACACGACGAAGATTAATACCTCAGTGAAATGTAGATTAATTAAGTCGAAACAAAAACCCGTAATTGTATGCCAGCTGAATGGGATGCGTCTGCAATCTAACGATGCTGATTGGAGTTGGATTGTAGTACATTTCTGCAAACAGTATAGCCACACATCACGTCAAATAGCAATAGAAGTGCACCAATAGGTTACGTTTTCAAAGACTACAATGACAACAGACGACATACTGCTTCTTCAATACGATTATAAAAAATTGAGCGGGCAGGATAAAAATAATTCCCAGATGATAATGGGGGAGCTAAAAATGACAGCAATCAATACACCTGTCACTGCAGCCAACCTGTAATGTCACCACTATTTTATCAGCAGCTTTGTTTGCGATGAAATACGGACCGCGCGTTTGTGTCAGATCCTAGAGCAAACTATTATACTGCAATTGTGGCTCCCTAAATTTCAATCAACTGTAATAAACATTGGTTATCGTCGATGTATATTTTACTCTATGCAAATAGAACGTAGAAGCCTTGGAGCTTAATTCTCCGAGTAATAACCAGATACTCACTAAGCCAGCTTTATCAAACCATTGGCACCCCTGTTGTTCTCAGCAATGCAACATTGGTATACAATACGATTATGTGTTGCCTTTCATCCACAATTGTACCTACATTAAAACATTTCAGTTATGTAAGCCAGCATTAGACTGTGGTGTCAAAAACCCTGTCATGTTATAGCTAGTTGCCAATTGATAAACTTGGCTACGAGCTACCTTCGGCTAAATCAAAATAACGATACGATCAGCAGATTCAAAATAAGTTTACAACCACTATGATGAAAAACCTTCCATGACCTCTTGCTGAATCGTTATGATGACAATAACTACCGATTTTATCAACATACATAAAAATTTTAATTTCGATTCGTGCTGTCCACAACAATTCTTTGCACGGTTATTAACTATGTCATATGTTATAGAATTTTTTTTGTTAATTTTTTTTCAAATATATTTCGAAAGAGTTTGCAATTGAATCAAGCAGAAAAATGATGTCAATTTTGTAAAGATTGAACGATTATTCTCGGAGTTATATGGGATCCTAGATTCTCACATTTTCATTGTCCTTGACCTACAGTTTAAGCTCAAGGTTAATACAAAAGAATCTGGGTTATGCGCATAATTTTGGCCGACATTTTTTAAAAAATTCTTTTTACAAATTGCGACCTGTATCGCCAGCAAAAAATAGTTCACAAACAATCACACAAACCCACAAACAAACAAAAATTCCAACTGAACGCGCTTTGAAAACGAATCATATTTTGATCGAACATGTCATTGTAAAAGTTTGATAGAAAATGTTAAATCTTTGCAGATCGGACGGTGATTGGCTTGTCAATTAAGAATTGAAAGAATTCTACCGATTTGTGCTATAAGAAATATTCGACCAGCTAGAATTCATTTAACAATGCATTATTTACAGTTACATATATTTATAAAAAGGTTGCATCTGAATAAAACTTAAAGAATAAGTTAACATTGACGTAAAATTGAAGCGTTACACACAGAAATATTGGTAGTTAAACTTGCAGTTTTTTCAATAAACTTTGATACGTTCGGAACCGAAAATGACGTCATCAACAACCATGTCACTGATATCCTTCGATAAAATATTTGTTGTCATCGGACGGTTATTAAAGGTTTTATAGGCAATTCAATTTTGTGGGTTAATTTTCTTAAAATTTGGACTGATACCCCGATTTTTCGACCTTAGGCGCATTGGAAAACTATTGATTTTTACAACAAAATATATTCCGAATTTAGCTACAAAATGGTGATTTTTTGTAAAGCTGGAATAATAATCCCCGGAGATATTCAGGATTTTAGATTTTCACATTTTTGATGATCTTGGTCTTAGTTGGTGGTCAAGGCCAACAAAAAGATCCTGGGTACTGCGCAACATTGTAACCTACCAAATAAAAAGAATTAGAAATTTAAAATAAAATTGCGACCTGAATCGCCGGCCGAAAATAGTTTACAAACAAACAAACCCACAAACGGCACTAATTAATGCTTTCGCCAAGTTAATAATGACGCAAATATGCAATCAAGACTGTGTGAGGACTAATTTACGGGCGCTTATCATGGAATCAATCCGCTCATTGTCGTGGAACTATTTACTATACAATGAAATAGTGCCTGTCGGATGGAAACATGGCTTTTTAAATCTCATGGAGCTATATGCGCTCATTGTAATTTTTTGTAGGGGTAGGGGATGGGGTGTTGTCAATATAATGTAGAAGGGAGGAGGAAGACTAAGGTGAGGATGTAAAGTCATTCGAACTCTACCTTTGTCGGCGGCAAAGGCGCACTCTATTAAGTTACGTCAAGTCTTTGAGTAAAGCACACTAACCATCCCCTGACTGCGGCTGCATCAGTGTGCAGTTTCAACATGCAGAAAGATGCATTATAGAGAATGGTGTTCTAAACACAAATCAATATTTGAGCAAAGAAGAATAAGTTGATGCCTACGTAATATCAGTTTTCAATGCATGTTGATCAATGGTTTACATACCTCCTCAGTCATAGCCTTACAAGACGTCTGAGTATATTTATATTACCGTTCGACTGGAGCTAACATCATAGCCGCGCATGACGGTAATATAAATATATAAGACGTCGTGCACGGCTAACCTCCTCATAGATTCCAGAGAGACTACACAGGGATAGTATCATCAATTATCTACTGTTAACTAATGACGGGGGCAAAAAAAAAAAACCTTCGGCATTGCAGTCTGTCATAGTAGTATGCCTCCTAGCCGTGCATGACGTCTTATTGATATATATTTATATTACCGTCGTGCGCGGCTATATGCCACCATCAGGGTGTCCAGAAACTGGACCGATCGGCTGTTAAAAAATCATAGTTATATCACTTCTAACAAGCAACACAAGACACCTTAGTTTCTCACTAGAATGAACAACAGAACGGGATGTTTGTTAAATATGGCTTTGCAGAATTTATTATCTTAGCTCAGTGATGACAAATATGACCCAGGAGAATAGCCATTGCCATCTAAGGTAATGTATGCAGATTCCCTCACTCAAGTATAAAAGTATGCAAATATCCACTAGCTAACAAAATATAAACTTCTATAAAGCCTTATGTCTGGTGATAGAATTACCAATATCATTCCATATATTTTGCTTATTTGTTTTAACAAACAAACCCCATAACTACACAAGCTTGAATCATTTGATTGAATTATACTATGATAAATTCATAACTGAATCATCACCAAAGACATTTGGGAATTGTACAGATGAATGTCTTCAATCAATTTTGTGCACGTTGCAGTTCAAATTTTTTACTTATGCAAAAGGTAAAATATGTGTAATTCATAGTTCTGAAAGACAATGTAATTGTTATACACGTATGTATATATCATGAGAGATTTTGCTAATATTAAACTTGGGCATCAGGCTTCAACACACCTGGAGACAGCTATGACCTTTTCAATCACAAACTTATGGAACAGTGGAAAATATACCGCTGTTGCACATAACATTAAGACATTGTCACTATATCGCAAACCACAGCCATGCCATCAAACACCCTGAATACTCCAAACAAATGTGAATGTACAAAATCAGCCTGAATATTAATGAATTTGACATGGAACAGCATCATTCATTTGCTCCATTTGTGCTATGGTTATCAATTTATTAGCAAATTAAATTTTTTCCTAAAAGAGAGAAGATCACCTGTCACAAAAATACAAATATACACTGGAATAACAATGTCATCTCTATCAGTAAATACAAAGATTCAACTCTGTACTGCTTCCTCAAGCAAACTCTCACGAACAGCACTGTATGGCATCTATCCTTCTTAACATGATGGATTTCAAAAAGAGCCTAATTTGTTCACAGCAGTGCTTGACTGGAACATTTTAAAGCAATTTGCCATGACACAAAATACAATTGCTCAAAACCATGGAGAACAAACAGTTGAACACATTTTGATTGAGTTAATTATGCCACACACCAACACGTTACAACCCAATAAATTCAGTTATAGCAGTCTTAATTGTTTCCAGCAAGGCAAGAAACAAATTGTGGTCTCAACAAAACAAACATCAACACAAATATAGATGAGTTGATAAATTGTCTAACAGTGGAACAACCATAAAGCATAATATATACAAGGATGCTGGAATGCAATTACATCATGTACTTGTAAAAATATGTGGTCTCTGGTGGATGAGTGTATGTACAGAGTAATGTGGGGGGAGGGCATTCATCACAGTCATAGTTCATATCATGTGTCTATTACCATTCATTTCGCTATATACAAGCACTCCCAAACACAAGTTTCCATCAACAAACCCTCAGAGCAATGCAGTATATAATTGATAGAGTAAACAAAGGAGGTCCATGTTAGCTCTGTACAGTAAGTCATTTAAGGTATATAATATGAACACTGCTATATGCCAGCATATCATTAAGTAGAATTTCAAAGCACAGATCTCATAATTGAAAACCAATCAGTTTAACAAACAAGCTGCTTCATTGTGCAGCATCAACCATTCCAGAATGACCTGACTACATTGCATAGACATTATTTCTAAACAACAACCCATTACAACCTCATGGATATTCAATTAGCAGTCCATAAACAGCCATTCTCTAAGCATCATATTATGTAAATAGTGTACTGGAGATAAGCACATGACCCAGAATTAGGCATACCATCATTTGTGAACCTTGTATAAGCTTGCAATGTGTATCAACATAACTCATATCTCACTTGCATAGAATGAGCAGCAACAAAGGAAGGATCTTTAAAGCAAAGAACAAATTATGCGAAATAGATGTTGTTTTGTTAGAAGTTTAAAGAGTTTTGACAAAACTTCAAAATAACACTTATTGCAAAACAAGAAAAAAAAGGGCCGCTTCATGTGTGATCATAAAAGCCATTGATGATTCTCTGATACAGAGCAAGCAGATGGAACTGGACATGTCTGATAGCAGGTCATTTTACCACAACCACCCAGAGTAGCACCCAGTCCTATTCAAGGATTGTTCTGCTGATAAACAAGTGGAACCATCATTTAAACAACAGTCCATTACCTCCAAGCTACACCAAGTATTCTTCTTTAACTATTTGCACATTTCATCTGCAAGTCTGTTGCAAGCATCAGCTGGGAAGAGCATTTCATTGCTTTGGTCAGAAGACCCATTCTCCATTGCAGTGACATCAGTCAAGATGCATTAAAACAGCCCACCGTACCAACATTTTTCCTGTGTACCTTGCGTAGAATTCATTGGTTGCTATAGATGTCATAAAGGTAAGGTATAACACAGAACTCTACATTGATGTAATCATCGGTTAATACTGAGGTCACATTACAGGGATCCCCAGAGGCAGCCACGTGGGTCTGGCTGCAAACACAGGACCTCATTGCATAAAGTATTACACAGGTAACTGCAATATCTTCATTTAAACACCATGGATGGAGTCTAACATGACAGAAATCGTTCTGTGACCAGGTTACTCACAGATCATGTGTTTTAGATGTGGATGCTTTCTCTGAGGTAAAGTACCATATTTCAGTGCAAGAAAATTGGTGTGAAAAAGTCAACTACATCTTGTAAGTCATACACATTATCATATCTTAACAGATTGCATTGCTACCTTCTCTACATAACATCACCCATGATCCATCTTCTGGGAATGATTTCTATCACAAAACAATTCCTAGATTAGTAAGATTTCAATCCATTAATTAATTATTATTGCAATTGACAGATCACTTTGCTTGAAGTAAACAACAATTGATGGTTTTCATAGAAACCACTCCATTCAAATGACAGAGGCTATAGAATGACACAGCAGCCATCATTACTGTCTCCACTTCCTACCACGTCCATTTTCGGAGCAGTGTACTTGTGCATGGGTGGATCTGGTCCATTAAGGCCGTTAGGTCTGGGTTTGGTTGTGGCATGACCATTACTGGTCTCTGTAGAGCTCGGGTCAACCCTTGTATTAGAGTGCTGTTTGATAGACTCCTGTAAGCGCTGAGCCCGTTGTTTCTTTAGGTCTGACAGGGTACCAGCTGCCATGCCCTGCGAGCTGACGCTACTCTTCCGGCTATCGGGCTGGTTAGCCTGGGGTGTGTGTGGTTTGGATGCGTCTGATGGCGATGAGGAATTGCTGCTGATACTGCTCTGGCTGGGTCCACCTGATGGCACTTGTAGTGAGTTGGAGTCCATGTGACCGTTGTTATGTGTCCCGCTAGCATGTCCTGCACTGCTAGCATGTCCCACGCTGCTTACAGGTGCTGCATTGCTAGCAAGTTCTGATTTGCTTATATGACCCATGTTGCTAGATCCTTGCCCCCTGTTGTCTGGGGCATTTCCAGCAGGTGAGAGCTTGTTCATATTGCTGTCTGATGAGACACCATTAGTACTGGTGACCACATGGGCTTGTGATGGTTGGGGATGGCTGGTTTTGAGCGCTGAATGTGTTGGGGCTGCAGGAGGCATGGGGGCTGTGGTTTTGGTACGAGTGTTAGCTGGTGTCTGAGTGGAGTGTTTACCACTAGAGCTGTCTGCAGGTGTCTCACTATGACTGTCTGTTATGCTGATGTGGACATCATCAATGTTTGTGGCTGGTACATTCGCAGCCGTCTGCAACAACGGACATGAATGTACCACACAAGAACACATTATACTTCATGCCTTGAAATAAACAAACACATACATATATATATATATATATATATATATATATATATATATATATATATATATATATATATATATATATACACACACACATTTGTATATATGTACATATATATTATATTAAATATAATATATATATATATATATATATATATATGTGTGTGTGTGTGTGTGTGTATGTATGTATATGTACATACATACATACAATCATATATATATATTAATATATATATAATATATATATTCATATATATATTCATATAAATATATATATATATATATAATATATATATATATATATATATATATATATATATATATATATATATATATATATATATATATATATATATAAATAAATAAACAACAAGCAAATACATTGACATTCATCCCATCAAATCACCAATTTTCATGGAGTCAAATAACTATGGATTTGTACCACTAGATTTGTACCACTACTCTTTCTTATCCTTTCATTATTCAAAAACCTTGTCACATCAAAAGATGCTGTCATGATGGGTTGTGTCATATATTTAATCATAGAGAAATGGTGACAAATGAGGCCATGCTAACTAATCTATCCATTACCAAAGCAACAGTGACAATCAAATAATGGATACGGTCACCATGCCTACCTGGTTTGTAGGAGGTTGCTGTGAGTTATCCTCATCATCATCTTCATCGGATCCAGCAGACTCCCGGAGTCTCTGAGCCTCTTCACGTGCCTCTTTCCATGATATGGCAGATTTCTCCCTCATACTGGTACGTCTCACTGAAGCACTGTACACCACACATGACCCAACAGCATGTTAACAGGTCCACAGTGGGTGGAGCATCCCAAGAACTACTCCAGGTTCACAGTGCTAGTCAGTGTTAGACAAGGTGACATGTTGAGATGAGGGTGTGTACATGGTGTGTGGAGGTCAACGTGGTCATTATTGTGTTTGGTTTACTGGGAGGTGCAATAAATTACATTAAGGATGTCTATTTAGATGTGACATCTATTGTTCAGATACAGCAGCTGTCAGCCGCCACATGGTGTCATGGGTGACAGTGGTAAGTGAGACCACAGTGTGATAGCACTGAATATGGCTCGACAACATGGATTAAAGAGAAAAAACAATATTTTTCACAATTGACTACCACAAATATGCATGAAAGGATCAGATAAATATAACAACTGATGCTGATGTTATCTAAGCTTATGATTAATAAGCACAAACATAATCTACACTAATATTAAACATCTGGCCAAGAGGCTAGTGAATGATGCAGAAACATAACATAGATCATCGGTTTAAGAAACATCAATATACAATTAAACACAAGTGTCATGATAGCAAAGTGATGCCACACAGGTGTCAAATGTGACCTGCTTATTGATTAACAGGTGCTTATTTATAAGGTTGTCCTGACATGATGCAGTTAAAGCTAACATCCAGTAAGATGAATGACAGAGCTGCTGGATAAAAACAGGCTGCCCCCAAAGGCCTTTACATATTCCTCTAGTTATGCAGATGAAAACCCAGCAGGTTAAGTACCTGATCATTGAAGTTATTGCGTGAGATGTGTTGATATATAACCAGTTTAATTTGAGTTGAAAATGAGTGTTAAAGAAAACGTGTTAGAAGAGGGATGAAGACAACAGTTAGGTCACCCGTGCTGTGTTAAGCTACAACTATACCAGGGCCAACTATAGTAGAGGGATGAGTATAGACCACAATGGAAGTCACATCACAGTGTCTTGAAAGAAGAATGTCACAGAAGGTGCTTCAAGTCAGTAAATAGCGAGTCTGTGTACAGGAGGGAGTAGTGGTCAGCTATCACTCAATAAATCACCCTTCATATGCAAACACAGCTTTACACCTGAAATTTTACACTCCATGCCGAACTCGTAGAGAAACTTACTCCATCTACAGAACCAGTTAGTGCAGCAAGTGGGGCAATAATGCAGGTAGCTATTCATGAGAGATGGCGTACCTTTTGGGGCTGCCTGCATGGCGATTACTGAGACAGGCACAAACATGGGTCAATGTGCATTAGGCCCAAGTTACAAGCATACATCAGTACTCACACCATCAATAATATAGTCATCTTATGCCCGGTCAGACATCCAGGGGGTATACATCTCCAATACGGAGGTCCACACATTATAATAATGGAGAGATGGTCGATACAATTCACAGTGAACGTTCCTGTGACATACTGACATGGTGACACGTGAGACTTCTATGTGTAAACGCTGGCAGCAACTAGGGGATTACAAGCCTGATGAGAAAGCAACCAGTGTTATGACGGAATGCTAGCTGGGTCACTAGAACCTATGTGAGAACTAGCATAGTCAGGGTCTGACCTGTGGATGTGGCTAGAGATATGTTTATCACCGGTCAGGGAAGTGGAGGAGTTATAGAGGGAGCTAACTGAGACGTTGCTCATGCCGCTACTGCAAGGTAAAACACACCATGGTGCAGTCAACAATACATGACGGAACATGGAAAGCCAAGGGTAGTGAGATATGATTATTTTGACATCAAGAGTGCATGTCATTAAAGGTAGACAGATTCATATGGAACATAGAATCAAATCATCAGCTTAACCTGTACTTGCCCCGAGACAAATACAAATTACATGTAAAACTGAAAAACTTGGTTGCACAAGTTACAAACAATACATGTATATGATGATAAGAGGTCCGTTAACAGCTGGAAGCATGCAGGGCACAAGTAGCCACATACATTGCCAATTTCCCATCAAATAACATCTGAAGGTAAAACTGCATACATACATACATACAACAATAGCACCGCACTGCACAACAATAGCGCCATACCAAGCCAAATAAAATCTAGGACTTCTCCTACTGCAAAATATTCTAACGTTTGTTCAAAATTAAGCCTAGGCTGAATAAAATACTTAAAAAACATCTCAGCGCTAATTGATTGATGTACTTATATTACCTCGATGCCAGGTGAGCATGTGCAAATGAGCTACACATGGGTTAAACAACAATATTTTAATTCCTGCCCTTCATAGGAAAAAATCCTGATCTTAGGGTATGCATTGGTGGTAGGAGGAATACTTTGCTTTGGTATGAAGCCTCATTTAATTGTTACCTGTGTTATTTGGCAATTTTGCAATAATTGCAGTTATCTTGACATCAGAATGACCCAGTATATGGCAAATAAATTGTTAGCCTGAACAAATATATGAATCTGAGATTGATGCCTGGCTTCAATGATTCCAACATTAATGTCCAGCAGCACATACTGCTTACAAAAAGACAATAATTTCCAACCCAAGCTTCACACTGCATTAGTAGGCAGCCCATTGCCATATCATATGCCAGTTACCCATTCATGGTACCAACCTTTTGCCACCCAAGTGAACATAGCTCAAGTATACATATATTCAAAATTCTTGCTGCTTACTTCGCAGTAAGCAGCACCGTTAAGAAGGCATGCCAGTGTGTAGGCTGATAGCCAAGCTGGTGATCAGAGGAATAAAACAAAGAGTACTCACCCTCTGTGTCAACATGACACAAAGACAACAGGAAGGAAACAAACACAAAGTGATATGAGCGATGGAATCTGGCAAGGTCAGGAGAAGCTGGCATTCATTACAGACTCGTCAATATCACAACAAAACATCACCAGGAATAGAGTGACAAGCTGGTTATGTATGGATAGACCCAAATACAGAGAGTGAATATCAAAATATGTCGATACATTATATAGAACATATCTCTTACAGTAATAGATCTTAACATTTGAAAAAAGAATATTGCAAGTAAGATGCAGTATATGATCACACTGTGTGCCTTTTTCTAAAGTGTTCTTATTTTATATGCTTTCTTTAACTTTTGTACCAAATAACTTTAAGATAAATATATTTTTCCTCCTGATTAAAATCTTCCTCCATTGTAGTTATAGGTGTCACTGCATGCTGATTTGTAAGCTGTGTATTGAGGAATGATTTGATTATGGTAATTGGAGGAACATATACAATGCAACATGCACTTGGTCAGAGGACATACACAGGAACACACAAAGGGACACACACAGGGACTGAGTCAGGGCAGAGAATGAGCAACACAATGACATCGAGCCGGCCCTCACCTGCGTGTATTCTGACTTCGCCTCCTCTTCAATTCCTTTGTGCGTGTGTTGCGATGAGTCTCCATCTCATCCTTCATTTCCAGCAACCTCTGTTTGATATCCGCATCCTCACATATATCTAAACCATGTACATCATATTTAAAAATATACCCAGATGAAAAACATAGACAGATGGTTAAACGTAAAAATGACTCCACATGGAAGCATGTGGCATTTGGTGAAAGCATGTACTAGTTGCTCCTGCTCACCAAGTGGGGTTTCACTGTTTCGCGTCTTAGCATCAAGTGAGGCCCCATTATGACAGAGAATCTCTAGTACTGCCACCTGTCCCCAGCAGGCAGCGCAGTGTATAGGCTGCCACTGGTCATCATCCACGCAGTCAATGGGAACGTGGTGATCCAACAAGAACTCAATCACTTGTAGGTACCCATTGGCAGAGGCTATATGCAACTGTACCCACACACAGGAAAACTTAATCAGCTCACATCATCACACAGAAGCCAACATTGGGGAATACCTGACCTAAGGTGCATTCATATGAAGAAAGTGCAAGCCTTGCAAGCCACTCACCGGTGTTTCACCGTTTCGTCCGCGGAATTGCAGGTCACCACCGCTACTAGCGAGGTGCTGCAGGTCTTCCAAGAATGTTTTCTCTGTGGAGAGTCTTGTGTCATCAATTAATTCCTGTGTCACACCTGTACAGGTAAAAGGCCAATTAAGTGCACAGAAATGGGGTCAGTGTATGGTCAGGATTTCATCAAATAATAGTCAAATCAATAGTTAAGTATTATTTATTTGTAGCCTGCTATATATGACCTTGTATATATGTCAACATTGAAAAATATTAATCATAATGATATTGGAGGCACATATCCTTATATAGACATCACTCATGGTAGATAATGCATTGTACCTCTCTTGGCCATTTCTGATTCTACAAAGTCTAGTGTGTGTTCATCTTCACAGATGTCATAAGGCATGTTGCCGTCTGCATTCACAGCTAACAGAGCAGCACCACTGAAAACAGGTGTCATCAAAGTAGATTATGAGCAAGAATTATAAGTATCAAACACAAACAAACAAGATATCAAAAGGCCCCTGACCTCTGCTGCTCTTGATATGATTTTCACTTACACGCTATAACACTTGTGGCCCTTAAAATATATAACATTGGCCCAAACCACAGAATATGTTGGTTAGCCCATTCACAACATTCAACATCAGCTATAATTACCAAAAATGCCATCTATATGTATAATATATTCCATATTTGATTGAGTTCATTCAAGCGTACAGACAAGGTGAATGATAACCTCTCTAATATACCGCCCCATCAGACTGTATATGTGGCCTGAAAAGTCTTTTGATTCCTCATGTAAAATCAGCAATTTCAAAATGTCATTGGGTTTACATGGAACAAGAAATTTTTTTTTTGATTTTCCACTCCAGGGTTATGCAGAGATGGTATTTAGTTTTCAAGTGTATATAAATATACGAGGGGCCTATGTGTGATTTGGGCAGTTTACAAAGTTTGCCACCAAATGTTTATGAGGGACAGACAGATGAATGGACAGACTTGGTTGATTGTTCTTGTATATGAACCACACAAACTGCATGGCAAAAAGTTGTCTGCAAGTGCAACTATAACAGTTTTATCAGTTGATGCAGGGTTGATTATGAGTTTGCCAGGAGACATCAATAATAGAGCGGCCTAGGAGTCATATTTAACTGCTAGCTTGCTTGATAAGAAAAACATGCCATTAAAGACAGAGACACCACACACAAACAAAAGGCAGATTGAAACACTCATTAAATTGGACAACCTGCAAGTAAGTGAAACGAAATACAGAAATGCATTGTCTGCTTTTCAAGTAACATATTTTAATAGTACATATTCTCTAACTTGGTTGCACTGATACACCCACATGAATGACATGTTCTACTTGTTATTGGCAACAAAGAGGGATGGCAATTCCGGCTTCCTGCCCATCAGACAAACACACACATTAGCAAGGCCTGGTAAGAGCTCTGTGATCAACAGCACAGCATTTTGTCAAGCCTGTTCACTGGTAAACATGTTTATCCCTGAGTCTTCAGAGCAAATGACAAACAAGCTTGAACACATGGCCATGAAGGGTCTAATGTCATAACGATGGAGACCAAGTGGCATGGGGGCAACAGCTGGGGAAGCCATGCTGGGCTGTCTGTCTTACAATGTTCACAAATTGACCGAAAAATAATGTTATGAAAAATGATATGCTTGTTGCAAAGGTTCGGCAAGGAGAGTGATATGTTTCATGTGAATATAAGTGGTAAGTAAAAGTGCATAGATCAGATTGCAACCTTAAGTAAGACAATAGATGGACAGTGAAGCTACATTAACCCACAATGGATATTATTACACACAAATCAGCTAATGTGATTCTGTGAGAAATAGGTAGGAGATATTATTACACTAGGCAGAATAAAGGGTTGGACATTTTTGGAGTTGTATGGTTGTATCCAGTAAAATTCAATGGTATTCTCATTATAACTTCAGTCACCCTTGTATTTCTTACCTTTAACTAGGCCATCCATATTCAATTTTAAAAAAAACACATTGCACATCCTCTGTTAAAAAAATTAGGTCGACTTACTTTTCTACGAGTATTTTACAAAGCTTGACATGGCCACAGGTTGCAGCTGCGTGGAGGGGCGTCCACAACTCACTGTCTCGAGCATTCACGTTGGCTCCAAACTCAATGAGAAGTCTCATCATGTTCTCCAGGTCATCAATACAACACTGGTACACAAAGAGGCATCATTAATGTGATGCAAGCAGAGGGAATCATAAGAGGGAGACTGGTTGGCAGGGAGAGGTGGGGGGGGGGGGAGGAGATTCAATGGTACACACAGTGAGGAACTGTAAGGGCTCTATGAATGGGCAGAGCCTCTGTGGTGAGTTCCATGATGGCAGAGGTGACTCACCATAGAAACAGAGGTGAGTTTCATGGTGATAGTGATGGGTGGTCATGCTAGCAGTGGTGGTGAGTGGGCACAATTATTAAGGGTTGGTCCTGATGACAGTGGTGAGTGGTCATAGTGACAGTGGTGAGTTGTCAAGGAAACTAGGGTGAGTGGCCATGGTGACTATGGTGAGAGTGCATGGAGATCGGTGAGTGACTATGGTGACAAAGGTGAGCTGGCATGGTGACTGAGATGAGTGCTCATTGTGACTATGGTGAGCTGGCATGGTGACTGAGGTGACAAGTCAAGGTGACAGTGGTGAGTAGGCATAGTGACTAGTGAGTGGCCATGATGACAATGGTGAGTTGGCATGGTGACTGGTGATATGTCATGGTGAGATGGTGACTCACCATGGCAATTAATGAGTGGACCTTGTGTCAACGGTGAGTTGACATGGTGACTGGTGGGTGGTGAGTGACAATGGTGAGTTGGCATAGTGACCATGGTGAGTTGGCATGGTGACTGGCGGGTGGAGATAGTGACTATGGTGAGTTGGCATAGTGACTATGGTGAGTTGGCATAGTGAACATGGTGAGTTTGCATGGTGACCATGGTGAGTGGCATAGTGACCATGGTGAGTTTGCATGGTGACCATGGTGAGTTAGCATGGTGACCATGGTGAGTTGGCATAGTGACTATGGTGAGTTGGCATGGTGACTGGCGGGTGGTGACAGTGACTATGGTGAGTTGGCATGGTGACTATGGTGAGCTGGCATAGTGACTATGGTGAGTTGGCATAGTTTGCATGGTGATGGTGAGTGGTCATCATATACCATACCTGATGTAGTGCTGTGAGCCCATCTTCATTCGTCACATCTGGTGACACTCCCTCCATTAGCAGATAGCGCACTGCAAGCACAAGTTCAGACCGAAGGTCAACGTCAGAACTAATACATCATAACGACATCAGAGCTTAAAAACCCCTAACACCCAGAACACTGCGCACACAATTCTTATCAATACAGCTACAGTGATCTTATGTTAGCCATATTACATCGGTTACAGATCCGTTCGGATTGATTTACAATTCAGACGTTCTATGCAGCTGTTTTCACCAAGTATACGGCCACTAGGAGTCCCTGGCCAGCGCACGAGCTAGTGGTAGTGGTAATGTACGGACGATAAGCATTTACATCAAATCCTATCAGCTGTCGTCCAAGTAATAACCTGGCCTTATGGAAAGCATAACATATGGGAGAAGCGGCATATTTTTCATGTGGGCCTGTATATATTAAGGAGAGAGTTGACCCGGCTCAACCACAGGGCACAAAATGAAAATAAAAATGAACTAACGATGGGTAGTAATAAAGCTGCGAGGGTGATTAGGGTTCTTGTGATGGATGTAGGGGCGGTTTATGTATGAGACTATGTCGTGTAAGGTCCTCGTGTGACATCCCTCAATCCGACCGCGTCTCGTGGATACTCTTCTCACCAAACATTCCCACACACAACGTCACTACAGTTGCTATTTCGCATATTACACAACGAACTCTTCCACAAGTCGAGTTAAAACATGATACAACTCATCTTCTGTTTTCAAATAAGCAGATTATTGCTCCGCGGCACGAAAACGATCATATTTATACAGCCAATGAGTACACATTTGGGCGGTTATGAATCTGCTACTATGCGTATATATAAAATGAGCGAAGACCATAATGACCTCGGTGAACTCTCCGGCAGGGGCGCCCTGTCATAAAGGCAGAGCAAGCAAGACGAAGCAGACGGCGCATGAGGAATTCATGTCGTCTGCTTACAAAGCACAGCAGTGCAAGTCGTGCAAGTCATCGAGGACGATGCGACGAAAGCCGCGAGCTGACAAGAGACAAAGTTTACACGTGTTCACTGTAAATTGTAGGGTGTTACAAATTACCCGTCCAAAATGAATACGATATATTGGCACCATTCCACCAAGAATTAACCATGCGCAAGACAGCTGCACGCGCGCGATTTGATACGGAAATGCCTGATCGCCTAACCGAGTCAGGAACCGTAATAAAACTTTCCCTGCGCCTTCGAATCATTGTTTTCTTTTGGGTTATTGTACTACAACGACCCTTTTCAAATGTCTTACATGGGAACTATATGGTACTGCCACCGAACATGGCCAGTAGGGCCTAATACGGTGTTAATTTGAAATAGCACAACACCAACCAACAACTATTCACGTTGGTCCAAGCCGGGGTTTACAAACCAGTGTGGACTACGGGTTTGTGTTACGAGTGAGATGGCACTAAAGGGATGGTGCCTAAGCATACCAATCATCCTTATCTATATCACCTTGCTGTCAAATGAACGTCGCAAAACCTCGGTTCGTCCGTTAGGGAGGCGAATTATTTCCTAGAAAATGATCTTAAATTATATTTGTGATGTGCAATCTTATTTCCCTTGTGCAATAACAACTTCCCCCCTCGGTATAAGCTCATGAGAGCACAATTGGTAATAGAAGTCTTTTTTAACACACACAAAAACAGAATAAATACCCTTGGCTCGCCGGCCGTAGACTATATACAGCGGTTGCGAAATGAACCATCATGGATGTTTTCATTTTCACCCCTGTCGCCCGAACGCCGATGGCAGCGCTGTCAATTATATAGCGCGCAAACGTTCGCTAATGTAATTTACTGCTATCACAATAGCCTGGTCGGCCAGCGCTATAAGAGAGCTAGCAATATTTGATGAGGAGTCAGCAATGAACTGCGCGCGAGCTGCAACATAATGATGACATCCGATGAAAACTCCATTCAGTGCTGATATTGGTTTCAGCATTAAAAAGAATCGGGTTGACATGGGACCATAATCTACAGACCACATGAAATATAGTGCGGACTCCCAGGACTGCCACCATCGATGAATGCTCACCCTTCTTCAGGAATGTGTTCATCAATGTTTTCCTGACGCCAAAATAAATAACAGCAAATAACACGTAGTAGATACTTTAAAAGCACTAACTGAAAAGTCTCCTCCATAAAGCCATTCTGGCTCCATTATGTCCCCAACGTGGTGCATTCATTCATACAGTATAGTAGGACTCATCAGAAGCCAAACTAGAAAACATGTCATCATACAAAGTACAAAAAAATGAAAACAAGTATTTTTCCATGCTACGATAATTGCTTGTTCCAACCATGTAATTCGTAACTGCAGTAGTTATGGAGGAGATAGTTACAGAAAATTGGGGGAAAAATAGATGAAAAATCGATCCGATAAGCCTCCAACACTGCGCATGCGCGTCAAACTGGATCGGTAGTTGTGTCCCAACTTGATCTATCATTCCCCAAAATTTCATGTTGAAATGTCCAACCGTTCCGAAGAAAAGCCCGAAAAACGTAGGCTGGAGAAGAAGAAAAAAAAAAGAAAAATTCTGACGAAAACAGTATCGTTGGAAGACATAATAAGACGGAACAAATGGCCACGGCTCAGCGGTAATGTTTCGATTTGGGTGAGGTTCGATACTTAATCGATGATATTTTACAAGCATTACCAGCGTAACTCGCACCTCGAGTCACACAAGAGAAGGGAAGCCTCATGATCAGGAGGAGACGACAAGCAACACTTCAGTGTAGGAGTACCAGACCAAATAGCAGCGCACTTGCGATGACAGACCGTCACTGGTAGCTATTGATAACGTACGGCCCTCTGACTGAGGAAAAGACAAGTGGACAATCCACTATTTGACTCTACTCGAGATTCGGAAGGCATTCAGTAATGTGGCGTGAATGGATTGACACAGCCACTTGCCACATGTCATCACAGTGATACCAGAATAAACGAAGATGGTTTTGTACTTCAATAAAACGTCTCCCTAGAGAGATTGACTACTGGCTGTCATTTGCAGGAGCACCAACATGCTATAGTTGTATTGTCAGAGGTTATCGTCTTCGTATGTCCATGCCTAATCCTTACTAGATACTGTAAATACTCTTTGTTTGTCGAACCACTTCCATAAGATTCCTATGCTATCTGCCAAACGTGTTATTGCATAACGGAATTCACATATCGCACAAAAGCCAAACAAAAAGTCAGTGCTATCAGGAGCTCAAAAGACAGCCATTCAGAAAAACAGAAACACAACAGACAGACAAAGCTACAGGATCACAACAGACAGATAGCGCTACATGAGTACAACAGACAGAGAGAGCTACAGGATCAAAACAGACAGACAGCGATACAGGAGCACAACAGACAAAGCTACAGGATCACAACAGACAGACAGCGCAACATGAGCACAACAGACAGAGCTACAGGATCACAACAGACAGACACAGCTACAGGAGTACAACAGACAGACAGAGCTACAGGATCACAACAGACAGACAGAGCTACAGGATCACCACAGGCAGACTGAGCTACAGGATCACAACAGGCATACAGAGCTACAGGAGCACAACAGACAGATACCGCTACAGGAGCACAACAGCCAGACAGCTACAGGAGCACAACATACAGACAGAGCTACAGGAGTACAACAGACAGACAGAGCTACAGGAGTACAACAGACATACAGAGCTACAGGAGCACAACAGACAGACAGCTACGGGAGCACAACAGACAGAGAGAGCTACAGGAGCACAACAGACAGACAGAGCTACAGGAGTACAACAGACAGACAGCTATGGGAGCACAACAGACAGACAGAGCTACAGGAGTACAACAGACAGACAGCTACAGGAGCACAACAGACAGACAGCTACAGGAGCACAACAGACAGACAGTTACAGGAGCACAACAGACAGACAGCTACAGGAGCACAACGGACAGACAGAGCTACAAGAGCACAACAAACAGACAGAGCTACAGGATCACCACAGACAGACAGAGCTACAGGATGCAGAGCACAACACAACAGACAGACAGAGCTACAGGAGCACACAGACAGACAGCTACAGCGCAGACACAGCTACAGCACAACAGACTACAGAGCAGAGCTACAGGAGCACAACAGACAGACAGAGCTACAGGATCACAACAGACAGACAGAGCTACAGGATCACAACAGACAGACAGAGCTACAGGATCACAACAGACAGTTACAGCGCTACATGAGCACAACAGACAGACAGAGCTACAGGATCACACAACAGACAGACAGAGGATCACAACAGACAGACAGAGCTACAGGATCACACACAGGCACAGAGCAGACAGAGCTACAGGATCACCACAGGCAGACAGAGCTACAGGAGCACAACAGACAGACAGCGCTACAGGAGCACAACAGACAGACAGCTACACCAGACAGAGCACATTTTTATATATTAGAAGCCAGAAAAGACGCTTTATGACTCGAGTGCCGGTGAGCAAGAGTGTCAAACATTGTACCCGGTATTCATGCCCCAAAGCCTCAAACGCGTGTTCACTGAGCCAAAATAATTTATCCAAAATGTTTCACATCCCGATGTGGGGAGAATAAATCATACGGAGCCGGCTTACCAAGCAATTCATACACCCATAGAATAGCACACAAACACATGTCTCTTTAATGGCAGTTTGTATAGTAGTTATTAAACGCGAAGGGTAGATTCAAGAGTGGCAAGTGCCCCCCGGGACATAGGTCTCATATCTTACGTACCAGACAGTAGCAGGATTGTGTGACTCACATGTGTGTCCTCAAGTCGACTAGAATGACACGTCATATGAGGGCAGTTGATCGCCGGACTAAGTACTACACGCGACCATAGTGGTAAAACTGTAGCTTCAAACCGTAACTTCACCCAGCCTTACACAAATGATGGACGCTAATGGTGCTTTTATTTGCCTATGGTTAATTCTTTTCGGGGTTTAAGTCTGTGCTGTGGTGTTATCAGCTATTCACTCGCACTCCATCATCTATTATAAAAAATTATTTTGTATTTTTATTTGCACCTAGTTATTAGCATTTATTTGCACCTAGTTATTAGCATTTATTTGCACCTAGTTATTAGCATTTATTTGCACCTAGTTATTAGCATTTATTTGCACCTAGTTATTAGCATTTATTTGCACCTAGTTATTAGCATTTATTTGCACCTAGTTATTAGCATTTATTTGCACCTAGTTATTAGCATTTTATGATTCTTTATTGTCTATGTGATGATACACATGACGTAATGAAAGACTCCGTGGCTTATTATACTTACTGCTATTGACATCATCAAAGCTCGTGTTTCATCAGTTTTAACACCACAGTGAATAACCATAGTGTTCTACAGGGATCCATCTCAACATCAAGCGTTATCCATGAGCGATGTTTTGCTCACAAGGACCAACGTTGGTTCTCGGATGAATTCACATCGGATCTCGAGTGAATTCACACTAGATCTATGAAAGATCCAAGTAGGACCTCTGTTGGATCGACGCTGGATCTTTCTGTCAAGTGATGTAAAGTTATGGCTTGACAAATACGTAAGAGGTGTTTCGACGGGAAATCCCCTAGATGTTTTCACAACAAGTCTCTTCTAACAAGGATGCGAGTCTAATGGAGCGATGTCGACACAATACGAGCTTGATGAGATGCTTATTG
This sequence comes from Urechis unicinctus, assembly GCA_034190875.2. Taxonomy (NCBI): domain Eukaryota; kingdom Metazoa; phylum Annelida; class Polychaeta; order Xenopneusta; family Urechidae; genus Urechis; species Urechis unicinctus. The sequence goes on from CM067342.1 coordinate 42,444,437, forward strand.
GGCGGAAGTAGATGTCTTAGTCGGAGGATTGAGCGTACATCAAGAACCAGGATGTAACTTGACAATGATGGCCTGCACACAACTGGCGTTAAACTTTTTCTCGCCAAAACAGTACTGTAATAACCACGCCTAATGTGATGAGTGCGTTTTCCTGTTGGCATTTTGCACAAATGTTGATACTACCATTAATTTGTTAACGTCACAAAACATGACAAAAAAATGACATTTACATCACATAAAGAGACATCAAAACATCGCCGAGTAGCATCATAAACAACAAACACATATGTGTGTGTGTGTAAATATATATATATATATATATATATATATATATATATGTGTGTGTATATATATATATATATATATATATATATATATATATGCACTATATATATATATATATATATATATATATATATATATATATATATATATATATAGGTGCATGCGTGCGTCTGAGAGCGCGTTTTAGCGTTTTGACGCCAAACCAAGTGAGACTAACCATCGCGATGATGTCATCATGAGGCCGTAGATAGCGTAGAATCTTGGCATGTCCCCTAGTGTTCCGTGATATTTCCGTCGCGTTAAGGGAAGCGCACAGTCATGTCAGATATCTCATTCAAAGGTATAGCTATCTCAATGCACTGGTTTTTTCACATCAATTCGTAATCACCATACAGCTGTATACATGGCCGCACAGGCCACGGCGTAGTAAGTAGATCAGTTAGAAGAATTAGTAGACTCAATTTATCTGACATGCTTAGTCTGGCACCAACTATAGCCTCCTGATGCAGTTGATCAAGCAGTTTGTAAACAGATTTTAGCACCCACACGCGAGTCACTACGGTAAATTACTACAGGTATTTCCTATGATATGATTGGTAACGTGGAGAGGAGTGTACTTCAACCCACCACCGACTTGATACCATCACCAACCTCAACCTATCACCGATCTGGCCCCACCACTGACCTCTTCCCACCACCGACCTCACCACACCACCGACCTCTTCCCACAATTGACCTCATCTCACCACCGACCTCGCCCCGGCATCGACCTCACCTCACCACCGACCTCTTCCCACCATTGACCTCACCTCACCACCGACCTTCGCCCCACCACCGACCTCGCCTCACCACCGACTTCGCCCCACCACCGACCTCGCCCCACCACCGACCTCACCTCACTACCGACCTCGCCCCGGCATCGACCTCACCTCACCACCGACCTCGCCCCACCACCGATTTCACTCCGCCACGGACCTCTCCCCACCTTCACCCCACCATCACGCCTGTATTCACAGCGATTCATTAATGACTTCATAGCGGGCATGTCTAGGACATGTTCGCCATCTTGTCCTCATCACTGACAAGCTGTTGCCTGTATGACATCACGCCCAGCAACAATTGCCAGCGCCCATTTCAAAATCGCAAGATCGGGGTTAGGTTCCGGGTTGCGACAACAATGGACATGTTACATTATGCATTGCGGAAGATCATAACGTACATGCTGATGTCGCCCCGGGTGGTCCATGGCTAACGTACAGGCTGTTCCCGGTCGAGCAACACCCAGGTGCTCGCACTCCATTAACACCTGGCACACCGCCACCAGCCCCAATCACGACCCAAGCCATTCCGGTAGCCAGCTCTTGATATCAATTGCATTATTACCGGCCTTACAGTGGTTGGAAGTTAATGTGACGTAACGCCCACCAGATCGTGGTTTATCCTCACGGACCAGGGCCGGCATATACTGGCTGGTCTCAGGGCGACCATGGAATGAGGAGGAGGAAGTGGCGCCACTTATAAAGCAGGGAACCTCTAGCCTGGACCCCATGAAGGTTAAAGGATCAAACAGTGACTTTCAATTTCATTTGGATCACGGAGCAACTACTCGTTAAGGCACACGAGTCTTAGCCCCCCCCCCCCCCCCCCCCCACACACACACACCCCTCCTCCCTTATTATATTGCAGGTTAGCCAACAGGGTCGTTTTAAGACTCGAGTGCCTGTGCTTTCAATGGAACTATCAAGGCGGGGGTTGGTTTATTCTGGTGAGAGCTATGTGAGTGTCCACAAATCACTTTGACTACGAAGTAGTGGTCAGTAACATACGAGTAACCAGGCGTATACATAATGAGAATGCTTGATTGATGACATCGTGACGTCACAGTGTCGTTCCTCTCAATGGAATGTTTACGCTGCTTCACGTGGCGTTAACCAGCTAACCCGAATTCAGTTCGAATCACACACAGCTCAACCGAACACACGCCAGGGGCCCGTTCCTAACATCAACCCAGTACAAGCATTCTGTTTGTTATAGCGAAACTATGTCAATATTTATGAGTTGCATCACATAACGATCAGCGGTCGAGGAGCACTTCAACGGGTGGATCCTGATCGCCACCCGATCCGCTTCGCTTGTAAAACGCCAAGTGCCGTTGCATGTCAGTTAAACTAAATACTACCCGCTCTTCCCATATAAATGATGACGATGGCAAGCAAGGCAGAGAACATCCACCTAATAAGGTTGGCTACAACTTCAACGACAAGTTGACATCATTCTAAAAGTTCCGTGTGCTGATGGTTGCGTATGGGTTTGTGTACCTGTGTGTACCTGTGTGTACCTGTGCGTACCTGTGCGTACCTGTGTGTACCTGAGTGTACCTGTGTGTACCTGTGTGTACCTGTGTGTACCTGTGTATTATGTATACATCGCTTCTGTATCGCGTACCTGGCAGGAGGTCAAGAGGTCGATCAACCCTCCGCACACATAGCAGTTCACACCGTGTGTCACCACATACCTCACATGACAAAGGAATCCACGAGACCACGTTATCACCACCACAATCAATAGTCTTCCCTCGCTTTCTCCCCCACAAACACTCGTGCCGTTTCGTTACATGCTCTTGAATACTAACACAGTTAAGGACAAAGGTTGTCCGACACAAAAGTTGTTTGTTTTGTTTTTGCCCACATAGACCACCTCTCGTTCACTATGATATGATTTGCCAACTGATGGGGTGGGCCCCAAACCCAGACTGGCGTCGGGAAGTTCTGGATTCAACCAACACACTAAACTAACCCATCACTGACATGGTAATCTACCATATAGGCAATATGCTCCACACCGGGGCCTTACACATATAGCAGATTGCGGCTAATCTCGACAACGGTAATTATCCACTTGTGAGCTTGGCTGCTGATGGGCAAGCCCTGATAGTTAACGGGGCGGGCGATCAGCATCCAGACTGAGGTTGTGGTCGCCAGCCGAGAAGAGTCGGTTTGGAGATCGACAATGGGCTGCATGAATAGACACTGATTGGCCACGGAGACCAGGCAATTTGGTCTGGTTCCCAAACAGGTTTGCGTAATGCATGCGTCTCTCTCTGTATGTATGTATGTATGTATGTATGTATGTATGTATGTATGTATGTATGTATGTATGTATGTATGTATGTATGTATGTATGTATGTACGTATGTATGTATATATGTATATATATATGTATATATATATATATATATATATATATATATATATATATATATATATATATATATATATATATATATATATATATATATATATATATATTTGTCACTTATATCCCTAATTCCCGGTACGGTAAAGCCGATATCCCAATGAGCCCCATATGTCCACAACATGGAGGCGTTCTGGTTATCTGACGTCCCCTACGTCTGCATCTCCGAGTTACAGTCGGTTGGTTGCACGGCACAGCCCGCGTTCAAGTTCCCGAAGGATGAGTGCGTGAGGGTGTACATTGATTATCTTTAGGCGTGATCCAATAAAAGTGCATTATGGGTACACAATGTGGTGGCTTCACAAAGCGGCGACATCGTTATAGCGGCTTGACCCTTCTTCACCTAGCGTTTTACACGGTCATCAATGTCCAACCGTGAGAAGGAGTATAGGGGTCAATAGGTGTATACTAACAGTCTACGCCGTCTGTAAATCATCTCCCCCGCATATATGGGTATGTAGTGTGGGATCGGGTGAGGGTCTGTCTCGAGGGGAAGGTTGTGGCCCACGCAGACGAAGACGACGGTAGGACAAAAGGAGCCCCACCCTGAACCAAGCAGCATAACACATGCCTGAATGGGGCTCTTTAACGATGCGCTGTGTCGAGTAAGTAAGGGTATAGAGCGTCTACAGGGCAGTCATGACACCACGCCCCGCGTGCCAGCGAACAGGACACGACGAGAGACCAACCAGGGGTTTACCCCATGAACACACACCACCGCCCTATTCACTTTACCTTAATTGGCTAACACCTGATGAGCTCGTTCAAAAGAAGTCTACACTACACGTGTTGGGAGTGGGTTGGGAGAGAGGGGTCGGCTAGGGTGAACGCTGGGCGTTGCACGGGGTGAATAGACCTGCGGTATGGCGCCTCTCGGTGAGCTGGTCGCTATGTCGCCGGGATGGTCACGGCATGGAAATTCCTGAGTGAGTCATAGCGGGTTTAGATCACGTGAAACCAGAAGGCGGAAGGTGTAACGTCGTCATGGTGTTGTCACAGTAGGTAGCGTGACAGCAAGACATAGCTAGTCATTCATTAACACTGAACGGCAGCAGCCCAATCAACTATAGACCCGCCCGCCTGCTAAACTCTCCTGGATACCAGCAGCGCTCCTGGCGTTTAAATACAAGGGTTTGCCAGTCGATACGGAGAAGATGGAGAAGGCCGACACCAAGCTGTCAAGTCACGCAGCACGTGGCAAGTTAAAGAGCCATAATCGGGATCATTTCACAATATTATTCGCCCACATATGGCGATACGAGTGAGTGGTATTTCATGTGGCACCACGGCTATTCATATTACAGGTGTGGGACGTGGGCCGAGGAAGCACGTGGTCCGCGCCCGGCGACGGCACCAGGCTCGTGAGCTATCGTCGACCAGATAGAACGCCGACATCGTGACTCGACAAAGAATTCAATTTCAGCCTTATCAGTGCCGCTTATCAACTCACGTCTCTCGACAGCGATAAATACACGCTCATCAAATCACATCGACTAATGATTTCTATTTCACCCATTATCTTTTATAACGTGTAATATCTTCAATGGGAAACGATAAGAGCTAATAAGAAGAGCCAGTAAGCCGATATGCGCGGTAACGTGACTGCTTATGGGGAGAGAAGCACTCGGCTCGCGGCAATGACGAGGATGCTCTACCAGCCTCCAGCCTCTGTTACGAGGCTGCTAGGCGGCGGGGGATTGTTGGCTAACCACTCCTTCGAGGCATACATCAACCCGGAATTAATATATGAATACAGGCGCTGATTTATGTATGTAGGCCAATAGGAGCTACACCAGCTAAATGGGGGTGGCATACTTTATCAGAAAGACCAGTCAAGCAGAGATCGTTTCTTTACCCCGCGTTATTCATCCTGAGATGCCTGTGACATTATGTAAGGAAATGGGGACGTGATTTTGCTGAAACATGCTGTGTGTTATTGTGCATTGCGAGAATTGCACCATGAATTGCAGCCACACATTCAGAGAAGCCTTCTCAAGGGTCCAGGAAAGTAAATCAGCCCGGTTGGAAACGTCACTGTTATCGGCGGGCAAGGGGTGCGGTTGGTTGTCTGCGCACGTGGGTATTGGTGGGGGAGTGGGGCGGTTGAAGGGAAGGGGGTGAGGCTGTTTACGACCCCATTCACTATATCGTCAGATAAGTAGGTCTTATAAAAGAGAGCAACATTTTTTAAGCCTTAACTGTTAAAACACAGGGGGGACGCAAATGCCAAGAATACCTAATGGCGCTGCTAAGACCTGCTGACGCTAATAATACCTGCTGACGCTACTGAGACCAGCTGAGGCTACTGAGACCTGCTGATGCAAATAAGACCGGCTGACGCTACTGAGACCTGCTGAAGCTACTGAGACCTGCTGATGCTACTGAGACCTGCTGACGCTACTGAGACCTGCTGAAGCTACTGAGACCTGCTGAAGCTACTGAGACCTGCTGATGCTACTTAAACCTGCTGACGCTACTGAGACCTGCTGAAGCTTCTGAGACTTGCAGATGCTACTGGGACCTGCTGACGCTACTAAGACCTGCTGAAGCTACTGAGACTTGCTGATGCTACTGGGACCTGCTGACGCTACTGAGACCTGCTGAAGCTACTGAGACTTGCTGAAGCTCCTGGGACCTACTGACGCTACTGAGACCTGCTGAAGCTACTGAGACCTACTGATGCTACTTAAACCTGCTGAAGCTACTGAGACCTGCTGATGCTACTGAGACTACTGATGCTACTTGCTGATGCTACTGAGACTTGCTGATGCTACTTAAACCTGCTGACGCTACTGCTGAGACTTGCTGATGCTACTGGGACCTGCTACTGAGACTTGGACTGGGACCTGCTGAAGCTACTGAGACCTGCTGACGCTACTGAGACCTGCTGAAGCTACTGAGACTTGCTGAAGCTACTGGGACCTGCTGACGCTACTGAGACCTGCTGAAGCTACTGAGACCTGCTGAAGCTACTGGGACCTGCTGACGCTACTGAGACCTGCTGAAGCTACTGAGACTTGCTGATGCTACTACTGCTGAAGCTACCTGCTGACTGCTGACTGAGACCTGCTGAAGCTACTGAGACTTGCTGAAGCTACTGGGACCTGCTGACGCTACTGAGACCTGCTGATGCTAATGAGACCTGCTGACGCTACTGAGACCTGCTGATGCAAATATGACCGGCTACGCTACTGAGACCTGTTGACGCTACTGAGACCTGCTGACGCTACTGGGACCTGCTGATGCTACTTAAACCTGCTGACGCTACTGAGACTTGCTGATGCTACTTCAACCTGCTGACACTAAGATCCTTTCACGCTGCCTGGTGATGCTATTAAGAAACAGAAGAAAAGTGAAAGGCGCGTCCGGCGAATATGAGACTCATTGGCAGCGGTAATGGTACGGAGAGAACTGCTCGAATGAAACAATAGCAGCCATTCACAAAGCAATACATATACCATGTCCTATATACTAAGTTAAATTTTCCCGGAGCAATTTTTTGAAAGAGTATCATGTTTTTTCAGAGTAGGTAAGGTGTTTTAATGATGGGTGAAGTGTGGGGATTGGAGGTAAGATGTTTTAATAATGGGTGAAGTGTGGGGATTGCAGGTAAGGTGTTTTAATGATGGGTTAAGTGTGGGGATTGGAGGTAAGGTGTTTTAATGATGGGTGAAGTGTGGGGATTGGAGGTAAGGTGTTTTGATGATGGGTGAAGTGTGGGGATTGGAGGTAAGGTGTTTTAATGATGGGTTAAGTGTGGGGATTTGAGGTAAGGTGTTTTAATGATGGGTGAAGTGTGGGGATTGGAGGTAAGGTGTTTTGTTGATGGGTGAAGTGTGGGGATTACAGGTAAGGTGTTTTGATGATGGGTGAAGTGTGGGGATTGCAGGTAAGGTGTTTTAATGATGGGTGAAGTGTGGTGATGGGAGGCGAGGTGTTTTGATCGCGGGCTCAGGTGATCTAAAAGTAAGAATGCTTACGCGAGTGTAAATAAGGTGCTCGTGGAAAGGCGACTATCGGAGAATAGGCGAAGTGTCCTGAATGTAATTATTGTGTAGCGAGGTTAATTAAGGTGGTCTGTGGCAGGTAAGGTGGGGACTGAGTTCTGGGATAAGTTTTGTGATCTGAATTAGATAGGGTGATTGTGGGTTCTGTGTCCGTGGGGTAAACCAGGTGTTTGGGGCATGGGTGAGGTGTTATAAGGGCGAGTTAGGAATGATCAGCGTGGATCCTGCGCTATGTAGTTTGAATGGCAAGCGAGGACAGAGGCCTGGCTAGCACGGGACCTGAGCAACAGGCTCTCGTTACTGCGTGAGACGACGGGCCTTGTTATGCCTTGTTATTGTAAAGACCTTTAGGCGAGCTAGCTCACGCGGTACAGTGGTACAGTCGTGATGACAGCGCTACAAGGTCTCACCAACACAAGGCAAGTAATAGCAACATACAGTGAATGCGCGACCACATGCAAATATACCCATAAACACGCTAACCCGGATTAGCCCGCATAGTAGCCGTCTATCGAAAGGGAGTCGTGTCTTAGGTTCATCAGTACAGTTACAGTTCATCACACAGATAGCGGCAAAAGGAAGCGATTATATAGTCTGCAAGAACCTAAGGGTACAAAAACACCGCCACGTCTTCTACGTGTTTACCATCGGCCTGTTAAGATATTGCCGAGCTTCACGACCATTTCAACAGCTATAGTCGTATTAAGAAATGTAGGAGTGGACGCGACGATGAAGAAGTGTCACCCACACGCGGACCGCCACATGACGGACTCGAACTTGCGACCCTTAGTCTTTGAGTCTGGAAAAAACTACATGAGAGCCACAGCAGCCCATTCAACCATGCGATCTGCTCCCACGAGAAACATGGTGTCAACAGCCTGGTCATGGCCAGTACAAATCACCACATTAGCAATGATGGGCAAACATTATCACCACATCAACAATGACAGCCAGTACAAATCAACACATCACCGGTGATGGGCAAACAAATCACCACATCAACAATGACAGCCAGTACAAATCAACACATCACCGGTGATGGGCAAACAAATCACCACATCAACAATGACAGCCAGTTCAAATCAACACATCACCGGTGATGGGCAAACAAATCACCACATTAACAATGACAGCCAGTACAAATCAACACGTCACCGGTGATGGGCAAACAAATCACCACATCAACAATGACGGCCAGTACAAATCAACACATCGCCGGTGATGGGAAAACAAATGAGTTAGGGCTGCTGTAGATGCTGACTCCATCTTCGCAGTGTCATAAGCCCTGCAGGTGTAAGTTGTAAATATCCTGACAATCAAGACGAATATTTCGATATAAAACATGGTGTATTGACTACGCCACGATGGCACACACTCGTCCACTCACCCAACCAAACATTATACCCCAACCCCTCCCAACGATGACATCATTAACACTAAACCAATCGATTGAGGAGTCGATTAGTTACTATAATCAGTTAGCTGTACGTTTATATGCGTGGAATTACAGAGAATACGCCCAACGTCTTGACCTCAACAATGTTCAATATATCTCAAAATTGAACGAGGTACACGCCCCACTACCGATTGACCGACAAGCCTTACAACCAGCACAGCCAATATACCAATATGTCTTTAAGTAAGCCCCTCATTCGTGGTAGGACCAGACTTATATAAAGCGTGCAATATAAGCAGCATGATATGAAAACAGCGGGAAACACACGTAGAGAGAGAGAGAGCAAAACCAACACAAGCGACACGTACCTTCCTCAATATCATTCCTAGCGGCCGCGTCCAAAAGCATGACGTTACTCACAAACCTAATCCGCTCAGTGCGAGCTTTTTTATGACTGATCTGTTTACTGCCGGCTCCACTCTTTTTCTTCTTCTGCTCTTTATCCAAGTTCTTCTCGTAGATAGAGAAGGTTTTGAGTTGTTGGGTGCGGCGTTTACGCGCGTGTTTAAGCCGTTCAGCTGTTGTCATCTTCTCGACCATCTGAATCTCGGATACGAGAGCTGCATGTTCCATCATCTTGACCGCGTAGTGTGCAGGCGACGCAATTCAAAATCACATATATATATATATATATATCAATATAAATATTGACTATTCACTGGAATTAAGACGGAGTCCGCACTGAGGCACCTCTTGAAGTGAGGTCACCACAGGGACAATGAGACGAAAGGTGCATTCCGTTGGTAAAGGCTATCCAGGTCAACTAGTGATATTCCTCGTAGCTAGTATCCGGTTGGACACCGGGCCTATATGGTAATTGCAAAGGTGGATGGGCGCGCAATCATCTCATTCCTCTGTCATGCACAGCATTGTGAAGGCAGACCTGAGATACAGCACCGCTCGTTTTAGCCAGTGAGCAGAGATTCTCTGCGGTGTGCGACACAACCACCGCCGACTGTCAGCAAGGACCCACCTGGCCTGGCGTGGCGAGAGGCAGTCCTACTACAAGCGGCTGGCCAACTGAAACAGAGAGTGTTTAGATTAGGCAACCATAGCTCACAGATACATGTCACAAGTCTTACAATGCCGACCGACGTTAAACAGAGCATATAGCGGCGCTTGGTTAATTACGAGTCGCTTCCAGATTTAGACGGGAGAGATAGAGAGGCATCTCCCTCTAAGGGCCCCCTGCACTCTCTGGCTTCACAGCGGTCATGTGACATCGGTCATGTGACAATTGGATGCCACTTCTCTCCCAGAATAACATGCCTGAAAGAAACATCGAGATACAGAGGCCATGTAGGTGTCTCTCTCTTAATTAACGCCATTTGCCGGTAAACCCCGCCCCGTCAAACGGAATCCGATATTACACCGTCTACTACGAGCAACCCGGTTTCCTCATCTGAGTGGCTCTCTCTAGACCTACATGCGTTCTTCTGACAGCGCCGACGAGTGGTAAACAAAACAAGTTTACTACGGACTTCTTCAGGTGTTGACAAGCTATATAAATCACCAAGAGCATGTGTAAAGAAATACACCCGTATAATGTCTCGTTATGTCTCGCAAACTAAGCACCACAAACATTTCGTCAGCGATACTTGACATAACATGCTTATTAACAATGGGAGCTCTTTAAACAAAGATAACGGAAGTACAAATACCATCTCTCTCTCTTTCCCTCTCTCTCTCTCTCTCAAATAGGGCACATTCCGCCAAAACCACTACGTCATCAGAAAAGTAGCTATTCATAAATCCAGCAAGTTATAAAGACGCTGTTTCTGTAGCAGTCAGACTATTAACGGCGTAAAAAGACCAGAAATCGACGAGAGATCCCTGTACGTTCGATATCTTCTCGAACTTTAGATGGCGATGGTGCAGCAATACGCGTCCGTCACGAGCCCTCCGTAACAACGTGGCCGTCACGAGCCCTCCGTAACAACGTGGCCGTCACGAGCCCTCCGTAACAACGTGGCCGTCACGAGCCCTCCGTAACAACGTCAGCGTGACCGTCTGACGTGACGAGAGAATGGAGCGCCTGGATTAGACTGCGGAGAACTTCTGACTCGCTTAAGGCGCGACAGCAATTCCGCAACACGAACGCCCCGATTACGTATCAGCTGCACTCCATCATGTTAATAAACTGGTACATTTACAATACAACTTGAATCCAGGCACACATGATCGAGTACAATAGAGAGCTTCCGGATGCAGTGGAGAGACACATGTACATAACGGATCGCCGTATCGCTTCTGTACGCACACTCCTTGCGGAGATGGGACCTCGTGTCAAAACACCTCACCAATATTGATGCTATTGACCAAGCATACGCCACTAACGTCAGTAGCGTCAATGCTCTCACCCCCGAGACGGCTGACGTTACGTCCCATGTCAAATGTACCCGCGCACGAATAACCCACGTGCAACCAACGAGAGCTTGCCCCAGGTACCTACGAAAATCGGCAGAGACTGAGGGGATTTCACAAAACAGGAAGGTTATCCAGTTGCCTTCGCTGACGACGGCGATATTTCTGAACTTGCGGCATGCGAGGTGGGTGAAAAACCCGGATGCAATTGTCAATGACATACATAAGCCAAAAAGATGATAGCGCCGTAACATTGGCAGCGTACATCACACACACATGATTTAGTTTACAAAGTTTTAAAAAGTTTTTAGTGAACACACACACACACACATATATATATATATATATATATATATATATATATATATATATATATATATATACATATATATACATATATATATATATATATATACATATATACACACACACACACACATATATATATATATATATATATATATATATATATATATATATATATATATATATATATATATATATATATATATATATATATATATATATATATATATATACACATATATATACCTGTCATATGGTAGCATTTGACGGGTAACAACCTACTCGTGTAGCTCTCTATACCTCCACCCACCTGGCTTGATGGATACACAGGTGGAAAGATTGCCGTGAGCTCAGCGCACCTCTCAGGTGAAGACAGGTAGATCTGGGCGTGGGCGAGTCGGTCTCAGTTAAAAGACTTATAGATACATGCATTGCACGACAAGCCACACAGGCGCACGGTAACGGAAACTGTAGGTGTACACACACTTCTTGTGCTCCCTATACATATGTGTATTAAAACTCAATACGCAATACAGCTGAAATCAATAATGGAAATGATTTATTGATTTATCGCTTTGCGTCGTTCTGAATAAAAACGAGAAATAACTGCCGTATAAACGTCAAAAGAATGGGAGGTCGGTGTCGATTGGCCGACAGATATAATAAGGGCGTTATGCGTGCGGTATATTGATAAGCATATTTCTGGCATCAAGCTAGTGTCTCCAAAGCCTAGTGAATGAGCCCTTCATCAGCTAGAGCGGGAAACAAGAGGCTCACTGCATCCCTCAAGCAGCAGCATATCTGGTAGCGTCACGTACTGACACTAGTTAAGATGGCCGCCGTGCTCATACCACACTAAAAAGTCTAAATACGGCGATATTGCATCGACCTTGTCGCAAGGAGAATGGAGCAGCTGATAATGTGTTTCGAGTGTCATGACACGCAGTTTACAGCTTTCAGTACCTGCGTCCGTCTACAATTGTATTGTAGTTTGTACTACTTGTGACCGCGTACCCGCATCGAAATCACACGACATCTTCTCCATAATACGCGAGAGGGATCAGTTACCACCAGCCTTACAAAACGCCAGAGGGCTCAGTTACCACCAGCCTTACAAAACGCCAGAGGGCTCAGTTACCACCAGCCTTACAAAACGCCAGAGGGCTCAGTTACCACCAGCCTTACAAACCGCTAGAGGGCTCAGTTACCACCAGCCTTAAAAACCGCTGCCCATAGTTAAAGAGGCATTTTACGGCGAATTGGTGGAATTTTTATTATGTTTCCATTTTTGTGTATTTGCTCAAATGACTCGTTTACAATCCCCTGTTATTGGGAACACCAAATCATCGATGATTTATCGATAAAGGCGCATTGAAACTTCGCTCACAAAAAAAACTCAAATGAATACCGATCTGGACCAGTAACACCACAATTCGCCCTTTTTCACCTTCGGATGTATTTTAGCATCTACCGTGTGCCATAGATGGGTTAAAATTCACTGCCCGTTAAAAAATCGAATTTTACAAAGGCCATAAACACAGCTGGGGTCACTCAAGTTTTTTAAAATCATTACCAAAAGTAGCAACGAATCGCTCGATGAATTTGGATTTTTTTATGAAATGCAACTTTAACCGATGAGCATAAAAAAACTCCGCTCAAATGTATAGACGGTGTAAGACGGTGGTTGGCGCTAAATGAGTGACGCAATACAGATCCGGATAGACATTTATACTAGCTCAGCCTAACAAAACCCTACTTACTTTCCGACATAAGCTGCCTTAAAGAGGAAGTTATTAACACTGGCCTTCTCCGGCTCCCCAAACGCTCACTGGCGCAGCACGCCCACCGCCTGCTAACACCGGAACGAAAAAAGCACGAACGAAATCCGCCAGTGTAATAAGGGCGGCTCAATCAAACGGTGAGGGGAAGACGGGTAGGTGGGCTATTCCCAAGCAGAAGACCGCGCAATTAATAAGAGATCACACTTTAATAAACATAAACACTTTTTTTGGCCTCAACCAACGATTCCACGTCTACGATGCGGTTAATATTGCGTGGTGTTAGAATACAGACTAGGAGCTGTGTGGGCCTCTGAATAGGGCTCTGTGGAAACGAGTGGAGCAAGTTCAGGAAATCACTGAATGTGAAATATAGCCATTTAATATAGACTTAAGGGAGCCATATGGAGTAGAGGCAATGATTGATGTCTGCAAACGATTAGCCCCTTGTCAGAAGTGGCCGTTTATCTTGCCCTAGTAGCAGCGTAAGCCATGGGGGTGTTCCTGTCTGTCACGCCCGGGACGCCCGGGACGCCCGTCGTCAGCTCTAATCAGCAGACAAGGACAGAAAGCGAACAGGGGTGAATAGAGACCCTAAAGAGAGTTGCAGTGAATAATTGTCACGGTTTAGATACTAAAGTTGTCATGGAATAGATAACAAAGCTGGTGTGTCCCTGCGCACGATATCAGAGTCAGCGTGTGTGTCATGGCTCACGATATCAGTATTAGTGAGTGTGTGTGTTGCGGCGCACGATGTCAGAGTTAGTGTGTGTGTGTGTGTGTGTGTGTGTGTGTGTGTGTGTGTGTGTGTGTGTGTGTGTGTGTGTGTGTGTGTGTGTGTGTGTGTGTGTGTGTGTGTGTGTGTGTGTGTGTGTGTGTGTGTGTGTGTGTGTGTGTGTGTGTGTGTGTGTGTGTGTGTGTTACGGCGCACGATATCAGAGTTAGTGTGTGTGCGTGTCATGGCTCACGATAACAGTTAAGTGTGTGTGAGTGTTACGGAGCACGATATCAGAGTTAGTGTGTGTGTGTGTGTGTTACGGAGCACGATATCAGAGTTAGTGTGTGTGTGTGTTACGGAGCACGATATCAGAGTTAGTGTGTGTGTGTGTGTTACGGAGCACGATATCAGAGTTAGTGTGTGTTACAGCGCACGATATCAGAGTTAGCTAGTGTGTTACGGCGCATGATATCAGAGTTAGTGTGTGTCACGGCGCACGATATCAGAGTTAGTGTGTGTTACGGCGCACGATATCAGAGTAAGCGCGTTTTTTACGGCGCACGATATCAGAGTTAGTGTGTGTTACGGCGCACGATATCAGATTTAGTGTGTGTGTTACGGCGCACGATATCAGAGTTAGTGTGAAGGTGTCACTGCTATCAGAATTAGTGTGCGTTATGGGATACGATATCAGAGTTAGTGTGTGTCATTGGGTACGACATCAGAGTTAGTGTGTGTGTTATGGGGTATCAGAGTTAGTGTGTGTCATTGGGTACGACATCAGAGTTAGTGTGTGTGTTATGGGGTACGACATCAGAGTTAGTGTGTGTTATGGGGTAGGATATCAGAGTTAGTGTGTGTTATGGTATACGATATCAGAGTCAGTGTGCGTGTGTTATATGGTACGATATCAGAGTTAGTGTGTGTTATGGGGTATGATATCAGAGTTAGAGTAAGTGAGTATAGGGTTTAACGGCACACCAACACTAATGTGTTATATAGCGCATATAAATCTTAATAAATATGGAGAGATAAGATTGAGATGAGATTGACCTGATTGAGTGACAGCCTTCTGGGATATATGCGGGGGGGGGGGGGAGAGAGAAAACACGTGGATGATGAAAATACTAACGATTATCGTTGAGCAAGACACATCGCGCCGATTGACTGGACCAGGTCAAGACACCTCGCGCCGATTGACTGGACCAGGTCAAGACACCCCGCGCCGATTGACTGCACCAGGTCAAGACACCCCGCGCCGATTGACTGGACCAGGTCAAGACACCCCGCGCCGATTGACTGGACCAGGTCAAGACACCCCGCGCCGATTGACTGGACCAGGTCAAGACACCCTGCGCCGATTGACTGGACCAGGTCAAGACACCCCGCGCCGATTGACTGGACCAGGTCAAGACACCCTGCGCCGATTGACTGCACCAGGCCAAGACACCCCGCGCCGATTGACTGGACCAGGTCAAGACACCCCGCGCCGATTGACTGCACCAGGCCATTCCAGTCTCTCGTCTCCCTTGAGATCCGGGCCAGAGTGGTATGTTGCAGATATGGCCCTCGCAAGAATCACTCTACTCAACCACCAGGATCCCCTTGTCCATCAACACGAGTCGCAACCAACGGCCAACAGGTTGCCCCCTATTAGTCGCCTCTTACGACATGCAGGGGGATACAGTGGGCCTATTCTACCCCCGGACCCACAGGGGCACAGAGTTGGTGTGTGTAATGGAATACTTTATGAAGTAAATATGTAGGGGTGAACAATAATTATCACAGTTAGTGTGTGTCACTATGTACGATACTAGAGGCATTGAGTCACTGTGTAGATACTAGAGTCAGTCACTGTGTAGAGTGAGTCACTGTGTACGATACTCTAGTCAGTGTAGAGTCAATGGTCACATATAGAGAGTCACTGTGTAGATTACGACGTACGATACTAGAGTCAATTAGTCACTGTGTAGATACTACAGTCAATGAGTCAGTGTAGATACTAGAGTTAGTGAGTCACTGTGTAGATACTAGAGTCAATGAGTCACTGTGTAGATACTAGACTCAGTGAGTCACTGTGTAGATACTAGAGTCAATGAGTCACTGTGTAGATACTAGACTCAGTGAGTCACTGTGTAGATACTAGAGTAAGTGAGTCACTGTGTAGATAATAGAGTCAGTGAGTCAATTTGTGGAAATACTAGAGTCAGTGAGTCACTGTGTAGATAATAGAGTCAGTGAGTCACTGTGTAGATACTAGAGTCAGTGAGTCACTGTGTAGATAATAGAGTCAGTGAGTCACTGTGTAGATACTAGAGTCAGTGAGTCACTGTGTAGATAATAGAGTCAATGAGTCAGTGTAGATAATAAGAGTCAGTGAGTCACTGTGAAGATACAAATGTCAGTGAGTCACTGTGTAGATACTAGTCAGTGAGTCACTGTGTAGATACTAGAGTCAATGAGTCACTGTGTAGATACTAGACTCAGTGAGTCACTGTGAGTAGATACTAGAGTCAATGAGTCACTGTGTAGTAGATGAGTCACTACTAGACTCAGTGAGTCACTGTGTGTAGATGACTTGAGTCAGTGAGTCACTGTGTAGATAATAGAGTCAGTCAGTGAGTCAATTTGTGGAAATACTAGAGTCAGTGAGTCACTGTGTAGATAATAGAGTCAGTGAGTCACTGTGTAGATACTAGAGTCAGTGAGTCACTGTGTAGTTAATAGAGTCAGTGAGTCACTGTGTAGATACTAGAGTCAGTGAGTCACTGTGTAGATACTAGAGTCAGTGAGTCACTGTGTAGATACTAGAGTCAGTGAGTCACAAGTTGGACGCACTGAACCCTGAGCTTACTGGCTTCTCCAAGTTAACTCGAATACCGACCAATAAATTAAGGATAGTGTCAAGCGTTATTACCAGCCTCTACTCATTGACACACCCAGTTGAGAACACACGACGTCTGGCAGGGAATTCACCCAGCGTTCTATACAACCAAACGACTTCAATCGCGACGATTGCCCATCTGATGCCGGCAGGAAGAACATACGGCGCGCCAACAGCACACCTAGCTCTCTTATCTCTATTAACTTCCGCAATCTCAGCATCATTTGATATAGAACCTGTACTCGAAAGATATTTTACACATTTTGTGATTATATATCATCTTATCGCGTAGAACGAAGGGGTCAAAGCCAGATCTACGTGTAATTAATAATCCCCCTGTGATTTCCGAGCAGGATACAGAGCGAGGCCGGTGCCACAACACAGCCGGACATGCTCAGGGGGATTGACGGACAGATTTGTCACCATTCAGTTAAGGTCATTTTCACATAACACGTCCATTTCAGCAGTGTACAACTCAGTCGGAGTTCTTACCAACCGCAGGCGCTCAGGTGGTCAGGAGAAGCACGATGAACCTGGTAATGCCATTTGACAAGACCCAAGTCCATATCGCAGGAGAGATGGCGGGACGCGTCCCCGGCGGTTCGGACAGGGCAGTCTACATAGGTCTGACTATAATCCAGTCTTACCTGGGCTTAAACCTAAACACTGTGTTCCAACAAGATTAGAAAAGATCCGCCTAAAGAAGCAAGATGAATGATGGAGTTGGGCTATGCGTATCCAGCGGAGCAGCTAGACACCCAATCAATGTCATCATTTGAAATCGCCTCTTCAGTTTTTCTTCGCGGTTGCTCGGTCGTATACATGGATAAGCGGAGATAGCATTCAGGATGAATCCATCGGTTCTCGCCTTGATGAGCCAGCTCGTTATTGTATCCAGAGATCCGCCCAGTTCCATCCAGGAACTGTTATGAATGCGAGGTATTCAGTGAATTACATTACAGCTAATCTTTCATGTGCCAGATAAAGGTCGATCTCCACGACATTTCACAACTGTCCATGGAATCCAATATCGAGATATGAATGCGTTGTGGTGGTGTTCGTGGCCTGATCGAGCATCAGGTGGGGTTCGGGTGGGGTTACTCTAATGTACACTATAAACAAATAAACAAAGCTATGATGATGGCAACGCCATATGACTGAACCAACCACTTACTTTTGTTTTCCAAACAACATTTCTCTGTGTCAACACCCATTCATGATGTGGGCCCATCGACCATACAGCTCACCGAATCTAATCACTACATTAGCCAGCGTATGATCGGGCTGTTATTGTCATTGTCCCGCTCAACAACAACGATGACCACATTCAACACGTGGGAAATAGGCCGCCATGATTGTCCAGAACGAGGCCGAGACGGTCACATTACTGGACTTACGACACCGGTAACAGAATCAACCCGCCATACACCGTCACCGATGACACGGCTAAGCCAGACAATCCAATTGGATCTGCTTTCATTCGAAAACGGTAAAACACCACAGTAGCGCTCACGACCCATGAGAATTTGTCCACATCACCCGAGCAAAACGAAGGAATACTTATCAATATCAAGATAACAACCACTACTGAACAGTGCCGCCTACTGTGTATTGCGAGCAGATGTGCTGACTAAGCGCGATCTCTGATCCAACGAGCGGACGTTATGAGAAACTAAATAATGTCAGAAAGAGGAAAGCGCTCAAAGGTGGCCAAAGTGATGGGCTGTCGTTATGGAGGCCTGACCTAGCTCCATGAATTGGGCCGCGCCATCAGAGCGTCGCTGGCAACTCGTGACGCTCTGACCCGCATCACCGAGCTAGGGCTGCGACAAAATAGAAAACTGTCCCGAGAAGGCAATCAACTTCGGCACCTACCACAATGCATCTCACAAACGGATGAAAATCACTGCCGACGCGTCGACATTATTATAAAAGGACAGAATCGTTAGCGATAACAGAGTGGCAGAAATCAGATCCACAAGGGCGATAGCACACATGCAGCTAATCAAACTGACAATATCACCGCAACTCTTTCCATAACCACTTTTTAACCTTAAATCTAAGAAAATACGTGGTCTTTAAATCCAAGCAAAATTATCTGCAATCATTTGACACCTTATCACTAATATCAGCCATAATGCATTGGATTGCTCGAAGAAAAAAGAACTTATCAGCCAGACCCCTTCACAAATGGCATCTATACCTGCGGTTCCGTTGGGGAAGGTGTAACATTAGGTGTTTATGAGCCTTACCCAGTCTCGTGACAGGTGTGTATGTGACATCACAAGCACCCGTCATAACCATGTCTGCTGTATCATCAACTGAGTGTTAGTCTGGTCACAGATCACGAGTAACTCAATACAAGCGTGGTCCATTGGTTAGATCCAATGCCGCCTCTATTATCACCCTACACATGGTCATTATTCAGCGCATTGCAGGCTATCACCAGTCTCCTGTTGACCCTCAGACCACCTCAGACCACCTCAGATAACACGCCCTACAAGGCGAGAGGGCATCATGAAAACACCCAGACCTGACCGATCAGAAATCCCTGACTGCTTAATTCCGGGAGGAAAAAACGGACATCTCTGTGCAATCAAACTTTACCAAGCCAATTACACATACTAATACACGACGGGGAATATGCTACGTCCGATGGGAAGGATCGATCTTTACCGCATGCATCAGTTACCATAGAAATAACACAGATTACCATACACATTGACTGGCGTGGTGCAAATACAAGACGTGGCTCACTAAACAAGACGACACAACTCACCGATTGTAACCCTATGCACACGAATTGACATGGTCATTAGAATTGTCTCTATTGTAGCGGCTAGATAATTAGCGCTCTGAATCGGATTCCGAGTAACACGAGGCGAGGCGAGGCGAGGCTACTGAGATCAGGCTTTGCCGGACCTGGTTTATCTATCATCAAGCATATGAGCTCATCACCTGACCAGCGAATTAACCTTAAACGGGAAGACTGGGTCTACACCTGAAGCTCGTCGTCAGCGCTCCCTTAATCAACGTCTTCACTGCATCTGGCCATCTTCACGCCCTCTGAGATGGAGCCGGGGGACATCACTCAAGCTTCTGTCGGCCAGTGACAGGACAAACGGTCAAGTGGCCGTCCTCATCGCTTACAGAGATAGGAGATGGTCAATAGGTCAAGTCAGGGTTACGAGCTGCAACACGGCGTGAGAGCGACACAGCGTAACGCGGAGACATGCCGTGGTTTCTATTAAAGATGATATCGTTTAGAAGATTTTGTTAAAGATGACGTAGTATGGGAGTCACTGTTAAAGATGACGTCGTTTGGGAGTCACTGTTAAAGATGACGTCGTTTGGGAGTCACTGTTAAAGATGACGTCGTTTGGGAGTCACTGTTAAAGACGTCGTTTGGGAGTCACTGTTAAAGATGTCATCGTTTGGGAGTCACTGTTAAAGATGACGTCGTTTGGGAGTCACTGTTAAAGATGTCATCGTTTGGGAGTCACTGTTAAAGATGACGTCGTTTGGGAGTCACTGTTAAAGATGTCATCGTTTGGGAGTCACTGTTAAAGATGTCATCGTTTGGGAGTCACTGTTAAAGATGTCATCGTTTGGGAGTCACTGTTAAAGATGTCATCGTTTGGGAGTCACTGTTAAAGATGTCATCGTTTGGGAGTCACTGTTAAAGATGTCATCGTTTGGGAGTCACTGTTAAAGATGTCATCGTTTGGGAGGCACTATTAAAGATGTCATCGTTTGGGAGTCACTGTTAAAGATGTCATCGTTTGGGAGTCACTGTTAAAGATGACGTCGTTTGGGAGTCACTGTTAACGATGTCATCGTTTGGGAGTCACTGTTAAAGATGACGTCGTTTGGGAGTCACTGTTAAAGATGTCATCGTTTGGGAGTCACTGTTAAAGATGACGTCGTTTGGGAGTCACTGTTAAAGATGTCATCGTTTGGGAGTCACTGTTAAAGATGTCATCGTTTGGGAGTCACTGTTAAAGATGTCATCGTTTGGGAGTCACTGTTAAAGATGTCATCGTTTGGGAGTCACTGTTAAAGATGACGTCGTTTGGGAGTCACTGTTAAAGATGTCATCGTTTGGGAGTCACTGTTAAAGATGTCATCGTTTGGGAGTCACTGTTAAAGATGTCATCGTTTGGGAGTCACTGTTAAAGATGTCATCGTTTGGGAGTCACTGTTAAAGATGACGTCGTTTGGGAGTCACTGTTAAAGATGACGTCGTTTGGGAGTCACTGTTGAAGATGACGTCGTTTGGGAGTCACTGCTGAAGATGACGTCGTTTGGGAGTCACTGTTGAAGATGACGTCGTTTGGGAGTCACTGTTGAAGATGTCATCGTTTGTAAGTTACTGTTGAAAATGACGTCGTTTGGGAGTCACTGTTGAAGATGACGTCGTTTGGGACAACGCTGCCTCGATCATCGTCGACGTTGTTTAACGACAAGGATAAATATCCTCGGACATTATAAAAACAAGTCTACGAGCCTGCAGTCGAAGCAGGTGTTACAGAACTAGGTGAAGTGAGCGTCAATAGATCCTTGACCATCCTAATGGGCCTGCTTTATTCACGATAAAAGAAGGCGGATCCACTGATACGACCTCAGATAAGGCCCGAGTCTCCACTGCTCAATAGCTCACCCTTCTTTATCAATCCGGCTACAGCAGGGACAACGAGTGTTCTGGGGATGGAGATGGCAATACGATGTTGCCCAGACGAGAAACATAGCTTGCCACTCGCTTCTAAATCTCGCTTTAACGCAGCGTGGGTAACGCCTGCTGGCTTCGTGGCGCCAGGCGCTATTCATCTCTCAACACAACTCTGAGCAACACAAACTACATTACAGCGTCAGATTGATAGACAGGGTTCAATGCGCCATGGTGATTGCGCCTAGTTTATACCTATTGCGATAAATAATACCTATCGCAGTAACTTATACCTATCGTAGCAAATTATCGTGCTATTGAGTCTTTAATAGTAAGTAATCAGTCCCTTCCTTCCTCCCATTTATCTCCCTCGCTTTGGCATATTCCTACTTAATCTGTTTCTATATTGCTTGTTCACCTTGCTAATGTTCTTTATGCTGTTATGCCAATTAATGTTTGCCCCAGCTCTGCGCAGCGGGGTTCTGGGACTTCCCTAAGCCCAATAAAGCGTGTGTATGCACCGGCCTTACTTTCGGTTTTCTTGTGAGGTTTGGGGATAATTATACCTAATGCAGTAATTTATACTTACTGCGGTAAGTTATACCAACTGCAGTAACTTATACCTACTGCAGTAGATTATACCAATTGTAGTAACCTTTACCTGCAGCTATAACTTATTCTTGCTGCAGTTTATCTATACCAACTGCAGTAACTTTTACCAACTGCAGTAAATTATACCAACTGCAGTAACTTATACCGACTGCAGTAATCTATACCTACTGCAGTAATTCATACCTATTGCAGTATATTATACCTAATGCATAACGTTATGTTACAAAAGATAACCTCAGCAGTGTAATACTGTAGAGAGGTCGAGGCTGCCTCCGTTCATCCGGTATTGACACCTTGTCAATCACCACCCCTCCTGCCAATAAAGCCAGGTGATTTATCATTGAACAACTCGACATGCGAATTGTTAATTCAAACAAGATCTCTATTAATAAATGCCTCGGAACATAATAGTATTATATTGTGAGGCCAATAGAGAGTACCCGACCTCGTCCGTAATCCTCATTCCAGCACGGCCTAATGTTTCCCTTCCATTCCACACGATAGGTGACAATTACAAACCAGCCGTCGTACATGACACAGGTACACCCAATCAGCTGATTATGACTGCTGCTTTACAATCAAACCAAGCGTGGCCCCTCTGAGCTCACGATCCCCTAATCAATCAATATTCGCTGGAAGTCATTCCGATTAGCATATGAAGAACAAGAATAGGATGAGTTGATCAAGAATCCCGCGGCGTATGAAGCTCAGCGGACCATGAAGTTCATGAACAGCTAAATCTCAGGGTCATAAAAGGAAGCAGGGTTTCCTGCCCTGCCAAAGTTCACGGAAGAAGGATAGCGGTTTATTTGTGCCGGATCTAAGCAATGACTGGCGGATAGAGACGTGTACTGTAGAGACACAGGCCACTAATTTATTGTGTAATGGAGCGAGTGGAAGGGGTCAGTTGCGGGAACTAGGCGAGGGCGAGTGAGCCCCGAAGACACGGAGGTTCACGAGACGGGACCAGGAAATGAATTCGGAGAGGAGGAACATTAAAAAGTCCATAGGATGTCACAGGCGCATAACAGCGAAGCTAATTAAAGTCAATGAAGGTCGTTGTATATATGTATAGTCGTATTAGCCAATGAAGGTCGTTGTATATATGTATAGTCGTATTAGCCAATGAAGGTCGTTGTATATATATATATATATATATATATATATATATATATATATATATATATATATATATATATATATATATATATATCTTGGTGTATATAACGGTAACATGAATATGAAGGACTACTCTATATATATATAGCCTTTACAAAAAATAGACTCTACGCGCCGTAATAGCCAATGAAGGTCGCTGTATCTGAGTATGGCCGTAATAGCCAATGAAGGTCGCTGAATCTTGGTGTAGTCGTAATCTAGAAGTAGCATAATTGCCAATGATTATAGATGCCCATAATGACCGTTATAGTGAGGGAAGGTCGCGGATGAAACACACCAGGGATTATGTCCGTAAAAAATCATTGCATTCTGACCAGCATTTTACTACAAACCAGTGAAAAACTGGATTATTCGTCAGGCAGTGTGGTACATTTGTAATGCACATCCGCCAACTGAACACATCAATCACTGGACACGAGTCGTATTCATAAAGAAAGCCATCGATCAGCCGCCTGTCCGCGGCCATCTCTTTCTCGCCAGCGTATTCCGCGCTTCGCTCGTGAGACCACATCGCCGTCATCGCCATCCTCGGAGCCACGTCGTCACGTGATGCATCCATTTCACTTGTGCGTGCAAACAGACACTTACTACGCCACATTTACATAGGCTTACTATGAATCAAACTAATCCACACAGGAAAGCCTCAAAACTTGCCTAACAATCGACCACATCTTTTCCCACGATAACGTCAATTGCCGTGGATTCTCGGCGGCCATTTGCGATGACAGGGGATAAAGAAGAGAAGCCGCGGCTCTCAGTAAGCTTGCTACACGAAATGTAGCAGGCGAGGAATTCATTTAAGGAGGAAATATAGATTCAGAAGCGAAAACTACTTCTCGATCAAATCAAGCAGATAAAAACCGCGTAAGAAGAATCTGAGGTGAGTTGGATTGTTGAGGCATGTGTGGGGGTACGGTGATGCGGTGGGGGGTAGGGTGATGCGACGGAGGCTCCAATAAGGCATCTAGAAGCGTAGAGACTTTTACACACCAAGGACATTATTAAAGCGCGGTGAGAGATTTAACAGTCGCAATATAAGCCCACTACTGGTTACATGGCCAAAAGAAGCTGAACAGCGTTAAATTTGGAATCAACAACAACAACAACAACAACAACAACAACCACTGCTGGTGGAACCGAACTGCTTTACCTGGAAATAACAACAACAACAACAACAACCACTGCTGGTGGAACCGAACTGCTTTACCTGGAAATAACAACAACAACATGACCGAGTTCGACCATCACAATGAGCGCTTTGCGGCGTAATCTATGGAAATGATATCTTTGCGGGAATATCCCTGATGATGGCGCCGTGAAAAAGAGCGTCGAGAGAGGCCTACTCTCCGGCCTCGACACAGACATCAGTCAGAATAGGTAATGGGAGAAACGGACTTCCATAATTGACTGGAGCCGCCGACCTCCTCACAGCACGATGACCAGTGGCCTCTTGTTATATCATGATTTATAGGCAAAGCGAGGCGTCGGGCTCCATCCAACACTAATAATGTAGTTAGTAGTTTCATGATAACTAACTTAGTACATTGACTTGATCATTGCCCGGAGTGATCCATGTCGGCGAAAATAAGTAGGACCTATATCAACAGCCATAAATTATTTAGTTTGCAAATATAACACAAGTGGGGCGACCATCCAAATATGCCTGCTACTCTACAGCCCCCATCACGTTCAAATCACCCCCTCGAAAAGACAGCCCAGTTGTAGCAGTGCAAACGGAACCTAACCTACACTGGTCGAGGATTATGTCTTAATAAGCGTGTATATGATGCGTGGCCAGCACTTAGATTATATACACCAACACGTCCCATTACTACAACAGCCTGAGTGGCGTGGTGGAGATGTGTCCGCGTCGTAGCCTCATTAGCACACCGCCAATTAGGAGAGCCCTTGAAGAACGACCCATTCTGGGCTGATTGTGGCCCTGGTACAGGCCCTGGTACAGGGCTAGCACCGCTCTCTCTGTACCATATATTGGACAGCGGCATGAACAAATCAATTGGCGTGGCCGCTCCATCGCTGATTGGCTTCCTGACCGACTGCTCACACGTCAACTGGTCAGTAGCTCTCCTCACACACTGGTCAACACACTGATTGACTGGCACACTGATTGACTATCTGACCATCTAAATGACTGACTGACTATACCAGATTGATACACTCTTTGAGTCATAGGCTAACTATCTGATTGACTATCTGAATGACTGAATATCCGATTGACTGACAATCTGATCGAATGACCTTCTGAATGACTGACTTTTCGATCGACTGAGTATATGAATGATTGATTTACTGGACTATCTGATCGACTGACAATCCGATTGACTGATTATCTGATTGACTATCTGAATGACTGACTATATGAATGACTGTCTGACTCAATATCTGACTGCCTGACAATGTGATTGACATACTAATTGACTGACAAACAGAATGACTGCCAGATTGACTGACTGACATGCTATCTGATTGACTAATTCACTGACTGACTCACTGGTTTGAAGGTTGTTGTGCAGACGGTAGATAGCAATAGGAGTGGTTGATATTGGGGTCTGCCATGTACAACAGGCAGGTAGCATCAAGGCCATGGACAATCAATGGGTCTCTCCCTCCACCCACTCGCCCCCCCCCCACCTTGCTCTACGATAGCCGCCTCCTTGCATTCATTATAAACACCAACCACATGCAGGCATCATGCCATTGATGGCTTTTTTTATACAGACCACATATTGTGCCATTTGAGCTACTATACAGACAAAGGTGTTCTCAAAACATTCTATTTCGAATAACAATTTCCGATGAGTTGGGCCACAATATACGTTAATGTAAGCGAATACATTGAGACATCCCCTTCTGTTGGTGATCTTAGCATAAATCAGCCTTTATAAAGCAATTGGACAGGAGACAATATGACTGAGTCGCAATTAATGGTCAGCAGGCCGCTCAGCGTAAGACAGCGTAAGAATAAACATGCGATTCATCCTTGGACAGCTTCTAGTTCCATCCGCGTTCAATCAATAGAACGGCGAACTTGTACGAGAGCCAGGAAATAGCGGATTCATTGGCAGAGGATTCGCATGGTCCAGCACAACTGGGATCCAAGCTAAAACAGATTGGGAGCCAAGTAATACGGTAACATTGCTTTGCGGCATCCACGCTGTCGGGAGAATAACGCCCAGATCAATTCCCCGGATCCCGGCCCAGAAGAGGAGAAACGCATGCTTAGCCGAACCATTTAAAATGCTGACAATTCCATTAGGGCGCTGAATGGAATAACTACGGCATGAGGGATGTGACATCGGCAGGAGGGAGTGAGGCGGGATGGGAAGTGAGTTTTGATATCAGTGGAATCTGATAACGCTCAACATATAAACGAGGCTGGTGAAATCACGGGAGGACCCACGTGACACTACGCTATAACGGCTCCTGTCAGTGAAATGTGAGACCTATAGTGAGGCCATCTCGCCGCTGCGAATGGGGAAGCAATCACGCGTACTTGTAACACACCATTTCACATCAGAAGGCTGTATCTACTTAAGCTTAATCTCTTGGTAGAGAATAAGAACCTTCGTTTCACTTAAATATCGACAGGATATATGATGTGACATTTAGCAATATAGAACGTTTATTACCACTGGAGCTAAGTGGTAGTATAACAGCTGATGGGCGCACGCGCGAGGAGACAAAGACGACACGAGGCAGCCAGAGAGCCCATAGAAACAGGCGGGCAGGGATGTGTAGAGCATGTAGGTATCATATTGAGGGGTGACTTCACCACCAGCACCACGGAGATGCTATTAATACCTGTCATTACAAGAGGCCAAGCAATCACAGGCTGAAGATCAGTGCATAAACTTAACCTGAAAGCTGCCTTAGCAACTCTACCGGTAAACAAGGCGTCAAGTGAAGGGGCAATGTTTAAATACACACGCACGCCAGCAGTTACCAGATAAGCCAATGGTTATCAATGACCGTGGTTTTTCGAGGCAGCAATGCAGCGTGATTATGGTCAAAATAGTGCACGAAAATATCTATTTATCATCATTGTTGTGCGCCGTCGAGTTGGCTTCGTTGTATGACATTTCCATTCTCACCCACTTAAGCAGTTTTTATTCACATAATGACATTTCCATATAAGGTGAAGTGTTTGCCCAGGGAATCGATGTAGATTCCACAGTGTGCACGTTAGATCTATACATTATACACCGGACGTTTTAAACTTCAACTATGAGAAAATCAGCCCCCGTGAATGCGGCTTTAACAGTTTAATGCCGTGCAGACTTGGGATATTAAAAGGCCGGACTGAGCGGGTCCGTTAAGCGTCGCGCAGTCGGCTTCAACTCAGTCTAGCAGCAACGCCAGGTGTTAACCGCAGGTCGGTCGACCAGGACAAGCCAAATGCCAAATCGATGAGCATGTATCATTTATTGACTTCCATATGGTTTTCAATATGCTTAGGGCTATACCACTCACTGCAGGCATGCAACACACGCTGTTTTCGCTTAAAGAGAGTAAAACACATATCCGGTGTTAATGTAACTCAATCGCAGACACACGAGAGAAGTTGAACTTATGAACCATAAGTACTCACCGATATCCAGTTTACTTCCCCTTGACTTGAGACAAACACAACGCCGCTATTAGCGTTTGGCGTAATCCGTTGCTTGTGATTAATATTCCAAAGAGCAGTTACAGACAGCAAGCGACAATACTAATCAACGACTTACATCAAGTTTTACTCCACCAGAACACTCCAGCGAAGACTAGTACCACAACACAGCCAACGCCTGAAGTCACCGGTGGCCTCCACAACAGGCGGATGTCCCAAATATCGCAGTGTGACAGGTAGTCGCCAGACGGCGCTCCTTATGAGGCAAAGAGGGCGGGGCCAAATAACCGTTATGATATCGTTACGTGCGTTATGATTCATCCAAATCCCTTATTGGCCTCGCTATGATCTCGATGAACAGTCACATGATGACTTAAGAGACTGTGATGTGGAGATGGCATTTCGTTTGACCAAAGAGCTTATTGCTATGCTAATAAAGCTCACTCTGACTGCCTATGTGGTGAGCTTTTTTAGCAAGTCCACCCACAAAAGCGCATGGGACTGTCACATATATTGAAGACAACGAGACATCTTATTTGTCAGGGCGACCGCGCTTCCACATTTCCATGTGGTTTTAAAATAGTTTTGTCATGAAAGTGCTGCACACTGATGTATTCACATATTTCGTTGGGCATGAGGCCTTTTATGTTAGCTATGAATTCTTCGGTATAATTCTGGATGGGTAAAATGCAACGGAAGTTTTTGCGAATAATAAGAGGTCAATAAGAGCAATGCACAGGTGATCAATGAATTTTGGTAAATGTATGATTTCGACTCAACAGCCTATTTATGGAGTCATCTCGATGTCTATGACGCATTGCCTTCCAATTATACACTTTCTCTCATACGTGAGAATGGCCACACAACTAATGTACCAATCAAGGCAGGATAGTTCCACCCATGAGGCACTCCCTCGTGAGTATAGTACGCCTGTCCGCGACCTGCAAATTATGTGAATCAGCGCTTTCAGATTCTTCATACGACAGTTTATCGTTGTTTATTGCATATTATACGGAATAAAATTGTATCAGTGAGACGTTCGTCAATATTTTCCAAATTCTTCGCTACCATGTGGATAACGGAGTGTACAGTGTTAATCCCACCCGATCCCTATTCGCGCCTGCTAAAATGTAACAAAATCAACCAGTCTGAACCTACCAACCGCCGGTTCCTTTAGCATCTAGTTCCCAAATATTTTAACCTGATGAATTGTCTATTACTATAGTCACAGTACTTCTACAAGTAACCTTATAGATCTGATGTTTATCCTTCCCATGATCACTGAGATAATGCCTCCCAGACATGACAAGAATCTTCCCATGATCACCGTGAAATTTCTGCCCAAACATGTCAAGAATCTTCCTTAATCACCATGATAATGCCTCCCAGACATGTCAAGAATCTTCCCATGATCACCGTGATAATGCCTCCCAGACATGACAAGAATCTTCCCATGATCATTGAGATAATGCTTTCAAGACAGACAAGAATCTTCCCATGATCATAATGCCTCCCAGACATGACAAGATTCTTCCTATGGTCACTAAGATAATGCCTCCCAGACATGACAAGAATTTTCCCATGATCACCGAGATAATGCCTCCCAGACATGACAAGAATCTTCTCATGATCTTTGAGATAATGCTTCCCAGACAGACAATAATCTTCCCATGATTATAATGCCTCCCAGACATGACAAGAATCTTCCCATGATCACTGAGATACTGCCTCTCAGACATGACAGGAATCTTGCCGAGAAAAGGTGTTACAGAGCCAATGACAGCCACGTCGGTCGATGATATATATGATCTACAGGATGGAAAACAAACAGGGCTCCCGCCTAAGTTGACGCAGTCTAACATTGATTAAATAACTGCGTTTCGATACGTCTTTCACTCTGTTTTACCATTATTGGGATGAATCGTACAGTGTTTGTACCAAAGTGGATGAATTGAGTAAGCACTATGTTAGTAACGATAATATTACTCTCCTTAAAAAGGTAGCAACAGAACGGAAAATATGGAAAGGATGTTTTTTTTATTTGGTGTGACATAAAATTTTCTGCTCGCTCTGTGAAGAACACAAAAGCATAAGCCATTCGCCATAATTGGAAATCAAAACATGACGAAGTTTCAGATATAATGTTTGAAATGGTATGGCCCCTATAATTGTCTGCAGGCCCCTCGATGTTGACACTTAAAGCCTTAACTGGCCCAAGTACCTAGAAAACTTATCAAATATCGTTTATCCCGTACGCGACTAAGCAAATTCATAGCGTTTACCTTTACAGAATAAAAAAAATGTAATCATAATGTTCATACCGCACAGTCAAGCAATGTTCATACCTGCATTGTAGACGTGTCGGGTAGGGTGAAGGTCGGTATAACTGATCTTATTTAGGAGTGACGTGAGCTTGTTGCTTATCAATATCTACCTTATACTCGTCAACAACAAATAGCTGATATGGAGCTCATTACATTGTGGGATGAGTTTGCGTTTTGTCATTGTGAGTTGATGATGGATTTTCTATCATTACTTATCATCCCACACTACAATAACTAACTGACTTCCAACGGAAAACGGTTTTGATTATATGTTATGTTCCATCATCATCATTATGACTTATAATAAATATTGTTCTTATATAGCACATGTATTTCATACAAATATTTTTGTTCGCTTATGTCTCCTTACCCAGTTGTATCGTTTGTATGAATGACTTGACTCAGAAAGAAAAGTATTGTTATCATAACTTCATACCGAAAAGAGGATTTTTAAAACTGAAGTCTGACCAAAATGAAAGATCAGAGAAACGTTTCCATATCAGCATGGACTACTATCAGCAATCAATATTCAGGAGGTGTGTCTATGTGTGTAATATGATAATTAAGTAGCATAGTATTAATGGGGAGAGACGGGATTTGGAGCGTGTTTAGTTGTGAACGCAGCTAGCATTATAATTTTGAGCAATATCACATTTTGCGCAATTTCATCGAATGTATAAGCGATGTTCCTAGTTTGCGTAGCTCCATAGAGGATGATTCCTCTGCTCGATTCGACTAAGTGACACTACGTCTGTAGCGTTAAACAATGCTGTAATGTGTGGTCATATTACCATTCAGATAATAGTCATAAGAAAACACTTCATCCCTCAGGTAGCCGCCCGGAATGGGATCAGCACTATGTGCGTAGTGGGGAACGTTTCAAGTAGTGTTTATATGCGAATATATTCAAACACAAGTTTCAAAATAATGATTTTGTATTTTGATAGCCTTTATTCAACATCACCATAATTTCACAAAACAATCAACCGATCACTAAACCACAACGGAGTACTGATTGTTGGACTGACTACGTACAGTATAGCACCGTCATCTGGCAATAACTAGCAAGAACTAGCTCAATCTAGGGCTTCATGTAGACTCA
This sequence comes from Urechis unicinctus, assembly GCA_034190875.2. Taxonomy (NCBI): domain Eukaryota; kingdom Metazoa; phylum Annelida; class Polychaeta; order Xenopneusta; family Urechidae; genus Urechis; species Urechis unicinctus. The sequence goes on from CM067342.1 coordinate 42,476,000, forward strand.
TTGACAATCTAGAAGAAGTGTTAGTGGTCATTAGGGTAGATGTACGAATTCACCGTAGATAATTTAGTTGCAGGTTGGTTTATTTAGGACCAGCGCGAGTTTAAGACCCCCACTTACAATTACCGCCAATGAATTTTTTAAAAAGCACAGGATTTATAGTGCTAACTGGGAGCACGTTCATCTGACTTGTGTTGTCTGGGAGTAATTGATTATAAATGCAAACAAACAACCTATGCGCATAAACAAACACGCTCTACTCAAGCAGGAACGCGGTGTATTCTCCATCAAACGCTTCCAGCTGACGCAAGGATGACATAGAGAGCGCCAAAGGAAACGAATGTATATCGTTTTATGTGCAAATGATATTTATAGTGAGATCAGTTTCAATCTTAGAATCAATATGCTATGTGCTGACAACTCAGTAGAAAAGTCACGCATTTCTGTATCTAAACTAATTCTTAAGTATTACTGGCAATCAACACAAATCTTTGCCCATGGTATTGCTAATACATTGCGCACTGAAACCCATATAATCATTTGACTACCTGAAGTAGAGTCACAGCATTAGAAGCATGCTTTGTACAAGAGTACAGCATTTGTCCCAATTACATCAAGAGAAAAACGGTTACCTTGATGAGCGAATCCAACAGTCAGAACCGAGAGGCACTAAGCAACACATCCATCGTGAAATGGACGTCTCAGACAAGTGTCACATATAATATGACACAGATGTATTGCAAAATATAATAACACACAATACTAAATGAACAAAACGTAAATTATAGAATTCACCGAATGGCACAAGAGAGACCTATATAGTTCACATGAAAACATGTCAGAATTCTAAAAAGTTGGAACAAATCGGTTCATTGGGAGTGCGGGATACATATCAGCAAGACAACCGCTCGGTTGTTAAGCAGTTGCAGTCAAAACAAGGGATTCTAGGTTGAGATACAGTGAAGGGAAGGTGAGGGGAAAACCGCTGCTGGTCGGGGGTTAAACATGTTACATAATAATACACAAACAACGCTGGTCGTTGAATTGTCAAACGACACAAGCACCGTGTGAAATTGTACCAACAAATATGGCGGCGATAGAGACTGCGACAATGGCAGCAAATAGCTGGGTACAGAAAACACCAGTATAAATATATATATATATATATATATATATATATATATATATATATATATATATATATATATATATATATATATATATATATATATATATATATATATATATATATATATATATATATATATATATATTGAAGCACTTACTAAACAAGCATTTTACGCACATGAAACAAGTATATCTTACCACAACCTCACGAATTTCCGTCCAAAAAGAACTTGATCAGATGACAAGAATGCTATGACATGGACACTATCTTTTCATTCCAATGCCTACTTATATACAACACTTATTGCTCTAAATGTACCACAACCCATGCGAGGTACCTATCGAACGATTACATTTGATAAATTAGTTACATGGTAGTAGCATTTAGTTGCACCCGCCAAGGTAGAAACAAATGAAGTGTCATCAAACGGATCTGCATTGGAGAAATTGATTGCCGGTAGAATATTGTGTTACATTCAATAATGATGACGGAATGCACGTGTAAGTGATTAATTTCAGAGCCCTCACTAAGTTTGGCAAGACGACCTTTCGTGTGCGTGGGAGTTGCAGTAGTACTTCTTATGAGCAACGAACGTGGACAGATATGTAAATGTAATGTCGCATTGTTTGCAGTGACGAGAAGTCGTCTTCTCTGGTGTGCCTTTATTCAAGATGGACGCCATGTCGTGCTGAATAGCAGGGCGCCCAGTCGAGTGGCTCGGGGAACCAACGGAACCATTGACTGAGTGACACGATGACGAACTGTCGTCTGCTTCCGGTTTGACCTTGTCGCCTGGAGAGGCGCCGCGTTGTGGATGTCCACGTTCCTTGTTGCAGGTGGTGATATCAATCGAGTTATTATTCTCATTGGAAGATTTGTCACTAGGTGTCGGGGAGCATGGTAGAGAATTGCGAAGGGGAGACGCTCTTGGTTCAGAAGCGCGGGGTGAACACGCCTTGTCATTAGTTATTCCAGCAGCGTCTTTGTCATTGCCATGTTTGCGTTTGTTGTGACGGTTGAGATCGTCAGGATTCTCAGCCACGTAATCACAAGACGAACAACGTAAAGCGCACACATCGGGCGCTAGGTGGCTCTGCATGTGACACAGTAACGCCGCCGTGTCTTCAAACATGGAGTTACAGTCCACACAAACATGAGGCCCTTGGCGCGCTTGTTGCATGTATTCCACTTTTTCGTATCCCTTGCGGGATCGTCGTCGCTTGTACGGCTCACACTTCATGCGGAGGAGTTCACCCTCCCAGTCGACAGGGGCAGAATCGCTCCTCATTCGCTTTGGAATCAGCGGTGGTTCTTCAAACTCTAGCATATGTTCGTCAGTAAAGTTCTCACCGTTGTCGATGTGCATCTTACCGTGCATGCGCATACCGCGTACAGTGTTACCACGGTAACCACAAATCGAGCATTTGTAGGCTTTCGAAGGTGCGTGTGCTTTGATGTGTTCGACAAGTCGGCTATCACTCTGTGCGATATAATCACAGTAGGGGCAGTGAAAGAGTGGCAGGTGCATGGCTGTACCTGTACAATAATGCAACTTCAGCAACCGCGTAGATGCGAACGTGTTACTGCAGTGATGACAAGAAAGGGCTGTCACTTCGGCTCCATCAGCGTAAACATCACTGTTACCCTCGGAGGCTTTATTCGCCTCTTGCCCCCGGCCCGGGCAGTAGAAACTCTGATGCGCTTTTAAGTTATCCGGGCTACTGAACTTGATCTTACAAGTCTGACAGAAGTATAGTGGATTGTCAGCTTCCGGTGTGCGGCTACTGCTGGCGGGACTGGGCGTGAGAGCAGCCGGAGAGATGGACCTAGCCGGGGATCGTGCTAGACGATCCGAGGTGCCTGTACGGGGACTTACTGGGGAGACAAGGGCGACTGGGGAACGGCTGCTGATACTGGCCGTGTCCGGGGCACCACGGCCGCGCCGACTGGCGCAGTAGTGTTCCTTGTGCGCCACGAAGTTCTCGTGTTTGTAGAAGACAATGTTACAATCCATGCACTTACTCATATTGACCTGTTGTTGATGGGATTGTGAAAGCATCATGGCCGCATGCTGCTGCTGCAATAGAGGTAGAACGCTTAATGGGTGGGGTGGTAGCAACGCTTCCTGTGGCGGGATGGGCAAAGCGGCTTCCGCTTGTCCGAGATGTGATGGCAATCGGGATGGCGATGATTTCCCGGATTCGTGTCCTACTTCACACTTGATCTTCTCCGATTTGTCTGGCTGGGGTTCTATTGTGATGACTTTAGCCGGGGCCGAATCAGATCGATTCGATGGTTTCACTTTCTTTTTCGTCGTTGTCAAGTCAAGAGGCTGCTCGGCACAGTCTTCTTTCGCTTTGGGAGAGCTTGGTTTGGGGCTGATGACGGCTGGTGCTGAAGTGTGGTGGGCTTGGACAGGGTTCGGTAGCGCTGGAACCATTGGGTGCATAAGTAAAGGCATACTGTATGCAGCAGCCATCATGGGAGAAGCCATCAACAGCGCCGGATTCAATCCCAGACTGGCAGGTGTCATCAGTGACGTTGGAACGCCCGGTGGAATCACCGGGGGTGACGTCATAGCCATAGCGGCTGGTATTCTGGGAAACTGGAATGCCCCCTGCGCGGGAGAGTGAGGTTTAGGAGAGGCTCTTGCTGGGGAGGCTCTTCTGGGACTTGACATGCGATCCGAGTCCCTCTTGGCTACTGTCCGTCGTCGCTGCTGACAATAGTGTTCTTTGTGACCTCTGAACGTACTCACTGACGTGAACTGGATCTCACATTCTTTGCAGTAAAGCTCGGGCATTACCGGGATGTGTTGAGGAGGAGGAGGGGGCATGGGTGTGGGTGTGGTAGGCCGGGGACTGGTGGAGCTACGGCCGGCCGAGTTCGCGTTCTCCTCGGGGAAGTGAAGACGCAGATGGTGGTCGAGTTCCTTCACGTGAGCGCTCGTGAAGGTACAGTGAGGACAGGAAGTCCCGTGGCCAGCCTTCTGGGATGCTGAAACCTGCTTCTCATCATCAGTAGCATCACTTGAGTTAGATTCTGACCCATGGTGGGAGTCGTTGTCAGGGTAACGGGGTCTGCTTTGACGAAGCATCTTAAGTGGCGGTGTTGCAGGAGAGCTGTCTCTCTTTTTTGACTTTCTCTTCAATGAATACTGCTCTGTAATTAAAACAGACCAAAATTTTGTTAAGTTACGACCATATTTATACATTAAACAGCATAAACGTTTGGAAGGAATATCAGCATTTGATTATATTGGTGTAAGTTTGGAATCGGAATGAGTATATCATTTTTATAAAATGAACGTAAGGTAACCTGTTCTGCTTGATGATGAGTTGACGTAGTGCGGAAGTTCATCGGCAGCCATGACGGCGAGTGCTGGACTGGGGAACTGCGGCTGTGGTACGGGCAGAAGAGGGCGCTTCGGGCAGTAGATGGTCTCGTGGGCGTAGAGCGTCGTGTGGCTGGTGAAACGTACTCCACAGAAGGCGCAGTCGTACGTCGCTTCACCTGAACGCGTACAGAGACGGTATTAGTACAGCGTCATCAACGAGGAAGGGTGTCAGTCAACGACAAGGATCAAAGGAACTGATCCTACCGGGCTATCCACCATGATCAAATGCCACCTGTCTCACTGGCTAAGCAAATAGAACAAATAAGACAGCATCCTCAATTGAGTTACATTCCCTTGTCCATCTTCTCTTGAATATTTCACAAGATGTGAGTGAGGAATGTCCTCGCGTTTTAATTTCACACAGAAATATGGGCGCACGGAATCACCCTACAATTACACCTCTAAAACTGGTCACTTTAGTTAGGAAGACTCGGTTTATCAAGACGCTCACAGAGGAACAAACACTCCTTATCACCGTATCACTAACATTGATGATGCTTCATTGAGGTGATAACGAGCCAGTCATGTGATAAGATGATACCAGTCATGGAGTTAGTTTGGTTCCTGATATTTTAGCGGTTCATTATCAAAGTCTGCAATCTTATCCAACAACAACGGATACTAATAATACCGGAAATGGCGATCATATACTCTCCTAGCTCCCAGAGTGCACCGCGGCAACGACCGCTTATTCTGACGTACCTATAGCAATATTGGCTTTCTATGTTGGATTGTTCGTGGGCCCTTGAATCTGAGGCATATCTGTGAATTATGATATATACTTTCGAACCCTTTCACATTAATACGAGATATTTCTATTCAGCAAGTATTCTTTATCATTCGAATTATAGCTTTCCATTATAACAAACGCTTTACAACCCGAATATGTTATTATATTCCGATGATAGTTGTCCAGATATGATTCCAAGTTGTTAACCTTAGTTGATTGTTAATGCTATCTAAAACGAAAGATATTTGTCTGAAAACGGAAGACCATGAGTAATGCTCAGTTTTCATAGCCTTATAAGACTGGATAAACAGTGGTTGAAGGCTTGCCATATTTGCAGTCACGCGAGAGGCTAACGTTATAAATATCTCCTTCGTGGCTACATTAGCACCGTGTATGTGTGAATTGCCGAATATCACATGTGATGATGCCCGCACTGCGCCAGATGGTGATCGTGGATGGAATGCCTAACTGTGATAGGCTTCCCAGCAGTGTCAAAGGTGACACTTGGTGAGACATTAATCACGCGGATTGATAATGCCAGGTAGAATAAAACTTCTTTCGCATGATATGTTCGGCTTCAACAGAGTCTTCCTGGCACAATGACGTTATGACTGACACGCTGGAATCAGTTTCGTGAGGGACTGGAGAAAGGTGAATGGGGTGATGTTGATGACCTATTTAGCAAGCTGCTTGTGTCCAAGAAGCTGCACCGAAGGTCAATGAAGTCCTTAAAGGCTGAGCCATTCTCAGTTCGCAATCAGGGGGTTAGCTAGAGGGAGTTCAGTGGAGCATGCGGTCTGTGACATCGCCTGATGGAAGGTGAGACCACATCTGATTCATTGTAGATTCTGGGTGGGGATTTTAGGAAGTTTATGAAATTTGCGATAGGAGAAGAGGGAAATGGGGTCGTGAACCCGAGATTTCGCTGACATGTCATTAAGGCTGGTGGTCTTCAGTCGCAGTATGAATGTGTGAATGAGTTACAATGTAGGTAGACGTGTGGTGTTAGATCATGCGCCTGTTGGGATGAAGTCCGATTGTGCGGGGTGGGGGTGTTAGGGGCGTGATAGGGGCGGGGTTGGGTAGGGTCATTCGTGTTCGAGCCAAAGGGTGAGGCGATGAGGTCCTGGCTGGAAGGTTCTGTGGAGATGGAAAGGTTTGTAGGGCAGGGCATCGGGTGCCTCGTCCATCAGACAGCAGGTCTCTGTAATTGTCACCCTGACTGGATAGCATCAGAGCTGCTCTCACACTTCACTGCTCATCCGTGTATGAAGATAGGGGCCTATGACAGCCCCGGGAGCACGCCGAGCCGGCACACGGCCCTATTTCTGCGAGGCATCGTGTCATGGCTCTCAGCAATGAAGCGAGCCCTCAGTTACACTATCTGACACAAGTGCCTCATAGCGACCTTTCTTCATCATGAGGTGGAAAGGAAAACGAGAGGGTCGCAGTCAACAACACCAGCGGGGTTTGATACCAGAATTTGTTGCGCAAAAGAGCATTTTCGGATTTAACTGTAGAGCTATGAACAATTGTTTGTGCGTTTTTTTAAGTGTGTGTGTTTATGTGCGTGAGTGCGTTGTTGTGATGGCCGTGTTACTGCAAAGGACTGGACCAGGTGTTTGGTTGTGAATGTTTCATGCGTAAGACTTCAATACGCTGACGTGCCTGCATGTGCGTATCTGTTTTTCCGTCCTCGTGTGTAGTTTTCTACGTGTTGAGACACACGTTTATCAGGTTACCTGAGTGCAAACGAGCTTTGTTTTGCTGGGACATGAAAGGGGATCCGTTATGATAGCAGGAATATATTACCGCCAACATCAGCAAGTAGCTTTCTAACGGGCAATGATTTCATGTCCATTATCCGCCAGATGTATTGCTGGTCTAGTCAACAGAGGAACAGTTCGAGATGGGTTGGTTTAATGAAACACGCTTTTCGTTAAAAATACGCTCATCTTCATCGAAGATACGCCCACCCTCATTGAAAATAAGTCTGTATTCCCATTCCGACAGCAGTATAATCCCGAATCGGGGATGATTCCCCGTTTCCCATGCAAAATATTACGAAAAGTAATGGGAGTGACCTTGGAGATCCCCCGTTTGAATCTTGCCTCATTGTCGCATGATGTCATGGGATTAACGTCATGGTAACTATTCGAATCATCCCTCCTCCAATCCGTCTGAGGTGAAGGTCATATGTAGGCATTTCGGGATTAGCCGGCAAATTAATGTTGTCTTATTAAAATTAAAGCGATCAGTCGAGTAATAGTTCTCGAGACGAGCCAGCAACTGCATTGTTCGAGCATATTTCGTCAATAATGGCGATGTCCATTAATACTGGAATCAGGGAAAACTTGGCTTGAAAATGTTTAGCAGTTCTTACAAGAAAGATAATTAGTAACACTTTGAACAACGGCTAGAAAATTCAACCCGCCAATCATAGGTCACGTTACACCGCCCAATGACGTCACCGGAAGGAGAAGAGACGCTGCAACAATGACCCCTTGATGGAGACTTTATGAAGTATTACCACGCCTAAGCATCAATCAAAGGCGGCGCCCATACAGGTTGATACGATTACAATATCCTGTGATAGCTGAAATGATATAGCCGTATTTAGGGCACCCGTTTTTACCCGAATACCTCAGTAATGTGGAACAGATATCATCCGATTAGATAGTCCCACAAGTATACTTCAAGACGATAACATTCCTCGATGATCGATAGTTATGTACTCGACCTATGTTTCAACCTATTGATGATGATAAAAGTGATTCATGCGAGATGTTCCGTGTTTTTAACCTGATCTGAACTTCGACGAACCATTTTACTTGAACTTGAGAACAGTAACATTTCTTTGCTCGGACTCCTTTTTTCTCGGACCGGACTTTCACCGCTCACGAAGTCGTAACACGCTGACTAACTACCATTCAATCCATCGCAATAATGCTGACCTCGCGATTTACCGCCGTACAGCCAACGTGCCTCATATTAATGCTGCTCAAATAAACACTTGTGCCAACCTTGGTTGATATATGTATGGGAGTCATGAAAACAATAATTATTTAACGGGCAAAATTCAATATATATATATTTATATATATATATATATATATATATATATATATATATATATATATATATATATATATATATATATATATATATATATATATATATATATATATATATATATATATATATATATATATATATATATATATATATATATATATATATATATATATATATATATATATATATATATATATATAAATTGTGCCCGTTAAATAATTATTCGTAAATAAATCTACCAACCAGGTCCGATGGGCTCTCTCTGAGCCTTTACCCGACGTCCATTCACTTATATACATGATCCAAGAAGTGATATAAAAGAGAAACCCCGAAAATAACAAGGGAATAATGTTAAAAGAAACAGATGTTGACCGCCAGTTGATAAACTAACCAAGGTGATAAGCGACACACAGTATCAACAGAGACGATAGTTTCCACTACTATCTTCATTGTCCCACGTGAGAAGATTTCATACATAACCTACATGATCAGATGATCTAGCCCCGGTGAGTCGTGAGGCAGGATATATGAGGAGTGACGACGATTAAGAGGTGTCATTAACTCACCAGTATGCGGGGATGGCGATCGTGAGTCGATCTTGGCGGTGTCGGTCTGTCCTGGTGTGGTAAGCTGGTAGTTGGCGTGCAGAATGGTGCAATTGGCGGGCAGGGTAGCCCCCGAGAGCAAGTCACGGGGTCCCATGTCCTTGTCAAGGAAGTGTGCATGGTACGGAGGTGATGCGACTGCCGGGCTGACGGCAAGGTCATGTTCAAGGTCACGGATAAGCATGGCGACGAGTTGAGTGTCTTCGTTGATGTCCTTTGTGACGGTGCAGCGGATGTAGCCAAAATCTGTCAGTCAGACAGACACAGAGTTACTTATTTATAGATACAAGCTAGTGATCACATGGCCTGAACAGACGCAGCAACAAGCTAGAAAGCGCCGTGGGCAGCTGTGACGGGTGGTGAAGTAGAGTAGGTGAGAGAGGGCATCAGTGATCGATGAGATGAATATTACAAGTGGCTTTATCTTCAAACCCAACTTGTACAAAATCCATCACATTTATAAAAAGGTGTGCGCTGCAATAAGGCGAAATGCACGTAAACTAAACATGTATTCACTGATACACGCTACAGTTAGACGTCGCCTGTTGGACGTCGTCTGTTGGACGTCCCTTTACTATATTCTACACACTAAGTCTATTCCTACTTGAGCGGCATGTGGTGATCATTAAAAGCATGTGGTGATTATCATATGCATGTGGTGATCATCATATCCATGTGGTGATCATCATATGCGTTTGGTGATCATCATATGCCTATCAGCGGCAATAAATTTGCATTTACCCAAATCTGAGCAAATGTCAAATCCCTCCTGAGAAGCTTAGACATAAAGTCGAGCCGACCACGGCTAACCCTGCTACGGTCTGAGACGGAAGTATTTTTTCCTTATAGATGGAGGGCGTTGGTAAGGCCTGGACTGGCTCGACAAAGGAGGGGTTTTCATGAAAAGGCCCTTATCACCAACCTCAGTGTGTTGAAGCAGAGCGTTAGGGTGCTTTCAGCAATGAGCACTTCATTTTAGTGATCGGATTAACAGAGGATTGCTGGCCCCTTCTGCCCACTAGACCCATTTACCAAATGCGACTGACTGCCTAGATGGGAAATAGACAAAGCGGCTTGTGAGTGCTATGGGCGAGATAGTTCACACAAGGTAAATGAGGGGCCATCTGGGGGATTTGTCCCTTCCATTTCTCTTGATTAGTGCCCCCTTATCGCTCGATACTCGCACCCGATCGTCTTGGGTACAAGTATCAGCGCTCCCTACCCTTATAAAGAATGCTCCCTGATTTATAACCGCCATCTTGTTATCAGCACACCGGGCGCTAGGTGGCGCATTGAGGCAATCTCAAAGCTGCCTTCTCAATGGCTGGCCATTCTTCCAATGGCCACGTGGTAGCCTGCGTTAAGGCACCCCCAAAGACTCACCCTTGCATCCAAATTAATATGTAGCATTGGGCAGCAGTCGAGCAAGCGATAGGCGATAATAACAAATCATTTCTGCACAATTCATCAGCACTCTGTGAGTGTCACTGGTGAGGATTTTGATAAATACGGAAGAGGCCGCCGGGAGTAACCTACTCCGTACATCAAGGCTTTTAACCTCAAGTAGACCTCTTTGTCGGGTTGAGCAGCTATGGTGATCTTTTCTATTGGGTGTCTCCGGGGGAACACTATGTTTGACCCTCGGAAGGCGAAAGGGCGATTAGAGTTAAATGTGTACTACACACCATCCGCGTGAAAAGCCCCTATCATCCGAGCATGGGAATTAATTTCAATCAATCACCTTATTACACCCGACAGCGCGTACGTGGACATAAAACCCCCCAATGTGACGAGGACTGAAATATACCTGTTGGGTGATTGGTTTGTGACTTACCTGTGAGAGAAAGAGTGACGTTGGATGAGGTGTTGTCCGATGAGAGTTGCAGGAGTTTTAACCAATGACCCACATCTTCTTCCACTGAAATATGCGATATTCCTTCTTCAATCTTCCAGCTTGTACACTAAATGCAATCACAGTCAAAAAACCATTCAATCATATGCTTTCAATCAATCAAATATTGTCGCACAGCCACACTGTTATGTAAATGTAAAACGTATTGACTTGTCCTGTTAAACCAGGCCTGTACACGTCTATAAATCCCGGAAGGATCCCAGATTAGATTGAAGAAAAGCGGGGTTCACATACAACTTCTCGTCCTCTGCATTAGTCGGGGTGGGGTGTGAGCCCAGACGACGTTCAGCTCCCAAGACTATGCCTACTCTATCCGATGTATCAAACAACTCACCATCAACCTCAAAAGTGTCCATCCTCATCATCAATAGACAATTCACCCCACACCCATGACCTCACACCCATGACCTCACACCCATGACCCCACACTAATGATCCCACAATAATGACTTCAAAACAATAATCCCACCATAATGACTCATATATGATCCAACAACCATGACCCCACAAACTATAACCCCATATAATGACCCAACAACTATGACCCCAAATAATGACACCAAAACTATAACCTCACAGCCCCATAGCCATCTATTCATCCGAGTCTCAATGATTCATGCCTTCCTTGGGCACGCCACGCGTCATTCCTCTCTATCCGCTGTGCATACCTCATCCTACCTCCCCGAACATTCCCTCAACGCATCCAGAAAGAACTATACTAGTATCACAGGGCGCCATTATCAAACCAGACTTCGCTTTTATCAGACAAGAAAGCGAACTTTGTTCGATAAGACACCATACATAAATCGCCGGGAAGTCCTTTCCGATAACCGTGTAGATTCTCCAAACTACCTACTCTATCTCATTTGGAAAAGATTGTCTAAATGTACAGGTGAAAAGAGCGGGAAATGGGAGCCGTGTCTGTGGGGCGGAATAGCAGTGCGAGATTAGATTGTCTGCGCAGATCTCAAAGATCCGGGCTTATTTCCTAGCAGGAAACGCTTTCCAACGGGGATGTTATCGCGCTGAACGCCAGACAAATCAGTTGTCCTTACCAGGTGATAACCACAATGCATCAGTGAAGCGATCTAAGCTACAGGTGGAATTCGTGTTGATTAGATATGCTCTATTTATTGGGCTGTCTGCTGGTATACACGCTCGCTTGGATGACCCGGTTCTTTCATCTTGAACAAGTTCCTTCCAACCAACCCACGTTATATACCAACCAAACCTTCCAACTAACCCACATTATATACCAACCAAACCTTCAAAGCAACCTACTCAATATTCCAACCAAACTTTCCAAGCGACCTACCCAATATTCCAACAAGCATAACAACCAAACTGTCCAAGCAGCCTACCCAATATTCCAACGAGCAGTCAAACCAAACTTTCCAAGCAACCTACCCAATATTCCAACCAACCCGCCAAACAGTCCAACCAACTAAGTGATCCCACACCTTGTCGTCAAGGTAATAATTTCATTAAAACGCATACGGGTCGGAAAATGGGTTGCGAGATAAGCTATCGATGCGTGCCTTATCAACCCACGTGATAAAGTGACACGACTTCTCAGATAATAACTTTATCAGTGACGAGATCGAGCTCGAAGTGGCTTTCTACAAATATATCTGCATAAAGCTCACTACAGCTCACCACAGCTCACCACAGCTCACCACGGCTTGCCACAGCTCACCACAGCTCACCGCGGCTTGCCACAGCTCACCACAGCTCATCACGGACGAGCACAGCTCACCACAGCTCATCACAGCTCACCACGGTTCACCACGGCTCACCACAGCTCACCACAACTCACCACGGCTTACCACAACTCACCAAACACAATATGTGTCCTAACATCATGTAATGTCACGTCGACCCATAACAAACCACTGGCCACTGAAGCCCTTCCACTCCGTGCTAGCTAACCAATAAGTTTGTCCTATATAATCGTACACATCAAATCACACCCTTGGCTTGAAAGTACTAGCTACCCCAGTGACATCTACCCCTACTTTACTCCCACGCACATTCACACCTCCATCACACACACACACCCCTTCACCCCAACCTGCATCATGTACGTGACAAATGCATCGACCACAATCATATATAAATCACCCCCCACACCCACCCACCCATCCCCCCCCCCCACCGCCACTTCAGGTATAAAAATGTCTACTATTAACAGGTAGGCTCCAATCAGCATCCAATCAGGCTCACCTCCACTAAGCATTGGTACAGGTGCGCCTGCTCCTCGTCCACTTGTACGGCTCGCGCTTTGTACCGCCCCACTTCGGTACCCACCCGAATCCGGCACGCGCTGTACACTCCAAATTCACAGCCGTTCGTCTGTTCGTCTGTGTGTCTGAGTACAAGTGTGCTGATGGGCAGGTGATGTGTAAGAGCTATTTCTTCCAACTCATCTTCTGACTTCCCTGTCAACACAAAACGTAAACATTAATATGGTTCACACACAAGACAATCACACTATGTGTCTTTATTGCCGCTAAAATTGTCTTTGTTATCAATAAACCTGTCTGAGTTTAGAAGTCATTAAGCTGTAAGCTCTCTGGATCACCTCATTGTCATAATGTACGTGCATGATTGTCGACCGGGAAGGAGTACATAGTTGATAAGAACATGTAATCTTAACATGATAAGGTGATATCAAAATTGCCTGCACAACAATACCAAGCGTCCGTACGACGTCGTAAGCAGGCGTGGTTTTATCATGGTATGAGTCACCACACCACTTCATATTAACGACAGGTGTAGGTTGCCTTATAGCTTGTTGGAACATAAGCTCCCGGAAGCCTTCTAAATAAATTAGGGGTTGGTGAAATCTGCGCATCCAATAGTAAGGAAACTTATCCGCGTCTGCGCGTTTGATGTCAACCACAGCGCCAAATACAGGGGAGAGATGCATCAGTTATCTATAACCTGTCGTCATGGATACTGGTTACAGTAGTCTCTCTCGAACCTGCCGTGTTATCTCAGCATAGCAATGGATCGGCATCATGGATTTTTATCTCATCAGATTTTAATTACAAATAAGAAAGGTCGTCGAGAATAATCCATTGAAAAATATGACCTGCCAAGCTACAGTATATGTGTGGTAGCAGGAAATTCAAATGCAATCTGAGCGATGGTTCTGTCATCAGTTTCACAGGCTCACAATGGACCTACCCTTCAATGATAAATATAACCTTAGAGTCAAGTTGATTGCGTTGTCAAGGGTTAAGTTTCAGTGTTGATTTCTCTTTTTATTGTGATTTGTGTAAGACTACAGATAATTGGCGCATTCTCGCAAGCACAGCGCAAATATCCATGATTTGAATGTATCATGTGCCAAGCTGAAGTCAGCACATGTTGGTAATTTATGACAAGCGTTCATGATGTTTGAGATGCGCAGAGATGACGGGCTAGATAATGGCGGCTGGTAAACTGAGGATAAGCTCACTAAAGAATATTTTTTGTGGGATGCGTTGGACACCTGACAACAGGGATGCTGAGACTTTGTCGCTGTAACTTATGCGTGCGTATTCCTGGTAACGCATCCCCAAAGTAATCTCCGGTTGACACGCCGACGCTCACCCAGCGCGATTGTGTGTACATCCCGCGGTAGGGCGCTTACATACATATACAATGAATTGTAACGGGTGCTTGGTCAATTTTTATAGGTCTTGTCAAGTGCAGCGTTAATTGAGATGATGGAGGCCGTTTTAGCAAGAGGTCTACAACCCAGTTAGCATGCTGGGCCTTCTACAATGAATCAATTGAATCATGGGCCAATGATGATACCTGAACGGCGGGTCGGCACGATGCAACGACGGACCTTATCACAGAGCGCGTTTGTATCAGTTATACCCTAAGTGTGACTGGGCTAATATATACTTGCTATATGTAACTCTGGTTACGTTAATTAATCACTGCCAGTCTCATACCAAGGTCTGCTTCACTGGTATAACATTTTAACTTTGAAGACAAGGGGATTAAAGACTCACCTTTGATCACTTAATAATATCAGTTATTCCCTCATAGAGGACCAGTAAGGTCAGGTTTGTTTTAAGGTGCCGAGTGGTGCGTTAAAACGCTAAATGCTTGTGTCTCCTTCGCTGGCAGTATCTGACAGAGATTTCTGATCATACCAGGCCGTCCACTTATGGTCACCATGCGCAGCTTATCAATCAACTCTGTAACTGGATCCTTATCACCCTTGTCATCTCCGCTTATCATCACTGATTAGCAGAGACCATATCAAGGTGAAAGTTCGACGGCCCGGATCCCTAAGTGATGGTGAAGTCCGATCGCTTCTTTCCTGACAAACAAGGTCTTATGTAGCGCAAAGTTTTACCGCAGTGATAGCATACTTTCTGATCGATAGCGAATTTGATCAGGGCACAGGAAGAGTTATCAGCGAGAAAGTATTTGATAAGAATGCATTGTAGTGGATACAAAGGATGGATGCTTGAGCGTGGAGATATATGTCACAGATAACTTTCACGGAAACCACTATAAATAGCTGTCGCGAATTTCTCGTTCTCAACACGTCCGTATTGTGGTCGTCGTTATCGGCTGGCCTAAAGAGAATCCATCGAGATTATCAATAAATCTTTCACTAATCTGAACAATGCATTCGCGGCGTCGCTGGAATCGCGCACACACTCGCCTGTGAACCCAGCCATGCGTAGAAGATGACGTCACAGCGCAGCTTCGGGCGCGCGTGCAGAGAAAATATGCAGTTTTATGGAGACATAAATCGCGTAGTTTTTCTCTTGATAACATATGTGTCCAATAGAATGAGCAGGGGGAAAAAACCTTTCCAGAGAATGATCACAGACTTCAAACGTGTTTTTCCCCTTATCTACCACGTAGAGCGCTGTAAATCTGAATGCGGATCGTTGACTACAGGAGATGGTCGACGCTGCTGGTATATACGTTCTCTGGTGTCCGTTCATGAAATAGCAATGCGCAGTGTCGTTGCACGCAGTAACAATAAGGTTATGGAATTCTTGTTTACATGAAGCAGCAGTTAGTTAATGATTTCATTTATGATATGGACAACTTATCGCGAATTCTTTCAGAAGCTATACTTCCTAACTGAGGGATAAGAAAGCGCATGTCGCCGACCACCCCTCCCCAAACACCATGAGCGGTGTCAAGAAAGTCGCTTCACGTGCGTTGAATCAGATACCTACCTATACGACGCATGCGCTGTTACACACCGTATTCATTACCAAGAAGAACTGCTTTCCTCCTTGCCTCCGTTGGGGACAATGATTAGATTTGACATAGCCGTGTTTTTTGTGGCCCTTGACGGTGGCTATCACAGCGTGTAACGGTGTCCCCACCCCCTCACCCGCTGTCATCGTTCATGTCGTCTGATGAATGACATACCAGATAGCGCGAGTTCTAGACCATCTCGCGTCACCACCACCGATCGCCACCGACCAAACACTCACAACGAGGCCCCACACAAGAGGAAAGGATTATCATGATACTTCCCACCACCACCCCCAACCCCGCGAAAAGAAAACCAACGGGGGCATAGCTTCTGTTTGAACTTGTATAAAATTCGTATTTCTCGAACATATGAACGATGTAACCATGGAGTATAATGATGTAACAAAATTAATCCCATGTTAATTAAGCCACTGACTGAGCTAATTACTTTAATAGACTGCCAGTTAACGCAAATAAACAATCTTTGATTTTTGGGAAAATGCAGATTAGTTAAAATAGAAATCACTCTTCTTTTTATAAGCTGTATGAGTCCAGGGAAGCTATTTGTGTGTTCTGTGATCTGCTCTGTTGAAGCAATATTGGGGCCTTCGTTTCCATGATGAGCCCACGTCAACACAGCGCTCGCTGTTTAACACGAAAGGCACCGCTTCCCTGTTGATTGACAGTTTACATCATAGAGGCAATTAGGATGGATTTTTACGTAGCAAACGGAAAACATGGGATGGATATTTGAGTATTACTATTTACCACACCCGTTTTCATTAACTCATAAAGTAAACTTTCTGTTCTTTTAAAGTTAAAGCGAATATAGATATTCAAAGATATAATATATAGTTATGGTATACCTATAGAAATAAATTATTGATGTAGTGCAGTCAGTTTGGAAAAAATGCAATAGATGAGAGGTAGGCGATGGTTAGCTGTTCACCTGTGAAGTGGGTGCTATGATCTAGACCTTATGACACATTGCTGGGGTTCTCAGGGAACGAAGCGACCCAACCGCTAGTTATGTCAGCTTCTTCCTATTTCCTCACCAGCTAAGGACTTATCTATTTGGCACTAGTATTCACCCCTTGTCTCGCCAGATTACTCCTGCAACTCCTACTCTACCTAGCCAAGAAAACGCCTAGCTCCCATTTTGCCTATCTTCCCTCTGATAGCCCAGAACAGTCTGATAGCAGTCCAGATAACAACCGCTCCCACTCCGCCGGCTCCTTCACGGCACCCGGATGGAGGACCAGTACAAGAGCCCTCTAGTGGCCGATGTCTGAATTACCCTATAGGATGGATATCAGCCGTTGTAACCACTTCTAATTTGACGCAGACAAGCAATAAAAGCTATCTCCCTCGAGATGCCACGTTACTGCTTCAACACACTCGAACAGGCCGTCGACTCATCGACCGCGTGTTGCCGCGTTAAAAGGACTACGATATACTTACACTTATCAGGCAGCCCAACGAAAACATTGTCTTCATGATACGGTGGATGTTATTGCATCTGGAAGGCTTGAATGGCCTGGCCATTAGGAAATGATGGTCTACATGTGTTGATTCGAGAGAAGGCTAGGTGTAGAGTATGAGGCAGAGGGCGAGCGATAATGATAAGGGACGTGGCATAACATTCCCTCTTACTCTTGGCATGCCTCTCAGAGAGATAGTCATAACATGTGTTGCTGGATCGTTATGGACGAGGATAAGAACACTGAAGCGATCCCCCACGACCCAGCCTCAATCCATGACTGGGAAAGACAACACTGGGGCCCGTTAAATAACTGTAATGAAGCTATACATCCAGGTTAATGCCACCAAATAAACGGACTGTCATCATAATGGCAAGTACAGCCCTGGTGTTTGTAATCATAACGTGAACGTCATTCACACAAACACGGCTTATTTGCGCAAAAAATATTTTTGAAAATTCCCCTGAAAGCGAGTCGACGATTTATGGATGATGATCCGCTGCAATTTCTCGGCCATTTTCCAACGTTCTCACCAGAGCAGTGCGTTCTCTGCTGCTAATGAATGACTGGCAGTCATGTCATTCGGTGAGGTACACGAGGGCAGCGCTACTCGACTGTAGACTGGAATCTCTTTGGTATATCCCGAAATAGGTTATTTAATCTTGGAGGAAATCTTGTCGGTAATTAGAATATCAAATGCTGATTCGTCGAAGTTTATCAGCCATTCAATGCATATCATGTTTGCTTTTTTCGTAATACCATAGGACCGTTTTCTGATGAAACATCATTGTCACACTACCCCAACATAAACACATGGAAGACACAGTGCTTCGCATGACGCGCTCCTGTCCGAACCAATGCTAATAAATAAGATTCCGTGATCAACACGGGTCTGACTCGATTAGCCGGAAACTTAATGCTCCCTCGCAACTGATCTGCTGCCCAAATGGTTACCCGCGGGCTTGCCTGTTGTGTCAGATAGAAAATTTATCACGGCGCGAAGCTATCGGGCCAAAATATAGATGTTCTGGTGCGATAAGAACGAGTGATGTATGGCGGAGGTTTTATCAGCTCCTGATGTAGCTGGTAGATTAGGAGTCGTGTAGTTGCATAGACCACGAGCTCTTTCCCTCATCATTCAAGGAAAAGTTGGCCCGATACACGGCCTAGGATGCTATCTTATCAGAGCAGGCCAAAGCGGGGCCCCACCCTGCGGCTCCGACGCGACATAACACCACTTTGTTTAGGATAGCCCGTTACAGTTATCTCGACTAGTCATCAAATGGGAAAAACTGCCTCGCTTGGACAAACTTGTTTCCGAGTCTCTGGTTCTCTGGTTGTGTGTTCTATGGCGTGGTGGCCAGCCGAAAAGTGTAAGGCTAGGTAGATTAGGTTTCAAAATGGACTCCAGATCGACTTCCATATAAGCAGATTGCAATCTGATAATGAGAAATGAGAAGAACGTTGAAGAAGCAGGGATTGAGGTGAAGTTCTGGGCACGCTTGTCAGATTCTGGGTGTCCTCACTTCTTAATGGATGCCGCAGACCATCTTATGACAAAGGCGTGGTTGCTGGGATAACCATCTCTGAATGACGTCACTTGTCATTTGTTATGAGACTGTGCACTACATACGTGGAATGGGGGGGTCAGGGACCTCAATGATGATGTTGGTTTTCGTGTCCCGCCTCATGCTGCTGTGTTCGACAAGAAGTAGAATAATGCACGATCACAACCGATTCTTTTTATGACTTATCAATTCCCCATATTTTGGTAATGACGATTTATCTCAAAATAAATCAATTAAATTGGGCGAATATTATCGAGGAATAGAAGTCATAAGCTATGATCAATAAACGAAACGGATATTGACAATACCAACCAACAGCAGCGTGTATCATTGTTGGACAATCGATTATTAATTCATCATGTTGGTCCCAGATTTAATAAGAGACAGAGTAACTGTGATATGTCACTAATATTTAAAATATATGTGCAGGTAATATATTAGATGCACGTGTCGACTTTAAAATTGCAAGAGTGATCGCAATTATTGAAAACCCACAA
Source organism: Urechis unicinctus (assembly GCA_034190875.2). NCBI lineage: Eukaryota > Metazoa > Annelida > Polychaeta > Xenopneusta > Urechidae > Urechis > Urechis unicinctus. The sequence continues at coordinate 42,495,617 of CM067342.1, forward strand.
AGTTCCATCAGGCAGATACATCAGTCATAAAATGTTGGTTAGGATGCCAGCAATTAAACACGATCGGGTCGGTATAGATGCAACGCGTGCGTTTGTCACAATTACCCATCAGTTAAAACAAATATGACTGACGGGCGTCGAAAAAGTCATCAAATTAGAAAGCTATCTAGTCCTAATGATAGAAAGCATTGCATTATCACAGAACAGCACAATTCCGCGAGTTTAATGGCCCAATGAGTCGCGCGTGCTTGTCGGAGCGTATATAACATTTAATTGCGCTAATACCCACACCGGAAGACGATCTAATATTTAAAAGATCAAAATTGGGGATGCTAGTCTTAGGAGGCCGAGCTGTCACATGACGAACCACGTCGCTTCTTCATCTTTTGTCTGATGTCGCGATCCTGGCGACAGCATGCATGTGTTCCAGACGGTCATATGTCGATGCGAAGCTTAGGCCGCGTTTTAATTAGAACCGCTTTGCTTTTATGAGATTTTTGACTTACTTAGATAGATCAAAATTCATCCCATAATGGGAGAGATGATATGACTGCGTAGTTGCTCACAACTATCGATTAATCAACCGGCAGCTGATTCAATGGCAGATCGTTACTGACATGTTGGAATAGCAATGAAAATGCAGGGCAAACGATGTTTTAATTTCTTTGCCAATAGCCGGAGTTATCAACCTTAATGACATAGAGTTGATCAAGCCAAGACAGGCCAGGGTGATGGATGGCGACTAAAACTGCGCGTCGCCATGGCAACCTCGTGTCTATCTCAGCAAAATCAGTTATTCAGATGGTAATGATAAGATAAAGAAATTATATATGAAAAACACAGTTCTAAATGGCTATAGTGGATGGATTAGTCATTGTATAATTAATAAAGGAAGAGATGTTTTTTCCTTGTTGTTGATGAGGTCAAAAGCTGATCAAACCTGACGTCGTGAACTTCTCCAATTTAATATCATGGCAAATATATTTGCAGTGATATGACAAATATCGAAGTTATTAAATACTGATCTAAACTGAAGTGATTTATTTAAGTATGGGGGATACAGTCATAAGTTATGATTAATGCGGTGCTGTCATACTCTCAAACAAGTCCACCTCCCAAACAAGAACCATCTCCGCGTTTTGTGTCAGAGAGCACGAACGCGTAACTAATAATTAAAAGGTGACATCATAATCTCTTTCCTATGTAATATTTACCTCGTATGACGAGGTTAATACCACATCTCAAGATTGCCTCGCAAACAATAACCCTTACTTCTCCGGACAAAATATATAGCGCGTTCCCGTCTTATATCATCCTTCTAGCTTTCTCTTATCTTATCCGTCTCAAAAATGCGCCTTGAAACACAAGCTGCACGCCTCTACTTTATCAGCTGTCAAGATAAATTCTTATCTCCTGCAATGCTTCTGTTTCTCTTTATTTCTATGTGTGCAGAAAACAAGCCCCCAAGTCTTTGAAAGTAGTGTTTTAAAATGGCGGCCATGTGGCACTTTGAGATGGCTATCCAGCGGTTCGCGTTAACCAAGGGAGCACAGAATGTAATCTCGATCAAATGTCGGGCAAGACTGATAACACACAACTCCCCTTATCAGAGCCTAGAGAAAAACTGCATAGTATTTTTCTACACACGATATCGGAGACGAAACAACTCATGTTTTGTTGTTACCATTTGACCTTAAATGGGCATGAATTATTGCTTATTTCTCACACGGTCGTACGGGGTCAAGAGGTTAATGGAGTCAGCGAAGCGGTCGGTAGAGTGGAGCGTATCTGGTTGGTGAAGACGGTCAGTCACACGGGGCGATATTAAAGATGAATGAATGGAAGATGAGGGTATGGGAAGGCATGGGGACAATAGGTCCTAGTGGGTCGGCTGCTGAAGCTGGGTGTTCGGGGGCAGTGGGATGCCAACAACCCCTGCCCTCTGATGGCCTGTGACTGGCGTTGGAGTGAGGGTGTTTGGGATAGCGTGTGGGGGGAGCGGGGAGTAACAGATACAGCATCTGTGATGAGTGTGTGACGTAGCGGGCCATCCAGTGGACCGGGCCAGCGCAGCCTAAATGTTATCTCTCGATGGCAGGAGGTGATAGCAGCCTTTTGATTCCCTTCCCTAATAATGGAAACAGGCTAATGCATTACACAGGCTGCGGCCCCCGTCGCTTGATACTATCTAGCTCGCCTATGATCACCCGAGTGCAAGTGCGCCGATAACTCCTTGAGTAATAGCCATGGAAATTTGCAGCAACCCTCCGAGCCGGGCCCTCGGTACTTATACGGTGGAGTGATGAATGGTGATTTGCAAGCAGATGACCGTTTGGTCGAGCTAGATAAAGCCAGGGGGGAGGATAGCCCTCAAATTCTGCTAAATAGCCGGGAGGAGGTTTGGGAAGATCGGGGCCTCCAGATAGCTAAACTGTGCCCTAACGCGGGGCGTCCCCTGAGCCCTGCGCTCGTCAATGCATCACGGATCCTTCCGGCTTCATTCTATGCGTGCAGACTTTTTGGACTTGCCTTTTAGGAATTCTGATTTGGGGTGTATGCCTGTACCCCCACCCCTCCCCACTCACACTATCCACCCCCAAACGATGCCGTGCCTCAACTCGCACTATCCCCGCTCCCTGACAGTTTAAATACATCATTGATCTTCCTTTTATCAAGGATAGACAACGGAGGTTGACAGGGAGTAAAGGGGTATGGACGATGCGTGGCCTCCATCACGCGAGTCAGCACGCAGTCTACGCTTCAATAGCCGACCTCATCAACACATATAATCACCTTTACCAGCTACAGTTATAGAATTCCTGATTATTAAGAAACTTGATATTTCACATTATTAACTAGATGGCCGTATATTTGTATATACGTTAGGGAGTTGGAGAGGTATTGTCATAGAGGAATCGCGCGTTGATACGCTGTGGCTCAGAAGAGCAGACAGTTGCCGTGCAGGCCTTGGTACGCACCAACAATAGTACCAATCGGCGAAGCATGGCAGATGATGGAAAAATACCTCACTGCATTCTACACAACACAACTGGAAAAACACAATATCACGTAGCAATACACTAAAAAGATACTGCGCAATAAATTTCAGCATCAGCTTATTCACGCTGACAAAATGGAGGTTTGCCCATTCTCCCGTTTCCTCGCCTATCTCGCCAGTTACCAAGCCACACAGATGTTAATCACACTATCTGCTCGCATCAGCTCCGACAAGCATCCCTTAACAGCTTCTCCTTCCTTCTCGTTACACGCCGTACGCCCATATCTTAATTTCGACATCTGTTTTCTTCCTCCGACATCGCTATATGTAAACACCAGTCCACACACAGTGAGTGTGTACGATTGTATCACCAGATCGCCTTAGGGATACGAGTAGAACAATGAACAGGAACGCGATAGCTACGTGATAGCGACTTTGATTTTAACTACGAAAACAATTGTTCTTCACGCCAACAATCAAGGGAAGGACGGGATTTCATCAATGATGTCTGCACCTGAGAATGTCACAATCCAAACAGCCAATTTACATTTATAGTCGTCGCCAAGTATACAGAGGCGAGTTGCCGACCTTGTGTTTATAACACGTAATGCTTAATAGCGTTCCGTTCCCTTGCCATTTACTCTAGTGTCTGGTGAATGGGAAAGCTGATAAGTATCCATAACAACTGCAGCAGCCTCCAAGTGGTTAACAGGGGGAATGTGTATCGGCATACATCAGCATTTTCTGTTTAATAACTCGCTAGATATGGGTTGTCATGCCTACACGTCAATCTTGCGCGTATATATCCTGAAATCTCTAGTTTCTGCATCAGCGCCATCTGCAGACGAGATCTTATCTTGAGATCTCGTGCAGAGCTTATCGCCGCCGAGATCGGATGGGGAGACTGACTGTGCATAGCACTGTGCTATCGCGTTTTCCTTATCATCCCCCACATCTTCACAATGTAGGGATCTTATCTGCACCCCAGAGCGATATCGCCCCCATCTCGGATTGCGTCTCGGATAGCCAAATTCACCACCACCCCGCTGACTGCTTTCACGCCCAATATACCAACTGCTACTGCCGGGAGAGCTGCATAAGTGGGTCATATTCCACGTGAAACGCTTCTAAAATCACAGATAGCCACATGAATGTTACTAAAATCCAGGTTGCGCCTAACTTTATATGAAGGTTATCTCGAAGTCTAGACTTACTCTAACAAAATGATGCGAATCAAATATAAACACGCCGCATAGAGGTAACAACGGTATTAAATACAAGCTGCTTAAAGATATACCAGTATGATATCGGAGATAGTTCATCCCGTAGGGTGCACAGCGATCACAGACCTCATGGATGGATCCAATATTTCCCTGACGGTAGAAAACTGCGTATCCGTACAGCGATTTAATATTAATCGGAATTTAACAATAAATTCTGGCCAATTGTTAGTTTTCATCCATCCAAGAGTTCGAGATATTTCTTGGTGGTGGAGTTGTCAAGAAAAGATTGGGCGTGAGAGACTATCATATATGGAGCAGTTGTCCGACCAATAATCAATCATATCCTTACGTTCATTGCGCGTCGGATATCACCTAAATTGACTCCTGGGGCCCAACCCAGACTCCCAAACCAAAGCAGCAGCGAGCTCATCATGCTACATCTCCCCGATATCAATCCTTGAATGCCGGGTTAGTGGCAAATAACAATCCATTAATTTTTTTGTAGAGTAAAACAATTGAATGTAAACACTCACTTTTAATTGACTTGGGGTTGGATTGCTTCCTCCGAGACATGGTGCGATGAATGTCGAGATCTCTCGCCCTTGTCTAGCACCTGCTTGCCTGCAGCAGACATCCGCGCCTCTGAAGCTATCCCGGCCCAATGTTTACAATGAGCTCGCTGCTGCCGCCGGGCACGTGCGAGCTGCGCGGTGACCCCGTGTTGTAACAGAAACCACCTGCGCAATGACCCGGCCTCTCTCTGGCGTACACAATACAAATGGTGGACGGCGAAATTTCATTACGAGATATTCGCTGGGATGAATCTTCCCTGTCTTTCCTTGCTAGAATAACAAGGAGACGGATTTTAAGGTAAGAATCATATCTTTAAGCTGTAGATATTACGGCAAGTAATATTTGGGGTCTATTGAAAGCCACAGTACGCCTCCCTCCCAAATGCTGTACCCGGTCATACGTCCCTGAAAATCGACGCACTGCTCGCCTCGAAACCCAACTTGAAGGCAGTGACCGAAAACGTCGAAGCAGGCCGTTGACAAATGCAGTGGCTCAGTGCTGCTGTCGTGCCCATCATTGCCGTCATATCAGGAGTTATTTATTCCCGTCAGCTGTTTAAGTTCTCGCTTGTGTGTTCACTTAAACAGTTCCATACCCTCCCCCACCCCGCGCGGGGGGTGGGGTATGGAACGTTCTCTCCTTGGAAAAGGGTAGGGGTGAGCCGCCACGGAAACAAAAACCGGTCCATATCTATACCAAGCCAAAGTGAGAAAAGGGAAGTATTTACATACCAAATCCACTGATAAAAGACCCATTCATTTACAAAAATTATAAAGGGATCACCAGTACATATACCAAATTGTAATGATCCCAAATCATATCTAGACCATGCCGAAAATGAAAAAGTAAGTTTATTAAGCTTCACAACTGAAAACAAAATAAAAAAAACTTTGCTGATTCTGTGGTCTGTCCCAATGATGCTCTGGTTCGTAACGGCAAGGCAGTTAATTTAATAGCGACCACTAATAAAAACATGTGTGACTTGGGCTCGCAGGCTATCAACGAGCACCCCAGGACGTCCGTCCCATGAAGAAGACAATATTGCAGGAAACAGTAGAAGGAGAATGTACGGACCTGATCTTTCTGTTTGCTTATCATGCCATAAAACTTGTCTTTGAGTTTGAAACAATGCAACCACACTGACTGATAGGGCTAGCCACCATTGACCCATGGGACTTGAGCAAACATATTGGATACCCATCACAAAACAAATATCCATTGCTAAAACTAGCTGTCAAAAATACAGGTAAAATATAGGTAAACCAGGTCATTGCCAAAAAAAACCACCCATTTCTATACCTGTCCTCAAGAAATAACTATCCATTTGTATACCAAAAGACCAAAAAACCAACCCAAATTGGTGGCACATCCCCACTCACCTTCACATAGTGAGAACCCCCACACCCAGATCCCCAGACGGGTCCCAGGGCAGAATGATATTCTTGTCTCAACAGTAGCAGGATGACATCTTTTACTGTCAATACTGACATCTTAAACTTGCTCAAATCAGTTGTGTCCCTAGTTGTTTATCAGAGCCATGATCCAATTACACTGTTATTACCCACTATCTTAAGCATGCTAAAGTTGTATTGACTCCAATCTAAATATAGTACTGCATTTATTTGGAAGTCCCTTTATTACCGCTACAACATTTTTTTTCACTCACTCACTCACATGCTCACTCAGTCACACAATCACTCATTCACACACTCACTCTCTCACTCACACAGTCACTCACCCACTAACTCACTAGCAAATGCAATTTCTCACTCGCTCACCCACATAATCACTCACTCATTCACTCACTCACTCACTCACTCCAATCTCTTCCTTATTCAATTATTTCTCCTCTTCCATCCTGTGAGTGAATGTTAAATGCACGATGACGTTATGATAGAGACAACATAACGTAACGTCCAGTTCGTGGTCCAGTGATATCCACCAGTCTGAATACAGTCTTAATGAATTTGTATCAGTCTACTTGGTATATAAAACGACTTCAATTCGAGACTAACTAACTGCTGCAATTGATATCAGCTTTTATTATATAAAAGTTATATTTTCAGTATCTTCTAACCAACAGCTTGTGAGAAGACAAACTACGTTTGTGATAAGAGCCTATGTATGGGGTACATCAGAAAGCCTCATTGGTTGATCAACTGTCCCGTGTAAATGGACTGGAATACCATGTCGCCTGATCCTCCATGATGGATTCAGGATCAAGCTCAGTGAGTGCAAGCATTACTGGTGAGGAAGAATCAGAGAGGATTGTGACTGCGGTAATGGAATGTCATTACGAAGTAACCAATGCAGAGTCTGCTCGTGTTAGTCCCAATGAATCCCAAGCAACAGGTGAACCATAGTTGTTTATGAAGCCTGCATGATATTTATTTGTCTATGCAATGCATGCGGTTAGAGATATGTCATGAAATCAACTTTCTTTAATAATGTGATTTACCCATTCACCCATGAATTTGTGGTTTTTTTCAACATGTAGGGCATCCTCCCCCACCCACCACTCGCACCTCTAGCCATACTTTACCATCACCCAACCCCACCTCCACCTTTACCCTCAAAATCACCTCCCTCCTCCCTTCAACCATCCTGCCTACTCTAACACCACCCAATGTCTCCACCTCAGCCCACCCCATCCCTACCACTTGTATCATTTCTCTCCGCCCCGTCTGCAGGCCCTTGCTTCCGCTCTCCTTCGCTCCTTCTTCCCTTTTCCACTACCAACCCCCCCCCCCCCCCCCCTCCTTCCCCTACCTCCCCACATCTTCCACCTTAGCCCCACTGTGCCCGCCACCACGCTCCGACAGTCCCAGCCATGCTTTTGTCTTGTGGACCCTCTCAACGCTTCATCAGATATCTGTCTCTTTCATCTGGCCACCACTGCTACCAAGGCCATATAAATGCATAGCCCACAGCCCATGGCCTTATCTGACGAATAGAAATCGTCACATTTAGGACCGCATCTTTGCCTGACATCGTCTTATTATGTCAAGTCAGCCAAGTCATGCTCCCTCTATCGAATGGCGCATCTCTCGTTGAGATTGATGTATGGTACGCCGAGAGATAGTTTAACACCTCCCAATGACCAATAATGGTGTTTTAGGGCCTCCACCGTCAATTGCCTTGGCCGTTGTTTTAGGACTGTAGCTGTAGTGACGCTGGTGGGCCGATAAGGCTCACTTGTCAGATGGGCAGCTGGATAAACTTGACCTTCAGCTTTTGTCGGTAATTCGCTTGTAGACAATGTGGCTGAGATTTGTGTTGACAACTGCGTGGACTCAACAACGTACAAAAAGCATCGAAGCACCAACAATCGCCTATTAAAACTTTCCCGGTAACTATTAGTGGCGTTATCGGAGTTCTTGTTGCTGCTAGTTTCCACTTCCACCTGGTAACAGTTGCTAGGCAATAAAAGATCAGCGGACAAGAGGAACCCCGATTCTGCAACCGACCATATTCATAGTTCCAAAATAACATATACATCATCAAATGTGATATGCAAATTGGTCGAAGACCGCCACCTGCGATTAGCATGTAAGCAATTATGCAATACTAAGCTTCCAGCTTAAATGGGTAATGGCTTTGATATTCAAATGAAATTGGGGTGATTTTGCCAGATAGGTGTCATGTCGATGTTGGTTAGATGTAGAAGACATCGATAAAGCGCCAGTAGGTCGGTGCTAATGAGACCATCAATAGGCGACCGCTTTTCGGCAAGTGGCACACTATCAGAAAAACATTGTTGATAGATATCTGTTGACAAGCTATTAAAAAAATAAGCACGCGACATGTCCATATCACACATGTAAGCTAAATAACGGAGGTTTTATCGGTGTGGCAAAGTGCTTCGTAGCGAAAAAGATACCTGACTTGATGGTATATTCTTATTGCAACGTAAGACATGAGATTTTCCTATGAAAAGCCTAGTTTAATATCTCAAGATCGTCGATTTCATCTCAGTGTCACGTGTGACTAGTAGTAACACGCGCTCATGATTCACAAACATGATCAGTAATATCCAAATTCGAATCAGTGCTGGGTTGGGATGGGTTGACGACGGCGACTATTTCTCAGATAGTAATTATCAAACTAACGGGCCTGTCTAGTTGTAGTAAACGACTATTATCTTGTAAGCTTTTGTTTCAGATGACGAAGAGGATCTTCATCAATGTTTCAGGTGCAAATCCATCTTCCACACTCTACAGGAATATATATCCCACAAACTCGGCAAATGTTGCAGAAAAGTGAAACCGCCCGCTGATCGCTGCCAGGTCGTGAGTGGTGCGCTGGTCACACAGGCCGATGAAGGCAAGACGGAGATTGTATACGATGTCAAATCGGTACATTCAGGTGGCGCCGCTTCTCGACCCGCGGAAGAAGCTCGGGGTCGTGTGTTAGGACCTTGTGACCGACCATCTGGAACAGCGCCTGACCAGGACACGCCAGGATGTGTCGGTAATGACTGTGGTGTAGATGAGTCGATTGGTACTTATGACGAGACCAATGAGCTCTTTCCTGCCGCGAGTCACGGTGACCACGGTGACCACGATGACCAAACCTCAGAGGTCAAGCAGACCACTAATACATCATCAACACGGAAAGCAAAGGTCACGAAAAAACGAAAACGTGGTCGACCGAAGCTCGCCCGTGTGGCAGCAGAAGAGGATGACGTCCGTAGCGACAGTCACCATGGCGACGTGGACGAGGCGACCGAAGCAGACGTCAGCATCACACCCAGTAGTAGTAGACGGCTTAGAAAGCGGACCAGACTGCTACAAGATGAAGATCTCTCACTATCTCGATCAATCCACACAGGAGACAATCTTAAGCAGCATCATTTGTCCTGCCCACAGTGCGACTCGACATTCCTCAAACAAGCCGACTTTGATAGTCACCTGCGACGCAAACATGCGCTTAGCAATCACTGGTGTAAGTTGTGTAGAGCGTCCTTCGCTGACCAATATAAACTCAAACGCCACGAGGACTCAGGTAAATGTCCGCGACACCTCACTCCAACTCCCGATGACCCAGCCACCGACGCACCTGTCATGGTATCGACCAGGCTGCGAAAGCGGCTACAGGACATTTCACCGAAGCTGACTGATGAAATGATTGAGGGCGATGATGAAGACGAACTCGATGTGAGTGAATTGTTTGAGCGAGCAGGACACTTTAATTGTCAGATGTGTGGGGAGGTGTTCGGTAGGTACGGCGAGTTACACAGTCACTTGGCCTCTCGCCACGCTGATACAGCGCCTGCTGTATGCTGCTTTTGTGCCCAGTGGTTCTCGACGAAATACCACATCACGCGACACGTCAACTCATCCATCCATGACGACGTAGAGGCCAGTGCTATGGCCAAGTTCAAATTGGCCATCAAGACGACGAAGAGCTACAACTGGAAACCAGAAAACGTCACTTCAGAGGCGTCCCCAGATTATGAATGCGGTACGTGCGGACAGATCTGTCGCTCTAAGTTGGCGCTCACGAGACACAAGCGGAAGCAACATGGCGTCGATGAGACTATGCTCGCGTGTATTGGATGTAAATCCACATTTTCTACACGTTCCCAGTTGAAGGCTCACATGAAAGCAGACTGCATCATCAGTCCATCCACCCAGTGCAGTGTATGTGACCGTCAATTCAAGCACTTCACACACATGACGCGTCACGCGGACACCTTACACACTGTGGTGCCCCCGGGTCCGCAGGAAACAGTGGCTTTCTCGGACGTATCACGGCTCAAGCATCTCCTCCAGTCACTACATCACGGTGATACGTCCAGCATCCAGTGTTTTGTATGTTGTAAGCCAATCACAGATGACGCTCACTTTCTCCGCCACATTCAGGACCATCGTGTTTGGGCCCCCAATCAAGATGGAGGTCCGTATCCACCCGGTATCTTTGACACCTTTCCCCTACCACCGCCATTTGTGAACAAGTCTGAGAGAAGCAAGCGCTGGTATACTCAGTTACAAACAGCAGCAGCAGCTGACGACCATGAGCCCAGTACCAACAGTACCGAGGAAGGTGTCAAAACCTCCGACAAGACATCAGATCACGACTTGTTGAGGAATCTACTTCTAGAGATCAACCAGGTTACGGAAGCCGCAGTGACCGTCGGTTCACCCGTCCATCGGGAGGTTGGCGATGTTGGCCAGGTTCACAGCAACCCAGGTCCGATCTCCAGGCCAGTAACAGCACATGAATCCGAACTTCATGCAACGAATAGTGAAGGTGAAAAGGATCCTGCCATGAGGTGCCCGTATTGCATGAAGCCGTGCGCTGACCTTTCCGACCTGTACCAGCACAAGACGGAGTTCCACCAACTTGTCTTGGTCTTCCGTTGCTGTGTCACTTCGTGTAGGGAGACGTTTTGTGGCGTTGATGACTATTGGCAACACAGTCAACTTCACCGACAGACAGCGTTCATTTGCAGCATCTGTAACGACCACGTGGGTGGTATGGGAGAGCTGATCACCCACAAACAGGTTCAGCATCGCGGCTTATACAGCATGGGGGGCGTTGAAAACACATGTAGTATCTGTAACAGAAGCTTCAGTAGCAAGAAAGAGCTAGAGGCCCACACGAAGAACGACAAGGCGCACCATCCCTGTGTTACTTGTGGCAAGGTGTTCCGCAAACCGAGCGAGCTAAGACTTCATGAAGCCAGCCATACTGGGGTGAAGTCTTTCCTGTGTGATCTATGTGGCAGTACGTTCGCTAATGGCATGACGTTACAGCGACATCGCCACACCCACTCGACTACCAGGAGCATACAATGCCAGCACTGTGATGCCTGCTTCCACCAGAGGGAACATCTGAGAAGACACATCTTGACCAAGCACAGTGATGAGAAGCCGTTTGCATGTACATACCCTGACTGCAGTAAGAGTTTCAAGCGAAAGGATAAGTTGCAAGAGCATTTTAAGACGCACTCTCTGGAGAAGAAGTACTCGTGTGGCGTGTGTGGTCGACGATATCGTCACAAGGAAGGTCTTCGCTACCACGAAAAAACTCACGAGAGGGACACTGGCTTCAAATGTCCTCAATGTGACGTCCTCATCCCCAGGATGGGTCAGTTAAGACAACATATGAATGAGGTCCACCGCCTCACTATCAAGGAAACTCATCTCTACCGCTGCGTCACGTGCAGGGCGCCTTTCAGTCGACCGGAACGCGTCAAGCGCCACATGGAGAAAGAGCATGGCATCAGGGCTGAATGGGCACACACGTGTGATATATGCCAGGAAGGGTTCGCTGGCCCCAAGAGCCTCTCCAAACACATGGAAAAACACCAGGATGGGAAGGACAACCCCAGAAAGAAAAAGAAGAGGAAAGCCGTGACTAATTTCACGTCGAATTTCACGCCCACTGCAGTGCAACCCATGGATGGGGTTGTGGGTATATCTGGCACGGAGTTAACAGCTGAGGATCTCCAGCAACAGAACCACATGGAAGAGAACATCACTCATTATGTACAGGTCAAAGGGGACGACGGAGTACTGACATCTGTGTCAGCTTTCATCGGCAACCCGGATCCAGAGCTCGCTGAGCCTCCCATACAGCCTCACGGAGGTCATATACATACCATACAAGAGGCATATTCTGTGGAGACCTCAAAATCCATGGCCTGTTATATTCCTCATGAGAGCGTCTACCATTTCTCATCAGATACAGGGGACAAGAGGCTGGAGATGAATAATGTGAAGACTCATAAGTTTCATTACGCGGATGTGTCTGAATTATCTTCTGGGCACACTGATCTGACCTTGACCCAATCATCCACGACCTGTGCGGTTATAACGCAAGCTTATCCCAATCCAACCGACCCGACTGAGTCTCCCACACTCCCTGACAATACTGACGTCATGGTTGGAACGGACGTACAGAGCAAACCCAGAGACAATTTGAACCAATCACAGCCGGCGCCGGACACCATGAAGGAAGCAGTATGTGGCGATGTACCTACCGACATGAACATTGCTGTCGTGTCCGATAACAGTTGTTCACTCATACAAATCCCTCCTTCATCTGGCGAGTTGAGTTTCCATCCTATCTATGTGCAGGATGGTATGTCTTTAGCCAGGCAATCCACGCAAACTATCGTTGGAGACAAGTTCATTTTAGTTCCTCACCTGGATCGACCAGCCGAGTATCATGCGATGGACCAGCCCGTCATCAATATGCTGCCTCCCGAAGCTCACCTCATCCAAAGCAACAACGCGCCTTTACAATTGCTTCCCTCTTCAGCAGACAGATCTGCCCATATTCAAATGCTTCCCTCATCGGATGATAGATCTGGTCCCATTCAGTTGCTGCCCTCACCTGCTGACAGATCCGGCACCATACAATTACTTACTTCGTCGAATGACAGGACTGGCACCGTGCAATTGCTTTCCACCACAAACGACAGATGTGGCACCGTACAATATCTTCCCTCTTCAAACGACACAACTGGCACTGTACAATTGCTTCCCTCTTCAAATGACAGAACTGGCACTGTACAATTGCTTCCCTCTTCAAACGACAGAACTGGCACTGTACAATTGCTTCCCTCTACAAATGACAGATCTGACACTGTACAATTGCTTCCCTCTACAAATGACAGATCTGGCACTGTACAATTGCTTCCCTCTACAAATGACAGACGTGGCACCGTACAAATGCTTCCCTCTTCTAATTCTGGCACCGTACAATTGCTTCCTTCTTCTAATGACAGATCTGCCACTGTACAATTGCTTCCCTCCTCTAACGACAGATCTGGTCCCTTACATTTTCTTTCCTCCTCAAATGACAGATCTGGCGCCGTGCAATTGCTTTCCACCGTAAATGACAGATCTGGCCCTGTGCAATTGCTCCCCTCCTCAAATGACAGATCTGGACCCTTACAATTGCTTCCCTCCCCAAATGACAGATCTGGCCCTGTGCAATTGCTTCCCTCTTCAAATGACAGAACTGGCTCTCTGCAGCTATTGCCCTTGTCGAGTGAGAGGACTTCCAGAGACCCTGTGCTTGGGAGTGTTGCTCATCATTCCACTATGATTCTGGGAGATGTCGTGCCACAATCCAGTGGTGAACTGCAGCAGCTGATCATCCCTCTCGTGACGTCAGGGGGTATCTCGCTGTCTCAGGCCAGCACACAACTACCCTCATTGACATCCATCCAGAGCATAGGCACATTTATGAATTACTAACTGAACCTTTCAAATGATTGCTCTGTGGTAAACTTTAAAAGTGTTAATCGAATGGTCCTCAATTACAAATAAAATTGATCATGATAAGAAATATCAACAAATCAAATATACATATTATTTATCGTCGTCATTTGCAAGTATACACATAGCTCAAGTATATAAATAAATGAATATATATGTACGTATGTGTTTGATTATTAGATATGTGCGTATATACGCAGGTTTCCTGCGAGTTGTTTCTGTATTGGCCAAGTTTGACTATCTTGTTACGAGCACCACCATAAGCCATGGTGCGCGTGTTCTCCATCTCGGCCATGTTAATGCCACGAATACGTTCTCTACCATCTGTGCTTTATCTGCTACGCTGTATAAGAGATCATGCCTGGTCCGTATCGAACAAGCAGCCCTGCTGGCTACTGGCTGGGGCATGGCTGAGGCCAGATAAAGGTGATGGATGGCAGACTTAGCGTAATTTTTCATAAATATTAATAGCGACTGGTAGGTTGGTTGATGATTATCAGAGTCTGTGTTTGCTGGTCCATTTTATCACCCAGTACAGGTATATATGCCTATCCTAAGCTTATCGGTTACGCCGCCAGCTCTTCCGTTAGTTACCCAGCTTCTCCACTGCTTGTCTTATCTCCCACTCCAAAAATTGTTGGGTTTAACCTCCTGACCTGGGACCCGAAATTCGAGGATGGTAGTTTTTTGGCGGTTTTGAAACGCCTCGTTTATCAAAGGGAATCCATTAAAGGCAATCACAGATAACATAAGTAATCAACAGAAATAAGCATACTGCGCCGTGGTGACCAGTTTCATAAGGTCGATGCGCAGCATAGCCAGGATATGAACCAATAGGGTTCGAGTATTGGGTTCTTCCGGAAGCTGGGCTTGTGGTCGAAATAGGCGATTACCATCGATGTGGAAACGGGGATATTCCTATGCAATCAAATGCTAATCTATCAATTTACATTGATCGCAGGGGTCGTTTTCTCATTTGTTTAAGGATCAAGGACGCAATTATGAGGGTAAATCCAACGGGTATAACATTTATTTGTTCCTCTAGGTATGCAGTGATGCCAAAGTATATTTGAATAAGCAATTTCCAATTTATGTCACTGACTAATTTCATGTATACTCAAACACCAGTTGAATGGCAGCACCAATAAATTGGAGATAGTCACAGCAACACACAATCTAATATCTAGACGATGTCATTTTCTGGAACAAACCTCACGCTATAATTTTTGCAAAGCACTAATTATTTTACACAATATAATAGTAATTCCTGGTATTATATTTTTATTTACTTATTTACTTATGCAGTTGTATATGTGTAGGTAAAAATACATCCATTACACTGCGCTCACGAAAAGCAGACGATCACATGTGGTTCATCGAGACGCGATCTTACCGTGCTGGACAGCTTCTGTGGCGTAATAACCAATGATGCCTAGAACAAGCGTAGCAAGTAAAGCAAGTATCTTACTGTAGACACACAGGAAGTCCCCGTAAGCGAAAGCCACAATCAAACCAACGTTCTGCCACATATGGTAATTGGCAAAGGCAGCCACGTTGTTGCTTGTGAAGAAGCAGCCATAAATTGCTAAAACAAGAACAAGAACATATAAGTAACCTCCGTATTTCTTATTCGTAAGCACCCATTTGATTGTTGTTCGTTTTGTTTTGATCGGGCTTTAAGGTACTTACCACTGATCATTGTTCTCCACACACCATCACCCATGCCCCATAGTCCAGCCAGAATGTAAAATACGTACGGCCTGCTGGCATTGGGGTACCAGAGGAAAAGGGTTACCAAGGTTACACATTGGACAAGAGCGCCTGAAATCGACGGATCAAATGAGCAAGGTTGATGACCAAGTGAAAGGAGAGGTCTCAAATTGCAACAAATGTATTGTTTTTGTCCAATAAACAGTCAGTATGATAGCATTATCGCATGGCACCTGCAGCGAGCACAGGAGAGCGGCCGATGAGACTTGACAGGCGACTGCTAATCAATGACGTCACACTGGCCACTAGCCCATGCACCAGTAACGTCACGGCAACGCTCCATGTACCCAAACTGCAGCTTATATACGCCTGGGACGAAAACACAAGAAACGAGTTTCGCCTGACAAAAAGAACCGCGCCCATCATAACGTGTAAGCATCATGATGTTCACATCCGCCTGACAGCCTGTCTTACCATCCATAAACGAACGGATAATTTATGCCCAACATACAAATAGTGTGAATATTACCGATATATAGCAGAACAAACATACTTGTAAGAAGTCCGTCATCATAAACCCGTGTTGCATGCCCGTGTAGATGGTGATGGGGATGAGGAATAGAAGCTGCTTCTGTCCCCACAGCTTGATGGTGGCTACAAACAACTCCCATCGACCACTACACCTACAAACACAACCAACAATTCAATAACAACACCTGAAATAATTACACCTATAACAATAAACTCACCTATACTAAAAACAACATTTTTAACAATAACCAGCCTTCCACATCTACAACAATACCCACACCTACAACCATAACTACACTTACAACAATATCCACACCTACAACCATAACTACACTTACAACAATATCCACACCTACAACCATAACTACACTTACAACAATATCCACACCTTCAACAACAACACCAACAACAAAACCTACACCAACTACATTAATTATACCAGCAACAACACCCACACCTACAACAACTACACCAACAACACCTTTAACAATACCCACATCTACAACAACAACTATACAAGCAACAATACCCAAACCTATAACCATACCTATACCTACAACAATACCAACACCTACAACCATAACAACATCAACAACAATACCAACACCTACAACAACAACAATACACCAACAACAATACTCACGCTAACAATCATAACTACAACAGCACAATACACCACCCACACCTACAACAACAACAATACCAACAACAATACCCACACCTTCAACAATACCCACACCTACAACCATAACTCTACAACATCACCAACCACACTTTCAAAAATACTCACACCTACAACAACTACACCAAAAACAATACCAGACCTACAACAACAACTATACCTACAGCAATAACCACACCTACAACCATAACTACACCAACAACTAAACCCATACCTACAACTATACTCACACCTACAACAACTACACCAACAACAATACCACACCTACAACAATAACTACACCTACAACAATAACCACACCTACAACAACTATACCAAGCCTACAACAACATTTATACCTTCAGCAATACCCACACCTACAACCATAACTACGGCAACAACTATATCCACACCTACAACAATACCCACACCTACAACAATAACTAAATCTATAACAATACCCACTCATTCCAAAATAACTGATGGTTTTATAACGGAGTATACCTGCTGCTTTGCCTGACGTCCGTTTCCTCCTTAGCAGGAAGTTTGTTAAGAAAGACTGCTGTAAGGACAGTAGCGAGAAGTACCAGCCCTAAGTACACTCCAAACAGAGTGAACGCCTGCAAGTACAGTCAACATGACACCTCACACAACACAATCAGACACATCCAGGTAGTTAGTAGCCTTTTGTAACCAGGGATACAGTAAGAACAATGGAATTGGTTGGATGTCGGTTATTACCGTTAGGCTGGATGGAGCAGGTGCAGGAACAAAGGACGCGTTTGCCAGACAGTGGAAGGCCCCACATGAGTCGCCCCTTTGTGCAATATCAGCACTTTTAGGATGCAGAAGGAATGATGCGATCAGACTGGTTGCAACCCGTGCTGAACCGAGAACAATAAATCAATCAGACGTCCATTGCATAAAAAAACAGTGACGACTGGAAGGGAATATATGCAAGAGAAAATAGCCTACATATATGGACCATCGTGAAGAAGATGCCAAAGAATCTGGTGATGTGTGTGTTTTTGTGACTAGCCGTCCATCTAGAGTACTCCACTCCGATCTCAGTGATGTAACTACAGGTAGCAGACCACAGGACGGACGCCCATAGTCCAGTCACACCTGACATGGCGATTATAACGTACCTCATGGGATACACATCCGCCACAATGCGTACCAAATATGGTACGAATGACACCACAATGGCCCATTTACAACCAAGACATGCTATGATTGGTGGGGCGAAAAAGAGGCAGCCAATGGCGATGCTTCCTAAGTAAACACTATTGGTAATGAAGTCCAGGATGTCGTCCGAGTGGAACGCAGCTTGTAGTTGATGTCTTCCGCCGGACGCCGTGGCATTGAGTAGCAATGATAAGCTGATAAATACCAAATCCTTCACGAAGTGACTTTTCGCTCTTCTTCTAGAACAACTCCCCCTTAAAAGTGATAGGTTAACATTGAAAGCCATAAATAAACTTGAATATGACACATAATATTGTACTAAAGGTTGAATTTCGTCGTCAGAGCAATGTTACCTGAACATGACCTGCTGATCGGCCTCATAACGACCGTCATCGTCATCCTGGAAGGGATTGTCCGTCTCTTCTCTATCACTTGTCTGCATTTCGTTTTTCTTCCAGGAAGCCACAAATGAATAAATTGAGGTCCGTTATATGGCTAGTTGAAAGCAGAAAAGCAAGATCAATGACGCTCTGTAGACAGTTTGGTGCTGTAAGATGGTACACGCACGTCCTAGCGCAAACAAGTTAAAAAAAGAAACAACAACAGCAATGTAACAAGTCAACGTCTCAAACTGTGAAGGTTTCCTGTCGTAGTCGAATCGTTAGCTTGATATAAATATGATTTATCAATACCAACGTGGTATATGTGCCTCTCTTCCTCACCCGTGTTTTCCCAAAACAGAGATAGTTTCAACAACGCAGAAATCGAAGCAAAACTGAGACGCCAAGACACT
Source organism: Urechis unicinctus (assembly GCA_034190875.2). NCBI lineage: Eukaryota > Metazoa > Annelida > Polychaeta > Xenopneusta > Urechidae > Urechis > Urechis unicinctus. The sequence continues at coordinate 42,514,527 of CM067342.1, forward strand.
TGTTTATCAGAATGAACAGACTGCGCAGGCGTGGAGTTTTACCATAGCATCATGCCTCGCTGTGGCGCGCGGGATAAACTTGGTCGTGTGTCCGAGTTTTGTATTGCTATCATCTTGTTTCCACTAACTATGTCCGGGATATTCTCGGATATATATAATGAAACAAACGAAAACTGGTGATTTCACTCAGCTGCCTTTTTGTGTTTTTATCGTAATGCAGGAATGGCTGTCACACTTGTCATTCGATTCGTCGAGTGAATTATGATCAAGCCAAATGCATTCACGAGCGGCAAAAAATCGCAAGTTAATGCTCTCCGCGGTGCAAATACTTTGTTAGTAAGCCTGCTCAGCTGAGCTTATAATGAACTGATGGGGAGTTTTCTGGTGCAAAGTTCGCTAGCAGTAAACTATTTGTCACGTGTTTGTTTTTCAAAAGACCTGTCGTGCACATCGTTGTATCTGCTCCCACCCATTCAACGACAATATCTCAAGAAATTAGTCATACATTCCAATTAACTATAGATAACCTGAAACGCCTCTTGAATCCGGGGTTGCATCTATTTTGCATGAAAGTGAGAATCTTCAATTACATCTTCGTTTTCGTCGGGTCAGCATCACTTTGTCCTTCGAACCATGGTTCGTCTAATTTGATGTTTGGTTGAGAACAACAAACTCAGATAGAAGCTTCTCAATGACAGAGATCACACTGACCCCATAAACGCTGCATGGCCGCCTCATCCCCTCTAGACGTATGTATCTGTCGGCGAGGACTCTAACCGGAGAATCACTCGGCGTGTCTCTGTAAACAGCTCAGCTCTAAAAATCTCTCTGAGACACTTGAGCTGTTGTGAGATAGTGGGTATAATCTGTGTCGGCTGCTGGTGCTCAAGTCAAGGGCAGTCGTTTCTTGCTCGTAGTATTCCTACTGGTTACCACTTGTATACGCCCTGAAATGATACCTGCATGCGTTACTTTAGGATATTCCATTGGGTTTGAATAACAGAACATGTAAGAAAAGGTGAACAATTATAATGTGGGTATACTGACTGAATGCCAGCTGCCCGGGTCTCATGTGGCACACAACATTTGGTTTGATGAGTTTAACCATATCAATAAGAAAAGTGAAGGAAAAACAGATGATGATTGAGAGGACATACTAGTAATATAATGTGTGTGTGCGCGCACGCGCGCGCGCGCGCGTGTGTGTGTATATATGCGTGTGTGAGTAGCATTTAGCAAATATGTAGCACCAATGCGCTAATGTCAAATGTGCGAAGGTCTTGAATATTTAGATAAACTCCAGTTTGGCTGATAGCTCTGTTCATTTTGTTGTTCATCGCTTTTTATTTGTAATTTCATTATGATTTCATACATAGTTGAATATTATGAGACGAATATTAACTCAATATACACGTGAGCTGAAAATGTTGCAATTATATCATAACGTGAAGGTGGCTGCCATGACGACATAAGTGTTCTATCATAATGTATACATGTCAGCTGCAATCCTTTTAGGCAGAACTATTGTAATATAAATGCATCCTAACGTAATCTTTTCCATGCATCACATGGAATAAACAACTCTACATGAACAAATAAACAAGGTAGCGAGGGTGGCATTGCATAGTAACTGTATCCTAACGTAATCTGTTCCACGCATTGTGTAGGCATATACCATGCGATGTGCGGTTGTCTACGGAACCAAGATCAGATGACTTGCATTTGTTTTACGTGAGCATGACGCTTGCTTTGGTGAGCGACGTGATATGATTTTGCCTCGTAGGCGTAACTTTTTAAGGTGACTTACTTGTACAATGAGTCGAAATCCGCGTTTGGAATAACTCTAGTATAGCACATTGGATTAAATTACTGGTATTAATTGCTAACAAACACCGTAATGAAAGACACCTCGTCTATAAAAATCTCTATGGGATCGTTTCGCTGGCTTGTCGCTTCATACCGTACGCGAAATCTAGATTCTCTTGCACATGAGCAATGGTCATTTATTCATCACAGTTCAACTGCAATATTATTCAAAGAATATCAATCATTAGATCGCACTTTGTCCTATCACAGTTCTACAGCATTATAAACAACTCCCATTGCAATAATAACTGTCGTATAGTTATCACAGGGAAATCAGTTTCTGTTCACGTCATTTGCAACAGAACAAAATGGGCAATGATACATTCTCATTTAAGCCAGTATTTGCCGTAGCATTCTTCCAAAGAGAAACCCTCCTTTTTCACAGCGAGAACGACATCCCAATTCCTCAGCTTTGATCAGCTGCTGCAGTTTCTCAAACCGATTCTCGGGCATTGATTTGCGTAAACTGTCCATGAACCTGGTGACTGTAGTGGCACTCATGCCTCGCCTATTGTCCATAATAAGCGAAGCAAGTTTGGGTAATGATTTGTCTGATGTGAACCTAACACATGCTTCAAAAAGCGTGTCTTGTCCGTACAAACATGCGGCTTCCATGATGAGGAAAACAGTAGCACGATTGATATTATCTTCCAGGTAGGCAACACAGATTCCAATGAGTGAAAGCACCAGATATTTCGATCCAAGATGAAGCAAGGCAAGTATATTATCATTGTTGATATCGGCCATGTCTGTGGTCAGATAGCTAAAACAAACATAATGCCAGACGATAAAGGAATGATCATAAGAGTTCAGCCTGTGCGATTAGGTAGAACAGAGCACAGGCGCTTGGGTTACACCATAATGATCCTACCACCAAACCTGCATGCAGTAGAATTACTACTTCATATGTGTCATAATGTCATAATGGTCTTGTCCAGTTGCCTGGGTCAAAGTGTTGTACAAATAGAATTTCTTTTGCAAACTTATGATGATTGATTGCCATTGGGGTTGATTATTTCTGACTCCAATATGTACTTTTTCCCTGCAGGTCTGTCAGACATTTGCACTTAGCTTGCCATAATTTATCATTCTTTTTCACATAATATATGCACATGTAACGAGAGCCCCAGTTCTACAAAGCTGTTAATTCAAGCACACCTGAGGAATTCATGCATGTCTGAGGGTGATATATCGTCCTCCTCAACCTCCACGCATCCACCCTCCATCCCAGACAAGATCTCCGCCGCCGCGTCCTCCAACCAGACAGAAGGTCGCTCAAGTCTCGCGGCCAATACAGGACTACGGGATTTCAACACGTAGCTATTAATGGGAAATGGAACTCGTTGGTCTCGGTGGTGAAGCAGAAGAAGACTGTCGTATGGCCCACGATCACTAGGAATGGATGCGCTGGTAGATTCACATGGTTCAAACATCACGGGACGTTTCCTGCACGCAATGTATTCAATTAATGAAAGATTCGCAATCACCAAATACAGCATCAATACCAAATGAGTGACTTGATTATGATTCAGCGGTGATAGGTAAATAGCTAGGTCGGCTTTTGTCAGAAGCTCTTTTATAAAATCACTTAATGAGTTAAGCTGTAGCAAAACTCACAGTTCAGGATGCCAGAAACTGCAGCTCAAATGACGTCTTGTCAAGCGAGCTCGTGGTTTACCGTTATGACTATCTCGAGCTAGCCAGTCTATTATGACGTCTGATTTGTGCTTCTCACTTGGTGTATTCCTGTCGATAACATCCGTGAGTTGCTTCTTTGACAGGTCCATAAATGAAACATTAACCAGAAGCTGACTGAGTTTTTCCTGGAAATTGGCATCGGGGTCGCGATCACAGGCCGCGCGCCCCCAACGCACGCAGCTGTTGAAGAGCGTGGCGTCGGAGACGTTGATACGAGGGAATGCTAGTATTTTTTGCACCACACGCTCTGGTAGGAGAAGGAATTGTGAGTATTTCAAAGCCGTGGTGGCATCGTGTGCAAAAATTTCCAGGCAGGCATTTTCGAAGGAAGGTCTTTCTTCGGCGGAAAGCTTTTGAATGTGATTAAGGCGCGCGGAAACCGACTGTGCTGTTGTTGTTTTGTTCAGAAACTTATACAGAAGTCTGACGAAACCTTGTAGGTTGTACCGGATGGCCAGGGGTACAAGACGCAGCGCCCTCTCGCCGTTGACATGAGCTTCTTTGGTGTAGATGTACCTATTGCCATAATAAAACATCAATTCAATTAATCTGAACCATTCAGACGGTTGTGTTGGTTAGTAGAGAGTAGTTTTGCCATATATATATATATATATATATATATATATATATATATATATATATATATATATATATATATATATATATATATATATATATATATATATATATATATATATATATATATATATATATATATATATATATATATACTGCGATGTTTAGTGGATACTTGTCATCAATGACATGGTGACTCGAAATCATCATTAGATAATATGATCTCTTAATTGATAAAGTTTTTAGAATGAGCGTATTCTAGTCCAGGATATCGTCCGCATCGTTTCTTCGAACCAGGAAAAACGGGGCTCAATCGCGAACGTAGGCTTTACTTTTAATCTCACACGTCAACATCTCGACTTCTGCATCAACATTATTTGTATGTGGTTATTACCATCAACAACCGGCGCAACATAAGCTGACTGTTTATTACGTCGACACACTAAACCCCAGCAAACCAGTTACTCATCAGACCACAGGTGTGTACTACACGCTACCAGCTCAGGTGAGAGAGCTATGCAAGGATAGAGCACCATCGATCAGTAACAATGCTAGAACCCACCTGGCCTCGTCGAGGTCCCGTCAGGGTTCAGACAAGGTAGAATGGTCAACTGGGCAGGGCAAATGAAGTGAAGAAGCGATTGTCCTCAAATCACCCTAGGCGCATATAGTCGTTACAGCAAGAAGGGCTCGAATAAGTTAGATGTACATCAATGACGCACCGGAAGTGGACTTCTTTTATATCAGGACCGAAATTGCTAAGGATATCGAAGGCTAATCACGGAAGTGAATGACTATCTACGCAGATTCACTGAGGATGCTTAGGACAGCGCATGGTCATATAACTGGCTACCAGGAATGATACCGCCACCTCATCACCAGTATATAGGGGTTAATCTCAGCATGTTACCGGAAACGCTCCACAGTAGAGCTTATTTCTCACCCATGCAGCGCCTCTAAACCCTCCGGGCCCATTTACCAATCATTCAATACAGAACGGAACACCAGAAAGATAATGGCATCTCATACGGGTTAACAATACGGAAATGTAGAACTCACCGTAACAACTCGGCGACCAAGACAGGACAGACGTTCTCTATGTGGGCTCTGTTTTCTCTCTCCCCTATCACACGCCCTCCCTCCTCCTCGCCAGAGCTCTTTGTTGCCTTTTCTTTGTTTTCAATTTCCTGAACCATCTTGGGACACGTGCTTTTCAGTACGTAGCTATGCAGCTTGAATGAAGTGAGTGTGGCGGAAACGTTCGTATGCGGTACAGTCGCCCGTGCTAAGTTTTCATCTCCACTAACTCCACAATTAACATGCGCTTCCAGACTCACTTCGATGCCCTCATGAGCCGCGTGGCTCACCAATAATTCCACATCGGCACCGATTCCGTATTTGAGCATCACGGCGTTGCACTGTACACGGTTACAGTTGCTCTGCCAATACAAATCCGTCACAGGATTAAGGTCACTGGGATAATCGGATATGATATCCATCTCGGAAGGCATGCGCTGATCAAAGAAATCTGTATATCCAATTCGGTTATAATATGAACGCTACCGTATATTGATGTCTGCTGATAGTCTATTCAGGGTCCAGAGAGATGTGGCCGCTAGTGCTGTGTGGCTGATATCGTACAGGGTGGGAGCGCGGTGCAACACCTGCGTGCTCACCGATGACAACTGCCGACTGACTCAGCCCTAAGCTTCGCAGCCTTTAAATGGTTGTATGTGCACTGACGTCCTCGAGTCAAAAATGACAATAAAGGAATACACGTCCTTCGCGTATTGCGGGGTCCGACCTGCTGAGCTACTCTATGTCCGCACAAAACTCCTCCCCCAAGGTTATTTATATAATGAAAGCGGAGACTGAATATGCTTGTTACCCGGCTCAAGGTTCCGGGAGAGACTTGCGTGGCCCTGAGTGGGGTGTTCGTGTTGCACCGGGCTGGTGAGGTGGGGGAGAGTCGTGTACCTGCCAAGCTAGTCGCGCTGAGAAAAAAAATCAAAAAAAAATCGTTCTTGGCCATATTGTGGAGTAAGCTCTGACCGAGTGCCGGAGTGATGCCATCTGGGATTCATGAAGGTGAAGGCAGTGAGCTCATTGTTGTCTCAGTCTAGCACTGTAGCAAACCGGAAATCTACAGAGCAGATCAGTGATCCGTGGAAATCGGTGTTATTTGGGGGCGCGCAGTGCAGGCTCAGTGGAAATGAAAGCCTGATTTGTCGTACTCTAGTTAGAACCACGCGTTTAATGCATTTGGTCTTGGATAGTCGCCAGAAAGTCACAGGGTGTTTGTGGGAGTCCTCACGTGGGCAGATCACCTCTATAACCTTGCAGTCTGTAAACGATTTAAAATATAGATACCAATGTCTGTATTAACATGCTCACTTGTGTATTATTCATATAAATACAGGATCAAAACATTGTTCATCGACATTCAGTTACTCTTCCTCAGCCGTTAAAGAGATGATTATTTTAGTCACCATATAGTTACATGGCGAACGAGTGTCGCCATAGGGTGATGTTACGGGACATCCGTATCCATATTCACTTCATTCGAAGAGAACCTCTGTTTTATTTTGTCATTCACCGAGAATAGGTTCAACGATTGCCGCCAGTTTGACGAAGAAACAGCAGCCATCCCTACAGAGCGACCTTACTCTAATGGAATAAATTGCACAGAGCTAATCCAAGCCCGGCTTTGCCAAGGCCAGTATGTTTAGGCTGAGATTGACTATATTTCAGTGTCTGAACTAATGGAGCCCTACTAATCAATATTTATCACTGTTGTGTGCTTATTATGTATTCTGTGTTTATATATAGCTCCATGTGTGAATCGTTTCGCAGAGGAAAGTTGATTACTGTATCCTTAAGGAACAATAAAATACTGATGGGGCCAAAACCACACCAACGTCAACTTATAATGGGAAGTCTGTACTGCAGATGTCTGTGGATTCTGAACATAATAACCGGAAGCCTATCACTGTACAACCATAGCGACACAGCAGTCAATTAATTAAGACCGGGGTCGATATGCTCCCTCTGGCGGATGTCACGAGACAAGAAGTTAACGTCGTGTACTGGTCAGTCAGAAAATACCCGATAAGTCCTTACTCAGGCTGCCGACCTCGCCCGCCTGTTGATTCCCCTACCTTTGGAATCATTTCCTTCCTGTGTTAATTACATCGTGTTGCTCAATAAAGAATGATTAATTGAATGGAATGACTAGGTAATGGTCCGTGTGTGTTTGCGGCGACCCTTGGTAATGACCTTCGTTAGTATGCGTACGCATGTAACCCAAAGTCACGTTTTCGAGCACTCGGTGCTTGGAAACCTGTCATGGGGAACCGAACGCCTTTGTTTGCAGCAAGTATTCTCGGTTTGTAGAATTACTCCAGTGATCGTTTGACGATGTAAAAGAACCCGTTATCATATTTCATTCTGAAAGATATATTGCGGCTATGAATTGATCGCGAGAATGATTTCCTTTGATTGCCACTTTAACGATGTTTGTTTTACATAATTTGCTCTCAGTGGCTTTACAACGTATTCGTTGAATTAGATTAAGTCACGAGTAAGCGAATGATGAATCATTGATTGTCATGAAAGCCACATGAAAACAAGTCACTCAATCAACCTTACCTCGTGTCCGCATCCGTTTCTACAACGGATCTGTACACATGTCCGCATATACATGCGTGAGTAATTGCTCGATTAGGGACGCGTGCATAAGGCTTGACATGACCAATTGGCCTAGTTTTGACCATATTACGATGTAGTGTTTTGTTTTTATATATATATATATATATATATATATATATATATATATATATATATATATATATATATATATATATATATATATATCTATATATATATATATATATATATATATATATATATATATATATATATATTATATATATATATATATATATACAATGTTTAGTGTGTTCCGGTGTAACGGTAACATGAATTTTATACCGTTACGAAGAGTTAGTCAAACACAGTCGGCGATATCTCGTTTTGGACTATATCTTGCGAAGGGCTATATTTCGCACCTAGAAAATAACATATATCAAGAGCCTTTACAAAAAATAGACCTTTCGCTCCAAAAAACTTAACACCACTCGACGCTATTCTTCAATGAATGCCATCGATAGTTCGTTTCCGAACAAATCGCGATACGAAGTCTGCCATTTTGGAAACTATTAATTCTCGCGATTTCCCGCATTGCCTTAGCATCCCAAGTGGGGGGCACTTACCCTAACTTGGATAGGAGTGTGCCGCGGGACCTCGAAATCCCGTACCCGTTGAACTCGTTGAGAATGAGAAAAAGTATACTCCATCGTACAAGGTATTATGCGATTGTCTAACCCGTCGTAAAAGTCGAGATGTCGAAAAAACCACCCCCTTCGTGCGGCACATGTATACTATATCCTTACACTTAAGTGCCCCCCCCCCCGGGCTTAGCATTAGACTTCGTCATTCTGTAAACAAACATGTTGCTGTGTTTTCTGACTTTTTTACCGCTTCCCAAATTGATCGAACTATAAAAAATTACCATGGATGAAATCCTCCGCTATAATACCATTTAAAATAGGCAAGGACATTATATGCTGCAACTAAATCACGAGCAGAGACAGTAGATGAAATAATATGATGTCCTTGGCCTATATAGAGTTGTGCAAATGGGAAAATTCTTCAGCCAACTCAGTAGCTGTTTGTTAGGAGTAAGGCAGTTCCAACACATGTGTGGCCCACCGGAAAAATCACTCTGCGGATTGATAAATCTCACCTAGATGGAATTGCATATTTTGGGGATTTATTTTAAGCACTACCCGCGGGCGCATATTTTTTGTTGTTATAAAATGTCAGCCAGTATACGCTTAAAGCATCCGGCATTTGACCACCTGTATCCGCTGCTTGCTCGGTGTCACAGTTCAGTAAGAGCTTCTCTATCTTCGCGTTCATTGAATGCAGCTATATCTGGCATTGTGCCGCAGCATTATTGAAGTTCTCAAATATGCGGCCTGAGTGCTTTGTCTTTGTGAGTGTTGATGTTTCTACTGGTAAAGTTGGTTCAAGACATTCAAACTCATCATTTACTAGTTTGCCGATCTGTATTGTGGGGCTACCAGGCTGTATCAGAGACTACTTATTGGCATATTCCATGAGAATCGTCAGTTTGCAATTCATATTGTCTACACTTCTTACAACAGCATTGTTGTGAGATTGTTGCTCATGAGATGTAGAATGGCCTCAAAGTGGTTTCAACCGGCCGCTGATAGGAAGTTATAGGAACTGATGTGAGATGCTCGTGAGAGGAAGTTGGATGAACTCGTGCGATGCGATCTTAAGAAGTTATGACTGTCAGAGAAGATACTACAGTTACTTGTGGCGAGTGCGCCCTTCGTGTTGAATAGGGGAGAGAACGCTTTTTCCGTTCATATAGATGATGAACATAATGTTTAGTGCATAAATACACTCGAAGGGTTTCCACCTTGTGTTTGTTGTAAAAATCTTTCAAGACACTACAGTATCTGTAATATCTCTGAGGCTGATATGGGGAAAACGCACTCGGACGCTCAATGTCCTCGCGTTTCCCTATATCACCCACGTGACCATATGATAACTGACACTTACATCATGCTACCAAAGTCAATGTTGAGAGCCCCCACAAATGTAAAACCTGAGCTGCAGATCTATACTGTGATAAAGCGGTAAGCTCGAGAGGGCAGGGCCTGTCTCGGTACATTAGCGCATGGAAAATGACTGCAGAGAATGGGTGTGGGTGTAGGGTGGCAAGGCGGCGTCGTGTGGATAGTTGGTCAGGTTAAAGGGGTCAAGGTCGCATGTCGATGTCGTTGCAATGCGCTGGACAGGGCCAGTAGTATAGAGACTGGGGGTACGAGCGCAGCAATCTAATACAGCAACCCAGAAAAAACACACACACAGGCTGACTCACATGAGCCAGCGAACCGCTCGCACCCCCCCTCCCCCCACCATATGGTACCATATGAGCCCAGCCCCCCCCCCCCCAGCCCCTATGGTATAGGCCCACTAAAGAGGGCGACAGCAATGTCAACCATCTACAACAGGACTCTGAGGAATAAGCTCTTCTAAACGACTCACGCGCTCCAAAAGGTCCTCATACTTCGATTCCAATTCCCTCACCTTCTCCTCTACACCAGGACCCTGAGGAATAAGCTCTTCTAAACGACTCACGCGCTCCAAAAGGTCCTCATACTTTGATTCCAAATCCCTCACCTCATTCTCAAGGTCCACCTTCTCCTCCCATATATGTTCCACATCTGCTTGCAGCTCGGCCACCCCAATATGTTCATCGGTGCTCATTCTATACCTCAGCCCTCATATGTTCAACATATCGACGCGTGCCCATAGGCCAGAGTGTCTACACCACCTGGAGCTATCCACCGCTTTGAGTCAAAGGGGGAGAGAGACACCTTGTTAACGTGGAGCCCATATATTTATGGCAGTCACTCCTGAGCATGTTCATTCCGTGGCGAAACTGCTTTTTGGCGAACAGTGACTCCACGTACTGAGCGTGTCGTAGATGCTTCTTCACCACCACCTTCTTCACACCTTTTGCTTTTTTGATCTCATCCCGGCTCGACATCAAGATCGAGTACATCTTAGGGCGCAGACCAACATACTCCTTGATGGGCACGCCGGCACACTCATCCTTCATCTTCCCCAGAACCTTCTTGTTCACACTGCTGTAGAGACTACGGGAGGGATGAAAGTTTGCTGGTGTCAAAGAGATGGGCATCTTCCTTCATGTCAGCATACACGTCAGGCGTGCGTATCTCCATTAGCAGCGAATCCGTATCTGTGTACAACAAGCCAAGGTTCTTGCCGTATCTGGGCTTCATGGTATTATAATAGAAGTCGTACATCAGGTGTTTGGAGAGGTCGAGTATACACATGCCCACATACACCGGGCGGTTCAGTACCAGGTGAGTCTTGTGCATGTGCAGAGCGGCCAGGTCATTATCAAACACCTGATGACGCGCGTAGGCGGGACTTGTAATAAGCCTACGCAATCTTTCTTCTTCCTTTGAGCGAACAATCTTGACAACGACCCGCCTGCGGAGGTTCTCCATGGTCTTGCCGAACACAGAGTTGTTCATAAGCTTATACAGGTCCTTCTCAAAGTCGCTGGTGGCCACCTTACGCAGATCCGTATTCATACGAATGTAAGGCTCCATCCAGGGACTCTGGTTAAAGATAAGTGCACGATGGATCTTGGTTAGCCTCATACCAAGTGAAAGATACAGCTTGAGGTTCCTGTAGTGCACCACATACTTCTCCTTATTCCGCAGGTTTGGGACCAGCTTTTCAACCTCGCCCAGGGTGCCACCCAACTCGCCCAGGAGGTTCTTCTGATAGATAGACAACCAGTTGTTCTCTACAATAAGCCGCTCCGGAGCCAGCGGGTAGTCGTTGTGCTCGTCATGAAGTGCAGTAGGATACTCCAAGTCAACCTCAAGTATGTATCCAGTCTCGGCATCATCTGGGTGGTCCTGTATCCGTAGATCCTCCGGCCGAGCCACCCACTCAATACCCGCAGTTGGCAAAGGCTGACTCATAGCCCACCCATACAAATTGTTAGCATCAAGGTACTGGATGTAGCTCGTTGGTTTATCCTGGTCAAAGTCATCCACGAGCGGGTTATTGGCCTTAGCGTGGCGGCACCATGCTTATACCACCGCGTAGACCTTTCTCAATCAAACAGGTGCTTGTCATAGTCGGTGAGTAGCTCGAGTTCCACGCCTGTGCTCTTAAGCAAAGCATCCCATGACAAACCGGGGCTGGTATAGTAGTGGGCCGGATCCAACCCGTACTGCTTAAGACAGGTCTTGCGGAACACCTCAAACACATCTGCCAGGAGCAGTACATCTGTCCGCAGGTACAGGTCATGGTAGTCACCCATGTTCTTACACCCAAACACGCTCCAGACCTTTTGTGCATGGGCATAGTCTACAGTAGATATACCCTCCTCAGAGAGCTTGCTGTAGAACTCCTGGATTGGCGGCAGAGGGGAATCAAACTTATCCCAGCTGTCCATGAACTCATAGGGGAAGACTCCCTTACGCAACAGCAACCGCCGCTTCATCTGGTCTGGCTCATATTCCGCCGTCACAGCAAAGGCATCTGGGTTGTTCGCAGACACCAGCTTATCAAGCGAGGCCAGGAGAAACTGTGCACTGTCAATGAAGCGCAACTGTCCAAGCGACAGGGAGATATATTTCTCCATGTTGTTGGGGATACAGTTGATGTTTCCCTCCACTTTGCTTATACCCTGCATCAAGAGATGGGAGTCATAGCCCCGCAGATTATGGAACACCACAGGGATGGGTGTTGTCTTGGGTTTCAGGTTACACACGTTATGGGCTGGCCCTCTGTACAAGCCTGTTATATGGCAGTGATCGCGGACAGAGTCACAGCCCAGTTTTTTCTTACACACATGACAGTGAGTTGCAGCCTTATGTGCCCTTTTATCCTCCTGAGTCATCCGCATAGGGACAGGCTTGGACAGAACTGCTTTGATCTTTTGCTCCTCCTGCTGCAGAACCTGTAAGAACTTCTCCACAGCATCGCTTCCTCTGTAAACCACAGGTGGTTCGGTCTTACCGTCACAACGAACAACCACATAGCCGTAGCCGCATCCTTGGTGTTCCTGCGTTCTCTGCGTGTTGCTCTTACCAGGATTAAGCGCAGGACCCGGAAGCTTCACTGTGAGCGCCTCAAAGTCAGCATAGATGACGTAGGGTGCAGCAAGCTGTTTCTGCCAGTTCTGGAAGGATAATATGTTCTTCCCTTCCTCAGGCATATCCACTCGCACAGCAGTTTGCCCTATCCCCACACACTCAGGCTTATGCGCCAGGAGCAGACCCTCTGAGGTATATCCATGCAGACATAGCTCACAGAAGAACTTGCGCTCTTTATGTTTCGTCTGGTCATACAGCAAGCGGTTCAGGTCTTTGATTTGCGTGTAATGAAACTTGCCGTCCTTCTCAATCAGCATGAGGTTTATACGGGTACCAGAGTGCTTACTGATGCGGTGTACGATAGTGGTCTTCCCATCCCAGCCAAAAACGTTCAAGGCTAGGTTAGCATGCTTTTCTATCTTCTCAACATGCGACACCGGTGTAGGATATTCTACACCTGCACCCTCCAGCAGATCTAAGAGCCACTGAATATTATATTTTGATGGTCGCTGTGGGTCCTTGGCTACCGGGTGCAGAGCGGCTACAACAGCCCATAGAATGCAGAAGTCGTCCCAGTTCTTTACATTTATGATGGCCTGCTTAGCCGCCAGCGCAGCCGGAAGTCGCAGGTAGGAGCCACCCTTCAACGGTTGGTAGTTGGCAATATCAATCCACAGAGTTGTGACCGCCTCAAACTCCCAGCCAGAACCTTGGTTGGTCCACTTCTCCAACCGCTCTTGGATATTAACAACACTCTGGTCCAACGCAACATCCATGTCTTCTGAGGAGAGAACCACCTGCTGCTTATTACGCAACACAGGCTCAAAATAATCAGTGCTGTCATCATCGGCGTGCTTTGGAGAGTCTTACCTTAAGGGCAAACTGACACTTGATTCCACCTAGCTCTTCCAGCTCACCAGTCAAAACTTTATGCATCTTCCGACGCATGCCCTTAAAGAACATCAAAAGGTCCGAGCTAAGGGGGTGAGACTCAGGAACGTTCATCACCCATCCACGCAAATAGTTTTTAACAGCCCACTTAGTCTTCTTGAAGGCAAGACGCGCTGTGGGGACTGGGGACTGGGTTGTGGTGATGCGTGGGGCAGGGACTGGTCTGCGTGGGGCAGCAGTGGGGATGCGTGGGGCAGGGACAGGTCTGCGTGGGGCAGGGACTGGTCTGCGTGGGGCAGCAGTGGGGACAGGGGTGCGTGCCACCCCAGCCTTTAATCTAGCAAACATCTCCTTGTATGTACGGTCATATTCATTACGCACTTGGAGTGCTTTGAGTGCAGCCTTAGAGCGTGGATAAGGAGGCTGAAAACCGTGAATTGAAACATAATCGTTTTGGGCTTCACGTGCTCGCTGATTATGAGTCATGTTTACTATACAGTTCCATTAGTCTAAAAGGGAATTCGTTGATACACAAAAGGCAACAACAATACAGCGAGCGGACTTTGACCTATGCAGTAAACACACGTCTCTGACAAGGTGCCAAGCTTCGTCGCACATAGGCCTAGCCGCCAAACCATGTTGTTGACAGCGCCACAAGATTTCTATTTTTATACAGTGGGGAATCCCCGTTCAGTGGCGCCGACTGGCGTGTCCCCAGCTATAGGCCGTTGTGAAACAATCTTTTGGGCAAGACGAAGACGACTGTGGTTGACTTTATCGAACCCACAATCCATGCACAATCCTACCTTATTATTTTTTATAGCCTTCTGACAACCCGTACAAAGACGATTAATGACACCATGTTTTATCTTATATCTGTGTAAGTTACAAAACTCTTGCTCTTGCGTACAGGGCCTGTTACAGGGGACTTTCTTTCCGAGCAATATCCATGGGCACTTATTGTCAAATACTACCATTGTTATATATATAGATATCTATTAGTCTAATTGATAATACCGTCTGGCGGCAACTGGGTATCGGACGGCACCACAAGCAACTCCTCCTTTACAAAGCCACGGAGAGGTCCATCCAGCAAATAGTATAGTACAGGCTCACCAGATTTAGTGACAGAGCTTCCAATCCGGTAAACATTGAGTGACCACACAGGGTCAGTGGCCCGCCGCCGATGGTCTTGCTCTGCCTCACCAGGCTGGTAGAGGTAGCGAACGCCAACATCAGAGGAAAGCTTTTGCTCTTTGACCCCCAGAGGGCGCCCTGGTACGACTGCAGAGGGCTTTTGTGCAACTCGTTTTGCCTTTATAGCATCTTTAGGTTTTTTTTCCAGTCAAGCGGGTCACCTCATTATTTATCGCAGAGACTACAGCCTGCAGTCGAGAAAACCCACTCAGTCGATCGTTTTCCAGTATCCCTTAACTCTACGGCATACTGGTGACCAAAGAGTCGTTCAGCAAGGGTTCGGTTAAAGCGTTCCACTATACCCTGGTCTCGATGGATATTCACACGGCCACGCCTGACTGATACTCCATGTTTTACTAACAGCTGATTCGCTGCACCCATAAACTCCCGTCCGGGGTCCACCTGAAGTAGTTTAGGCCAATGCAGCGGTCCTCGTTTGTATATCCTCTCAAGTGCACCTGCGACCTCCTTAGCCTCTTTTGTAGTCAATGGCTCAGCCGCTTTGTAGCGCGAGGCCACATCAACCAATGTTAGGGCATACTTGTAAGTCCGGCGCTTCACAACGTCATGAGGAAGAAATAAGAGATCGGCTTGGTGAACCTCATTGGGGACAGGGACATCAAACTTTGGCCTGGGAATGTGTTTTGGCACTGGCAGGTAGATTTGCCATATAGCTTGCTTTGTTAGCCACCCCCTGGCAACTTCCTCAGAAACCCTCGCTTCTGTCGCAAGCTTCTTGATAGCAGTAATGCCTTTCCAGTATCCCTTAGTACTATAGTAGATCTCTTGCATGCGACGATCCATATACAGTAAACGTTCGAGTCTCCAAATGACCTACTTAGCAAGCCTGTATGCAACCAGCCCAGTCGCAGCCATACCCAGTATAATGAATGCCACCTCACGCCCCCTCTGTTCATCTGAGGGCTCGTAGAAGTCTGAAAGCTGCGGCTCAGAGCCCAGCGGGTCGACGGTTTTATTCGTAATTAAGGCGTACTCACGCATAGCCTCGTCCGCATTCTTAAAAGTATGCTCGGCGTGGCCCTGGCGGCGCAGTTGCTCATTGATGAAGTCTAAGCGCTCAGTTCTCTTCTTGGCCCATGCTGCCTGAGCAGATTGAAGCTGCTCGATTGCCATATCATGGCGTTTACGTTCCGCGTCCACTTGGCTGCCTCGTAATTTAGAGAATAAAAAGTTGCTCCCAGAGAATGCAAGGGCGTTAACAAGAGCACCCCCAACAAGTAGAGCAAGTGTGGCCATTACTTCAGTATATCAACTGGTAAGATTCCTTGTTTAATTAGCATATCCTTTGTGGCCATAGCTAGTGATACATCGGCAACAGCCATAGCCAGGTCCCGTGGGGTGAAATCAAGACGTGGCACCACACCACCCAGAGCCATCTTAGCAAGCTTGGCATAGCCTATTGAAATACCGGAAACAACTACACCGTGGTACAGAGCGTTGACGAGCATTTTTCCATCAGTAATTGGTGTTGTCATCTTATTCCATATAAAACGGATCCTTTAAATGAGCGTCTGGAGGCTTTTGTACCACAACCTGTTTAGGGTGTGAGGCTACCATCTGGTGCCTGTAACAATACAATGCCAACACGCCAACACCGCCGACAACTAAAGGCACAGCCCATGTTGGCCACGTCCACCTTTCCATAGGTTTGCTCGTTGATATTGGCTCGACAGCTTCGTCTCTACCATCTGTAAGCGCTGCCTTAGCCTCTCGGAGCTCTCTCAGAAGCTTATTTTGATTGGCTTTTCGAGCTGCAGCACCCTTTCGTCCTGCCGCAACCCTTTTAGCGTTTTTTTGTCACTGACGTTATCTCCACCGGTGTTGTCTCCCCTTGATTCGTGTTCGTTTCTTCCATGTTTACTTACTAAATTTATTTGTCCAATTGATAGCTCTTAGTAAGCACCTGTTATAGCGGAGTTAAGCACATGCTATAGCGGAGTTAAGCACATGCTATATCAGAGTTAAACACATACTATAGCAAGGAAGTGGTGTCTTCCTCTCCACCGGCCCCTGTTGTTTCGGTGCTTGTTTTTCCAAATTGACAGTGCTTAACTGTTGTTAAAGCCGCAGTTAAGGGAGCTAAAAACATACCATAGCGATGATATAGCTCACAAGTGGCAGTGCTTAGCGCGTGTCCAACAAACGGGTCCGTCTCGAGGTCTGTAATTAGCCTTGGCTGGTGTTCTGGTGGGATTGGTAGAAACATACAAGCAATACCTGAGTACAGCTGTAGCAGTGTCTGACCTAGAGTACGTGTCATGCTGGCACCTAGCCGAGCCTCGTATCTCACATACAGCTTTATGATCTCTTCATCAGACATTGATTCAACCTGGTCAATTGTAAGGCCCTTCAAACCAAGGTACTGACGGGCCTGACCTCCGGCTATGACGGCAGCAAGCCTATCTCTCTTAGAAGACATATCTACGCCAGAGGTGCAACTAGGTTCCGCTCCCCCAGACTTTGTCTCCACTAAGCCAGTCGAGTCCTGTTCAAGGAGTTTATCAATAATGGTATCAGGATCCATGAATATACGTATACGCCTTCGAGCTTCAAAATACTGCACCGCTACCCAGATGAAGAAACCTAAATTGATTACTGAGGCAGCGGCTGCTATCAAGGCCAATATCACTTCAATCGACGGCATATGCAGTAGGCTGATCAGTCTTCAGCAGCAGTTTTGCGTGCTTGGTCTTTGCTAGTAGTTGGCGTACTGTGGCACGTTCCTCCTTTGTTGGAATTACATCATTTTCACGTAAGGCGTCTTCAAACGAGTCACGGTCCTTGGTGTGAAAGAGCACCATCCAGCGAGTCTGCTCACGTAAGTCCGTCAGCACAGAGTTGTACTTTTGGGTGAGGACCCAGACACTTTGTTGCGCATGGCGGCCGCTAAAGGCCAGTTCAGATAACATGTCTTTCTTCTTGGTTAGGGCCTTTGTTGCCGAACAGTCATCAATAATGTACAGGGTTGGCTCGCCCTTAAAACAATGGTAGAAAGCCCTCAGGTGGTCATGGAGCCGCTCCCCTGGATCAACCACGTACACCTCTGAATCATCCCACACCCATGACCGCGTCCGATAGGCCTCGTTGAAACGTATGGTAGGGCAGAGGATTACAATATGCTCGAAGGCACCAAAGAAGGGCCCTTCAAGTAGGTCGAGGATGAATGCGGTTTTCCCACATCCTGTCTGCCCACAAACAATTGCCGAACAGGGACAATCTGGAAATGTAAACTTAGTAGACTGCGCTGACGAACCTGCCATCTTTAATGTTAAGCTGTGCATCCATTACAATATACATATAAACGTTCAATGCACCGGCCGCCTCTGCCTTTTTCGTGATCTGTATGGTGATGCCCTCAGACGCATTCTCCACAGCCCTGCCACTACCGTGCAGCTGGTCGTCATCACTCGTCCTTAAGTCGAGCCACAGAGCATACTTAGTGGTTAGGTACTCTCCTAGGGACACGTCTGACAATGCCAAGTCTTTTGCAGCTATTGCTACACTGGGGTCTCGTTTACTCGTTGCTGCAAAGGCCTTCTTCACCTCGTCCCACTGCTGGTAGCCACGCATGCCCTGGGCATAGAGCTGATTGGGGATGCCCTCAATGGTCACCTCGACCTTCGTAATCTTTGGGTTGTAGAACGACTCTGTCTTCCTGGCGTATGAGACATTGGCTGAGTCTTCAAAGAGCAGTAGGATGCCCTTCATGCTGCGAGCCGGCACGTTCAGGTTGATGTTCCACAGTGTATCTCTTTTATTGTATACAAGCTTCCTGTGACGAAGCACACGGTCATACAGAATCGAGAGTCGACCTGTGTACTGGGTGCGTATCATGCGGGCTAACTCTGTTTGGGTAACCATGTCATACTCCAGCGAGATGCCATCAATTTTGTAGCTTGCAGCGGTGTCGCCTGTTGCGTGAATCACGCGGTTGTAGTCGTTGAACGTGAGCTCGTATTCCAGTCTGTCATTAAGCGCGCTCTGGTAGAATGGCATGTGGCTCTCGAGGAGTTCAAAATCAAGCGGAACGTAGAACCTGTTACCATACACATCGGCTACGGCCTTGTCCTCTTCCTCGGTATCAACCTTGTCTCCTGCCCCCAGTCGTATCTTAGTTGCGTTTCTATCATCTGATGTGTCAATGCCCTGGTACTGAAGGCCCTGTCTCTCCTGTGCTGTCCGCCACAAGTCGTGGTAACAGTGGTACATATCGCTGTCATCAATAGACATGACCTCATTGCCAGAAATCTTGATTGTCATTTTCTTAACCACGGCGCGACCCAAGTTTTGCACAATGCTGCGGTTAACATCAGTCGAGGTCAGCGTGATTGTAAAGGCCAGCCGTGCTGTCCCTGGAACAATGACGTCTTCTGCACCTAGATTGGGGAAGCGAACCAGCAGTTGTTGGTTCTGATCAATAGTGCTTGGATTGTTTGTAACGACTACAGATTGTCGCACGCCCTTTACCCCAAGGGGTTCGCGTATCCGGCGGTGTGGGTTTAGTTTGCGTCCGTAAGTACTCGTCATGTTGAATGTTTAATTACACTTATATCTTTAACACACAGACATGGAGTTTTTGATAACCCAGCATTTGACGACCCAGAGGAGGAAGGGGCTATGGGAGGGGATAGGAATGAGACTAGCTTTGATGATGAGGAGACTAACATGATTGACGAAACTTTAGATACGTCGTACTCGACTATGCCACCATGGGCTATTACTGAAATGCCTGCTGGGTTAACAGAAGATCAGGTGGCTTCCAAAGAAGAAACTGAAGTCTTAGTTAAGAGGTGGGAGAAGGCAGTGTCTAAGCATGGGCTGCAGGCCACTCTGGAGTTTAGATCGTCTCAACAAGGGGACCTTTGGGTTAAGTGGGACCGAGAATGGAAGCTTCTTACATGGAAGAACAATCCAAACAAATTCCTCTCTCCTAGGAGTATCCTAGATTACGGTGGTACACCGCTTGCTCGAGCTCTTGGAGTGACCGCTGAACTATCCACAGAAGCAGTAAAAGCCCTACAAGGCGTTGACGAAGCTGCTGCTAAAGCGGAAGCTGCACTTCCAAAGTTAGAAATGAGCAGCCTTGAAGCTGTGACAGAGCAAGGTGGTGTGGAAGAAACAGGATTCATAGAGGACGTTCATAACACCATCCAAGACCTAGGTACACAAACAGACAACGAACTACCACTCAGAGAGCTTATTGGGCTTGACAAGGCTATGCAGACTCAGAGGGGTGAGCTGGTCAATAACCTAGCTAAGATAACCGAGATTGAAAGGGATATAGACCGGCGGAAAGCTAAAATGGCAAGCCTGGAGGAGGAAGGGAGGGGTGATAGTCGAGCATGGAAATTCCAAGCAAATGAGCTTGCAGAGCTGCAGGACCTGCGGAGTGCCCGTATTGAGGCTGCCTCTGAAAACCGTAACCGTCTAAGGACCCAAATTAACCGCATCAGGGAAACGATCAACAGACTTCTTAACGAGGACACAACACTAGCTGAGCGTGTACGCGACCTGTTCCGGGAGCAGGGTATAACAATCGCCTCCATACTCACTGCGATTGGATTGGCAATCTCGACCCTTGTAGTTGCTTTGACGGGCGGAGGGAGCACTAGTCCAACCCCGGCACCAACGCCGACACCAGCTGATAAGCCTGGTTTAAAGGAATGGATTAAAAAACAGCTGAACTCCTTGGCAAACGTCCTGAAGGGCCTAGCCGGTAAGGCAGCAGCTGCCCTTCCAGGAATCATTGGCTCCATCGTATCATGGGTGCTTACGTCAGCTGCAAAGGTGGCTGGTTGGATGGCAGAACATGTATGGGCCGCAGTTGTGGCGGTGGGGGGGGGAGTTATCCTCCTGATACTCCGTGACTTACTACGTAGCAAACCAAAGCACAGCTAAGCCTATAGCGATTCCGCCTATAATAAGAGCGGTTTTCTCATCCTCGTGCGCCCCACGCAGACCGGTCTCGGCCATAGGGGCCGGCCCTGGAGAGGAGAGTTCCATATCTGTATCTGTATCTGGCGGAGGGTCAAAGCTTCCTCTATCTGGAACCACCTGAACCGAGTTGACATCAGCATTGCTGCCTATCTGCTGCTCCTCAGTTGCAATGGTAATCAGATTGTTGTACCCAGCAAAGTTTCCAATGGCGAGGCTCATATCAGACGGAGCCATGTACAGGCCCGTTCCAAACACATAATCAACCTTTGAGGAGGCATTCTGGAGGACGTTCTGATACCGTCGGATGGATGATGGAAATACCACTGGGGAGTTGATGGCATCCTCAACGTTAGCCTGAAATTGTTTTTGGGCATCAAAGGACGTTCCAACACCTAGTATCTCTGAGCGGGTCTGCGCCTGAGCACTAAGAATGGCCCAGACATAGGTCCGAATGCTGTCGTTAATTCGCTCAACGCCGGTCTGTGTAAAGCCCTCAGACGTGTCCAGTATGAAGGTACTCCAGGCCTCGTCTGCTTCAGGTCCCTGTGATAGATGTAGAACAGCACCCATTTTCTCCTGAAAGGATTGTAGGTTACTCGCGTGGGCAAAACCTGGCTTTGTATCCTTTTCCGCCTCAAAGGCCATCCGTGTAGGGTCATAACGAACGTTTCGACCAGCAACCTTGACGACACTCCCGTAACCATACGCATCATGTGCATATAAGATACCAAGGCCACTATTAGCTACGGTTGCCTTCTGACGCCAGTCTGTGTTTGGTTGAACACCAAAGTTAGTGCAGAGTCTGTCATATGCTCTCTTGTCATATGTATTGTTATAGGGGTCATAGGCATGATCCTGAGGTAGAGGCGCTTGCAGTTCTGCTAATAGGCGACGCACTGTGTAATAAAGGTGAAAGGTGTAGAGAGCTTTCACGAGTGGAATCCCAGCCTCGAGGTGGTCCTGGGATGACACACCGCAGCCGGCTGATGCACACCACACTGCAAAGTTTAACTGGTTCTGCCAAAACTGCATTGGATTTGTCAACCAGTCTTTTACTACTTTGTCCGCTGTTACCGGCGGCACCTTATAGTTACTGAATAGATCAGGAAACTTTGCTGTGAATGTACCACCATTGTGAACAACTTGAATTGTTTGTCGGGTTAGTTTATCTCCCACACCATATGTGGCTGGATACACCCCGCCCGCACCATATGGGGTAGCTTTTCTATTGAAACTAAAGGCTTGTTTATTCATAGTGCTATGTATCACACTCTGTCAAATGTTCAAAGCGGCGGCGCTGTGTCCCTGCAAAAACCTATTGACAACACTGCGGGCGATCTATGTGTTGGCCTAAGGTCAATCACGTATACTGTGGGCTGGTACAATCTAGAATCAGACGAGAGCATTGCATGGCGGTCAAGGAATTCAGAAGAGAGAGGATATGCTGCATTAAAACCAGGCCTCTGGAGCTTAAGCCTTCTTCAGGAGCATATTACACCATTAGGTATCGGTTTGGAGGTTGATGCTGTAAATGGGGTTATTACCCTAACAGTTCCAGACAATGTGGGTGCGCACATAACAGGCGGAGTGTTAACAATGTTGGGTCTTGACGGCTTCAGTGGGGGGTGGATACCTTCAGGTACTTACATAGGTGACCGGCCCATCAACTTTAGCATCTTTAACACAATTTATGTTCACCTCGATAAAGTCAGTACCACACACAACATGCTAGATGGTGCGCCCACTACGCTTCTTGAAGTAGTGGCTTAGAGGGTGGCTCTTTCGGTGATATTATAACCACGAACATCGCTAATCCTGTCTGTAAGCGTGTCACTAGTGGAACAGTGCATGAGTTAAAGGTTCAGTTACGCGATAATAAAGGAAGGCTATTAGATAACCACGACTTACCTGTTAGCGTTGTTCTTGAATTTACAAGATGTCAATAAAAACGAGTATTTATGGACCTAGGCAAAAACCGGCAAGCACTGTGCGTGGTGCTGACCTCTCGGAATATGCCACAAAGACCTATGTATCTATTGGTGACTCACAAAAAATAAGTGCCGTAGGGGACACAATGGAAGGGGATCTTAATATGGATGGCAATATGATCACGGGACTTCCTACGATAGGCCTTCCATCCTCTGGAGGACAAGCAATGTCATACCAAAACACAATAGATCTGGTAACTACCGCAGCCAATTCACGCGTTAGTAAACAAGGTGATGATATGTACGGAGACCTTGAAATGGGAGATAATAAAATCGTTCTGTTGGGAGACCCAATATCGCCTAAAGATGCTGCTAATAAAAAGTATGTTGATGCACAAAACAGACAGCATCGCAGGGACCTGAGAGAACACATAAACTCCCAAACGAAACATCTCATTACTATATGGGCAGAAGCAAGTGGCCCCCTTCGCAGAGGATATGAGTGGTCGTTTGGCCATGGGGCTAGGGGTCGAGACTCACAAGACTCAAGCTGTGGATATACCATGTTATGTAATGGCAAGATCATTCGTATGGGGTTGTCTTCGGGTGTTGGTGCTGATGCTGGTCCTATAGCAGTCGTTCCTGTTATTAATGGAACGAATCAAGTGGTAGGAATAAGTAAGCCTGCTAACCAACGGGCTGTTGTAATAACTTTAGACCAGCCTTTACAGCTAGAACAAGGCAACGTTATTAACTTTTATACAACCACACAAAACAGAGGGGCGACTTGGTCTGTAGCTTCACTCCTAATTGAACTTAATATATAGACTTATGTATGCAAAGACAGTATGAAAAACAACAAGATCAGTCTTAAGAAGCAATACCTAAGAGAAAGATATTGAAAAATATGGTGCTATGTACAAAAAAAAATATAGATGTGCAGTAAACTCAGTGGACGCTGTAGACACTGCTTTAGTTTGCTGTGGGTATGTGTCTTGGCGCAAGTGGTGCAGGTGTAATGTCTACAATAGTTGCCATTCCTATTGCCACAGTGTTGGGTGCTACTGGAGCCGCTTGTGGGCTACTTGTAATTGCTGGAAAATTCATCAGTAGGCGGCTGACCATTAAGTTAAAAAAGCATGATAAGATCCGCATTCTCGCTCAGAGCAAATTGAATACCATTGCTGACATTGTATCGGCGGCGCTTGAAGATGGGTATATCTCAGATGATGAGTTTAAGCTCGTTTCGGTCGAGATCATGAAATATAGTCAAATGAAAAGTGACATTAAAGCAAAATGTTTGAAAGCGGCAGAATCGCCCCCTAGACCTGCTAAGGTATTACCCTGACAGTCCATTTGAAGAGTGGGGGTTGCTAGATATAATGGAGGCGTCGATAAAATCTTTCTGCAACGATCATACTGTAGTCAAACAAAATACGGACCAGTGGGAGACCACGAGGAAGGGCTGCGTTGGAGGAAGTGACTACTCCTCTATCATAGGGCAAAACTACTTCAGCAGCTATAGCAAGAAGCTGACGGAAAAAACTAGCAACGAGGGTGTTCGCTTTAGCACACCCTGCCTCTGGGGTACGACTTTTGAGGAGGTTGCAATTGCGGTATTGGAGAAGGTGTACGACACCAAGGTCTACGGAAATAATATCTATATTGATGGCGGCGCGACGGCCTACTCTCCGGATGGCTTTTGTGTGCTCCCGATCCGGCGGGCTGAAGTGGATGCTGTCTGTCTGGGGCATCCTGAGGAGGTTGTGCTGCTCGAGATAAAGTGCCCCTACACTAGGAGTCCTGGGAGGGTGATTCCGAATATGTATAAGCCTCAGGTTCTGTTGGGGTTGCACCACAGTCCGGTGGCAACCATCGGGGGAGGACCTGGGGAGAGCTGAGACGTATAACCAGGTGTATCACAAGGATCAGAAGAAGTATAAGGAGACGGTGGCTGGGGGTGGGCGGGGGTGGAGGGGCTTGAAGACGGTGACTATAGTGCGAACGGGGGTTTAATAGTTGTCTGGGCTTGGAACAGGAGCATCACGGTCCTTGGTTGGGAAGACCGAGTGGGACCACAGAGAGGCCGACGGGGGCTTTCTACTGCTGGAAGCTCTTTGCGATGAGATTGATAACCGCTCGTCCCGATCCCAACTTTATCGAGAAGAACGACGCTAAGGTTGCCCAGTTTTACAGGACCTCAACCGTGTGAAAAAATGGAACTTACAGCGACGGTCGCATCAGTCAACCTCTTTTCCCACTGATGGGCCTATACTTAGCACTGGGGGGGAGCTCAAGTGTGGGGGGGGGGGGAGAGCGGTTCGCTGGCTCAAGTCAGCCTGTGTGTGTGTGTTTTCTGGGTTCTGTATTAGATTGCTGGGTACCCCCAGTCGTCACGCCCCATTCCCGGGTTATCTAGTCAACCTTTTGTAACGCACGAATGAACACATGTGCACACCAACTTTTACAAGTGAAACACATGATCGCACAGCAACAGAAAACACAAATCGCTCATAATAGATCTTTGAATACTCCTCCAATTCGTGCAAGACCTTGAGCCGTTGGGAATAAATGAAATAGTGATCAACTTTTCATTGATAAAGATTGTTATTGTCTTTATCTTCTACTAATGCCTCGGTCACGTGAGACTTACGGGCAGTCTACGGGACCCGTAGAGCCCATGGCCAAAAGTTGAACCCCGAAGGAGGCCAGCAGGCAGTCGTGCGGGGCCCGCATGGTGTTCTAACGGGTGCTCTTCAGGCCCGCAGGTCGTTTTGTCCCCTTGGTCGTTTGGTCCCACTGGCCCCGTGCGGGCCCCGTACGACTCATTACGATCATTTTGTTGCGTACTTGTGGCGTGTATTTAATCGCCAATGTTTTGAACCAGGCAAGCAATCAGGGCTCATCCTTCCAACATGGCACCAAAGAAGGTGAAATCGACACCCCCAAAAAGGAAGCACAACGAAGAGACAGAAGAGCGAGAGGAAGAAGCCGAGGTGAACTTCGACCCCGAGCAGCCATCGGACGAAGACGATTTCAGCAGGGCCAATAAAGTCCCTCGATTGTGTACTGACGTGGAAAACAAAATAGTCGAGTTTATTGAGGCAAACCCTTGTTTCTACGACAAATCACGTCAGGAATTTAGAGATAAAGCGAAAAAAGACCATGCTCTGGAGACTCTATCCACGGAGGTTGGGCTCACGGGTGAGCGTTAATTTCATGTTCATAATAATAATCCATCGTTATTCTGTCCGTTTGTTTGTTGGTTTCTTTCTTTCTTAGCAAGATAAATAAAAAAAGTTACGGACATATTTGAAAATTTCCTTATAGATAATTGTTTTATATATTTACTTACGTCTTGAGAAAAGCAACAATTGATTAGATTTCTGGTGATCTTCTTCAAAGATCAACACAGCCGAACACCGCAGATCATTTCATTCTTAATGGACAACCGGAATTGTAGCTTTTATCAATTGGAACATATAATTGCATACATTTTTATAGTAAAATATCCATAGCTTTTAATTTCCGTTGTTATCAAAGTGTGGAGGGGTTAGTTATTTATGGGCTCCCCAGTTACTTATTTTAAACTACATTTTGAAATATCACAAATGCAATTTAAATAATGTTTCACTTAAAGTCTATGCATTAATGATTATTTTTTCTAATGTTTTCTTCAGGTAAGCAGATATTAGTATGGTATGCCACCCAGAGAACGGCGCTAGGTAAGCTTCTCAGGAAGAAGAGTGGGCAGGCTTCCCCCCGCCATTCTGCGCGCCAACAGTGGCTGCTAAGCAGGCTGGAATTCCTGAAGGCACACATTGTACCCAGGAACAGAACAACACGGCTTGGTGTGGTAAGCAACTGAAGAAATTGTCGTTTTATCCGATTTTTAATCACAAGGACAGTGTACAATGAATTAAAAATCATGTGACGTTGAAGTTTAATCAAATTTTCTTGCTCATACAGATCCCCGGCTCCTCTCATCAAGTGGAAAGCGACGAGAGTGATGGGTATGCTGCCGACGCGAGGTTACAGGACTCAGATCAGCCTGGGACATTCGGGTGGCAGCCCGTGGCGTCGTCGCAGCCCGTGGGGTCGCTACAGCATGAGGGGTCGTCGCAGCCCGGCACTTGTCAGGGTCCCTCAAAGCCTGTAGCGAAGAGGCCCTTGAAGTTGAAGAGCAAGAAGAAGCGGGCAGTCGACGAGGCGCTCATCGCGTATCTTCAAAGGTCCCCGCGTCGAAAGCAGGTAATCAACACATTGTAAAATATAAAGAATTTCTTTGTTGTAAGATTGCGTTTATAATAGTTAATTTATGAAAAAAAAAAATCTTATATAAACAGTGACTATTGCGATGAGTTACAGGTAAACGAGGCGTTAGCTGCAAGCCCTGCGTCAGAGCGTTTCCTTTGGGGACAATGGATGTTGTCGGCTATGAGCGGCGTGTCCGAGCCGACGTGGCAAGCCTTCCGCCAGGACACCTTCGCCCTCGTTGCCCGGTACTTAGAGCTAGAGCAGAAGCAGGGTGGAGGACGACAGCTGCCTCCTCCGCCGTACCAACAGCAGCACTAGACATCTACCCGGGGATTCAACCGTGTACAAAATACCAATACCGTGTGGAACTATATGGGACTGTTTAGTATAGAGGTCAGGACTTAAATTGATATATAGGACTTTGCTCATGACTGTTTACATTTTGATCAAATAGAATGATATAGAGCGTTTTGCTCCACTTTATTTGAGTGTACAGTGTTATTTACCACATGTTACGTGCGTCTATTTACATAATTACGCATGGTGTCGTTGTTTGCAATAAATATTTATTCAATGAGGATATTCGGGGTTATTTTTTATTTTCTATGAAATAAGTATTATAAACAAAGAAGACGATTTAATCATTAAAAACAAGCATAGAGTACATAATATGAATTAAAGTTATTCAATAATACTAAGGAATTACAATAACTGAACTATGACCACTTTAAATAAAAAGGCACACTTGTCAGAATTAATAAGACACTTTAAAAAGAGTATATGAACAATATGTATGCCAACTCATGTAAAAACAATAATATTATGACCAAAGGGTTACTGTGTTTGAGTCGGGGATGGTGATTACGGATGAGAGATTAGTCTGGTTGACTCTGGCACTGTAGGTATTCGTAGCCGCTTGTAGTTAATACTAGAGACTTGACTTAACTTCCATTTGAGATTTATTCGTCTCCGCTGACTGGCACGCTCTTTCTTGGTATTTTATCTGCGTGTCTCTCTATGTGTCTCGGCGTCCGGTTTCCGTATGTTCTCTTATATTTTGTGCGTCTGATGCTGTCGTATTTATAGTGAAAAATGGGGGTGGCGTGATGTGGTGAGCTGTGATTGGCTAATCGGGTGCTTGGGGTCATTCGGACTGACTTGCAATTATCAAGAGCTTTTAATTGGAGATCAAACAGGTCTATGTTAAAGGGAAATGCTACAGTTCACTGCTGCGCCACCCAGCGACCGTCGCGTAACTGCGCGTCCTTTGGCGCGAACCTCATTTGACGCGTTGTGCGTATTTTCGCGCCCGGTGCGCCCGCGTCTGCGCTGCAACAAGTTGACTTCTAAGTAATTTTTGCACGCATAGCGACGAATTATTTCTGTTGAGTTTAGATTCATGTCACACCTCATGAACGACACAATCCAAGCTGTTCAAATAAAAATGACTTTTTTATGGAGGTTTTGAATATTGTAATAGACCACACTCACGGGATACAAAAACAAATCCATTGTGGTTACCCATAGACTTCGATGACCTATCATTTTTTAAAATTCTGCTCATAGTACATATATCACTGCACCATATTACCAAGTTTTCTTCAAAAGTCAATATCAAAATTTTTTTATGGAGGTTTGAATAATGTAATAGACCGCACTTACGGGATACAATAGAAAATCCATTGTGGCTTCCCATAGACTACACTGACCTATCATTTTTTAAATTCTATGCATAGTACATATATCACACCATATTACCAAGTTTACTTCAAAAGTCAGTGGTCAAATTTTTTTTTATGGAGGTATGAATATTGTAATAGACCGCACTCACGGGATACAACAGAAAATCCATTGTGGCTTCCCATAGACTACACGGACCTATCATTTTTTTTTAAATTCTGTTCATAGTACATATATCACTGCACCATATTACCATATTATGGAGGTTTGAATATTGTTATGGGAATTGACGGGATTCTAATGTTTACATCTAAGGTTTGTGCTTGCTAAACTATATAATTTGCTAAACTATATAGTTTGGAAACTGACCCGTTCGGAACATTAACTTAAAAGGATTATAAAGGTTTATGTAAATTGGACAACAATTAATCTGGTACGAGTGAAAAGGGGTGAATTTCATTAGCCTAAATTGGTTTAGTTTTCATGTCTCGAGTGTCCGAAAGGTTGTTAATCTAGCTTTAACTTTTGGGAGGGATGGAGAGGTGGTGGGTGTATGTGTTCGTAAATGTATGCGTGTATGTATGCGTTTGTTAGGGGGGGGGGTTAAAATATACTATATAATCATTGGGAGAGATTTATCAACGTGACTCCCACTCAAGCTCCTTCAACAGTGTGGCATACTGGCCAAACAGGCTGCGTTGCTAGATCCACGGACGTCCTAACGAATACGAAAAGAATAAAAAAAAAAAACTTGCTTTCTCGAGGAAAGTCCTATAATAATGGCCGCCGCACATGCATGTCAAGTTAAGTTAATCGGTGGGAACGGAATAGTATACCGTGCGCTAGTCATGTCCCCTATATATATGTATGTCTGTCTGTCTGTGTCTGTCTGTCTGTCTGTCTGTCTGTCTGTATGTATGTATGTATGTATGTATGTATGTATGTATGTATGTATGTATGTATGTATGTATGTATGTATGTATGTATGTATGTATGTATGTATATGTATGTATGTGTGTATGTATGTATGTATGTACGTACGTACGTACGTATGTATGTATGTATGTATGTATGTATGTATGTATGTATGATATGTATGTATGTATGTATGTATGTATGTATGTATGTATGTATGTATATATGTATGTATGTATGTATGTATATGTGTATATGTATATATGTATATGTGTATGTATGTATGTATGTATGTATATGTATGTACATACGTACGTACGTACGTATGTATGTGTGTGTATATATATATGTATATATGTATATATGTGTATATCTATATATATTGTATATATATATATATATATATATATCTATATATATATATATATCTATATATATATCTATATATATATATATATATATATATATATATATATACATCTGCAGATGGGTCTGACCCGTTTACAAATCCACAGATGGGTCGCCTGAAAACGGCCCATCTGCAGATGGTTCTGACCCAATTGCGGATCAGTGTTTCATCGTAATTATACAATGGATTTTAATATATTCCTACTTTGTGCTATAATACGATCAAACCAAAAACTCAGTGGCATAGTCGTTATGCCAAATCCCATACGTAACTTTGTAAACATAAGATTTAAAAGAAAATCATCCGCAAATGGTTTTGACTCAACTCCAGATAAGGAACTCATTACAAAAAATTTAACTGATTTTTATTCATTTCCGTTGTGTGCAACATAATATACGAAAATTTGTGCCGCAGTTCCAAATTCTAAGCAACACAGAGAAAACACAATATAGAAAAAAATAATCTGCAGATGGTTCTGACCTATATCCAGATGGGTCAGAACCATCTGCAAATGGATCACATCCATCTGCAAACGGAAGAGAACCATCTGCATATGCTTCTGACCATTTCTGAGGATGGATAAGACCCAACTTCAAAAAAGTATCACATAATGATTATTTTTATCGACATTTATTAATTTTTTTGTGTGCCACAAAACCCAAAAAAATTCTGTGCAACCCTCATCCAGAGAAGAAAGCAATTGTGTCAAATATCTTTAAATGGGTCAGAACCATCATGGGCCGTTTTCAGTCCATCAAGAGATCTGCAGATGGGCGACCCATCTATGGATTTGTAAATGGGTCAGACCCATCTGCAGATGGGTCAGATCGGCAAATGGTTCTCTACATATATACTTGGCGCTCGAAAGCTTGACATCGGAAATATTGGCAAGCCATATAATGATAGCCATTCATCAACATGAGACGTCTAACAAATATCGCGAATACCTTTCACATCTAGCAGTCTACTGTGTAGAAACTACTAATGTGTTGTCGGTGACCCTGCTGTAGAATGCGGCAGGAATGCTGGTTATAAATGCACCATCTCGGGACTTTCAATTGCCAAGCCACATATTATACGCAGTTACTGTATGCTTGAGGTGCATTTGTCAGCTTTGTTAATGGATTGAGCTGGCAGTGTGTATACGCCTTCAGGCGAACACTGCTTCTTCATTGTCCTCCTCCATCTATTCTTCCTATACGACCAGACAAAGCGCACACGGAATCAACTAAACTATCCCCAATGCAGTTAACAGCAACAGAGATCCCACATGCTAGACGTCTCATGTTGATGAATGGCTATCATTATATGAAGAGATGTCGCTTAGTGGAGAATGGACCATGACGGTGACAAACCAGTATGGAACGTTGGTATAGACCACAAGTGCTCGGTCCCCGAACGCTTCCTAGCTAGGAGCCGCTTCCGAGCGCCAAGCCTATTTCTATATTTAACAAGTTGTTATATATAGATACTCGTCACCCGGAAACGGGTCGGCGTTCGGAAGCTTGGCATCGGGAATCGAGCTACCTGTGGTGGAGACTAACAGGATACTCGTTCATGATATGAAATTATAACAAATGATTCCGCGTGTGGACGTGAATTAATCGACGTTCAGGTCAGTGATACAGCAGGATAATGCACGCAATGGCGCGTGTAATTACATCATCGAGTTCTTCGAATTCGGTATACTGAGGTACGGAGTCAAGTGAGTTTTTCAGTGGCAAACCGGACCTCATGACAACGCACGCGGCCCTTATATACTGCAATATCCGGTTGCAATACCAGCGGCGGTCTGGACAACAGGTACTCGAGTCATAAAACGCCCGTCCTCTTTGGGCATACACAGGCAAGGGTCGGGTTGCTGTAGGAGCATGCGCAGTGGTGTGAGGGGAGATAGTGGGTTATCGTTTCACTCTCAATGTCGGGGTATCAGAAGTAAACATCGAAATCACACGATGCAGTAAACACATTCATTTGAAAGTATACCTATGAGGACGATTCACCTGAATGGTTCCAGCCATAAGGAAACTTAACGATAAAAGCAACACCGACCCTTTGTGCTAAGTCAACGTGATGTGACTCAAAAATAGCGTACTGACGTAACCTCAATGATTTATCTTCGTGCTGTCGCCGGTCGCTTGTTTCTGTCGAGCTAGGACCCATAAATGAAAATATAACTAACATAGAATCTCGGTTCACCGCATATAACCAGTCGGTTATTCCCCTTTGATAGTTCTTCCGTGTCTATGTCAGCGTGTCACATGACTGTGGAACAGAGCAGCTCTGGTTACGGGCACAGGGCCATGCAGTACTAAGCGTATGGCCATATGCACGTAACCGGAGCTGCTGAGTTTCTTTGATGTGATGTCATCATAATAAAAAGCCTGGATAATGGAGATGAAGTGAGCATCCTCGAGCTTACATCACCCCCTATGGTGACGCGTGTTAGGTCGATTACTGCGTTACAGGAGGTGGGCGACTGGCGTGACGAGGCATAGTAAACCACCCAATGCATTGCATATTCCGCTGATAGACTGCCCTGTGTATAAGGAAAGGTTAATAACCATACGTCTGGATAAAGAGAAGTCTTATTTCAGCGGAGGTCCCGGACTTAAGATGAAATGGTCACGGAGAGCTTATAGGGGGCGGAAGGTGGTGGGTGTGGTAACCAATTGATTACCCTAACAACCGTTATTGGAGAAATGGTTACTTAATGTGTTGCCATGCAAACATTTCATATGCCTTCTTTGTATGGCACCAATAAATTTATAGCCTACATCAGAATATTTAGGTGGGAGCGGGATGGGGGCCTAACACAAAGTTGGGTAGGGGTGGGACTGGAGGGCTGGTGGCGCTCTCTCCCTTGACCGACAGGATATCGGAAAAAAACCCATGCTGTACGTAATTCCTTATTTCGTTTCACGCATTCAAGTGACAAACATGGAAAAAAGATCGGTTAAATCGACAAGACAGTCGACGTTATATATTTAACGAGAAAATGGCGCGATGTTCGGGACACAACGATGTACTTTTAGAGACAACACATACATTTTCAATATGATGACACATAGGAGCTATTTTCGTTGCCGTCATGTGTTACGGCTGGATGGTACTAGCATTACCAGTGGTTTCCAAAAAACGCCAAGCTCAACAGGACGTCAATACAGTGAAATGACACGCCCGCGCAGGGCTACGAAAAGCCCCAAATAGTATAGCTTGTTATAGTTTTTCCTGGTAGCTATATGATGGCGTGGTGTGCATTGCAACTGCTGATAAAGCTCAAATGACTACTCTCTGGTCTACTTATTTACTCAGAACTGAATATCAAGCCTTTTCAAATGCCAGGATATGATTTTGTTTTCAAATGCCTAATATCAAACTACTCCAAATTGAAAAAGAACTTACAGTATTTTTCTGAAGGAGAGAGCGGTGGTTCACGGGGTATACATGTTAGCTGTCACACATGAAATCTGCACCCCAAGCGCCTATTCGCCGGTAACTTTATGTAGTCTGGTTCTGTCTGGTTCTCATCTGTTGTTGGCTATTCAGAGTTGGTTGAGGGAGTTGAACTGTGACCGTTACCCGCCATAATTTGGGAAAAAACTCACCTTCACCATGAGAGACGTCGACAAATAACGGAGGATCCCCTTATGGTACCCGGCCCTTTCCAACACAGAAATAATGATAATACCCAATTGTTGATCGAATGGAAAATGTCCTGCGGTAAAATGGGTACCTAAAGGATAACTTTCTGTTATCAGATTTTTCTGTAGGGCAATTTGCCTTTTAGAATGAAGTGAGAGGCGTTCAACAGGGTCACTGGTACGTTATGACCACTTTGGTCAGACGCCATGACTACACCAGAATAGCATCGAGGTCAGGTCAGTTACTTATTAGTATGCAAACATAAAAACTATTATCAGACCATATAGCTATGCTTAGAGTACTAGCTGTGCAGTGAATATGCTAATGCGTGAAACACATACCTGTCTTCAGGTGGTTTTACCATAAAATCAACAAAACCACATGAGACTGTTAATCTCATGTCTCTGCACCTTGCGGCTCATATCTAAGTTGTGGAGTATTCTGATTGAGGCAACACCCCCCCCCCCCTGAATAGATAATACAATTACATGTCATTATATGATAGAAGCTCACAAGTAGCGTGCTCACCTATCAGGCTGAGGCACGGGTCAGCCCTATTGGAGGAGCTACAAGTTCTTCCATTCTATCACGAAAGACAGCTACACATCATCAGAATGATAGACGTGATGAATGATAGACGAACACCCTAAAAATGAAAAGTGAAGTCTTTTGGTAGGCCTGATGTTTAATGTGGAGACTATAAGCTTGGCCCTTACCAGCAATACTTCTTGAGGTAAGACTGTATTCTCATAAATGTCTGATAAGGTAAAGGTTATTTGTACTATATTACCGCAAGTCTGTATTATAAATGCTGTTAGCCTACAAACAACCTCCCTGGTACAAAACTGTCCTGTATCAATCAACATATACGACACTAAATCACTTAAACGAAATGATACGCATTTTATTCAAGAACCACGATGCACAGAAAGTGATAGCAGCATCATCATCATCATCATCAACAACAACACCTCACATGTTACCCTTCCCAGGAAGAGGGCTCCAGAAATGTTACAATGAACCAATATGCAGCTTTCCTGGGAAGAAACTGGTCCAACACAAGCCAGCTATTGTCCACAGCACAATATGGCTGACAAGAGCATAACGGGAACGGCTCAGGTGACACAAGCCAGTTTGAACAGCACACCAAAAAGTGAGGCTTGGCTTATGTGGAGTAAAGGGCACTTCTAACTTTCTTCAGGTGAAAAGCTATCCAGTTCATACAAATGGAGCTTTGCCTTTAAAACCAACACAGAATAAGAACAATAGAAGAAAGGAGCACTATTCATCCTCTCCAGATGTGGCACACACAACGCCCAGGTCATCATCAGTACAGCCAGGGTCTGTCTTGATATGCACTGTCTCACCCGTATCCGTGGAGATGACCTGGATTCCATCCTGCTGTGCCATGGAGACTGCCACATGGATACCGTCAGAACTCTCCCCTCCCAGTTGCTAAGAGAAAGAGATGTGAGAAAGATCATTAGGTAGATCAAATAATCCAATAAGGGACACACATCGGACATCAGTATCCTCCTGACAAATAAAATAACACCAAACATCCACTATAGGTATAATCACCACATTCTCTAGAGTTTTGACCTCTCGGCCAGAAGCGGTATGCAGTAACTGGGTGACTTATAGGTGTATGTGATCATTAAGTTGTTCTAGTTGACCTACCATGACCTGGTCTCCCTGCAGTATCTGTATCTGGTGTGTATGTTGGAGCTGGGCTACCTGTTCTGGCGTGGCATGCAGTACTTGGATGTGTCCCCCAGCACTCTGTATGAGCTCGGCAGCAGTTGTAGCCTGCATCACCCCAGCGTGCTGCAGGTCCACCTCCTGCGACATCACACAGGGTGGGTAAGGAGTGCAACACCATAAGGTGGTAAACAGGACCATTATAAAGCACATAGATGGCAAACACGCAGTCATGTAAAACGCACAACTGTATGACAGCATCCCCACATAGTGGAATAGTGTCACGACACACAGCTGTAATGACAGCATCCCCACATAGTGCGACAGTGTCATGACACAGCTGTAATGACAGCTTCCCCACATAGTGGA
Source organism: Urechis unicinctus (assembly GCA_034190875.2). NCBI lineage: Eukaryota > Metazoa > Annelida > Polychaeta > Xenopneusta > Urechidae > Urechis > Urechis unicinctus. Next base: position 42,550,358 of record CM067342.1, read on the forward strand.
ACAGTGTCACGACACACAGCTGTAATGACAGAATCCCCACATAGTGGAACAGTGTCACGACACACAGTGTTACAACCAAAGACATGTACACAGAGGAAGGCAAAATAATAAACAACAACAAACACAGGTTTCAAAGCCTGGAAATTAGTGTGAATACAGCACAGAGAAACATTCAGTTTGTTACTATGTAATGGTCACAACTAATCTTCTCTATCAATAAATAAATTATCTGATTAAAAATGATGTCAATATATAATACATATATGCGATGATGATTGGATATATGGTGTAATGAGGTTCAAGTTGGCCACAATCTGCAACACTTCTTACAAACACACCCCTCTCCTGGTAATAGCAATAGTCACCTACTTGGCTTAACTTGTTCACATGGGCAGTAGCAACCAATATCATATCAATATTGTTCTCAGGCAAACATTTGTATTGATTTCAGCCCAATTTTTGCTGACATTAAGTGTCTTATCATTGAGAATGAAGATTAGGAGTCTGCTTTGAGTGTAGCATGAGGTAGGAAGACTAGACCTAGAACACAGCGACTTACACAGGGGCTGACGCAGCACGTACCTCGTGTATCTGAAGCTCCGCAGCATCTTCATGGTTCATCGAGTCCTCCGATGCAGACCCCATCTCTCCCAGGTGACTACCATTGTACTCACTCACGCCATCTCCCAACACATGGACATAAGTAGGGGGAGCTTTGCCGCGGAAAGCTTTAACCGTCAGCGGCATGCCACGTACCTTGCGGCGGAATGCCGTGCGGCACTTGGAGTCTATGTTCTGTTTAATGCGGTGCCAGTCTTGTTCTGTGATGCCAAAGCGGTGAATGAGATGACCTGTGTCACAGACACATCTGCATAGGTTATATTGACTCAACAGCTCAGGCATTTCCAGAGAGAACCATAGCTCTGGACCAGCACATATCCTCACAAACACTGATTTTCATCATCATTATCGAGTGGGGTTTGACATTCCAAACAGCAGTTTGAAAACTGCCTATGTAATTACCACAACTGATTGAGTAATACCAATGCAACCCTCCCAGGGAACAACTATTCCTACTTTTTGAGAAGGGCTACCAGGATACAATATGCTACCACATCAGGGCACGAAATTGGCAAATATGTTAATTGGCCCTCCATTTTTTTTCAACTGGCCCTTCGACAAAATGAACTGGCCCTGCCAGTATTTAACTGGTCCTCTCAATGGTCTTGTTATTCACAATGCCAAAAATGAAGTGAAAAAGCTGAGTTCATCACCGTCGCATTTAGGTAAAGGTTTGACAAACTTGTCCATTGTTAAACTTGGGAAGAGTAACGCCGGGAAAATTCGACACTCATATGCAGTGTGCACGTGACATAGACTGACCAATAAAAACGAGTTATACGATCTCATTGATAATCGTGTGTTTTCGTCAATACGGAAATAACCGAAGTACTCTGGACGAAAGCTGAGGTCAAGTCAATTGGGTCAGTTCACAATTTCAAACGATCGCGCGATTGTCAACATGTTTATCTTTTGAGGTCGAGCATGGTTACAGAATAGTTATCGGCCTGGCGGACCGACTACTTTGACTAATGAGTCGGCGGAATAAACATTTAGTCGGCGCGCGCCGACTAGAAATAGCCAATTTCGTGCCCTGCACATTTAGAGCCAGATACACCATATTAGACAGAAATAAAATCTCATGACATCATAGTCTGGTGTATTAAAACAGAGAACCCATAACAGGCTTTTTCACAACATTCCCAGCCAAATGGAGTTGAATATTGATGAATTTTCCCCAAACAAACATTGAGTTGAATTATGTAAATAAGTGTGAGGGCAATAGAAGTATATGTGCCAGTCTTACATCTTATGCCATAGACCATAAGGGGGTCTAACTGTTTCTTGCCATGCTTGCCCATACCAGATAGGTTAGAACAAGCCTGTGTGTCCCTGTCAAAGAGGTAGTCCAGGAGAGATAATGCCATCTTCTCAGCGGTACGGCAGTTGGAATGGATGTGCAGCAGATCACTGAAGCATAGCATAAACAGCACGGAATGAGCTGAGAACTGGTGGTGGGATCAAAGAGATCATGAGAAATGGCTGAGGGCTGGTGGTGGGATCAAAGAGATCATGAGATATGGCTGAGGGCTGGTGGTGGGATCAAAGAGATCATGAGACATGGCTGAGGGGTGGTGGTGGGATCAAAGAGATCATACAAGACATCTGCAAATCAACAAGGGCCCTGTGCCAATGTTGTCACATACAAACCAACTATGGGATCGAAAATGAAAACTGATGTGAAGGTGATGAATGAGGACAAGTGACATAAGGACAGTACCCCCAGGAGCCCTCAACCACTTGGCCTCAACCTGCCACCGGGTGTTTTGCGTGCACAAAGAGGCCCAATGATTGTAACCCCCATGAGGCAGGTTTGTAGGGAGCTTACCTTGGTGTGATTGGGGCACGCACCCTCATTTCAGGGTTGGTCTCATCACCCAGCCAGGTGCCTGTGGGAAAGTCATCTGCAACCCACAGAGTTCATGCCAACAGGTTAATATAAGCGCGGACCACCAAAACAGTAGCTAGATAACTACCAAATAAAAGCCAAGGATTTGGGACACAGTGGTATCTGATCCATGTAATCACCTTCTGAGTTTAAGGTGATTAGAGTAACATTGGGTCCTAAAGCTTGGATGCCTTGATCAATGCCTGATGGGGATGAACCAAGCCCATTGGGAACTGCCAACACAAATGGTCAAGTCAAAACAAGACAGAATAACATGTAAAAGGAATAAGTTGCCTTGAGAAAATTAGATAAACCTCATTGTTTTGAGCCAAAAATAAAACATTGTTTAAATCAATGACAACCAGCCATGTACCTACCTTTCTCCTGCGGTAGCCCCACGATCACTGCGCTGGATCGGCGTCCACCAGGCGTTGGACTGCAAACAAACAACCACCACACATATACCATCCCCAGCCTCAATTTCAAGTATGATATCATCGTTCTTTCAAGTCAATGGAAGACATCAGTGGTCTAGCCAGTGGTTCTTCCCAAACGGCCAGTCCATTCCTTCCCACCCCACACCGTCTTGTCAAACCCCTCCAACCCCAATGGAAATGTGTACTGTGTTAAATCTCAATTGGACTAGCCATCAACTGCAAAGGGTGTTGTACATTGTATACACTCTGCCCATTCTAAAACGCAAAGGCAAGTTCAGTGTGGCGAGCTAACACAAAGTGTGAAACGCTTTGACCGTCGCTCAATCTATCGCGACATGGCATGTCAGCGACCAAGTGCATGAAGGCCCATGTTGCAGCACTTTTACAAAATCCTTAAATGATGGTTCCTGATTGTGACACTAGGCGCTGTTTTTACAAGCCGATGCTTGATTACAGTAACGAAGTGTTGGCAGAAATTTACACTAAGAATCTCATGAAGTGTTGCAAGAAATGAAACTAAATTAAGATTTATGAGCTTTATGCTAGAACCAACAGTGTTGCAATATTGTCGGCTTATGACAAAAGCGATACCACACCTTACACGAGTTGAAAAAGTGCTGCATAATAGACATTTACAAACAATTGTCCAATTTCACCTCAAAAAATTATGAAGTTGATAAAACCCCATGGGCCATAAGAAGCTTGATCTTGGCCGTAGTCAAGCGACCATCTTGGCCATATGGAGTGACCAGTCTTGCATTGCTGTTGTTCATACAACCATAGCTTAATTTGTTGAATGTGGGATGGGAGGCATACCTTTTGCCAGGGGACTGAGCCCCTGATTGGTCTAAGACTGTGACGCCCGTCCTTGATGAAATGAGCTCCACCTTCTGTTCCAGGTACTTGGTTCGCAATACCACTGTCTCTAGCTTGTTTTCAATGGCATCGAGGCGTAGACATATAGCTTTGTTGATGCTGAATAAGATAGACTGCAACCAATATTGATAGCATGATGAAATGAATTCCCACAATCTCACCAGATGCTATATAGACAGCTTTACCGTATGGCACAAATTACATAAATCTAGTCTCGTTTGACTAAGCAGAATGGTAGGCTGAACAAGATGATATTTGCCATTGGCTTTATTACCTTGATACTCTGGTTCTGATCCACATTGACATCAAAGTCGTCAGTCCTAGCGCGCTTTGTGGCCGGTTCGGATACGCAAGGTGTTGCCAGCAAACTGCCATCATCAGAACTGAAGCTCTGACATACATCATCTGTTACAAACACACATATATATATAAAGCCCACCTCATTAGAGACCCATCTGGAATAATCGAGAATCAAAAACTCTGGAAGGTGTTAATGGTTGCTTTAACATAAAAATTGATGTTATTTTTCAATGAGATGACGGAGAGTCTCATATGGGTGCAATGATGGAGTCGAAATCCTCTAAAGGCTAAAAGGTATCAGATAGTTCACTTAGATTAATTATGTGGAAAAAATGGAGATAGAGAATCAACCAACCTTCTAAATAATGGAGCTTACCATTGGGCTGTATGACAACTTGAACAGTCTCGCCCATTTGTTTGTCACCGAGGCCATCCAACACCACAGTGTCCCCCTCCCCAGTGGAGGCCACACTGATGAGTGAAGTCATCTCATAAGACATCAACTCACTGGAGAAAAAAAAGATCCAGTTTTATGTGAAAAGTTGTGACCACTGAATAATGTGGATAATAGTGGGATCAAAGTTTTTATTTGCTGTTATTTTTGTATGCGATTCCAATAACTATTGAGAAGTTAACAGGAAGGGGACGGCCGCCGATTGAAGTGATGCACGTCGATGAAGTATAACCCTTAGATCAAAGTGACTTTTACAATGCTGAACTCATTGCACCAGCAAATCAACCCATCTGTTATAATATACTCTTCGGCGCATATGTTGACATGTTTTTTCGATTATTGAGAGGTATAAACACAAGGAGCCATCTCCAAAATTGCAAACGCACGTTGTAGAGAAAACAAACAACCATTTAATCAAAGGGATTAAATTTATGCACGAAAGCGTCACCAGATGCGGGATCCTTACTTACTATAATTTCTGGAAATCTAGCTAATTACCGGTCGGAGTTGGGACTACTTTTTATCTTGAATGCGAGGACTTTAATCTGTAACTTTACCAACCTAAATCAAAATCTACCATCCTATTACCCAGATATCATTCCTTATAATGAGGCAGCATCTTAAAACCAATGACTCGATATCACCCATTAGCAGTACAACAACTGGATTCATGGAGATATGTTTTCATCTTTTGTTGTTAGGTAATATAATCATTGAAATATAACGAATAATTAAGTTCAATGTGCCCTGGGATATAAAGTGACCAGGCAACACTTCATTTAGGTGATACCCTTTACCTCTACTCTACGAATATATACATGAACATGTGTATTATATATATATATATACATATATTGGTCTACAACAGCACCTTTCCAGGAGGGTTCTGCTGCTTAGCTGTTTCAGTTTTCAGGAGGTCAGCTTCAAGGCCAGACATTCCTTCAAGACCACAATTTGAATCAATGGCAGTATGTGTGTGTGTGTTACACATATATATATGTATAAATACAAACATACATACATTAGTAGGCACTGTCAATGGACTTGTCCATCTGGGCCAGGGATTCAGAGGGCAGGAATGGTTAGTGTTAGAATAGCTATGTAAAACTTTGAGCACCCCTTCAGTAGATCTGATGTATTGGCCCTGAGGGAGGCAGCCTCCAGGCCAGAGAAATCGGTATAAAGAGGAACGCAGTACCCGAAATTGTCAGATGAATGGGAAGGTGACCTGCATTTTCTCCTCTCTGCCTCCGAGAGAGCGCTCCAACCCTGCTCTAAGCCTCCCTCACGGGAGTGAAGACCAAGTGGCCGCTGACACCAGAGTGAAGTTCATGGCTCCTCACACAGTCTATTAGAATAGTCAGCTATTCAAAATGTGAATCACATGTGAGTCAGTTTATACTAGATTTATACCTTATAACTTTCCAACCTAGTTGCCTTTTCATCTCCTTTATTTATCATCATAACAAGTCTGTTTCCATCTGACTTACTTTGCGCTATCTCGCCGCCATATTGGAGTGAGTGAGAGAGAATAGGGTTTAACGCCATATTGGAATTTAGTCAGAAAAGTTTAAGGCAATTATGCATATTTACAAGTTGTTGCGATTCATGAGACTCTTATGCGATGCATAATACTGATTGTTTATTAAATTGGACTTGTTAAATCAAGTTGACATCGTGAAGGTAAGGTTTTATCATTGAATTTTCTACTTTGGAAATGCCATCTTCGAGAACCAAGAGGGAGCGCAAGCTCCACTTGGTTCAAAGAGCTACCACGCAGGGCTATAAGTGAATGTCATCTAAATTTAAAGATCATTTTAAGAACAATGATCAAATCATTTACTAGCACAGGAGTTTCCAAAGACAGAATAGAGAAACTGCCTTCAGAAGTTGGGATTTGGGCAATATATTTTATTATATACACAGCCAAATCTCAAAGTAATTAAACATATCTACAACTAATAACGCACAAGAAGAAAACCACCAACCAAGGACTTATTCAAATTCCTTGTACCAACCCTGCCCTTACTTGCCTTCACCAACCTCACCAATGAAACTGGGGACCACATAGCTATTGGTCAGTCTTTTCATTAACTGTTTACATTATTATAGTTTAAATGCTTATTCTGATCACGAAGAGTGGTTTCATGTTGAATATTACGAATAAGGATGTATGTACTGATAAAAAGCATGTGATGTGTTTCGTTTTTTAATCGCAGATTAAATATTCAACAGTAGTATGGTGCTCACTTTATGACACTGACAGTAGTCACTTTCGTTCAACATGCATTACTTCAATCGGCGGTCGTCCCCCCTACCTGGTTAACGTTATTTGTACCATAATCAGAACATTAGTTGTCAAATATTTTCTTACAACTATTTCGTATTCATAATGATGGTAGTCGGGGCTATTCGCAAGGACTCTTGGAAGTTAGGCTCTCGAGTGCCAAAGCTAGTGTTATGAATCAAGCTCGGCTCTAGCAGACGAAAATAAATCTTTGTCCACTCGGTTAAGTATCGCTTGCGCATTTATCACCAGATTGCGAGGACAACGAGTTCAAACTAAAATGTGGTTCAAGGTTGGGCCAATTTTGACTATTCTATAAGCAACTGAACACGCAGAGGTAATGTACATGTTTGGTAAAAGTGAAATAAACGTATTTCTAGTCAACAAACATACCACAGACGAGTTTATAAATGAAATCCCGTGGTCTTTCTCGGACCACGATAATGGCGTCTTCTACGGTAAATTGCGAGAAAGAACGATGCTGCGCATGACTGGTATTCTATCATTTCATGGTCTCCCCCCTGCGCATGGGAAACAGTGTTGTCGGTGGGGATACTGAACATAACCGTTTCCCATTGAAAATAATTCCACACTGTGATGTGTAACACTGTATCAATCAATCAATGATTGTATTGTACGGATATCTCCATATACTTAATGAATTAATATAAGGAAACGTTTCCCATGTGCACCATCACTCAACCAGATAAGATGGTCAAACTACATTGCTTATTTACATGCGTCCTTTAAATAAAAAAAATATTTCCCGATGTAAAAAGTAGCGGTAATCATCGAGTAATAATTAATGGAAGAAGGGTGTAAGAGTGAGACTGGCCTAAAATGGTCCGCAATAATACACTTAGCCATAATCCATGCATAGATAATTTATCTACAAGGCTACACTTAGCTATTCTTATTTAACAATTGTGCATATTTAAAAAACAATAATACCCTAACAATAGTGTAACTGTAACCATTGTTTTCACTTTACTTTACCAAATTCAAAGTTACATCAACAGTTCAAGATTTCCGCTACATCGCGTGATTTTAAGAAGTGTTGTTTTGAAAAATCGATTTTTTGAAAGTGGCCAAATCTGCGACATTTTCATTCCACTTTGTAGTAAGTGGCCCCGCCTTTTATGGAAGCGGCATGATTTTCACCAGAGGGTGGAGGCGAAGTGATGGAACACCCCAAACTTTGCCGATGGTGAAGTTTCGAGTTCGAGGCGGCAGTGAGCCACGCAGATGACTGATTGTTGGTGTCGTATGTCTGATTTTCTATCTAGCTTGTTAGGGAGTGTGTGACACGTTATTCATTCATCGATTACAGATATCTGTCAGAAAGAACTTGTCGGCTTTTCCCTATGAATCATTTATTGAGGGTTCTGATGTGTTTTTTTTTATAATTCGGGAACCACAGACGCTTTTTTCAAGGAGTGTCGTTGGTGGCGGAAGTTCTACTCAGTTCAAGCAGGCTGCGGAAGCTGAATACAGCGGTCTCAGACCTGCAGACACGGGAGACAACTGATTGGCCGATCTATCTTTGGCGAACTCTTCCATTGCCTCTTCTATCCTGGTTAAACTGTCGTCATATTGGCAATTGTAACTAGCATCGACATGAGAAAAGCGACTTTGATCTTGCGGAGAGAAGACCCCTCAGTCTGAGAGACTTTATTTTCCTTGCTTGGTCATCACTGGTCACAAGCAAATATGTATAGCAACTATGCACCTTTAATACAAGCACGGAGTAGTTACTCCTTCATTCAAGTGACGCTTATATATCTTGTCCTCGCATCCATTTTTCATTTGACGGAGTCTGTAGAAAACATAAGCCCCAAGCATTCTCATTTGTGGGGTCCTGGATTGAAAAGCAACTTTGTGGTTCCAGCCCGCTATTTCTTTATCCAAGCCGTGGATCTACAGGGCAACAAGTAAGTTGTACTGCAGCTCAGTATAAATTCATGGTATATTAATCCACCTGTATCTGTTAACACTTGATAATGTTATTCAGGGTTCAACACTAACGGTTGTCCGCTTGCCCGGGACAAGTTATTTGGTCTGTCGGGCAAGCGGCTAGTCCAGTCTGCTTGCCCTGTCGGACAAGTGATTTGTATGAGCCAGGCCTGCATTCCGCGGCGCCGGGATAATAGTTCACACTGAGTGGGGCCTTTATCACACGGTCGGTGAGAAGCAGGCGCGCGACTACCGTCTTTAATTGACTGCGTTAAGTAAATACACCGATCGGTAGATTAGAGATGACAGTCTTGTTGTTTATGGTTCGAAATAACTCGGACGCTAACAATGAGATACAGTGCTGGGACTCATATTATGTTTGCACTTACGATATTACATGCTTGTAACTCAACTCACGCAGGAAAAGAAGCAAAGCATTTGTTTCATATTTAGTTACTGTATATCTAACCATTTATAGTAAGAAAATACGCCTCCGTTGTCTACTTGTCGTTTGGCCCTTTAAACAAAATTGACTTGACAAAATGTTGTGTCGAGTAAATTTGTCGAGAAATTTGTTCAGGGGTTGGATATATTTTGTTGTAATAAAATCTACCAGCATTCTCGCACCGATCGGGCGTTTCTTAGTATGCACAGACCAGTGTCAAAATGTTATTCAACAGCACATAATCAACACAATTTTCATGTTATGTTCTATAGATGTCTTTATGCGTGTCATGTCAGAACGTTCTACAAACTAAAAGGTACTGCGTTAACCTGCAGGTTCTCGGTAGTTGTTTTTCTAACAAATTTCTCACAACTAAAATGATTTAAACAAAAGAGCGCGCAAATCCTTGACGTGAATGTCAACGACACGCGCACCTTGACATCGCACACGCTGCCAGAAATGACGCGAGCTGACTGGAGCGAAGTTCCATATAAAACGGCCGGCAAGATTCAGTCCTTTTTATAGACATATCACCATTAATGCCATATCAGTCATTAATGGTGTTGCACGGAATATGTACGTTCGCTTACAACCCATTGCACATGCGCACGCAGAAGATATCATTGTAAATAAACTGACAATAAACTGATGTTTCATACAGCAGTTTCTTATTAAACACACTGTAATAAAATTACTTAATTGAAACTAGAACTTTACAGATTTTGCGTATATAAAAATTACAAGTTTGGGACAAGTAAAAATTAGGAAGGACAAGTTAATGGACCAAGCACTTGTCCTACAGGACAAGTTGGTTAGGAACCTTAGTGTTGAACCCAGTTATTGTCCATAGATTTATTTGTTTCATTTTGTGTCTGTAGTTTCACACAATCCGTTGGTGACAAGGCCTTTGAAGTCAAGTTTTCTCAGGCAAATAATGATTTTAGCCATAGAGTTCGGGTATGGACCCAAGTACTAGACCGACATGATGGCTCATACATTGTTCGTTACAAAGTGTATGAGACCTATGAGGATTTGGTAATACAAGTCCTGCACAATGGCCAGCATGTTGGCTCTTCACCTTATCTTATGTCAGGTGGGCTGTCTTGTGAAATTGGTTTCCTTTATTGCTTCAATAAGATACAAATTCTTGTCTATTATTATTCAAACTAACATATATTCAGGAAAATTATTTTGAGTGATAAATTTGGCTTCACAATCATATTCACCAGTGGTGGGATAAAGGCAGGGGGTGCTGCTTTGCTGTGATCCTTTGTATTTGTAGTGGCAATTGATGCTGCAGGAATGGCCTACCATGAGAAATGCAACTGTCCCAACCCATCCTTAGAAGCATGGATGCATGAAATGAGCTGCCCCAACAACTACCGACAGATCAAACAGGACTTGTCCATATTTAAGAAAGTGGACATGAAACTTGTCCGAGAAGAAGCTGTTCTCAGATTTAACCAGAGAGGCAGCCATGCACTTTGTCACTATGTTGTCAAGAATAATAAGGTGAAAAGACCTGCTTGATAACCAGTTGACCTGCTGCAATAACCCAATGTATACCAGTCTTAAAATGAACTTATTGCATACCCATTGTAGGGCTATTGTAAATAGGTTATAGGGTCATTATATACCTGCGTAAGGCACATTGGTTGCCCTCCTACAGGTCCATTATTAGTTTTTTGTCAGCTGTGTTTTGGATGATACCTGTAAATCAATAGTATTTTGTGTTATTTGCCAGGTGTACAGGAAGACTTATGGGGAGCATGTGGGATTCAAAATGTTCATGGATGCTATACTACTGTCACTTACCAGAAAGGTTGGTAGCTATTTGGGAATATTACATCATGACAGAAGTGACTATGCTCCGCTGATTTTTTAACATCTAGGGAATCTGCTTTTGTTTCAGAATTAAGGGGTCTATAATGAGCCACTGTTGGCACTCATTGGTGATTAGATTTGTGCCTCTGTTACTGTCAGGTTCACTTACCCGACTTTGAGCTCTTTATAAATCTGGGAGATTGGCCTCTGGAGAAGAGGAGCTTGAGTGAGAAGCCCTTGCCCATCTTCTCCTGGTGTGGCTCCGATGACTCACGAGACATCATCATGCCCACATATGATGTGACAGAGTCCACCCTGGAAACCATGGGCAGGTATGTGCTGACACTGTAAGGGCTTGGGGGGTCGGATGTATTTGAGAAATATATCTGCATTATGATTTGCTATAACAGTCAGTTTTAGAATCCATGGTGTGATCTCTCATTTAGCTTGGTAACTCTTTGATCAGTAGCTGCTTGAAATCATGGTTATTGGATAATATGCATGAGATAAATGATTGATGATATGTAAAGTGTATGCCGTGTTACATGGTTTACTTTCTCCGAGTTGGGCGAGTGTATAAATCTATGTTGGTATAGTTGCCTGTTACTTCCTTTCAGGAGGTCCCACTTTTTAGATGTAAGCTGCAGTGTAGATTATATTGAATGCATGAGAATGAGCCAAAAGATTTTATTTTTGTAAACGATGCAGCATACCTCTTAGTGATGAGAATCTGGTAAAACATATTTGCCTGTTGCTTTTTGTCGAACTAGTTAAAAATGCTAAGGATTTCTTTTGTTGTCCAAGCTCATATATTTGGAAACTATTGGGAGAAATGTTATCTTCATCTTTTTAAATATAATTGGCTTGTTTGGCTTGACATTTCCCTAGAAAGCATAATGTCAGAATGCTTGTAAATGGCCATGCCACTTAGCTTTTACTTAAGACTAAAAACAAAGAACTCCATTATTAAGTTCTATCCTCCTTTCTCTTACATAATGACAACTTCGAACATCTGCTGGCTGATGCTGGCTTGGATGTGTAATGTAACAGCTGTCTTGCCTCTGTTGTCCAACAAGGTGTGAGGAGGAAGGCTCCATTCAGATGCCAACTTATCAAATAGATGAAGATAAACTAAAAAAATCCTGTAGGTGAGCTATATATTAAAAGAAATTTTGTTGTGGTTTGATTTGATGTATTTTTGTGTAGTTTTTCTTGGTCAATATGCTGAGCCAACCTTTGTTAGATGTGCTGCCCTTAGTCAGTTGGGCTGGCATTATTACTTTAGCTGACATTGTTGAGACAACTGAGGTCACAAGTCTGTATTGGTTGAGAGAGGGTCTCTTTTGATGACCTCAATTGGCTGAGCACATGTTTATCTAGCTGACCTGAGTTAGTTGGCTTATTTAGCTCTACTCATTCTTAGTTTATTGAAAAAAACTGCAAAAAAAAGTCTGAATAAGTGGTGAATAGGACAGGATGATGTGATGTCCTCAAAATGAAACACACAGGGCTGCAGGGTTATATCTCCATAGCGTTTTCATGGATACAGGGCTGCTGGGTAATGTCTCTATAGCGTTGTCATGGACACAGGGCTGCTGGGTAATGTCTCTATAGCATTGTCATGGACACAGGGCTGCTGGGTAATGTCTCTATAGCGTTGTCATGGACACAGGGCTGCTGGGAGTATATCTGTATTATGTTGTCATGGACACAGGACTGTTGTGGGTGTGGCATGTCGATAAGGAGATAGCACTGTGTTAAAGAGACTGTTCAGCCCCATATCGGGCACTCGGGGATCATTTTGTATATGCATTACTATGTTTAACGCAGACAAAAATAATTCCATCTTTTAATTTGTTCCGCAAATTTTACTTGATGGAAAATCATGCCGATAAATTTTCAACTTTATCAATTTACTGGAAATAAGATGTACAGTAGAAATCTGATTACTTAAGTTGTGTCGTTCCATCAAATAACTGTGCCTCCCTAAAACCATGAACCACACGAATGTTAGCTGTAAATCATTACGCGCTCTATAAATATCTCGCTTTTGATGTGTATACTTCCGCTTCGGTTATAAAGTGTAGATTTCATCAAAACATTAGACCGACAAACAGGAAGGCTAATTTCAGACAACAAAAATGGAACGGCGGAAGTAAGGATGTTTTTTCTGAGACTGCAGTGCCGTGTAGCGACTGAAAGTCTGAAAACTTTAAACTTTTGGTTTCCAAGGTGTGTTTATGTTTCCTCACTGTCTTGATGGTGTGTTGTATCAACTACCACTAAACACTAGCTGTTCACCAACCTGATGCATGGTGACTTCTGTATACCATATGATGACAAATCACCTGCTGTATGCATACCACAGAAATCCTGTATGCCCTCTCAGCATTAACAATTCCATGACATACCTTTTGATGAGGATGGTCACATGATATTTACATGGCACATGACCCCCATTGTCATACTTTATGATGGTCTCTCTGGTGGAATCATGATTGTTTGGAATGGTGTATTTCGTTACATTAATGTTTGTAATGCTTTATCATTATAGCATTGATGTTTGTAATGGTTCATCATTGCATAAGTAATGTTTATAATTTAGATCATAATAGCATTAATGTTTGCAATGGTTGATCATTACATAATTAATGTTTGTAATGGTTGGTGGTTATGGTTTATCAGCATTACTGTGGTATTTATTACAGTGTATCTTTGTTACATAGCATTAAAAATTTATATCAATGATTGTATTTCAAACCACATCAGTAATTGAGTACCATTGTTGGAATGGTATTTAATTGCTGCACCTGCAGTTATTGTATTATTTAGTGTCTGCCCTAATAAATGCCCCACCCCATTTTGTGGCTGAAAATTCAACCTTTTAATCATTGATGTTAGTTGCTTTTTATTCATCCAACTTACCATATTTGCTCATGTACTTATCTTTGTCAAGCAAGTAGTCTTTATCGTCTGGCCCTGTTGACTATCAGTCCATGATTGATGGGGTGATCACATCTGATTATTGATCATGTTATTTTACAATCTCGCGCTCTAGGTACTGGTATCGGTTGACTTCAATGTTACTAATATTAGGGAAAGATTTCCATCCCGTATATATAGGTCGCATACTCTTTTTGATTTAATTGTCGTCTTTCGTTTTGTAACGTTAACATGAGTAAATATGGTAATGCTATAAAAGCTGTATTATTATAACTTTAAAGAATGTACTTGTTCATTGTGTAAACTGGTGTGTAGGTGATGGTTCCTCATCCTCTTATTGGTGTCGGTTATGGTGTATCTTTACAGCATTTTTGTGCATCATTAATTGCAGCTTATTCTTTTGTGTATTAGATATTCAAGTTCATAGGCCAAAGTTTCAGTTCCCGTCAATTATTTATTTTTGATTTGTTTTCTAGTGGAAGAAATAATTCTTTAATCTTTATTGCTGTGTTGATATTTACATTCTGTTTATAACCTGTTAAACTTTGCAATTAACAGATTGTGTATATATAAATATATATGTATATGTATACATATGCATATATATATACTTACTAATCAACTACTTGACTTTTGTCTCGGCAGAGTAAGCCTGGATCTGATGTCTGTACAAGCCAACACAGGTCCCTCCTGGTCTGAGAAGAACTCGACAGCATTCTGGCGAGGTCGAGATAGTCGTAGGGAGCGATTGGACCTTGTTAAACTCTCTCAGAGGCATCCTGATCTCATAGATGCCAAACTTACCAATATGTTCTTCTTCAAACATGAGACGGACCTCGGGGAAGTTGTCAAGCATATCTCATTCTTTGATTTCTTCCAGGTAGATAACTCTTTCTGTCTCTGTTGAATGTGTCTGATCAGCAATTCTTCTTGGTATGATATGTTGGTCAAGGTGGTCGCAGTTACATGAAAGCATCTTATGATGTGCTCCAATAGCCTCCATTTTTAGCTCTGCCCTCGAGCATGGAAAATATTTTTTGATAGCATGTTTCATTTTAGAGCAGGCTAGAAAATTACCCATAGGCCCCTCTGATGTTGATGGCTCCTTTCAAACTTAAAATCCAGTCTGTATGACTTTTAACCTCTGAGTTTTTAGAAATTAACTTTAAATAGATCTCCATATCAACCCCATGGAGAATAACATTTGATAGCACATTTTTGTCACTAAGCAAGGAAGTTCCCTGAAATTATACATTGACCCCTCTGATAATCAAGACTCCATTTGTATTATAGTTATTTTTGGAAATCTGATGCACCATTCAAACCTAATGTAGTAGCATGTAAAACTTTAAAAAATCATGTCGAGAGTAGCAGAGCTCCAAGTCCATTGGCCTCTTGTTATATTTATCCCTGATTGTTTACAAAACTGAAGTGTTGAAGGATAAAACTGGATGGGCATGTGCAGTACAAATACCAGATTAACGTTGACGGCACAGTGGCAGCCTACCGCTTACCCTACCTCCTGGCTGGAGACTCGGTGGTACTGAAACAGGAGTCTCCGTATTATGAGCACTTCTACAAGCAGCTCAAACCCTATCAGCACTATATCCCCATCAAACGAGACATGAGCGATCTGCTGGAGAAGCTCCGCTGGGCTCATGATCATGACGACCAGGTATGTGTCCGGGGCTTACTGCGGTGAGGTTGGCACGTTCTGCTCTACATCCAGTAGGATATTATCCCTACCTCCTGACCATATTCTTGTGCTGAATGTGATCTTGATAAGTGAAGGGACTTACGGGAGTAAATACATCCTTATTATCTTCTCTGTTATTTGACCTTCCATGTTAAAAGATGTTTTTAATGGTGGTTCTATTCTGTGGTTTTATAGCATGTTAAGATAGGGACTATCAATATTTGATGTGCGGATTGACAAATTAGCTTTGTAAAAGGCAAGGCCTAGTCATTCTGCAGCCACAGAAGTTATAGTCAAGTTGTGATAGAAGCTAATATATATTTATATATATCCCTTGGACAATGTCCAAATTTAAATTTTTAATCGCCACATTAGTTATGTGATGATGTTGTGATATATGCTGAGTTACATACCATTTGTATTGATCTATCTCACTAAAATAGCCACTGTGTATTGCATGTTTATGAATTGTGTATTGTATATATGTGATGCGTTTCAGGCTCAGAAGATAGGAAAGACGGGGCAGGCGTTTGTCAGAGATAACCTTATGCCCAGAGACATCTTCTGCTACCACAGCATCCTGTTTAAGGTACTTGACACCAGCACCTCTTTCTGGCAATACTAATGTAGACATTGAATCTGTATCCATTCTTCATTCCCCACATCTATCTGGTCTGCTGTACCAGGAGTATGCCTCCAGACTGGTGCGGCCAGTCGAAGTCAGTGAGGACATGGAGTTGGTGCCTCAACCTGAAGACCGAGAGTCCCTCTGTGATTGCCGACCTCATGACCTACCTGCCTCTGGGGTAGATCACACACCCTATTCATCTCTGATTTACATGAAATGAATTCTAATCCAGCCATTTGTCTAATGCATAGGTGATGACCGATAGTAGGTTATCATGCAAATGGATGCATATCAGGAGGAGGAGCTATGCTATAAGTAAATAATTATGCAAATTAATTTGTTGCAGCGGGAGGAGCTATGACAAACGTCGAGAGATAGTGCCTACCTTCCTCAACTTGATATCACTCCATTTACTGTCTGAAGACGACATGGTTGTGCTGATGTGAAAATGTTTACTTTGTTTAACATAACAATTTGCTATATTGCCAAATGTGATTCAGATAAAGCCAGGCCATCAGCCTCCATATTTAGTTACTGATGTTGACTGATGTTGATAAAATGAAGGTGAGCCCAATGGCTGCCATATCATAAAGGCTAGATTGATACTTGTATATCTAGAAGAGTGTTAGTTTTTGTACCAGACAGTATTACCATATCAATGTAACCCATTCTCTGTGTTCTTTGATGTTATAAGATTTCCTGCTTTCTGGTTCATCTTAGTATGACTGAGAGAGCCAGGTAGATAATACTCTTCATGAAAGCGACTCATCTTCTGAAAATTACTCTAGCGTGGTTCTTTGGATGCAGAGTTTTGTTGTAGTAGTGCAATGAAGGTGATTGTATGGTTTTTTAATACTGTAAGGTTTTTACTTGTATGATATCCTATTTTTGAAGTGATGATGCTGCTTGTTGTATTCTATGCAGGGTATTGCTGGTTTTAGTTCATGTCTGGATGCAAGGGAACATCTGTACGGTGATTTGTAACGTGTTCATTCTATTAGACTTGTAGTCCCTAATAGACACGCACCCCCTTTCCAATTCTGCCTCTCTTGTCTGGCCAGCCTGTCATAGGTCGCAAGCTGTGCGGTTTGTTTTTTATTTTTCGGCTTTCCAGGAACTAGGCGTCTCAGTGTGTACATCATCCATTGAGCTCACTTCCGTGTTTGTGTTGGGGGTTTCGTCACCATGCAAATGACAAATTCAACAAATCCTATTTAATTCTTAGTTATGACCTGATAACTTCAGCGTATTTCTTGTGGCCGGGTCAGACACAGGAAAACATTATCCTTAATAGGCCCCCATCCTTTTTCTTTACACTCGAGCAGTGCAAGTCTTATAATATGAACACAGTATTTAAATCTGTCCTGTTTTATCATAGGTATATCAAACAAAGTAGGGTCCTGTTGCTATGTGGGTTGCCTTGAATTCAGATATAATTTTACTAGAAAAGTTGTCTTTGTTTAGCAAGAAGTGGTTGCTATTGGATGCCTATCAACCACTGTAAGATATTGCATCCATAGACGCTCGGTTTTCGATGTCAAGCTTTCTAGGGCCGAAGCCTGTTAAGTTATATAAAAATGAAGGAGCACGGCTCTCGGAAGCTTGGCGTCGGTAACCGAGTGCCTTTGATTGTATCAATGTAGTTTATCATAATGCGTCTTATGCGAGTTTTGTCATAATGTTCCTACAGACTTAATATTGATGCTGATGCTGGTAACTCGTCTGCAGCATATCGGTTGTGTTCAGGGGTTTAATAAAACTTGGGGGCAATGTACTCTTGTTTATTGCAACCCATATAAGTTGAGCGGTAGCCCCGGTCGGACGGTAGTATACAAATATATTATTATATCATCAAACAGACGTCGTGCTGTGCTGGTTCAGCGGTACATTGAACGCGCAGTCTTAGACTTGGGCTTGGAAAAGGGCCCAACTCATTTATTGCAGAGCTTGTTGTGATCGTTTTTAAGGGTAATCTAGATAATCATGAGGAAACGGTATTCACGGGTTGGCAGCTGACAACCATCCGATAATGGACACTAGTAACGCGCGCTCTACCACTGGCGGGGCGCGAAACGTGGCATGCATGCAGGCTGTGTTTCAGCTTTCGCACCCTTTCCAGTTCACTGTTTGCAGACTTGATAAGTATGCACAATGCCAAACCAAGAGCTGTAATGATATCTATTCAGTCCTAAGACATCCATCGTCAAATTTATGATCATCGGTGACAGAAAGAGCTTCAAAGTTGAGGACAAAGGCAAGACGCCTTCTGGTCGACATCTCGCTTGTCGTTTTCATCTGGAGTGCTGTCAAATAGGTTAGGGTGCGTTCCAAGGAAACGAACATTTTGATGGGATCATGGAGACGACGGACGTTTGCACGTCTATGTCCGATATCGTATTGTGAATACAGCATGTTTCCCGCCGGCATTGAGCACCAATGATGTGCCTGATAGGAGGCTATGCTTCCAGACCTTCCTTCTACACGGCTGAACGCGCCACATGTCGACCGGTCGTCGGAAACAAACGTCGTAGCAGAGTAAGTTAACAAAACTGGGTCCATTGCGTGTGCACAAAGACGCAGTTTCGGCCTTAATCTGCGTTCATTCTTCAGAATTTACAACATTCAACACAACAACAGCAACTATCAGATAAAGAGAGCGACTTAATGCGATGCATGGTAAAGGTAAGTTATGCGTTTCTGGTGTATCTGCATTGTTATCTACATCAACGTTGCATTACGCAGATTTTCGTAGGCAGGAGATGGATGAACTTCAAATAGAGGATGACTGTTCAAAGCCCATTGATATTTCCGAACATTCAGTCAACTCTAGTATTTATTGCAACCTTGATGACAAACATATCAACATTGTTAGTCCATTTGGGGAACATCGTGTTATATTGTTATATGTTATATTTGATCCCATCACCCCCATACTCCATACCCTTCACTGGTTCCCCGTGCATGTAAGGATTGTGTATAAGGTGCTCCTGGTGGTGTTCAAGGTCATACACAATCTTGGTGCCCCAAGTACCACGCAACCCTCCTCAACCCGCATGTCCCAGTGCGTGCACTCCGTTCTGCAAGCGCAGCAGCACTCTTGACGGTCCCCCGGGCGAGAAGGGCTTTTGGCGACAGATCTTTCAGGACAGCTGCGCCGCGGCTGTGGAACCACCTTGATGACAGCCTCCGCCAGGCGCAATCCATCGAGGCTTTCAAGAAAAGTCTAAAAACACACCTATTCCAACAGGAACGTGCATGAACTCTCAAGTGCATAGAAATGCACATGATTTTGCGCTCCAAAAATGAATAACACTATAATTATTATTATTTTGCTTGACATTGTCACACCATGTGTCAGGTAACAACTCTGATAGCCTGAACTCCATTCCCTTGCAGTGATAGGTTGCCATATAAAAAGTCCCCTTGACACAGTTGCTGTTAACTCCTTGGCAAACCAAGTGTGTGACTGACATGCATGTAGGAATAAATTATTACAAATCAAGTCAAAGCGAGTGATAACGGGACGCCTATCAGCACTGCTATGTTGAAAGTTATGCAAAACAACCAGAGTTCCAATCATACACGATGCACACACAAAACGTACATATGAAGAATGACTTTTCACATCAATAAATGTTCATGAACAAGTTGAGTTAGTTCCCGTATGAGATTTCGTCAAAGGCGATTGAATCAACCAAGGTAAAATATCACAGCTGCCGCTTCCAAGTGCGAGATGTGATGTTATCATGAGAATGAAACGATCAACGCGCTTCACTCCATTGACGCACGTTATGATAGAATAAATGTATAGCAGACCGCATGACGACATGAGCCTACGATCCCGGGGCCTAGATAGGAAAGGTGTCAGGATTCGTAGAAGATTTTCGCAACAATATCGCAACATGCCTTGAATAAAAACTTGTGCTGGTGGTAGAAAGAGGGGAGCTGAAGGTATGTTGACATTGGCTACTTGGTTTCAGGGCCATTCATAGGCTGTTTGGTTGTATTCGGGACGATCATATGTCGTTTGTAATCCATTAAGTGTGTGAGTGAGTAGTGTTTAACGGCACACCAAACTTATGTGTTATATGGCGCCTCGAATGGTAAATAGTTAAGTTTGACCTGATTAAGCAGTCGTCTTATAGGAATATCAGGAAAAAAGATGAAAAAGATAAAGATGCAAACGATTCTCCTAGTGCAAGTCACCACCAGCCGATTGACTAGACCAGGTCATCCCAGCCTCTCGTCTAAGCGAAGTCCGGCCCAGTGTAGTGTGTTGCAGACATGGCCCTCCAAAGGACCGCTCCACTCAACCACCTGGATTCCATTGTCTACCTACACGAGTCGCAACCCACGACCAACAGGTTGCCCCATATTAGTCGCCTCTTATGACATGCAGGAGGTTACAGTGGGCCTATTCTACCCCCGGACCCACAGAGGGATTGTAATCCATTAAACATATCCTGTTCTCACCGTATTAATGTTATTTGTTCTTATAATGCCAACTACAACTGACTCGAACTTTTATCATGTATGTTTACCTTGGTGAACCAACATGATTCCGCGTGACACTGTGCAAGATCAAATGGGACATCCATAATCCACCTGCAAAACATTCCCCTGGGAAATTTTATCGTATATCTGAGCATCCAATATTAGGGGGCAGAGTGACAATAGACACAGCCAGACCCCCTAGGGTTAGGATAATCTCGAATACCGTCTTTATCATAATATTGTTCTTGTTACCTTTATCTTTAAATTCCTCTTGTTATCGCTTCTTATGTAGATATTGTTACCTCGGCTTGGCCATTCTATTATATATTCTGCAGGGTATTCAAAGCAGTTGTCATTTCGTCACAAGCCTCTCGAGAAATATTGCAAATCATTCCAATTAGTTCTTGAAAGAGTATTTTCATTTTCTTATCATTATATGACGCGTTTGCCAATAACTATAACCTATAAACGAACAAATTCGTGGACACGAAATTACATTTATTCATTCAATGACAGACGGAGACAAGCTGGGGTTACAGGTTAGTACGTGGTAATTGCGATAACAAACGAGCTACTATTGACTTTACTGGACAAATTATATGAGGGAACACCTATGCAATAACTATCATTGAATTCCACCAGAAGTTTAACGACCTCACTGACGCGTTATTGAACGCCATGCGTCAAGGTATTGGGTACACTGCGCTTTCTCCGTCTGACTGAGGTGTGGATCAACTTCGGGTTATTCTAAAATCTGATAGCAGTCCCAAAGTCAACTTGATGTTACAGATACTGAAGAGAGTCAGCGTCGTAGCATATATAGAATACATCGCCGTCGTATTTCTTCCTGGACGTAACATGTTGAGAGCGGTGGCCATCTTGTTTACGATACAACTCTTGATCGATCTGGCGACACAGCAACAACGACAAAACGCGAGGCGAGTGATGAAGATTTATAAGCACTATTCGCAATACCGGGGCTCAGACGCTTGGTTGATTCTTATCTGCTGGCAATCATTTATGCGAACAATCATAAGGAGGAGGACAGTTTTAAAGATATTATCTCGGTACTCACCGCAATATTCGAGAACATTGGGTTTTTGGGGGATTTTTTTCTCTTGGAAGCATGGTTTTACAAAACTAACTGATAGTATAAATACACATTGAATGGTGATTAATTTGCAGTCAGGATGAAATTGATGACCCCTCCGAGGAAGCTCGACTGATACGCTTCTTGTTGAGACGATATGCGAGTCACGGTAAAGCAGCGCGACCTCTGACGCGCACAGGACCTGGTTCTGGACAAGATGGCGTCACAGATCGCCCGGTGGAGGTCAAGTACGGACTTCGTCTGATCCACTTAGACTTGGATGAGAAGGAACAAGTGATGCGCGTCAGTTCATGGATCCGCATGGTAAAATGATTTGTAGTGAATCCGTACTGCTTACGTTGAACAGCACGGTTTTGGTATTCCGCGATTTCATAAATTATACAAGGAACTTTAATATGATCATATGAAATGGAACGTTGTTATTTGACATCTCTCACATTTATTTTGATTTTCTGGATTGACACAGAATTGGTATGACGATTATCTTAAATGGAACAGAAGTGATTTCGGGGGAATTTACAAAATCACTCTACCGTATGACGAAGTATGGAATCCAGATATAATGCTGGCGAACACGTAAGGATAGTGACAGGTTATAAGCAAAATTCTCCGAAGTGTTAGATATGTTTTTGGCCCATTTGTAATGTTATCAGCGGATAAATAATATAGTTTACATGAAAACAGAAAAAAAATCAAACGTGTGTAAGTTGCAAACCCATTTGGCGGTGAGCAGATGTGCTGTTGGTTGGTATGGTTTTTATAAAAGGTACATTTTTGTCGATGGTGTATTTCAACATTGCTTTGTTTTCTATCTGGGTACCTCATAAGAGTCTGTCTGTATATTTGCAGTCCTGAATCCTCATTAAGCACGAGACTACCATCATTGCAAGTGAGAGATACAGGGTCTGTATTCTGGACTCCTCACGCTCACTTCACAAGTGCCTGTCTCATCGACATCACGAGTTATCCCTTTGATGAGCACACCTGTGATATGTGGTTTCAATCCATGGCTCATTACAGCTCAACCCTCAACCTCATACCATATACCAGCGAGAATCACAACACCTCTCTGGACCTCTCTACCTACCTGGATAATTACAAAGCTTCCCAAGAGTGGACGGTTATTGACAACAAGACAGATTTATTCGCTAGGTCACACGAAGCTGGCATGCGGCTTGTATACTCGAACCGACCAGCGTTACGATTCCGGCTCGTCCTCAAAAGAAAGGCCGGATTCCAGGCGTATATGCTGACCATACCTGCTGTGCTGTTGTCCCTCCTCACCTGGTTAACCTTCTGTTTGCCTCCTCAACGACCCGACAGACACGCTATTGGTGGGTTGGCTGGCTAGATGCATGGTCGATCGGTAAATCGAATAAGAGTTGTTTGTATTAGTGGGTCAACAGTTCTGAAACTTATTTTACGGGTAATATACAATCGAAATGTACCTTAATTAACCACAAGACCACCGAGTGGTGAACAATGGGGGTATTACGTGACTTACTCGACAATTCGATGGAGCTGTCCTTCTGGGCATGGTTCATTTCCAGACTCATTTCAAGTGTTTGTCATCCATTGATTGACAAGTAAAAAAATCAGCTCGATTCATCAAGTCGCCCTTTCCTGTGGTTTGTTTCAGCGATGAGTCTCTTCGCCAGTTCCCTCATTTTGCTCCTCTTGCTCTCATCAGAAGCACCTCCATCCGGGGGATTTACTCCAATTCTCTGTCAGTATACTCTCTATAACTATCATTGAGAGCTTAGCGACGCGATGGTAACCATGCATGAGTCATAGTTAAAGTGTTGCCCGCTCGTATTCGTCACGTTACAGGTGTGTACTATGGGTACAACATGATGGCTTTAATGGCGTCCATTTTCTGCTCGGTACTGGTCATCAACGTCTCTACTCGCGCATCACTCGGCAGCCCTGTCCCCACGTGGATGACACGGGTATATCCATGTATTAATATATAATTTTGTGGCCAAAGTTGCGAGTAAATAAGCTGTAGAACTATTATATACAATCCCTATGTATGAAGTCAATATGTATGGGTTGCCGGATCTTGCATTAAGTAAACATACATGGTGAGTCAGTCTTACACGATGCCTTTTTGACACGGCTTTGACATATCTTCATTTGTAGCTGTTCTTGAGAGCTCTTCCCAGCTTCCTGTACATCAGAGCTGGCAATGCCGTCATCAACGCCCATCTAGTTGTCCGACCTAACTCCACTCCAGACATGCTACCCGCACCGGACCAATGGCATGTCATTGCTGCGGTCCTCGACCGGATCTTTTTGGGAGTTTTTCTGATCATGGGAATTTTGGCCTTTTTGTTTCTGTCACCAATGCTGTAGGGTCGACTGATGTATTTGAATAGTGAGACAGGGCGTCATTATAGAAACTTTGGGAATTATTACGCTTGGATATATTTCGGTCACCTATTCTGCGATGGAAAGTATTAAACTGCGTGTAGGGAGAAGACCGTGTCATATACACAACAACAGTGACGTCAAATGCACCGACTTTCTCAAGTTCATTTGATGATTAATTCGTTTTTCTAGCATGAGAACTACATGTTACATTTTCCATCGACGTCATTTTACACGAATGTCAAATTTCACATCTTCATGCACGCCAAACAGTAATTGTTCCTAACATTCCAAATTGATCCTTTGATAAAGCTTCCTTCTGTTACTGGGTCTGTAATCTCGGTGATATGTTTTTTTCCCGACACTTCATAAAAAATGCTTAGTTATACCATCTTCATCATAAAATGCGACGGAGCTTACGTCCATTTTAAGATTTTTTATATGGTAAATAGGTTTGGCATTTCAATTTGTTCAATAATTACTTTTAATTGCAATAAACAATGATTAGCATGGTGCATATATGTATGTTATCGCTTGTATTGATTCCTTATGGATGATTATTTTCCACTGTACGGTCAATTTAGAGGCAATGGTCTATTTACTCCGTATTACTTCAACCCATATATTAATCTCGAAAACCTTAAGCAAAATATTTTTGTCCGAAAGTACCCGTCTTAAATATCTCTCAAGAGAGGTTTAGATCATAACGCGTGCGTTTTGTAGTAAAGTCCGTGTATGAACAATAGGTATTTGGACATAGGGCAAAATAAATATAAAATTGATCGAAGTTGGTCACCATTCCAAGAAGCAACCATCGTCTGTCCGGTGCCGGGGCCGAGGTAAAGGCAAAAATCACCCCCATCATCATCATCCTCATCCCAACCTACTGATCCACCTGCTGATGATGAGCGTGACTTCTGAGTAGACGTCTTACTTTCTCTTGAACCGACGCAATGTAAAAATTTTGAGATCGATTCAGACAACTACCAAACACGAAACATACCCAAGTGATGGAATTTTAGAATGCAATGATGTTCACGGACAATTTTGTCCCTTTTCGGCGGGGGATTTCATCCATGGTAATTATTTATAGTTCGATCAATTTGGGAAGGGGTAAAAAGTCCTAAATCACAGCAACATGTTTGTTTAATAGTTCAAGACCACGTGCATCGCGCATGCTCAGAATGACGGGACCCATCGACGACTAATGCTAAGGCAATGCGGATGAGGCAGAGGGATATCGCGGGAAATCACGCGACCCAATATTTTCCAAAATGGCGGTCATCGTATCGCGATTTTTCAGAAATGATATATCGATGGCATTTCTTGAAGAATAGCTTCGAGTGGGGTAAGTTTTTAGGTGCGTTATGACTTTTTGTTGTACAGGCTCTTGTTATATGTTATTTTGTAGATGCGTTATGCAGCACTTTAATCCTAACGCGTTTTCTGCGACGCGCGGCAAATGTTGAAGCAGAACGGTATATATTCATATTACCGTTCGACCGGAGCTAGATGTTCCTGAGCGATTAAGGTCCCCAACTCCTCCTCGTCACCGCTCGCGTGAATCACCGGTTGCCTCAGATGTGTCAGTTGCCTCTAACTCATTGTCACGCAAGCGGCCTCAGCGGCCTCAGGACCCGGACAGAGCCCTACTTGAGTTCCTATACAGAATAGAATTTTTGAGTCAGACACCATCCTCAAGGACCTCTCCAAAGCCTAGAAGCAGCCCATCACAGCCCAAACAGCAAGGTCAAGTAATAAAAGGCATCCCATGTGCCATGGGAGCTTCCCTCATCCCCTCATCCCAGCAACCCAACAACTCAGCTACAATCAACCACCTCCACTGCACCCCAGTTCAGTACCGTCCTTCGGCTCTTTCAAATCTAGGAATGGGAGCCTATATATACACTTTATAAAAATGGGGATATGCTGGTCGTATGCCAATAATACGCTAGTTGTACGTTACATACATTACTCAATTGTCTATATAATTGCAGAAACGTCAGACATACTTTAGAAGTACGTTGCTCACGCGCTATCAGTGCATGCGCTAGCAATACGCTAGCTGTACGGTACACCTTCATGCCAACGTATAGCAACTCATGTCCAGCGTTCTCGATCTATGAGTAACTTCCCTATATTGTACCTCTAGCGTATTCAGCGTATGCCTAGCGTATGGTTAGCGTAATAACCATACGTCCGCATGCTTAAACATTTGTATCTGCCTCAGCGTATGCGAGCGTGCTTGAAACGTAAACAACCAATAGCTAACGTACCCCTAGCTAATGTCAGCGTATACCAGCGTATGAGTGATAATTTTCATACGCTGGCATACGCTAGTACAATACGCACCAGTGCGACAGGGCCATACGATTTGGCCACCATTAAACAATGTTTTGTGAAGTAGTGTACCAATGAACAGGTTTTGATTACAGACGCTACAGATACACTGCCTACAAACAGTCGGTAAAATGGTGTTTGGGATAACAGGGCATGCGCTGTAAGGCGCATCATGGATACTTTCCTACGTGAATCCAAACCACACCAGGGTTTGGATATCATAACCATTTAAATTAGACGAACACATCATATAATAGACAAGGGATTTATTTACGTAACTGACTATGCATTGCATAATCGATTATGACAAAACTTTAATCATAACATTACACAATCAGTTACGTAACACTAACTTATATTTACTCATACCTAATGACATAACATGATATTAATAATTTTGATTTATGAAATGACAATAAGTAATAAAAAATCCCCCGGAAAGGTTAATATTACGATAAACAACGACATTGATAGCATCAAATTGTACTAGTTAAAAGGTATGTTGATCAGAAAGGGTGGGTATGCATGGGTGGGAAAGTCCGAAGTTGCTATTGCTGCTGTCGCTGCCGCTGTAGCGTGCTGGGCTGTCGTCTTGGAGTGGAAGATAAGCAGGAACCACAATTCATGACTCTTATACCTGTCCGCGGAGGTGCCGTGGAAGGATTTCAGTTTGCCTACCCTTCTAGCCCAAGTTGGTTAACCATCCACCCCCAAGAGAATTGCCTAATTGCGGTCCACAGGGACATAATTAAGGTTGCCCTATTCCCAACGTCGTCGAGTGTGGGAACGGCGTGAGAAACCCAGCGCGATCATGTATTGCACAAATGACAGAGGTACGGTTTGCCGGACGATGAAAAAGGGACCTCTGTGTTGGGATTCAAAACAGGTGCAGAGTGGTGGCATGTTATCTTCCCATTTAACTCAATTTCATAATAATGAAATACCATGTATTCTAGATATGTCATTGGAATCGTGAACTGCGCTGCGATACAGCCTTGGCTTTGTCTGGCCTGGCATGGGTCGAGCACAAAGATAGGGTGCTTCATACTACTCTACTAGGTGCTCGAAGTTTGCAGGGATGCAGCAACTTCGCTGTATAGGAAATCATTCAGTGTGTTCGCATGTTCTATGAATTGTAACACTGAAACCTTATCAATGTTGTATGCCACTGTAAGGAAATATTAGTTTTTATTTAGGAATTTAAATAAAGTGCAGTAAATTTTCAAACTTACCAAAGCATTGCTCTTCTTTTTTTTTTTAGCTTTATCGATACAGACGCATTTCTTGTATTTTGGATATTTGGTTAGGTATATTGGTTCCCCTTCCATTGAACGACGTGGCTCAAAAAGTCATTTCAGGTGAAAGGGCGCTAGCGGCCGACTTTGTGTGCAAGACTGCCCACCAAGTTCTGCCGAGGCGCGGCCCGATGTTTAAGCGTTGGTGGGCAGTGGTGAGAAAAAGACATTGCTCGGACAAGGGATTCAAGGGCGTGGTCCGGGATTGTTGGCCAGTAAACCGCACCTGATGAAAAGTGGTTTCTCTATAATAATCGTGACAACGACACAGCAGCTTGGTGCTGACATTGTTCTTCAATTTCCCTGCTGTCACAGTGTGTGATCATACAAGATCAATATATTTATCTGATTTAGGACTTCTCTTTCAAATGAATATTGACAAAAGATGATTGACTCACTGGTTTTGATCCCCATCTTCTTCCTCCTGACTTCTCGGTCTAACTCGGGTTAGCATTGGCCCGGCCGCAACATCTTCTATACATACAGAATCACAAGGAGGACAACGATTCAGCCGTAGCTCACCACAAATCTCGCTTCAACTACCTTAAGTCCCGTTTACGAGCTTGTCACGTCCAATATCCATTACAAAAATGTCATTCTACCTAACAAAACCACCAGCCCCGAAGTCTGCCACCCAAAAGGGTACTTTTTTCGAGTTCAAACGCTATTTAAGCCAACTCGCAACTTTGTGGTAGCGCAAGTTGAGCATCGAACGTTGGATCAATTGATCATGTCAAATGAATGGGAACGTAAAGGTCCGCGCCAAAATGAGTTTATTTATTTTTGGTAACAAAGAATATGCGTGAATAAATTGTTGGGGATTAATTTGTATTCATTACTGCTCCAGGAAAATGGCGATAACTAACACATATATGTATGAGTCAGGCGGAACTGAACCCTGCCGAACGCGCTCGTTGAATGAATTGACTTGGGTGGTTGTGGCTATGACCTCTGTGGCTCTAGTCCCAGCAGCGAAATTCACCTCAATTTACTTGCATCAAGTGTTGTTTGTCACTCGTTGTCGGCTTAAATCGAAAATAGAGCAAGAGGGTGAGAAGGCTGTTTTCACCATGTAAGAAGTGGCTGGGCTACTTCAACAAGACGAATTTTCTGACAGACAGCGTTAACCATAGGAAGTTATCAACACAGCATCGACATTTAAAAATCAAGATGCCGTCATTATCTGGACCAGGGATATACAAATATTTCGTTTCTTTTGTAATGTTTGTATCAGTTGTCACTATTTGCCTTATCTTCGCTGGCATCTCCTAGACCAAAGGCTGCGGCATATATGGTTGTGTCTGCACTAGTTGATACACAGAAAAAACATCCCCTGGCCGCGTGACAGTCGGGTCGTATGTCAAGGTACGCTTTGCACACACACACACACACACACACACACACACACACACACACACACACACACACACACACACACACACACACACACACACACACACACACACACACACACACACACACACACACACACACACACACACACACACACACACACACACACACACACACACACACACACACACACACACACACACACACTCACTCACTCACTCACTCACTCACTCACTCACTCACTCACTCACTCACTCACTCACTCACTCACTCACTCACTCACTCACTCACTCACTCACTCACTCACTAATTCACTCACTATATCTCTCAAATATCCATCGTAACCGCGCCATCTCTTACCACCCGCCAAACATGCCGCCAAGCATACTGTCCACCGCCTGCAATGTTTCCTAAGTCATCCTGGTAATTTCCAAATCAAATAGAGAATATTTACATGGGGTTGGTCACCAATCGCCGTGTTATTGCTCGCAGATAAAAGATGCTCTATGACAGGTCGACTCTTAGGAAGCGAATGATATATGCCGGGGGGGGGGGGGGGGGGGGTGGTGTCTCACTATGTGGAGGTTATTGGGGATGTGCCGCCAATTTGGGTCGGTTTTTTGGCATTTTGGTATACAAATGGGTCGTTATTTCTTACAGACAGGGATTGCAATGAGTTGGTTTTTTGGGCAATGACCTGGTATACCAATAGGTACGTATTTTTGACAGCGACGCAATGGATATTTGTTTTGTGATGGGTATCCAATACGATGCTCAATATTGGGTGTTTGCTCAAGTCCCCTAGGTCATTGGTGGCCAGCCCTATCAGTCAGCGTGGTTGTGTTGTTTCAAAGACAAGTTTTATGGCATGATAAGCAAACCGAAAAGTCAAGTCCGTAAATTCTTCTTCCACTGTTTCCGGCAATATCGTCTACCTCATGGGCCGGACGCCCTGGGGCGCTCGTTGATAGCCTGCGGGCCCGAGTCACACATCTGTTTATTTAGTGGCCGCTATTTAATTAACTAACTTGCCGTTACGAGCTGGAGCATCGTTGGGACTGACCACAGTATCAGCAAAGTTGCTTTTTCATTCTGAATCGTTAGTTTGGTATGTGTATGGTTCCCTTGTAGCTCCTCGAGGTGGTCTAGATTTGGGATCATTAATTTTGGTATATGTATTGGTGACCCTTTAAAAAAAAATTGTATATGAATGGGTCTTTTTTCAGAGGATTTGGTATGTAAATGATTCCATTTTCTCACTTTGGCTTGGTATAGATATGGTCCGATTTTTGTTTCCCATGGCGGCCACCCCTACCCTTTTCCATGGAGAGAACCCCCGGCCCCCCCCCCCTCCCCCCGGGGATATATGCACATAGTATCTAAAACTTTAATCCGATACATTGCCATCGCTACTCGAACTTACGACTTTTGAGGACGATCCACGGCGTCATAACTCACGGCACACAACACCTTACGTCACATGGAAGCAGTTCGTGTCATGCACAGGGGAAGCCCACCTGGCAAGTGGCGCGAGACGCTGTAATGATATGATCGGAATCAGGTATGATATGCTATTTCACATTGGCCAGCGTCCTCAAATGGACGAACATATATCCTATTTGAGAGGGCTAAGATCACCAATCTGCGACTTAAAAAAAAATGATCCCAATGGAGATTAATTCTTCAGCATGGGGAATGCAAAAACTTTAATTTGTCTCATCTTTAAGCATAATTGACTGAGAATCGAACTTTAGGGACCCGCTAAAGCATTTATTGCGTGTAATGAGATTATTATAAAAATGGTGGTGGTAAATTAACATCATTTGGATCAAATTACAAAATTGTTTTCGTAATGATGAGTCATTTTGTTAAATCAGAATAACTTTTCCGTGTTCGGTCTGTGCGCAGAACTATTTAACAGTTTAATAAATAGCCTTGTGTGCACGGTCGTTGGGCTGAGCTCACGCCGTCAGTGTGCATCGCAGATTTCACCGGCAAAGTGGTTTTTTGACAAAAGGAATAAATTATCGTTGACCAAAGCTTTGGGGTTGTTAATTATTTTGGTCAGTTCCTTCTTCAACGATCAGCCTCCTGATCATAACGACGAAATCAGAGCAGCCCAACACGTTATGACTGCAAGCATCATCCTACTCAAATTTAATCTACTGGCATCCATCGCTTGGTTTTTCTGGATACAATTTCAACAGATGTCTTTTACCAATTTCTAAGTATAACTTATAAGCTGACGCTAATATTGTTTGTAGTTAGCTAAAATCGTATATTTCTAATACAATAGTTGAATTCCCGTAGGTGTGATATGTTACATTGTTGATAAATAAAACAGTCCGCCTAAGCTCTGAGCGAAAATATATCGTTAATTTGTTTCGAAGTGCCTACACTACAGTTTTGTGAAACTTGCTGAAAACCCTTGTGATATTTCAAAACTTAATAGGCTCCAGCTTTTGTGGTTATTTACAAACTTGCGATAGGTATAAAATTACCCTGCCTTAATAACTGTACCTACTGTGCAATGTTTAACGTTTTTATTGGGAAATATTATGCTATGGCTGATTCAGAAGGAGTGGTGAGTCAATGACACTGGTAAGCTTAGGCCCTTCGAGCTATAGGACCTAAACACGCCATGAGTGCTCAAACTTGCCACTGCTGTTGAGGTTATTTATAAGCTTCCAATGGGCATAACAGTAACCCTGCCTAACTGTACCTACAGGACAATGTATACCGTCTTCACTAAAAAGATTAAGCTGCTAGTGGTTCAGGAGTGGCAAGTTTAGGACAACTGTCAAGTTTAGGCTCTTAAGCTCGTATAGCGCAATGGCTACAGTATGCAGGACGGTATGAACAGCTAAACGTATCGTTCAAGTCCAGTCCTATATGCTGCGATGGTGAAATCAAATTTGACCCACCGATGATTACATTTACGTGGGTTTTTTATGAGTGTCCCTGGCACTGGTTCTCAGCCAGCAGTCCCACTGGTTCTACTGCTGCCTATGTATTCGTCTCACTCCTGTTTGTGAGCTGCCTTGGCGGAAATGGATTCCGATATTGAGTTGCATGGTATTTCCATTATATGGAGGCCTGTCGTTAAGCATCATCTTATGAATTTCAGAGGCGTTCATTCTGGATAATACAAGCTTTTTAGACAAATTAAACATTTGAAACCTTACCACAGGCACAACATCATTGGACATTATTTGTTCAATGGCAGACCTTAGACCTAGACTTGTTCATGCAAATTAACATTTGCCATTATTTTAATTTATAGTCCTCAGCCTGGAATGCACACATAATCTGTAAATTTTAATGTAGCATGATTGCTGGTGACAACAAAACGTTTCTCAATGCGAGCATAGTCTAGTCAGCCTCTTCTTGTAAGCATTTAATCGGTGATTGAAATCGGCATATATCCATAAATAAAAGTGTGCACACATTCGTGAACAAGATTTAATATAATATCGGTCTGGGAATCTAATGAAACAGTCAAAAACACATAATTGCGAGTGCGTCAAAATCTCATTTATTTCTCATGGCAGGGCATAGGGTAAGACTCGGACTATATGTCAGCCGTGCATTCAGGCCAGATTTCTTGGGCTACTTGGTTACACAAGTTACTGACTGGGAACCGAGAGTGTCCCCAGACTGAAATAATACTAAATGCACATCTTCCTTTATGGCAAAATCTCATTTTTCCATCAGCATCTTGTTTGATTTTTTAAAATGCTGTTTTGTTAATTTTGCAATGGGCTTGCACTATTGAGGTTCATTGTTTGTAGTAAAGTTATAACTGTGGCTAGGTTCTGAATTCACAAATGCACCATGTTGATAAATGTGAGACTATAACTAAGTATATAATACACAGCTGTCCTTTGCTGTTGGTTTTTCAGTGTTTTACAGAATTCTACTTTCAGCCAGTTATCACTTTGCTGAATGCCAGAAATGAGTTAATGGGATATTAATTTGGGAGGTGTCAAATAATATAAGTAAAAAAAACTCCAAAAGGCTCCTGTCAATGACACACACTCTACTGACTGAGTTCTGAGGGATGTCTGTGAGGGAGTTAGCCATGGGCATTCGTTCGTTATCTCTAGCTTTGAGCCGTTTGTGGCAACAGAGGCCATGTATGGCGCCATGGGCAAGGATGCCAGTCCTCTTTTATGCATTCAAACTGAGTCGGGTTAAACAGAATTTGGGTCATGTAAATTTGCTACTAGAGTTGGAAAAAAAGGTGAAATGCGTAAAGATTGATGTCAATGGAGGGGTGGCATCAGAGAGGTTCAGGGATTGGAGGGGTGGCATCATTGATGTCTGATGGAGGGGTGGAGGGGTGGCAGAGAGGTTCAGGGGATGTCTGTGGAGGGGTGATGTCAGGGATTGATGAGGGGTGGCATCAGAGAGGTTCAGGGATTGATGTCTGTGGAGGGGTGGCATCAGAGAGGTTCAGGGATTGATGTCTGTGGAGGGGTGGCATCAGAGAGGTTCAGGGATTGATGTCTGTGGAGGGGTGGCATCAGAGAGGTTCAGGGATTGATGTCTGTGGAGGGGTGGTATCAGAGAGGTTCAGGGATTGATGTCTGTGGAGGGGTGGCATCAGAGAGGTTCAGGGATTTCATTCCAACATAAGTCACATTTCTAGCTTGGTCCTGTCCACAACAAAGGCAGATTGAAAAGAGATTTTAACCAACTAACACTGATGCCTCCTTGGTATTGTTAATTTTAGCAGACATATAAGGTCATTGTTGCAGTTGGGACCATTGAGGTTCTCATTTCATGTCTGCAGTGTGGAGGGCACTGTGTCCAATCCTGCTTCTTCTTCGTCACTCATTTTTTCAGCCTCTCTGTAACACTTGTGTTGTCGTTCGAAGCTTTCAGCCATATGCCATTATTAGTAATAAGCATTGCTGTTTTTTATTGACCATTATAAATGCTTTCAGAAGAAAAAACAACCCACCATGGCTGCTTCAGTTGACAATTTGGCGAAAAAGACCAAGGAGGCGGAGGAAAAAGTCATCAAACTTGCAAAGACACCAGCAGATCTGCAGCGAATAAGACTGGAGAAGTTGATGAAGAAGCCGGACAAGCCTGCTTTTATACCGGCAAAGTCGGAAGAAAAAACTCCAAGAGTTTTCAACCCCCCTGAGTTCATCAGAAACATCTGGGGCTCTTCTGCTGGTGCTGGTAGTGGAGATTTCCATGTTTACAGAGGGGTACGGAGGCGGGAATATGCCAGGCAGAAGTTTAGCAAGGAGAAGTCGGAGAAGGATAAACTAGATGACGAGTACCAGCAGAAATTGATAGAAAATGCCAAGGCTGCTGAATTAAATACCTCGAAGAAACGGGCCAAACGGATGAAGAAAAAGATGAAGCAGAAAGCCAAGAAACCTAAGCAAGAGAATGAGACAGAGGAGCCTAGTGAAAGTGACAGTGACAATTGAATGACAATGTTAGACTGAAAACTTGATGGTTGAAAAACTGAAATGTGCAGCCAAACTGGATGTGCCCCCACAACAGGTGTTTTTAGAATGTGAATGTTCTCTCTTATATTGATCATCCAGGCTGTAAAATTATTTTATGATGTAAGACATTGGTGTAATAAAATGTATAATGATACACAAATACATTCTTTTGGGTGGTCGTCACGATTAATTAACAAACATTGCTGGCGTCTTCTATTACCTAAGAAGTGACAGTGAGTCGCAGTGTGCAGCCTTTATAGTCACTGCTATCCATCAACTTGGTAGATCAAGTATAGCCTTCTACTTGAAATACCTATGATATGGACCCATTCATCCATTGTTGGTGCTGTTACGACCCAAATTGAAATCTCGTCAATTTTAAAATTGTCCTGACCCAAATTAATATTTCAAGATGGGTTGACCCGTTTTAAAATTGGACAGCCGAATGCCTTTAATGCGTCAGTTGGAGAAATCCCGAATGTACACCGCCTATTTTTCCTAACTGATTTTATAATCATTACTTCACTTATATTCACTTTCTTGCCACTTAAGCCTATTCCGATAACCCTGCTTTTCTCCCTTCGGAGTCTCGCGAGCGAGGCGCTTCCGGTCTCGGGTCAAAGGTCAATTCGGGAAAACTTTTTGTGTACTCGATGTGGATGCGTGTGTTTTGCTGCACAAGTTATGATATTTCGTGCCTTTCCAGCGTGTTTACTTCAGCTTTAATTTGCTATTTGTGGTGAATGTTTAACAAGTAATAAAAGCAAGACTATTTCACCATAAATTAAAGATTTATTAACATTGATATTAGATAAACATTTACTTCACAAGTGGGTGGTGCAAGTTGCAGATTTCTGCTTTTCTGCTAGTGATGACGGTAAAGATTGTCTAACATCTTTACGCGCAGGCCAGTAAATGAGAGGCTTCAGTTCAATGGCCAGGAATTTCACCCAGGTGTTAACAATTGCCGAGCACGTTCCGCTTGATATATTGTACAGGTCGGCAAGAAAGGCATTGGACAGATCCATTCGTAGTTTCATCATAACTAACGTCATTTCATCCAGAGCAGAGAGCTTTCTGGTTGGGCCACTTCTTTTCGGTGTTGCAGCAAATGCTCTTGGGGCTTTAGTTGAGTTGAGTTGTTTTTTAACCTCACTCCAGTATTTTAATTTGGGTTCTAAATATTGAAAAAGGTCAAAGAAACTCTGCCTGGACGGAAAGCCTGTGTTCTGCGATGAAGAAAAAAAATATTTGTCTTTCTATCCAAAGCTATGGTATTTACATTTGAACCCTTGCTTTCTTGAATAACTATTTTGCATGAATTAATACAGAGGGAATTAAACATATTCAACAATTGGACACTTTATTCACAAATATTGTCAGGGAATTATATTAATAATATTATGCATTGTAAAATATTTATGCACCTAGATTGAACAAATATCTGACAAAGTAAATTTTTAACAGTGTAAATTGTTTGATTTTCAACAATGTTTGTTGTATATAATTCATTGAAGATAAGCTACTTTTGAGCTGCATCTTCTTTCAAAGATGGGAACGCCTTTTGACGTGATCATCTGAGTCACGGGAACTAGTCCGATTTTCACACCTCTGGATCGAAATCACAATCTGTCGAAATGCGACGCGGTTGAATATGTTATAAGTTTATTGTAAAAAGTCATGCTCTGCATATATTTTGCATATATGCTACACTCTACCCCAATTTGCTTTCTGAATTGTACTTTGGTGTCAATAAATCGACAGTCCTTACTTATAAGTTATTGGTTGGGATTGTCTCATAAATGGCTAGGAAATTTACTGTCATCATCGGTCGTTTTTGATTTATGCATCGAAAATAAGATGGTCTGTGGTTCACGCCCACGTAAGCAGGTAAGCACCAACACAAAGTAAAGCAGGGGTTGACAACAATTTGGATGTAATTTTTGAACTCTTGGTTTTGTCTTCAGACCTCTTCTTGGATTGCACTTCCTTCGCTTCCTCTTACTGTGACCACAGTTGCATCACCACTTTTTGCTTTTCCAGACATCCAATACACCTACAGTTTTCTTGACAATTGCACGTGAAGGTGTAGGAATGATCTGCATTCACTACAGGCTCAACATTGTTCACACACAATTTCATACCTCTGAGTTCAGAACATTCAACTGCCATACACGGAGGGATAATGTCACGCACGTTGGCAGTTGTATATTGCGTAGGTCGATCTTTTGGTGGAGGGCGGCGCATTTTGGGTTCTGGTGTTACGTAGCCTAGGTTGCTAACTGGACACGGGCATTCTTCAGAAGGATGTCAATCCACAAAGTGCGACGAACAAATGCGGTCATCGTCAGATGGAGTCCAGTTTTTTCCCGTCTTTTCGTTTTTTACGATTGACAGCTTTGATCCACTTAGCCCGCATTTGAGGATGACGACGATGGGTAAGAAAAGGATGCAAAGTGAAAGGGTGCGGGCAAGTGATGGCTTTCACAAAATGTTTTCTTCCAATGAGTAAGTCGATAAATGCTGTTGCCACAACCAACTATAGCGCAAATTCGACCCATTTTCTAATTATGGTTGATCACTTGTCTTGCGTACTTCAGAATTGTCTTGTATAAAGCACACCAGACGTGGAGTTGGGGTGGAATGATTTTGTGTTATTTGGTGCTGATTATATACTCTCAGCTGGTAGGCCAGAGCGTCTCAATGAACATCAAAGGACTGCATTACGCTGTATGTAAAAGTATAGTTCATTGTACAGTTTGCAAGATGTTACGTCTTTAACCGCAGCTGTAAGAGCATTTAGAGCTTTATTTTGAGGTGGTACGTCAAAGTGACGCAAGTCTTTGTGCCAGGACGGGATCAGGAACGGTTTGACGTTCAACATATAAGCTTTCAACACTTGTGATCAACTCAATGTGATGCGAACCAGACGGCCAGGACTGGAGGAGCAACGGTTTTGACGTTTAACATATTAGTATTCAAGACCTCAGGTGATTGACTCAAAACGCTCAGTTTATTAATTCAAAACAGCTTTATTTGAAAGGCTGGAGATCAAGTAAACTTTGTGAATATTGTTACATGCATCTTAATTATGAACATGTATTAGTTAATTACCTAATTACATAGAAACATTAGAAGTCAACGATCGCGGACGCTGCCTGCCTCGCGGACTCGCAATGCGCGGCGCTCGCGCCAGGCGAGAGTTTTCCCGAATTCACCTTTGACCCCGCACATCGGCGCATGCGCAGTCGGAACTCCGAAGGGGTCTAATAGACACGTAAAAGCGCCATTTCCCCATAGTGAAGCGCGTATGGAGTACCGCGGTTGTCATAAACAAAATACTTATTTTGGGTTGGAATTATGAGTGTGTATGCGTTCAATTGAATTGTTTAATCTTCTAAAATACTAAACATATCTCAAAGGTGGTTGGTACCTTAAATAAAGCTTTCAAAATGCAAAAAAAAAAAAAATCCTTAACAATCACAATATGGCGAGCGTTATGACGTAACAGGGAGATAGCTATCCCGAAACTAGCTTGATACCAGCCGTAATTTGGCGCGAGCGTACGCATCGCTGCATTAGGTAAAAATCAGATTTGCCCTGGGAAATAAAATATGGGAAGGAGAACCCAACAGATAACTCTTGTCTGGTACTATGCATGCACTAGGCTACCCAAAACTGTATTCAGTATACCCCATCAGCGTTATAACTATCTATAACCAATTAGTGGAAGTTATGTATATTGAGTTAATATTGGGTCAAAATCATAGATTGGAATAAATTGCACAGAAATAAGACGAGGACCCATTTGGATGGGAGGGAAGACACGCTGATAATTATTGCAAGTGTATATTGTCCTTTACATGGAATATATCACGCTGATAATTATTGCAAGTGTATATTGTCCTTTACATGGAATATATCAAGTTGTGTCAGCTATTTACTTGCCCCAACTTAAAATAATGGTCAAGGTCACATTTAGATCTTTTCCAAAATCTATTGGATTCGTCCTTGGTATCTGATCATAGATCCCTGAAAGTTTCATGAAAATCCATTCTGAACTTTTTGAGATATCTTGCTAAAAGACAAACAAACAGATAGACAGTGGACGAAATCATTTTCCTACTGGGTGGAGGTAAATTAAGGCTCACGGGTACAACCGTGAGTGCTGTCTGAATCCCAATCCAGTTCAATTTACTTTGGCACAACAAGCCAATGATGTAATAAACGCGCCACGGCTTTCCATACCAGCCGTGCCTGCCATCCCGCCGTTCAATTTTAAAATGGGTCAACCCATCTAGAAATTTCAAGTTGGGTCAGGACAATTTTAAAATTGGCCGGATTTCAAGTTGGGTCGTAACAGCGCGTGTACTACGTCTGCTAACTCTCACTTTGTCTTAAGCAAATTTGTGCCTGTCATTTTATCTCAGTTGGGCATCTATATATACCTTTTTTAACAAATACATGCGCCATCTAATGGAGAAACACTTCAGTCTGTGGTTGATGGGATAAGTTATAACAGCATGATATACAATGGTTATCAGTGAGGTCAACTAACACTATCTCCCATGATCCCATCCAATGTAGGTGAGGGATGCCAACTGGTAACCTGTGAGTGTTTTCAATAGACTAGTAATCATAGTTTTGTTATCGTTAAATGGTTATCTTTTTATGAATTGTAAGTGAATGACTATGACCTATTTATAGCTTAATTTAACCTACCATGTCCCTCGACATCCGGGGATTGACTAGTAAGGCCAATTCTTCTCTGCATTAACTCGTTGGTCAGGCTAGTTAGTCATTATAATCCTATATGGACTTGATCATCTACTATATGTGTAATGAGCTGTTACGCAGTGCGGTGGGGATAGAATTACAGAAGAAGTGTGGGAGATTAACCGAGTTTGCTTGGCTACTTCCGGGTTCAAGTCGGCGTTCGTGAGAGCAGACAAAGTTACAATTAGTTTTCGAGGTCTTATCTTGAAATACAAATGATAAGATCCGGGAATGCCTTTAAAATTATTACTATTTAACAAAAAGCTCCAATTATCCTCAACACGTGACAAGAAACATGTTGAAATATGTTCCCGTTAATAAAACGTCAAACTAAGTAAAATATTGTTTTTAGGTATCTCGATCCCATGTATATAGAAATCTAACCTGTATATTTATGTAGAAATGTTAGTTGATAATATGGGGCTATTAAAAAGGTGTTTGCTGGGCTACTTCCGGGTTCAAGTCGGCGTATGTATCATAATTGGCCAGGCCATATTGAGTTCAATGACGGAGGCTTTCTTGCGTTTGTTCGAGTAGGCTTTCAGGGGGTTGCTACACAATGACGGATCAGATAACCTCGGTTATGTTATATAGGCGCCAAGTCAACCAGGAAGTGCCAAGCATGAATTTAATATGATCCGAGCTTCTGCGCAATCGAAACTCCCTCGAATACGATGAGGTATTCGCTTGACCACGGGAGTATAATGACTTCAACTTAAGTAACGTAATCTGGGACTGATTCTTTACGGTTCATAAGAAAGCACGTCTCTTCAAATAACAACTTCCCATTGAACGCTTTTTACTTGGTAATGCTCGAAGCAGTACAATAACCCAGATAACTTACAGACGATGATGTCGATTTGACGACCAACATTGCCAAGAAAACCGAGAACGCCACATGATTAAATCACGGCATTAAACATGTTGTGTTTTTTGTTTAATAAATTGCGAGAGTACGAGGATAACTTACTATCATCCGTTTTGAGCACCCTTAATACCAAATGCGTTAGTAAACTGAAAAGTTCATAAAGTAGATCGCATGCCTACTGTGATCTAGCTCTACTCATCCGATGATAGTGAACCGATATATGGCTTACAAGGCGGTAAGACAATGGAAATATACCTGCAAACATCAACATAATAAAAATGATATGCTTTATTGACTTTATATACGTTCATTGATGACGTCATCGAAGTTGAGGATCATTCGTAAAATCGGCTTTCGTAAAACAGGTGTCTCACTGTAACAAGAAGACATATTGATAACAGCCACACGGATAGTGATGTCGTATGTTCCTCTGTATGCAACAACAGGATGACTTTCTACGCCGCGGCTTGTAGTCGTGGCTTGACGCAGACACCCAGAGGGGATGACGACAGCAAACGGAGCCAGAGGAGACACGCGCTTACATCCTGCTGGATGTTGTTTACCAGCCTGAGCGTGTGTGAATTCATGACCAGTCTGTCGGCTTTAATGCCTCACGGCCCAGGCATTAACTCAGTTATTGTGAAAGTGGAATTTCGTTCAACGTATTTAGCAGTAAAGTAGGACTAGTAATACATCGATGTACTACCATCTGTGCTGAGCTGTCCTGTATCTCATTGTAAATGTGTGGAGACTGGATGAAACGAAGACTCACAGGCAAAGTTCAGAAACAAAACAGCTATACTTTTATAGCTCATGCTTATTCGCTGGTTTTTCCTGGAAGGTGGCGCTTAACAGCTCAGGCTAGAATCCACATCTTGGACAAGAAAATACTTTATTTTGTTCGGTCAAGACTTGCGTGTGTGCAGCGGAACAATGGTGCGCAGCGGGGGACTCGTGATTGGCTTCTTGGTATATTTGCAGTGTGTAAGCGCTTCCTCGTTCAATAGTCGAAATGAAAACCTGACAGAAGTCCCTACGGATCTTATAGCCTGGAACGCCCGGTCAGTGAGCATTAACCATAACCTTCTGACCTCTATCGGCCCAAACACCTTCATCAACTTCCGCTTACTGTCAACCATCGACCTGTCCTATAACCGCATCTCTGCCTTGTCAGACACAGCCT
Source organism: Urechis unicinctus (assembly GCA_034190875.2). NCBI lineage: Eukaryota > Metazoa > Annelida > Polychaeta > Xenopneusta > Urechidae > Urechis > Urechis unicinctus. Next base: position 42,591,971 of record CM067342.1, read on the forward strand.
TTAATGGAACAATACTATCGCGTTTGACAATTTGAAAACAATCGCCTTACAACTTTGCCAAATTTTGCCAGCGTAGGACGTACATTAAAGTACATCAGCGCGAACCATAACGCATTAGAGCGACTAACAGATGAGCCTTTCCGCGGTGTCTCTGGCTTGACCACCATAAGTTTACAGTACAATGGAATGAGAACTATATCTCCAAACGCACTGTCCAGTGGGGCTACGAATCTCACTCGCATCGATGTCGGACAAAATCTCATCGGCAACATTCCCGCCGAGCTCTTCAGAAGTACAGGTCTCTTAAACTCAATTAACTTACAAAATAACCGACTGACATCATTTCTTGACTTTCGTTTTCTCCCCGAACAAAACAGCATCACTTCGTTGTCAATGAATCAAAACCGATGTGGAGATTTGTCCCCTGGCGCTCTCCATAAACTGACCAAGTTGAGGAACTTAGCCATGGCAAATAATGGATTAACGCAATGGCCAGATCAGCAGACAAAGAAACACAATGACCAGTATTTACCTTGGAGGCAATCGCATCACGGAAATACCAAGGGACGCATTTATTGGAATGCCATTACGTATTTTGAATTTACAAGGAAATCGTTTTGTTGGTATGCCTAACCTATTACCACTGAACTCGACGCTCACCAATTTATATATTGGTAACAATCAATTTGGGCCTGTGTCATGCGAGGTAATGCTCCACTTTTTAAATGCCTCAACGAATCTCAGATACTTCGATCTCTCTAATGTGGGACTGGTGACCTTTCCGGATATTTTCCAGTTGAACCGGGATATCGGTTATGCAAGGTTTCTTAATTCGAGAACAATGCATTGTGATTGTGCCATGGATTGGATGAGGCAGGTCCCTCAGAGAATACGGTCCACTGATGTGACAGCTGGCAGTAGACCGTGTTCCAGCCCTCAGCAACTGACTGGCAAGATGCTGGCCAATATAACAAGGGATGATTTCTGTAGAGGTTGGTGATCATTACCAATTTGAAACAATACAATATCATACTTAATTTCCATATGAGGTTGTTTTATATGGTATCAATATTTTGTGTTTGTATCACGGTTTTTCAGATAATGATGCCCAGTCATGTAGACTCCCCGAAGTATCGTCCCCAACCTCTGTATCAAGCGCACCAACCTTACACACTACGCATTTCACATCCCCAACCTCACAGCCACCGACCACACCTAATTTACAATTCACTTCAGATTCCACAACCACGGACGTCCGCATCAAATCCACAGGGCTATCTGAGTTCTTCTCGACATCTGCTGAATATGAGCAAACCGACAGCACTTTCCATCACAATGGCAGCGGCAAAAAAAATGGTAAAACACATCCTCTATGGTATTAACGATGCATTTATGTTGGTCAGCATGAAATGATTTTCTAACCGCATTTCCTTTGTGTTGCATTAATGCTGTTACTGGTATGTGTCCAGCTGTTCCTCTTAGTGTGATACTTGGCTGCTGTCTAGGAGGCTTGCTTCTCATAGCAGTCATCGCTATTGTTTTTATGCCCGGAGAATGCTCAGAGCGACCAAACACAACAGGTATATATCTGATTCCGTAGGCAACATTGATACATATAGTAAAAAAATTATATTCATGTATAAAACATGACAATGGGCCTGGCATATTGAGGACGGCTTTGAATAGGCTGACCGACTCCCATTTGGTGTGGGCCGACATGGATGAGCAAGCACTCACAATACCCTCCAACATTCAGACTGCCAACTACGAGAGTAGCTATGGAACAAGCCTATATTGAGTGCTTGGTATTATTATCTGTCCGTAAGAGAGAACCCCCACCTCCACTCTAAGATAGACACCCCCTCTCTAAGAGAGAACCCCTGTCCCTACTAAGGGGGAGAAGCCCCACCTCCATCCTAAGATAGAACCACCCCACCCCATCTTAGAGAGTAGATATGTATATATCTATGTTTATATATAAAATATATATATATATATATATATATATATATATATATATATATATATATATATATATATATATATATATATATATATATATATATATATATATATATATATATATATATATATATATATATATATATATATATATATATATATATATATATAAACATCGTGGTAATCAATTTGTTTTGTTCTCGTTTAGTCCCCGATCTCTACACATCACCCCGACTAGACAAGACATCAGGTACCAATGAATATGGAGTAAGTCCGGTAAGTGGCGTGTATGAAGTGATCAACTTGAACAGCAAAGCCCCCAACCCACCTCCCCTGCGACATCTCAAACCATCCGATGATGGAACCTATCTGAATCCTGTCGACCCGGATTACTATGACGATATCGGTCATCTTCCTTGTGAAGGTAATCAGGAGGGAGATACATACGAGAATGCCGATGCCACTTATCAGCAGATAGACTCGATTTAATCAATGTGATCAACCTGCAAGATTGTGTCCATATCGGTATAACCTGATGCAGTTGAATTATTTTTTTTTGGCTGGGTGATTTTCTGTATTTTAGGGGTGTATTTTAGAACGACTATTTAACTGACCCTAAGCCACGATGAATCTTATTGAATGTTAAAAAATTAGTGCTTAAAAAAACATGCCATCTTCATATTTAAGAGATCCCTCTTGCAGATTAATATTCAACATATATACCAGGGATTAGATATGCTACCTGCGGTGGAAGTCTTGAATGTTTTATTAAAATATAGACTTTATATCTCTGTGAATATTTTGAGTAGTGGATGTTATCATTGTGGGATACTTATTATCTTTAATCATACACAAAATATATTGACAATATGTCTATTATCTACTATTAAACGATGGAAAATAATACCCATTTATGCGTTGTTGTTGGTTCGATCCCAAGATGTGACAAACAGACTAGTTACATTGGAACTGTAAATCTCTCCCGACGGAAGTAAACGCACCTGACCCAGTGGCTCAATGGGAAGGTAATGTTTACCGTCCATATTTTATGCACCCAGATTATTTAGCGCTATGGGTCTATTTATTTGCTCTGCTCCTGAGCGGAGCTTATCATCTACCTTTGCTCCAGCGTCGGTCCGTTCTGAAACTTTTGATGGCATCTCATTAAGATATGTTGATGGCTGCATGTGAATTCAAAATCAGCCCCGTGTAACCTTTGTCCCCTGAGTTAGGTGAGAAAAACTTATAAAAACCATCTCTTGCGCTAAGGTAATCTAATGTAGCATCGTTTTGAAGGTAAGTTTCTCTATAAAGCAAGCTAGCTGTCCAAAATTACACATGTCCCCTCGGATGGCTCCTTACAAAATAAGCCTTTATGACCTTTGGCCCTAGCCGTGCGCGAACGTATCATTAATTATAACGCCCTGGTTTTTGTAACCTGGCTCGTGGCCAATATGTTGCTGGCACAATTGTACAATGGTTTTCATCAAGAGATCAACATATATCACGAGCCAGTGGATAAATCTAGCTTTAAGGACCAAAGGCGCATTTTGCCGACTAAAACCGATTTACGTGAACACTATTGAAAAACATTCGGTCACGTAGTTGATGTTCGCTCACTGTTCGCTTGGTGTTCACGGAGTTTGTTTTAAACTAGATGACCCCACTGGGGGGTCAGAAATCTTTTTCGCCACTTCATCGTGATAAACGACTTCTATCAAACACATCATTCTGATTCAATCTTGTCATAACTTGATATTTATAATATCCTATCTGTGTCGAAAGTGATAATTTAGTTTTGATCAAGATAATGTTTCATATTCCTATCGCCAACCGAAAAATATATTTGCGATAACTTCCCAAGCTTATCCGGTGATATTACCTTCCGAAATGCAAGCGTGGATGACGGTATCCCAGAGAGCCCCAGAAACTTCCGATGTAAATATGGCGGTGAGAACATAGGCCAAAACTATAGCCGATCGTTCCTGTCGCCTTTTCCCCAAGTTTTCGTTGCTTCCTTCGTGATTCGGTGTGGTATCTGTGCGACAGTGAGATTTTGTGGCTTTTTCTACATGTTAGACAAGGTCATTTTAGCTTTAAGCCTCGCCTGTGTTCCAATTCGTAAAAGCTTCCGCTGGTCAGTTGCCGCCTCGCCGCCATGTTGCCAAGTCGGGCCCAGATATTACCGCTTGGCGTGATTTTAGGCCTAGATAGTAATTCATAGGAGTCTTAAGTTGTGTAAACTCGCCTTAAGTTCGAATAAAAGTTCGGTGAGTTTATTTTATAAGATAAAAATAGATAAAACACAGGAACACAGATCATTCCATTGAATTCCTTAATTGAATTGTGGTAAGACGCCAGAACTAAGAGGGAGTGCAGTAGCATCTCCCGTACTTGGTTCGAAAGAGCTAATATTGACCTCTTGTAAGTATTTGGATTGTTATCGAGTCGGAAGAGAAAACTGACACTACTTGCGGGATAAGTCAGTGATATCGTATACATGTCATCCGCATTCACAATGTTTGGCGAGCTCGGAAGGTAATTGATATAGTAACTTTAAGGATTCTATATGACAGGAACTTTTGAGTATCCGCTTAATACATTCTGAAATGTCGCATCCTTCAACGACAGCTATGTATTGTTCTGATATACACGCCAATTTCGTTCTTTTTGCGAAAGCGATCCGCGGGCGGGTTTTGTGCCGTCACGATATTCGTGTCCAAGTACGTAGCCGATGACATGGTCAGATGTGCCGTGAAGTGAACGAATTGTTAGTCATAATCAGGAAAACAGACAAGCATGCACGGACACACGCACGGAAAGACACACACATGCACGCACTCGTGCCTACCTCCCTCGTGCGGCTAATGCATGCATTATGAGTCATGAATTTAATAACAAAATCATAAACAGAACCGCAAGTGTCATTGTTTGTCATCTTTAAATAATTCATATTGAGTATGATAAGTATTATAACTACAATGATATTGAAATTGAACTATCCCACAAAATAGTTTACATTTAATCGCCATCACTTTTTCCTTCAAGACAAAATGAAAACCCATTGACAAGACGATATGTCTAGGCAGTCATTAGGTCAATTTAAACTGACCATCCACAGATACCGTCTTTTATATCATGGGACAGCTGAATTTCGTGGACATTTAATTGTGCAGTTTCAGGGAGAGCGCAGTTGTTTAAAAATAAACAAAGCAAATATGATGACATACATCACCGGCACCAGTCTTAAAATACCCCTCTTTAATAATTTGTCTTTATGTCGTCTGGGAGGAGGAGCGTTTTAAGACTTGTGGAGAGTATTGCTTACCGGTCGCAAGATGAAAATTGACCGAAATTGAGAAGCACAGTATGTGAAGCACGTCTACTTGACTACTGGAGAAAATAATAAAGCACGACTACTTTACTACTGGAGAAAGTAATAAAGCACGTCTACTTAACTACTGGAGAAAGTAGTAAAGCACGTCTACTAAACTACTGGAGAAAATAATAAAGCACGACTACTTAACTACTGGAGAAAATAATAAAGCACGACTACTTAACTACTGGAGAAAATAATAAAGCACGTCTATTTAACTACTGGAGAAAGTAGTAAAGCACGTCTGTTTGACTATTTGAGAAAAGCACGTCAATTTGACTACTAGAGAAAGTGGTAAAGTACGTCTACTTGTGTTATGATATTGTTCTAGCTCATTCGTTTTTAGAAGCCCCCCCCCCCCCCCCCCCCCCCCCCCCCCACCCGGTTAATCAATAGTACGACATGTTTAGTCCAGGTCAACCTCCGCCCTCGTGGGAGGGGTGTGACCCTGATAACCAGTCATGGCCAACACCGGTTCCATTGGTCGTTGATTATCACAGGTTCGCAACCCATGTGGACCTGTTCGGTCAAAAGCCGTAGAGAATTGGTCAAGCCTGGTTGATCGAGCGGTTTCGGACGGAAACAAACGCCCGTACCGCAATATATCAGCCAACACGCACCAGCGACTTGAGATTATCTAGTCACAAGATTATTACCGAAATATCAGCAAAGCTACATTGTTAAACCTCAATAAACAACAAAAACTTTACTTCTGGACCCGTGTAATTTTCTGGCTAGTCCCCATTCCAGTAACAACAAGCAGCAACGAAAACCATAACGAGGAAGCGCAGTACAAACAAGATAATAAAGTACAAGACGGACTACTGGATAAAATAGTAGAGCACGTCTATCAGGGCTATTGTGTGGAAACTACTACACATATCAACGGAAATGTCATAAACTTGAGTATATCAGCAAACAGAAGACAGCAGATTATCATCCAAAGCCCATTCAATAAGGTGCGGTAAACCTCAGAGATCACCGGTAGGTCGAATTTTGTTTACAATCTACACGGCCTCACTGGGAAAAGTCGTGCGTGAGTATGGTATGGAATATCATACTTATGCTGATGAGACACAAATAATGCTCTCTTACTCTCCAGAAACAGGAATATAGTACAAGTTGGTCAGTGTCTTTAATTTGTGATGATCGATAACTACATCAAATTTAACGATGTTAAACCTGATAATTAACTTTTCTATAAAAATGGGTGATTCGGTAAAATCATGCACCAAAAACATAAACAATAGAGAATAAAAGTGGAGGGTGGGATAGGGAAATCAAAATCGTGTGTGCAAGATGGCATCAGATTTATCGCCCCGATCGACATATAAAGTAATTTATAAGTCATGTGACCGCCACGTTGGACTGATAGCCATCGACCGCTAAAAAAAATTCAAAAAAAAAGAGGCGTGTACCCGAGGCCTATCGGCTTACTCTACTTACTGTTCGAGTCGGACACCTACGTCAATGAAAACAAAACATTCATTAATTCCTGAGGCTCTAACATTTTGATAATGTTACCAGGAATAGCGTATTTTCATGCGAATTCACATATTTTGGAATGTATTCGCATGCATTGTCACAATCATTTCGACTTTAACTTCCTTCTACCCGTCATTACCAAGCAGTCACAGAGTGACTATTTGGTTTGACATACTAGCTACAAGGGGCACCACTGCACAACAATGCACGCCTGAGGAACGCGAAACAGTGCGAGTTGACTATCCCTATATATACCATCTTTGTTCGGATGTCTAGTAGTTTGTACCACGTGCCAATTTTGGTTTATTTGATCAATAGAAATCAACCATGTCAACATGCAATACAAGTTCGAGGTACTCCCCGAAGTAATAGGGGATGGGATGTTTGGGGGGATCAACTTTCGCCCTTTTTCGTACTTAAGGATCAGGTGTACAAAACATACTGAAATATAAATGGCGTGTGTTTAAAAGTATAGCGCCCACTGGGTTCAACTGCATCCCTCATGGCGCCAGCAGTCACCCTACAGCCGTACATAATATAACAGGCTACCCTCGAGCGAAAAAAAAGTTGGTTATAAAAGTGTGATAATGGTTTAGAAACAATGTTTTAGTAGCGAGAGACAATTGGTTGATCAATTACGAATTGTAAAGTTTTAACAGATTTTCCCTCACAGAGGTCGAACTGCTGGATTTGTTTTTGACAATGTATTATTTACAATTACATATATTTAGAACAAATTGGAATTTAAATTAAGCTACAAGAGTATATTAAATTTTGAACGATCAGACCCTTGTCTACTGGGATGTTTATAATTAAACTTGTCGCTTTTTTAACATTTGCTGCGGTCGTTACCGGAAGTGACATCACCGACAAACCAAATCACAAACGGCACTCACCAAGTTAACAAGAGAGAAAGGGAGAATGGGAACACGAGAGTGTGGATGAGAGATAGATGGGGCAAGATAGCGATAATGCGAACAAGTGTGAGAGAGAACGAATGTGATATTGTGGCGGAATGGTTTTCTCGCCAAGCTGCCTCCCATACGCTGCCTCCCTAGTATGGGAGGCCTGACTCGCGCAGTGCATCATGGGTGTTATGTTCTATTCATTTGTTTCATTTGGGAATCAATGTCTTTTTATATTGATATTTTCTTGTGTATTTATGAGATTTATTATAATGTGTAACGTGTACATTGTTTTCATGTTTGTCTCTGTGTTTTAGTATGTTTGTATGTTTTTTGTATTATCGCCAGTTGCGCTGAACAAATAGTCGATAGTTGTGGCTGAAGTATAACAGAAGTTAAACTTACAGAAAGTCTATAAATGATCCCATTTCGTTATTGGAACCCTACCACTCGCATGCTACAATATGAAATGAGTGAGAGAACAAAGAAAGAATTAAAAGACCGTGAGACTGGAGACACGAACGTGTACGAGAGAGAGAGAGATAGGGAGAGAGAGAGAGAGAGAGGGAGAGAGAGAGAGAGAGAGAGAGAGAGAGAGAGAGAGATGAGAGAGCAAGTACAAGAGAGAGAGAGAGTGAGAAGAAGAGTGAGAATGAGACTAAGAGACTAAGAGAGAAAGAGTGCGAACATGTGAGAGAAAGTGAAGACAAGGGAGAAAGAGAGAGAGAGAAAACAATGGTAACAGAGTAAGAACAAGGGTGAGAGTAAGAGACCAAGAGAGTTAGAGAGTTTGCGTGCGAAAGAGATAAAGAGGGGGAGAGGTTGATGGGAGAGAGGAGAGTTGGGTAAGCTGGATAGGACAGGTAAGAAAGATTGCATTTGGGATGAGGACTCAGACAAGAATATAACAAACGCACATACGCGCCCCCATCCTTTGCACCCCCACACACATACACATCTAAACGCATGCATACACACATACACATCGAAACACATACATATACACAAATACATACATATATACGCATAGAGACACATACACGCACAAACATACACACACATACACACATACATGCACACAAATGTACACACACATACACACACACTCAGAGATATAAATACACACACATGCACATAGGCACACACACATACTTACACATACATGCACACATACACACACACATATACACACAAACACTCAGGAAGAGTGTTTGTGGTGGAGTGACGATTAGTAGGGGGGTGTTGCGTATTAGGGCGCGAGTAATACTGCAGGTGTCCCATCTGCCGGTATGCAGGTAAGACCTTATCGTATGTGAACGCCATTCCAAATTGGCATTCACGTAGCAAAATCACGAGCGACAGATAAATAAAGGAGTGATACATTTTAATGGCTTTTTGACGTGCTTCAACAGTAGTTCTTAAAAGAACCGATGTATTTTTGCTGGCGCATCGAGACCACCAAGCGTCGCCAAAATATCTAAATATGCCTCGGACCTGGGGTAAGGACGAATGACGGCTGAAGCGTTTCATTTAACGTGGTAGGAGGTGGTACATTCCTTCTCAGTGTAATGTTTTGTAGCATGAGAAAGAAGAGCGAGAGAGAGAAATAACAAGAGAGAGATAGATAGTGGGAACCAGAGATTGAACGAACGAGATAGAGAGAGAGAAGAGAGAGAGAGAGAGAGAGAGAGAGAGAGAGAGAGAGAGAGAGAGAGAGAGAGAGAGAGAGAGAGAGAGAGAGAGAGAGAGAGAGAGAGAGAGAGAGAGAGAACAAGAGAGAATAAAGGAGAGAAAACGAAAGTGAGAGAACAAGAGAGAGAACGAGAGAGAGATATATAGAGAAAGAGAGAGAAAGAGATGAAACACACCAGATTCACAACGGGAACGTTTGTTGGGGAAGGTTGAAGTGTGTCTGAAAGCATCTATTCAGTCCCCATAGTGTTTGATCGTAAAGGGACCTGTACTGTAGTTTCAAGGGGATGATTTCTTTCGTGAGTGAGCGTTTCTCAAATATCATTAATGACCCCAAGCAGCTGCATTGTTACAACAAAGTATTGCTGTGTTCGAGATGCTTTAGATGCCACACAGGTCGGGTGGTTGTGCGTCATCCATCAAATCTTCTGCTGGGGATATACTGACGACGCCGAGATCAGCGTTGTTAGCGCAATCTCAGATGAGATTTAGTGGTTTTTTCTATGCGAGTCAAAACGTAAGTTGAATGAAAACGGCATGTCGTTGTTCTGGTTCACCGCGACCACCAATCGTCTTCGAAATATCTTATATACATCTCACCACGGCCAAGGACGAATAGAGGTTAGAAAGTTTCATTATAAGAAATGTGCGCGCGAGTGAATGGGGCTATATATAGCAACATGTTTCATGGGGTAGCGAGGCTAGATCATTGAGCGTTAGTACACGAGTCAAACAAACAAACAAACAAGCATGCCGGTTATTTAATTCAGCTATACGCGATGAGATAATCATGGATCGCCCTGTGTCATAGCGACGTAGAATTACGTGGGGCAATTCCTTACTACGTCTCCCTTTGTATCTCAGATGGAATAGTAATGCTAGCTGAGGATCATCAGACGTAATGGCCTACGTAAGGTTTGGACTTCTTTGAGTTGGCACAAGCGCCAACGGCATGTATTCCAGCGACAAGCCTGGACGACCAGCAATACGGTACCAACAATATAACACAAACAATATTATCTCTAAACAAAAATATATATGAATATATATATATATATCTATGTATATTTATATATATATGTATATATCTATGGCACATGTATATATATATATCTATCTTTATATATTTATTTCTTTCTAAATCTCTGTATCTATGTATATCCTATATATCTCTCTATCTATCTATCTCTGTCTGTCTCCCTATCTCTTGTATGTATATCTCTCTCTATCTGTCTCTCTGTATCTTTATGTCTATATCTCTCTCCCTCTCTCTTCTGTCCCTCTCTGCCTCTCTCTCTCTCTCTCGCTCTGTCTCTCTCTCTCTCTCTCTCTCTTATCTCTCTCTCTATCTCTCTCTCTCTCTCTCCTCTCTCTCTCTATCGTCTATCTCCCCCACGCCCCACTTATCGTTTGGCCTACTTAGAGTTGGGCACAAGCGCCAACGGCCATGTCTTCCAACGGCAAGCCTAGACGACCAGCAATACGGTACCAACAATATACCACAAACAATATTATCTAGCGACAAGCCTAGATTATATATATATATCTATATAATATATATATACGATATATGTATATTTATATACATATATATCGGTATATATATATATATATATATAATATATATATGTATATATATATATATATATGTATAATGATATATATAGAGCATCTGATATCTCCCTTATATATAGGAATCTATATATATTATATATTTATTTATATATATCCATATATATAATTATATATATATATATTATATTCTTTATATTTATGTGTATATGTATATCGTTGAAGACATATAATCTGTTTGTATATATTTATATATACATCCATAGAGATTTATTTCTATCTTTATATATATGTACCTCTGTCTTTATATACTATTGTCTCCTTGTCTATGATACATGTATATAGGGATATATATATATATTTATATAGATTTAGGGGGATAAGAGAGGGATATCTACAGAGATGTCTCTATGTATATTTCTATCTGTATTCTATATATATATATATCTGTTTGTATGTTTCTATCTCTCTCTCTCTCTATATCTCTCTATATCTATCTATCTATATATCCTCTATCTATCTGTGTATGGCTATATATCTCTATATCTCTCTGTATCTATATATCCCTCTATCTCTCTATAAATCTCTATATCTATAGAGATCTATTCGCTCTGAGAGATCTCTCTCTCTCTCTCTCTCTCTCTCTCTCTCTGTCTCCCTCTCTCTCTCTCTCTCTCTCCTTATCTATCTCTCTATCTCTCTCTCTAGGTCTCAGTCCGTATATAAACACACACCCCTTATAAATATACACCTATATATGCTATTTATAGATAGCGGCTCGGCGCTCGGAAGCTTGGCATCGAAAACCGAGCGCCTGTGTGTATACATATATTTATGTACACCCGCTTTGATTGCACCGGGACATCCAGTGCACACTGTCGCTGAGACAAAAAGACAGTATACATAGGGACCGAGAAGAGCTGGTGACGCGCACTATTATAAGCTGCCGCTTAGATGTTTTGACATGACCCCTTTGCCAAGTCAATATTGAGCCGACGAAAGTGATAAATGCCGCTGGTCGATTACATAAGGTTTAGCCTGTTTTGACATGACCCCCTACCCAAGTCAATGCAAACCCAGCCAAGGCCTCTGGTCGATTACTTAAGGTTTGGCATACTTAAACACGAACTGCTGTTAGCCTGCCGCTAAGCTGCTACAGTAGAAAACTTTGAAACTAATCGTCCTTTTTACTGTTTTTTGTTACTGTGAATGCTAAAAATACTGTATACAATCATTATCACGAGGCCAAGTTCTAAATACTGACAAAATTTCATGTGCGTAAATGCAGCCGTTTCAGAGATATCAGCGAGGAGAGAACTCGTAGCAAAAATCGCGATAGGTACTCTAAAATACATGCCATTATACATAGTACAAAGGGTGAAAACAAGTATTTTTTTCGCCTATTCCATGCTACGATAATTGCTTGTTACAACCATATAATTCATATGTTCGTAACTGCAGTAGTCATGGAGGAGATAGTCGTAGAAAATGAGGAAAAAAATCGACGAAAAATCGATCCCGTAAGCCTCCAACACTGCGGCAGTTGTGTCCCAACTTGATCTATCATTCCCCAAAATTTCATGTTGATATGTTTAGCCGTTCCGGAGAAAAGCCCAAAAAACCTTGACTGGAGAAAAAAAAAAAAAAAAAAAAATTCTGGCTGAAGCAATATGTCTTCCAACTATCGTTGGAAGACATAACAAGACTGTTTCATAGACTATATATATCATGACATTTTACTTAGATTTAAGTATCATGACTGGAATAACCACTGAGTTTTCGCAGCTTACTACAATGATAAATAATGATATCTTAAATTGAAATTGTTACAAGACAAAGAACTAATAAACAAAATCAGCCGGACGGGGAATTGAACCCGGTATGCCCGGGTGAGAGGCGAGCACTGATCCCCTACACTATTGTCTCTGTACAACATTATGTGTTTTATATGTTATTAATGCAATAATTTGAACACGGCCATTTTAAAACAAATGTAGGATTACAAAAAAAATAACTGATTTACATAGTAAATCTATCTTAACTGGTTTACATATTAGTTTCTTACATGAGCACGTGGTTCAGATAGAATTATCCACGTGATCCAAGTATCTCATGGTAGAAACTTTTTCTTGATATACTTTCTTGCACTTTGAAATAGATATTCAAATACAAACTTATCGAAATGATGCATTTTGATATAAAAACAAGAGTTATTCAGATGCTGTGGTTGGGAAAGTGACGTCACATTGTTTATAACGCTACGTCACAAGTAATTCACGCGATTCGTCTTACATGAGGGGGGTGGGGGAGGGGGTGGTAAGATGAGATTTACCAGCACTCGTAAAAACTGCTGATATCCCCATCTGGTATGCAAGAAAATCTAAGGACAGGACAAATCCACTTTTAAAATATACCTTTGAGTTATTGTACTAAGCACACAATTTAATACAACTTATTAAAAGTTTGAAACTAAGAAAAAGACTGACCGTGTTGGAAATGAGAACTGAAGATATTATGGCCAGGTTCCATTTAACAACTTTTGTTTTGTGTCTTCGTCTACAGGAGGTAAAGTAAGACATCCGATATCCGGATACTTGGGAATGTTTTCGGTCATAATGACTTCTGTCAGGCTCTTGGTCTGTTTACATTTCGAAGAAAAAGCACCCACTAAGGATACTTTGAAATGTTTACAAGACGGAACTTTACAATATGCGGCCGGCCCGAACTTTACAATATGTGGGCTCCAGTCGTTCGCACTCTTCCTTGGGGTATAAAGGCTATAAATTATTCCATACGTGTAGATTCCGACAATTCAATCACTGTCTGTTCTTGGCAAATCTTGTTTCCGGATTTCCATTTTTGGCATTTTTTTTCCGAATTTCTGGGGAAATGTGTAGGCCGAGGCCTACAAGTCCTATAGGAAGCTACGCCTCTGACAGGGGGGCTAAGTCCGCGCTACAGTCTGAAAATCGGGCCCCCAGTTTGACCGGGGTGGTGAAGTGGGGTCCAACGGCAGGGCAGATGGGTTCGACTCTGTCTTGGCCAACGTGGGCGACATCACCTTTGTTTGTTGGCGGAGTGGGGGTGTTTGGACTAGCATTGTATTGCTACAGGCAGAGAGTGGTAGTCTCACACCCTAAACAGGTTGTGCCCAGGGGAGAGCCAGCAAAGTCAGCACCTCCGGACACTCATTTGAAAGATCTGTTTTATATGAATTAAATGGCCACTAAAACGATTTTTTTAAAATTCCATATACCGAAAGATTCGTGCATGAGAAATGCTCTGGTGAAGGTTTGAGGTGTGTAGTCGGACAAATAACGAAGTTATTAGAGTTTAAAGTAGCACTTGTCGCGCCGTGCTTCGCAAACTGGCGGGGTCATGGTCGCGCGAGTGTGACATCACAAAAGGAATTGACCGAGTTCACAGCGACAATGGCGTCCGCAGAGGAGTGTTTGAGCGATACGGATAGTTTTAACGACGATTTCGATGAATTTGCGGTTTACCTCGAGGTAGCCCTACAAGACCTCGAGGATGAAATTGACTGCAATGCTCCGTCAGAGTCAACAGATCAAATTGATAAAGAACCTGAGATTAAACCGTATCAGTTTGAACCGGAGCACGAAGAGGATCCCGGCGCATTGATGTGGGCGGAGCCGTCAGAGGAAGACCCACCAGAAGAAAATCGACTGCAGCTGTCCATCGATTCCTGGTAAATAAACAATTTTGATCCGATCACGCGATTATCACACATTGTAATTTGATTAAACCTGATTGATGTCATTAAGCGCCCGTCTCTAACCTTGACTACATACTATCGGTTAGCATCATATTCAAAGACGACATGGATAGACGGTATAGTCTATTGATATTTATAGCTCTACTGTGCTCTTTCCCTTCAGCTACCGAGCATTTTGTTTAGATAATCATTCACGTTTCGGTGTTTACCGTTTAGATAGGGGTTCCGCGTTGCTATAAGTAAAATGCTGAAAGGTTATTTTATTAAAGTATGTACAAATATCCATAGCTTAACCATTTGACATGTTGAATACATTTTCCACAATTAAATTCCATCAATGACAAAGATGCTATATCAGAACACTTTGAAAAATCTTGAAATATTTGAAAAAGTACTGTTGAAACATAATAATGTGACATATGCTGTTGTATTCTTTCAGGTGCACTTGCTCTCACTGCAAGCAAATGCTCACCGCCACAGAATGTGTGTGCTGTCAGGAAATCCCTCAGGTAAAAAAGTGATGGCTGACTTTGAATGAATCAAATGAACTGCATGAAGCTCCTGTCACATGCACCATACATCACCCCGAATTTGATGGGGTGTGTCTCAATCCTTGGGCACTCAAGAGTTGCATATCAGGCATATATTCAAAGGTACAGTTATGGTGGTGAACAAGCTATGCACAAGTGAGTGGATTATTTAAATTTGAATTTAAAGTTGTTTATACTAAGCTTGGTTTATTGAACATATGTTCCAATAATTTCCAAATGTATGATTCCAGGCGGTACAGGTATACAGCTTACAAACAACTTGTGAAATGGTGTTGGGGATATCTCGGGAAGCACATCAGAGTTCCACTACCAGCGTGTGCTGTGGCACAGATCAGGAAGGGATTCCCCAGTGAAGTGGCACAATATAAAGGATTTAAACCTCCTGATCTATCGTGAACACCATGAATTCCTCATTTAAATCTTGAACTATGTAGGAGTACAGCTGTGGCTTTGTCAGGTCTGACATATGACGAGCACATTGGTGGAGGAAATCAGACTCATCAAGCAGATGTGCAAACTTCTCTGGGTTGACAGCAACTTCATTGAACAAGAAATTGTTCAAGATGTTCACATAGTCTGAAAATAATATAATACAGTTTTATATTATTATATGCTTACTTATCACATATTTCATTATTAGTGTCTCTGATCTGTAAGTATATATATACAAAGTAAATTGTTAAATTCTTACCGAAAGTTTGTTCTCTTTTTTTGGCCTTGACAATGTAGTCTCCTTTCTTGTACTTGGGATACTTGATGGGATAAATTGGCTCCCCTTTCTTGTTAATTGCCTGTGTTCTCATTGAAATGCATCCCAGCCAAATAGAGTCTACAAACATCGAAACGAATCATAATCCATTACATCCACTTGAATTGGTATTGGCTTCATATTGAAAATATGTTATTATTATGACTTTACCTGATAAGCATACCCATGTAAGGATATACAGTCATTTTAGGGGAGAAGTGGAGGATGGTTGAATGAAATGCTTCAACTGATGATGTTTGATATAGGGGGCTAAGTTTCCTTATGTCACGGCACAGTAATTTGTTAGTGATGATATCCTCCAATTTCGCAGCTGCCTTGGTGTCTGATCACACAAAGCCAGCAGTAAGTCTTAGTATGGTTCATTGAGTTTGTACTACCTTCAATGTTTAATTTTCATTGACATGACATTAACTTACTGGGCTTAATCCATTGTTTCTTCCTGCTGGTCTCTTGATCAAGTGTGTCATGCTCACATGCAGGGTATAAATCACTGTGACCAGTGTGCTTATCCTGTACATGGTAGGCAACAGATTGCCATTTGGCTACTGTTAGCTCCTTACTAACAAGATCCAGTGAGGACCTAGCACACCAGTACAGGTGGTTGGAAATAGATTTTATCCATGGCTGGAATTCACTGCACTCTTTGAGTCTTGATGCAGCTTCCAGTGAAGTGCTCAGAGCATAAGAAAGGCTTTCGCATATTTTTAAATATGTAGTTCCATTTTCGCTTGATACACACGAACTGCTTCCACTGCCTGTGGGTTGCTTCAGGGAATGCGAACACTGACACACCCCTACTGGCTGTGTTACAGCACCATTTGGCAACACATTTCTCTGGCATGATGACAGGTGACAGTTGAACTTCATACAGTGATATTCTCAAGTATCTCAAAACAGTAGATTTATCGTCGCAGGTAAAAAGTTTGAAAGTTCCACAAAACCAACGCTCGAGTGAAAAAAGCAACAAGATGCTGAAATGAACGCAAAATGATAGCGGAGTCGTCTGACAAGGGGGGGGGGTACTAACAGCGAACGCGCATCGGAGCGATCTGATGATGTGTAGAATGCGCGACGAAGGTGCGCTGCGAAGCAAAAATAGTAGCTGCCGATTAAAGTGCCTCCACCCTCGCACAGCTTAACTTCACGCGGGTCTCGGTCGCCAGCCTCTCCAGACGCAGCAGCCCTCGCTGGCTTCCCGAGCGGTTCCTTTTGTGAGTCATAGGGTAATGGCCGCGCTGGAGATCGTTTACTCGAGATTATCCGATTTAGACGGCGAATTTACTTTAGAGTTCGAAGTTTTGAAAACGGATTGCGCAGAAGGTTTTAGATTGATGCATATTTGTTACTGTGGAAATCTTAAAGAAAGTGAAATTTTCATTTTAGTGGCCCTTTAAGATGTCAACACCAATTACTGATGGAAAAATGCTCGTCAACGCGCTGTACCAGGTGCAGTTTTTCCCGGCATATCAATAGGTTATGCCAAGCTTGCTAAGATGGCTCTGGACGGTGGGGCGCCACGTTTTGATTTCACCCCACGCGACCTGGCTATGGCTGTTGCCGATGTATCACTAGCTATGGCCACAAAGGATATGCTAATTAAATAAGGTATCTTACCAGTTGATATACTGAAATAATGGCCACGATTACGCTGCTTGTTTGAGGCACTCTTGTTAACGCCCTTGCATTGTCTTTGAGCAACTTTTTAGTCTCTAAATTATGAAGCAGCCAAGTGGACGCGGAACGTAAACGCCATGATATGGCAATCAAGCAGCTTCAATCTGCTCAGGCAGCATGGGCCAAGAAACGAACTAAGCATTTAGACTTCATCAATGAGCAACTCCGTCGCCAGGGACATGCCGAGCATACGTTTTGGGATGTGGACGAGGCTATGCGTGAGTGCTACATCTTGACGGGTAAAATCCATCGACAACCTGGACTCTGAGTCGCTTCTTTCAGACTCCTGCAAGCCCTCAGATGGTCAAAACGAGCGTGAGGGATGGCTGCGACTGGGCTGGTTGTATACAGGCTTGCTAAGTAGGTCATTTGGGGACTCAAGCGTTTACTTTGGATGGATCGTCGCATGCAAAAGATCTACTATAGTCCTAAGGGCTACTGGAAAGGCATTACAGCTATCAAGAAGCTTGCAACAGAAGTGAGGGTTTCTGAGGAGGTTGCCAGGGGGTGGCTAACAAAGCAAGCTGGCAAATCTACTTGCCGGTGGCAAAACACATTCCCAGGCCATAGTTTGATGTCCCTGTCCCAAATGAGGTTCACCCAGTTGAGGAAGATCTTTTATTTCTTTCTCATGACGTGGTGAAGCACCGGGCTTACAAGTATGCCCTAACGGTGGTGGATGTGGTCTCACGCTACAACGCGACTGAGCCATTGGCTACAAAAGAGGCTAACGAGGTCGCAGGTGGGGTGGCCTACACTACTTCAGGTGGACCCGGGACAGGAGTTTATGGGAGCAGCGAATCAGCTGCTAGAAAAACATAGAGTATTAGTCAGGAGCGGCCATATGAATATCCATCGAGAACAGGTTATAGTAGAGCGCTTAACCGAACACTTGATGAACGACTCTTTGGACACCAGTATGCTGTAAAGTAAAGGGATACTGGCAAACGATCAACTGAGTGGGTTTCTCGACTGCAGGCTGTAGTCTCTGTGATAAGGTGATTCGTTTGACTGGAAAAAACCTAAAGATGCTATAAAGGCAAAACGAGTTGCACAAAAACCCTCTGCAGTCGTACGAGGGTGCCCGTTGGTGGTCAAAGAGCAAAAGCTTCCCTCTGATGTTGGCTTTCGCTATCTCTACCAGCCTGGTGAGGTCAAGCTCCTGGTGAGGAGTTGGTGTCGGGGTAGAGTAGTTTGAGGTTGCGGCCGTACTGGGACTTCATGGTGTTGTAGTAGAAGTTGTTCATGAGGCGCTTGGACAGATCGAGTATGCACATCCCCACTTAGACTGGGCAGTTGAGGACCAGGTGGGCCTTGAGGGTGTGAATGGCGGCCAGGTCGTCATCGAATATTTTCTGGCTGGCAAAGGCGTGGCTGGCGATGAGCTTTTTTATTTTTTTTTTGCCGTCTGCAGCTCGGACAAACTTCACGTCAACCAGCTTCCGGAGGTTCTCCATGGTCTTGCCGAAGACCGAGTTGTTTATTAGTTTGTATAGGTCCTTCTGAATCGCTGAATGCAGCCTTTCAGATATCTGTGTTCTTCGGGATGTAGGGTTCCATCCAGGGGCTTTGGATGAAGGATAGGGAGCGGTGGATCTTGGTCAGTCTCATCCCCAGGGCAAGATACAGTTTGAGGTTCCTGTAGTGGAGTACGTACTTCTCCTTATTCCTCACGTTCGGGACCAGCAGCTAGACCCTGTGGCCTCTGTATTTGTCAAGGAGGTTTTTCTGGTAGTCTGAGAGCCACTCGTTCTGGAGTAGGAGCCCCTCTGGGGCCAGAGGGTAGTCGTTGTGAAGCTCAGCTGGATACTCCAGGTCGACATCAAGGATGTACCCAGTCTCAGCATCGTCAGGGTGGGTGCGGACTGGTCTGGATAGCGGCCCTAGCCGGTCCACCCACTCAATGTTCGAGGTAGGTAGGGCCTGGCTCATTGCCCATCCATAGAGGTTGTTGGCGTCGAGGTACTGGATATAGCTCGCAGGCTTCTCCTGGTCGAAGTCTCCTACGTAGGGGTTGTTCGCCTTGGTGTAGTGCCGCGAGACCATACTTATCCCTCCACGCAGACCCTTCTCGATGAAGAGGTGTTTGTCGTAGTCGGTGAGGAGTCCGAGCTTTACCCCTGTGCTCTTGAGAAGAGCGTCCCACGAAAGGCCTGGGCTGGTATAGTAGTGGGCTGGGTCCAGGCCGTACTGCTTTAGGCTAGTCTTCCGAAAAGGTTTCAAACACGTCGGCCAGGAGGAGGACATCTATCATGGTAGTCGCCCATGTTCTTGCAACCAAACGTGCTCCTAACCTTTCTCGCGTGGGCGTAGTCTGTGGCGGATATGCACTGCTCCGAGAGCTTGCTGCAGAAGTCTTGGATGAGCGGGAGAGGGGAATCAAACTTATCCCAGCTGTCCAAGAACTCGTAGGGGAAGACCCCCCTTGCAAAATAGTAACCCTTGCTTTGTCTGGGCTGGTTCATACTCTGCCGTCACGGTGAAGGTGTCTGGGCTGTTGGCTGAGACCAGCTTGTCGAGGGAGGCCAGGAGGAACTGTGTGCTGTCTATGAAGCGGAGCTCTCCGAGGGATAGGGATATATACTTCTCCATATTGTTGGGTATACAGTTGATGTCCCCTTCTACCTTGCTTATCCCCTGGATTAGGAGATGGGAGTCATAGCCCCTCAGGTTGTGGAAGACCACGGGGATAGGGTTGTCTTGGGGCTCAGCCTAAGCTTTAGGTTGCAGGCGTTGTGGGCTGGCCCTCTGTACTTACTGGTTATGTGGCAGTGGTCATGGACCCGGTCAGTTCCGAGTGGTTTGCTGCAGACGTGGCATTGGGTTGCGGTCTTGTGGACTCTTTGGTCGTCTTGGGTCATCCGCATGGAGACTGGCTTGGAGAGAACCGCTGTAAGGCCTTCAGGAACTTCTCCACGGCGTCGCTTCCCCTGTAGACGACTGGGGGTGAGGTCTTCCCGTCGAATCAGACCACTATTTAGCCGAACCCGCAGCCTTGGTGTTTTTGGGTCTTCTGAATGTTGCTCTTTTCTGTGCTGGCCATGGGAGCTTTCCTGTGAGCACCTCGAAGTCTGCGTAGATGACGTAGTGGGCCGGAAGTTGCTTTCGCCAGTTCTGGAAGGATAGGATGTTTTTCCCTCCTCTGGCATGCTTACCCGCACGGCTGTTTGGCCGACCACTGCACACTCTGGCTTGTGGGCCTGGAGGAGGGCGAGGTGGTGTAGCCGTGAAGGCAATGTTTGCAGAAGAATTTGCGGCCCTCCTATTTGGTCTGGTCGTAGAGTAGGTGGTCTAGGTTTTAAATCCAGATGTAATGGGATGCTTCGTCGTCCTCGATCAGCATGATGTTTATGCAGGTGCCGGGGTATTTGCTGATCCGGTGGACTATGACGGTTTTACCATCCCAACCAAATACGTTTAGGCCTAGGTCAAGAGCCTTTTCGATTTTTCCGGCGTGGGAGACCAGGTTGGGGTACGCCACACCTGCGCCCTTTAGCATATCTATGTGCCACTGAATGTTGTATTTTGAGGGCCGATGTGGATACTGGGAAGCTGGGTGAAGGGCTGAGATGATGGACCATAGTATACATAGGTCGTCTCGGTTCTTTACGTTTATTTGTTTGCCAGAGGTGGGGGTATAGGGAGGTAGGAGCCGCCTTTGAATGGTTGATACTTGGCGATGTCGATCCAGATGGTATTTACCACTTCGAACACCCATCCAGAACCTTGGTTGATCCACTTCTCTAGCATCTCCTGAATTTGGGGGTCGGCTTGGTCTATCGCAGGGTCAATGTCTTCTGTATCTAGAATCACCTGCTGTTTGTTTCGTAGGACTGGCTCGACGTACTCCGTGGTACCATCTTTATCGGTCTTGTAGAGGATTACCTTGATTACGAACTGGGTCTTGAGGCCGCCTAAGATATTCAGCTCTTCGGTTAGAACTCATTTTCGGTCGCACATCTTTCTGCAAGATCAGGAGGTCTGAGGCAAGGGGGTAAGCCTTGGGGACGTTCATGACCCACACTTGCAGTTGGTTCTTGAAGGCCCGCTTAGTTCTACTAAAGTTGAGGCGGGGGGGGGGGGGGTTGGGACCGGTCCGGTGGTTGTAGTTGGACGTGGAATTGGTTTTCTGGAGGCTGACCTTGGACGTGTGTAAAGCCAGATTTTCTAGACTTTTCTTGCTTATGCACGCTCTTCGTTATAGTAGTTGCTAGAGTGGGGACTAATTAGAAGAAATTAACGCGAGTCCTGAAGTAGAGTTGCGTATTTGGTTTATTTAATTTCAACAATGAAGCTCCATGGAATCTCACGGTCCGAATTGTTTCTCTGACTAGATGATCTCCATGACTAACCCATCTGGACTCGTTATAAAGGGTCCCGCGATAGGCCAGGCTAAAACAATCCCCACGTGACACGACGAGTCCACTTGGAGGGTGAACTCGCTTGCTGTGAGGATTGCTACAATCAGGGTTACACCGCTCCCAAAGAGTGGTGTGATGTAACCCGGGCTCTCGTGCTGATAATTTAGGGGGGAGGCTTTTTAAGAATGTATGAGCCAGAATAGTATTATAACACGTGGAGCCAGCGCTTTCACCAACTCAGACCAGAGATGCAGTCGTGGGGTCGCACTGGGGGATGTGGTCTGACTGGTTCGCCATCCACCTTGGTCCTCATTCTTGCGTAGATCTCCTTGTACTTCCTATCGAATGTGTTTTTCTTTTCGAGTGCTGCGAGGGCGATTTTCGTGCGTGGGTAGGGTGGTGGGGCTTGGCCATGGATTTCAGCATAGTCGGCTTGGGCCTTTAGGGTGCGTGTGATGTGGGACGTCATTACTCTACTGTTTTGTTAGTTCAAAAGGGGGTACAAATGACAAAAATCAAGTCGCAACGAAAACCCCACCTGCGACTCAAACGGCTTCCGACCCTCTCCCCTACCTCTGTAACTCGTAGCCCCCTGCGACTCATGGCCCTAACCCTATGACTTCTGGGACTGCCCCTACCCCTGCGACTCATGGCTTCCCTACCCCCTGTGACTCATGACCCCCCTGTGGCTCCCCACTGTTAGTCCGCCAGAGGGAGACTCCAGCTCTTGTCAGCTCTTGAGACCTAAGACCCCGAAACGAATAGTCGAAGTGGGTAAATGATGCTCTGAAGTGGGGGGATTCCTTATCGTCGGTGGGTGGGTCCCCATTTGGAGAGATGTTCTAGAACCGCTATTACCTATACTACTGCGGCAATGTCGCCATAAAATGAGCATGTGATTAATGAATAAATTTGCGTACAGTTTTTTTAAATAAAAATCTTAAATTGTACACTACGATGGAAATAAAAATTGTGATCAATGTTTGGTTGAATCTGCTGACATTTTTTTTCAGTTGGCGGTTTGCAGTCTGTAACTGTATCTTAGGGATATACAGGAAACTTTCTGGAGAGCACGATTAATATGTTATTACAAGAAGGTTTTGCCCCCAGCAACGTTTGTTGACACAGTGCCAGTGACGCCTTCAGCACCGGGACACGGCCGCCACATTCGCGCAGACACATCTACGCGCGTTCGCCTCGCTGTGCATGTGGTGATTTGTTTCGGGCGACGACCTTTTCCTCCCGCTACATGTGGATAACGGTTAACTGGTTACTCAAAAGGGCACTCTCCACGGCAGACTTGATTGACGCTACGCCTACATAACATATCTGCAATAGGTAATGGAGCGCAAGCGATTTGACTACCGCCATTTTTGGAAACGCTTGATGGCCATGGAACGTACGTGGAACTAATTTTTTTTCGGATAAATGCCTAATTTTGGGCCTAGAGAGAAGTTTTCGTCGACAAAATGTATATTATTATTCTAATCGAACACAACAGAAAATATTTTTGTAACAAGAGTGGATAATTCGTATCAATATTTCCTCGCGTAATGGCCCGAATTTGCGCAGAAGCCGATGTGCAAAGAGAGCGTCGAAAGGGTCTGCCAAGTGGGGCCCCATCCAGGGAGACGCGGATCAAACAGTTGCGACAAAGCGACGGCTGTGATTGGTGGGTGACAATACGGACCCAACCCCACCTATCCCACCGGAAGTACTTTAAATTGATTTATTTAAAAGTTCAGGCCAACTTTCATCTTGTTACGAATAACAGACTGGCCACTTTTCGTGACGTCACTTGTAGTCACCAGTAGCTTAACCTACATTTTTCACTGAAATCCATAGCTAAAAGAAAACATCTTGGGTGGGGTCACGTGGCGGTTTATAACGTGGTGATGGGTCACGTGACGGCCAGTAACATGGTGATGTGTCAAGTGACGTCTGGTAACATGATGGTGGGTCACGTGAAGGCCATTCATACAAGTCATTATACTTAGTCTTGATCAGCGCAGGGAACCAAGAATACTGGGGAATATCAGGCTTCTAAGACTGACCCAACACCACTGACAGATCAAGCTTTCAAAGAACAAGTTCATTCATTAGTTTAATTTGTAATCCTGTAGTTCAGGAAGTAAACTGCTTACACACAACCCAGGCATGTCAGTATTGGTACAAATACATGTTAAGTCTTGCATGAGCGGGGTGTTCATCATAAAAAAACGCACGGTAGCCGAGTTGAACGTTCACTCTGTTGCATCAGGCTTTCTTTTCTCATATCAATATTCATTGCCCTATACACAACGAAAAGTCTGTAAACTGAAAAAGTTCATAAAATAGACCGCATGTCTACTTAGATCTAACTCTGCTCCTCCTATGATAGTGAACCTATAAACAGTTTACAAGGTAGATATACCTTGAAACATCAACATAATATAAAAAAAAATACTTTATTACTAAAGCACGTTAAATTCGTTCGTCGAACAGGGCGTCTTTCTTTCTTCGTCACGGCGTGTAGTCCTGGCTTGTCATAGACACCTAGGGGATGACGATAGCTAACGGAGCCAAAGAAGCCGCGCACGTGCTTGACTTGTCAGTCGGCTTTAATACCTCTCTGCCCAGGCATCAACTCGTTCAATTTATTCAGCTGTAAAGGTAGGCTAGTTAGTAATCAGGTTGGTCTAGTAATACGTCGTTGTACTTCCATCTGAGCTGAGCTGTCCTGTTTCTCATTGGAAATGTGGGAGACTGGATGAAGCGAAGAATCACAAGCAAAGTTCAAAAACAAAGCAGCAGTGCTTTTATCGCTCATGTTTTTTCGCTGTTTTCTTATAGAAGGTGGTGCTTAACAGGTCAGGCTCCTGGAGGCGACTAGAGGCCGCATCTTGGGCAAGCAAATACTTGATTGGGTTCATCCGACTCTTTTGTGTGTGCAGAGGAATAATGGTGCGCAGCAGGGAACTCTTGATAAGTTTCTTCTTGGTATGTCTGCAGTGTGTAAGCGCTTCCTCGTTCAATAGTCGAAATGAAAACCTGACAGAAGTTCCCACGGATCTTATAGCCTGGAACGCCCAGTTTGTGTCCATCGCCCATAACCTTCTGACCTCTATCGGCCCAAACACCTTCATCAACTTCCGCTTACTAGAAATCATCGATCTTTCCCATAACCGTATCTCTGCCGTGTCAGACACGGCCTTTAATGGAACAATACTAGCGCATTTGACAATTGAAAACAATCGCCTCACAACTTTGCCAAATTTTGCCAGCGTTGGACGTACATTAAAGTACATCAGTGCCGGCCATAACGTAATAGAGCGACTAACAGGTGAGCCTTTCCGTCGTGTGTCTGCCTTGGCAAGTATAAGTTTACAGAACAATGGATTGAGAACTATATCTCCCGACGCACTGTCCAGTGGGGCCATGAATCTCACTAGCTTCAATGTCGGACAAAATCTCATCGACAACATTCCCGCCGAGCTCTTCAGAAGTACAGGTCTCTTAAACTCAATTAACTTACAAAATAACCGGCTTACATCATTTCTTGACTTCCGTTTTCTCCCCGAACAAAACAGCATCTCTTCGTTATCAATGAATGGAAACCGATGTGGAGATTTGTCCCCTGGCGCTCTCCATAAACTGACCAAGTTGAGGAACTTAGCCATGGCAAATAATGGATTAACGCAATGGCCAGATTTCAGCAGACAAAGAAACACAATGACCAGTATTTACCTTGGGGGCAATCGCATCACGGAAATACCAGGAGACGCATTTATTGGAATGCCATTACAAATTTTGAATTTACAAGAAAATCGTTTCGTTGGTATGCCAAACCTGTTACCACTGAACTCGACGCTCACAAGGCTATATATTAGTAGCAATCAATTTGGGCCTGTGTCATGCGAGGCAATGCTCCACTTTTTAAATGCCTCAACGAATCTCAGATACTTCGATCTCTCTAATGTGGGACTGGTGACCTTTCCGGATATTTTCCAGTTGAACCGGGACATCCGTTATGCTAAGTTTCTTAATTCGAGAACAATGCATTGTGATTGTGCCATGGATTGGATGAGGCAGATCCCACAGAGAATACGGTCCACTGATGTGACAGCTGGCAGCAGACCGTGTGCCAGCCCTGAGCAACTGACTAGCGAGATGTTGGCCAATATAACAAGGGATGATTTCTGTAGAGGTTGGTGATAATTACCAATTTTATACAATGCAATATCACACTTAATTTCCATATGAGGTTGTTTTATATGGTATCAATATTTTGTGTTTGTATCACGGTTTTTCAGATAATGATGCTCAGTCATGTAGACTCCTCGAGGTATCGTCCCCAACCTCTGTATCAAGCGCACCAACCATACACACTACGCAATTCACGTCCCCAACCTCACAGCCACCGACCACACCTAATTTACAATTCACTTCAGATTCCACAACCACGGACGTCCGCATCAAATCCACAGGGCTATCTGAGTTCTTCTCGACATCTGCTGAATATGAGCAAACCGACAGCACTTTCCATCACAATGGCAGCGGCAAAAAAAATGGTAAAACACATCCTCTTTGGTATTAACAATGCATTTATGTTGGTCATCATGAAATGATTTTCTAACCGCATTTCCTTTGTGTTGCATTGATGCTGTTACTGGTATGTGTCCAGCTGTTCCTCTTAGTGTGATACTTGGCTGCTGTCTAGGAGGCTTACTTCTCATAGCAGTCATCGCTATTGTTTTTATGGCCCGGAGAATGCTCAGAGCGGCCAACACAACAGGTATATATATTCCGTAGGCAACATTGATACATTTTGTAATAAAAAAATTATATTAATGTATAAAACGTGACAATGGGTCTGGCATGGTATTGTTACCCGTCCGTATATATCTATATATATATATATATATATATATATATATATATATATATATATATATATATATATATATATATATATATATATATATATATATATATATATAGATATATAGATATATATATATATATATAGATATATATATATATATATATATATATATATATATATATATATATATATATATATATATATATATATCTATATATATATATATCTATCTATATATCTCTCTATCTCTATCTCTCTATCTATATATATATATATATATATCTATATATATATATATATATATATCTATATATCTATATATATGTGTGTAGTTTTCCCTCGTCGTTTTGATTCCTCGTGAACCTGATTTATGAGTAGACATATTACCAGCTGATAATGTTGTTCACCGAGTGTCAATGTTCACCTTTGCGATCCATTTGTGTTTTACTCTCGTTTAGTCCCCGATCTCTACACATCACCCCAACTAGACCAATCGTCAAGTGCTAATACATATAGAGAAAATCCAGTAAGCGACGTGTATGAAGAGCTCAACCTGAATATCAAAGCCCCCAACCCGACTCCCCAGCGATATCTCAATCCAACCTACGATGGAACCTATCGGAATCCTGTCGACCCGGATTACTATGAAGATATCGGTCACATTCCTTGTGAAGGTAATCAGGATGGGGTCACATACGAGAATGCCAATGCCACTTATCAGCAGATAGACTCGATTTAATCAATGTGATTAAATTGCAAGATTGTATCCATATCGGTTTTACCGTTCTTAAACGTATGATGGCATCTCATTAAGCAAGTTACCACTCAAGCATTCAACTGGACCCCTGATATTTTGATGGCCGCTGAATTCAAAATCAGCCCCGCATGACCCCTGAGTCAGTTGAGAATAACTTGCACTGTGCAAGGAGTAATGACCTTTAGTTATGTAACTACTTGCACTATGGTAATCCAATGTAGCATCATTTTTGATGGTAATTTTCGCTATAAAGCAAGCTAGCTGTCCAAAATTTCACATGACCCCTCGGATGGCTCCTTGCAAAATCAGCCTGTATGACCTTTGGTCCTAGCCGTGCGCGAACGTATCATTCATCATAACGTCCTAGATTTTGTAACCTGGCTCGTGGGCAATTTTGCTGAACAATTGTTCAATGGTTTTGCATCTATAGACCAATATATATCCCGAGCCAGTGAATAAATTTAGCGTTAAAGTGCAAGTAATGGGTAAAATATGAATTTTCGGGATCTTATAGAACGCGATTTTCTGATCAATAATTTGCAGTTCTTTTTTCGATCCGTCGCGTAGTAAACAAGAAATAAGCAAAAACAAACAACACATTCCGGAACTTCCCGACCACACACCGAAGATGAACGAAGGCGCTGTGACGTCATATGTCACCAGAAGATCTATGTTACCACGGACGCCGTTTCTATTCGCGAACTAGCTGTCGTACTAATTTATCGCTATTTACAGAAACTCATCAGCGTTTTTGTATCCATGGTTTCTTGAGAATCTGTAAGTATACTCATCCTTACACATTTCCCATAAGAAAGTCGAATTAGAATTCATTAGTTATGTTTCCGTACTGATTTTGAAAACAGAATTTGCACTTGCCCGTTGACAAAATTGACATGGCCGGTAGTGATCAGTGTGGGGGCGGCTCAAGTTTTATAAGGCTGTTTCACAGATAACATATAGATTTGTCTCGTCAGGCTGCAATATGTAGATGTATGCTAGCCTGACAGTAGCTTACACTTGTCCTAAACAATCCTCGGACGATGCCCAGTGCTCAGTGAGTCAGTTCTGGCCTACTGTCAAATTTGCTTCATATAACTTTACCCTTATCTCTTCCAGTCTGTATCATCATTGTGCGAATATGTGAGTAACAGTACTGCAATAATTCGCATCTAGGACTAGGGCCTCAAACGAAGCATGTCATTTCGTTTGGATGACCAAGGACTCCATTTGGACTGCATCATCACCAATAGGCACACGAGTATCAATAAGTACATCCGTGATGACCAATGAACCAGGTGCACTTGCTGAAATGTATGACTACCCTGACAAGGAGGAGGCTGAGAGGCAGCATATGGAGAGGTTTCTTCTTTAGATGAGTCATGTAGTAAGGTATCTAAAGGTGATGATGAATGATGGTGGTGGTGGTGATGGGGTAGGGGAGGGGTGGTGATGATGGAGTTGATGGTGGTGGCCTAAGCATTATATTGGTGGTTGGCCGATTGATATTTGCTTGTTTACAAGTAATATCTAAGCTCTGTTTTATTTTTCAGCTTTGGCTTCAGCTAAGTCAAGCTTGTAACATTTAATTTTACCTATCTGTTAACAAGTGCACAAGGACATAACTATTTCTTATCATCATACTTACAAAATAAATGGTAAATATTGGGGTTAAAATTCACTTTGAACATCAAAGGTCATTTCAAACTGGTGGTGTAAGATGACGAACAAACATTGGAGTTTTAGATCCTATCGCCCAAATGGCACCACCGTGCATAGCACACAGTGGGATTTGAACTTGCCACATTTGGGAAACTAGACAAACACCCACCCTGCTAGACCACAGCTGTGCACCTATCATCTTAAACATCATTGGTGAGGTAACCGCCACAATATGACCTCTGATGTTGAAAGTGATGTTAAACAACAATATTAACCATTTTTATTTTCAAATCATCCAGCATGTGTATGGCTTTATGACTTAATTTGAATGTTAAATGGGGTCTAAGGTAAGCTAAGCTGTGGTGAAATGAAAACTCAAACACTGTTATATGATTCCACTTTGTGGCTTGCTGAGAATTAATTTTGTAAATATATATGTTGGACTGGTGTATATATTTTGCCATTTCTATTATCACAGACAAGTGAATAAGAACCAGACATTGTTGGTATTTGTGAGCAGAATTGCATAAGCATTATTTGTATAATGTGCCCATGAAATTTAATCATGATGATTGATGTGCAATGGCACAGGATATATAAAATATCCTGCAAAAATTATTAAACGACTGTTAACATACTGTTATTTGAGTGATAAAATATCTTTTGTACGAGATACAGGATACATGAACAAGATGCCCTGCAGGTATGTCATGATTTTGGAAATGATGATGCTTCCTATCATTTTTATGCATATGGTATAATAAATAAGGTGGACTGGCCTTAACTGAATTTTGTTGCTGGTTGTCATCAGCGTATTGTAGTATCATCATAGCTTAATGTAAATAACAGAATAAGACACATAATGCTTTTTTGTCCCTTTATTATTGTAATGCTGGCAGTTTGAAACCAACATAAACTGATTCACCCTTGGGAAATCATCTCTAATTTTAGTAGTACAGCACAAGCTGGCAGTGGCACTCTATGATGTCTGCCTAGATTACCCCCATCACCACTGTACCAACTGCCGATATGCAGTGAATCGGAATAACCTGCAATAAAAAGAGTACATGAATATTTTTCATCAGTTATCATCTGAACCAGACCATTTTTAAGTATATTCACTCATGCTGAGTAGTAACTTTCTTCTTGTACCTCTGGATATAAGCACTATATGCTATTTCTAGTGTCAAGGGACACAGGAACCCTGAGACAAATCCTGGGTGTGCTGTAATACAGGACGCGCCCATAGATTTTACTTTCTCGAGAAACTTGTGGAATTTCCTGGCAGCATTTACTCTCTGCTATTGTAATCATTGGCCCACATGAGCACCTAGGTACAGAACATAATTACAATGAATAACTAGCTTTTCAGCAAACCAAAAATTGACATAAAACATGAATAAGAATGGACTTCAACCAAGACTTAACCAACTGTAAAGGTAAAGAGAAAAATATTGCAAAGATTGTTTGGACTGTACGACCGTAGTTGAGTTGGAATTGTCGTACCCTGGAGGAAGAGATCAGGACGATTTGACTCTGGCATATACACCGTAGAGGCCTTAAATTTAGACGTACTCAAGATAAAGTAGTAACCGTTGATGGCTACTGTAGGTATTCGTGAAGACTAAAGTCCCTGGAGGAAAGTATTTTCGATGTTGAAATTGCTAATTTCCCGATCTAATTTTCGGGATCTTATAGAACGCGATTTTCTGATCAATAATTTGCAGTTCTTTTTTCGATCCGACGCGTAGTAAACAAGAAATAAGCAAAAACAAACAACACATTCCGGAACTTCCCGACCACACACCGAAGATGAACGAAGGCGCTGTGACGTCATATGTCACCAGAAGATCTATGTTACCACCACGGACGCCGTTTCTATTCGCGAACTAGCTGTCGTACTAATTTATCGCTATTTACAGAAACTCATCAGCGTTTTTTGTATCCATGGTTTCTTGAGAATCTGTAAGTATACTCATCCTTACATTTCCCATATGAAAGTCGAATTAGAATTCATTAGTTATGTTTCCGTACTGATTTTGAAAACAGAATTTGCACTTGCCCGTTGACAAAATTGACATGGCCGGTAGTGATCAGTGTGGGGCGGCTCAAGTTTTATAAGGCTGTTTCACAGATAACATATAGATTTGTCTCGTCAGGCTGCAATATGTAGATGTATGCTAGCCTGACAGTAGCTTACACTTGTCCTAAACAATCCTCGGACGATGCCCAGTGCTCAGTGAGTCAGTTCTGGCCTACTGTCAAATTTGCTTCATATAACTTTACCCTTATGTCTTCCAGTCTGTATCATCATTGTGCGAATATGTGAGTACCAGTACTGCAATAATTCGCATCTAGGACTAGGGCCTCAAACGAAGCATGTCATTTCGTTTGGATGACCAAGGACTCCATTTGGACTGCATCATCACAATAGGCACACGAGTATCAATAAGTACATCCGTGATGACCAATGAACCAGGTGCACTTGCTGAAATGTATGACTACCCTGACAAGGAGGAGGCTGAGAGGCAGCATATGGAGAGGTTTCTTCTTTAGATGAGTCATGTAGTAAGGTATCTAAAGGTGATGATGAATGATGATGTGTGTGGTAGTGATGGGGTAGGGGGAGGGGTGGTGATGGAGTTGATGGTGGTGGCCTAAGCATTATATTGGTGGTTGGCCGATTGATATTTGCTTGTTTACAAGTAATATCTAAGCTCTGTTTATTTTTCAGCTTTGGCTTCAGCTAAGTCAAGCTTGTAACATTTAATTTTACCTATCTGTTAACAAGTGCACAAGGACATAACTATTTCTTATCATCATACTTACAAAATAAATGGTAAATATTGGGGTTAAAAAATTCACTTTGAACATCAAAGGTCATTTCAAACTGGTGGTGTAAGATGACGAACAAACATTGGAGTTTTAGATCCTATCGCCCAAATGGCACCACCGTGCATAGCACACAGTGGGATTTGAACTTGCCACATTTGGGAAACTAGACAAACACCCACCCTGCTAGACCACAGTTGTGGACCTATCATCTTAAACATCATTGGTGAGGTAACCGCCACAATATGACCTCTGATGTTGAAAGTGATGTTAAAACAACAATATTAACCATTTTTATTTTCAAATCATCCAGCATGTGTATGGCTTTATGACTTAATTTGAATGTTAAATGGGTCTAAGGTAAGCTAAGCTGTGGTGAAACTCAAACACTGTTATATGATTCCACTTTGTGGCTTGCTGAGAATTAATTTTGTAAATATATATGTTGGACTGGTGTATATATTTTGCCATTTCTATTATCACAGACAAGTGAATAAGAACCAGACATTGTTGGTATTTGTGAGCAGAATTGCATAAGCATTATTTGTATAATGTGCCCATGAAATTTAATCATGATGATTGATGTGCAATGGCACAGGATATATAAAATATCCTGCAAAAATTATTAAACGACTGTTAACATACTGTTATTTGAGTGATAAAATATCTTTTGTACGAGATACAGGATACATGAACAAGATGCCCTGCAGGTATGTCATGATTTTGGAATTGATGCTTCCTATCATTTTATGCATATGGTATAATAAATTAGGTGGACTGGCCTTAACTGAATTTTGTTGCTGGTTGTCATCAGCGTGTAGTATCATCATAGCTTAATGTAAATAACAGAATAAGACACATAATGCTTTTTTGTCCCTTTATTATTGTAATGCTGGCAGTTTGAAACCAACATAAACTGATTCACCCTTGGGAAATCATCTCTAATTTTAAGTACAGCACAAGCTGGCAGTGGCACTCTATGATGTCTGCCTAGATTACCCCATCACCACTGTACCAACTGCCGATATGCAGTGAATCGGAATAACCTGCAATAAAAAGAGTACATGAATATTTTTCATCAGTTATCATCTGAACCAGACCATTTTTAAGTATATTCACTCATGCTGAGTAGTAACTTTCTTCTTGTACCTCTGGATATAAGCACTATATGCTATTTCTAGTGTCAAGGGACACAGGAACCCTGAGACAAATCCTGGGTGTGCTGTAATACAGGACGCGCCCATAGATTTTACTTTCTCGAGAACTTGTGGAATTTCCTGGCAGCATTTACTCTCTGCTATTGTAATCATTGGCCCACATGAGCACCTAGTACAGAACATAATTACAATGAATAACTAGCTTTTCAGCAAACAAAAAATTGACATAAAACATGAATAAGAAGATGACTTGAACCAAGACTTAAGGACAACTGTAAAGTAAAGAGAAAAATATCTGCAAAGATTGTTTGGACTGAAATGTGCCAATACCAAGTGCTGTTACCCAGTCGGCTCAAGTCCTCTTCTTTTTGAGGAGAATTTGCAGGCCTTGTCTTAGCTGGAGGTTCAAATCTGCATGTCTGTATGCCCCCCTTAGGTTCCTAGTTCCTCTTCTTGGTGAGACGAACACTCACTGCTGTAATCCAGCTCGTCGCTTCCGGAGTTGTCTGTATATAAGGAAGATGAGGACATTTTGCTCCCTTGACATATAATAAAAGCAAAGTATAATGGCAGTTATGCACTGTACTAGGTGTAAGTAATAAATATAGAACTAATGAGGACAAGATAAAGTATGTATTATTGAGGTTGGTACCCCAGGTAATTCAAAGAACTAGTGTAAGGCCTTGAACTCTCTAAAGGCCTATGATATATGTAGTCATAAACATGTCACTGAACTTGGATCCTGTACAATTCACTGGAGAGGTATATTCAATTGTAACAGCTTATCCCTGATAGGTCTCGGTTCCCAAAACCAGTGCCAATATTTAAAATAAAATTGATATTTTCTTTTGTCAAGGAGAATATAAATTATTGAAATTTTATTCAATTTATAGCAAAAACGAAATATCGAGTGAAATCCCCATTTAATGTAGTATCAGTTTTCATTTGCGATTAAATCAAATAAAAGCACAAGAAAGGATATTCTCCGTAACAGGACAGGCAAATGGTGAATCAATCATTGATAACCATTAAACGGGCCTGAAATCGAGGTGCAGACCTCTGTTCCAGTACTGCCTGTATTATCGCTCGGTCCCCTTTGGTTACGTTTTCACCCAACATAATAGAAGTTTATCACAATTTAATGTATTCTAGGTGAACAAGTACTCCATGCCACATTAAATGATGTGATTCGTTGCGGTATATGATGTACATGATGACGGTATAAAATACGATTATGCTCACACCTACCACAGTTCCCATGTAAACAAACGAGGAAATGACAGCGCTATCCGGCTGGACGGTGACATATGACGTCACAAACTCAGGAGCCAATGGCCGTCGTTTTTTGCGCATATGCCAAAACGGTCCGAAAAATCGATGGAAATATTGAAAAAAAACACACAAAACGACATCTATGGACGAAAATATTGTCGGAAACGTCTTTCACAGGCTGAAATACACCTTATTCAACTTTAATTAGGGATTCGAAAATAGACGTTACTTGCACTTTAAGAACCAAAGGCATACACCATGCCTTTGCGGACTAAATATCGATTTTGGCAAAACCGTTGTATAGTGACCACCTTTTTGGGAAACATTAGTTCAATATTCACTGGTAGCACCGTATCCAAGTTATTTTTATCCGTCTATCGTTCTACTCAATATAAATTATTACCATTAATCGACAGTTTATAAGAAAAAGTGCATGCAATGAATCTTAGTCTGAATTAAGGTACAGTTTACCTATGTGATGTGAATTATGATTGATGTATTAACATGAATACTACTGCATAAAACCAGATAGAGGATGCTGCTACCAAATGGAGCCCTAACAGCTAGAAATTGTAATTAAAGGACGCTTGATAGTATGGTGTTACAGTAATAAAATATGTCTAGTATATATTTAAAAATTCTCTCGTAAACTGTGAATTGTACTTCAATCATTACAATAACATGTGTTAACAGTACCTTTTCGTCACCTTGTATCATATTATTCTATGCATTCATATTCCGCTATTATCCTGTGTCTTTATCAACAATACATCATAATACATAATATCCTGAGCCGTCGCTCTACATCGTTAGTTTTTCAAGGTGGTCCCTTAGACCAAATGACAACGTACACTTTTGCTAACATCACTGCTACTGATTAGACCCGCAATGGAAGAAAATTTTATAATTTACTTCACACTACTAGTAATTTTAATCCACAATAAATCAAAGTAATTAATGATATGTAAAAGAACCGTGTTTTACTAGAGAATAATTCGAATTTACTTTTTTTCAATCATTTCACATCAATGTCGCGCGGCATTTCTCCTACTTCTTTCGTCAAACATTAATTCATATATATTACTTGCATTATATTTTTGGGAATTCATATTGCAGTATACAAACAGAAACGTCTAAAAATACATCAATCTCATA
Source organism: Urechis unicinctus (assembly GCA_034190875.2). NCBI lineage: Eukaryota > Metazoa > Annelida > Polychaeta > Xenopneusta > Urechidae > Urechis > Urechis unicinctus. The sequence continues at coordinate 42,627,750 of CM067342.1, forward strand.
ACAAAGCATTATACTAAATCTCAGTTCAAATACATAATATAGAAATATCCTTCAATTTAATTGTCTCGTTGTCTGGAATTTCTTGCTTGTTGTCATCTCCTGGACTCTCCACCAATTATGACCGGGGGTTAGTGTAGTTGTGTGGACCAGCTGGAAAGTGGTCAAACTGCGGATTCTCCACCAATTATGACCAGGGGTCACCGTAGTTGAGTCAGGGATGGTGATCCGGGACGAGAGATTAGTCTGGTTGACTCTGGCACTGTAGGTATTCGTAGACGTAAGATACTCGAGACTTGAATTATGTTCTATTTGAGATTTATTTGTCTCCGATGACTGGCATTCCCCTCGCTTGGTATTTTCTCTGCGTGTGTCTCTCTGTGTCTTCTGTGTATCTTCTGTGTGTAGTGTTTTGTGTGTCTGATGCAGCAGTATTTAGAGTGCAAATGGGGGTGGCTTGATGTGGTGAGCTGTGATTGGCTTATCGGGTGCTTGGGGGCTAACCAAGAGCTTTAATTTTGAGATAAAACAGGCTACATTGTTAAACCTCAATAAACAACAAAAACTCTACTTCTGGACCCGTGTAATTTCTCTGGCTAGTCCCCATTCCAGTAACAACAAGCAGCAACGAAAACCATAACGAGGAAGCGCAGTACAAACAAGAAAATAAAGTCGGACTAAAAGAGCACGTCTATCAGGGCTATTGTGTGGAAACTGCTACACATATCAACGGATATGTCATAAACTTGAGTATATCAGCAAACAGAAGACAGCAGATAATCATCCAAAGCCCATTCAATAAGCTGCGGTAAACCTCAGAGGTCACCGGTAGGTCGAATTTTGTTTACAATCTACACGGCCTCACTGGGAAAAGTCGTGCGTGAGTATGGTATGGAATATCATACTTATGCTGATGAGACACAAATGATGCTCTCTTACTCTCTAGAAACAGGATTATAGTATCAACTGCAAGTACAAGTTGGTCAGTGTCTTTTATTTGTGAGAACTTGGATGATCGATAACTACCTCAAATTTAACGATGTTAAACCTGATAATTAACTTAACTATATAAAAATGGGTGATTCGGTAAAATCATGCACCAATTCTCTAGTGCGCAATTGGAGTTCTGGTGAGTTGAAACTTACTGAAGACATATGAACAAAGTGAAAATCATCATGCATTAAATTGCATTACATCAGAAAATGTAGACTGCTTCTGAATGATAAAGGCACTGAAACACTCATACATGCATTTGCAACATCGCGAATCGACTGGGAAACTGACTACGGTACGGTATATCTTATGGACATATTGACCATCTACAGAGGAACGTAGCTGTGCGTATTGTAAAATGACTTCTTGGTATTTGAAAATTACCGACTATTTCGTGTTATCGGTGCCTGAAACACCCTTTGAACATTGCTTGCAAAAATTTGCAAACGAGTAGCAATTAGGTATAGTTACAATGCTTCAGCAACTCATAATCTCATATTATTGTCAAACTTCGCCCGTTTGCTCAGTTTCGGATCAAAAATAGTGTATAACTCCCCGTAAACTGGTGTGATGGTGCCGTAAGTAGCTCCCCCAAACGGCCATCATACCAAACGAAAATTCCATATCGTCGACATGGATGCTAATCGTTCACATTGACACTTATTGTGCGACATTATATTGCTCCAATTCATGGCAATGGTACAGGAATCTATCTTTTTTCCGTTTCCCCAAGGATCCTAAAAGGTGACTACTTCAGTTTGTTTGAAACGCATATTTAATGTCAAATAAGTTCCATATTCGAAGAGCATGTGATGGGTTGTCAAGCGGCTTTGAAAATGGACCGTTAAAAGTTTTGTGGCCACTTGCTTGTATGATACATCAATCGAAAGGCTACGATTGGAATGTCACGATTAATAGGTGATGAGTAGGGATTTATTTTAGGCAACTCCCGGGGCGACTCGCCAGATTAACGGCAATATTGTTGAAGCGTCCTGTACAAGGAGTTGATCAATGATGGTATCAGGATTCATATATATATACGTATACACTTCTAGGGTCTAATATTGCTGATCCCAGATCAAGATACCTAAACTGGTAACTGAGGCAGCGGCTGCTGTCAGGGCCAACATCGCTTCAATCGATGGCATATGCGGTAGGTTGATCAGGCTTCAGCACAGGTTTGCGTGCTTGGTCTTCGCTAGTAGCTGGCTTACTGCGGCGCGTTTTTCCCTTGTAGGGATCACATCATTCTCACCTAGGGCCTCTTCAAACGCGTCACGGTCCTTGGTGTGAAAGAGCACCATCCAGCGGGTTTGCTCACGTAGGTCTCTCAGCACAGAGTTGTACTTTTGGGTGAGGACCCATACACTTTGCTCCGCATGGTAGCCGCTAAAGGCCAGTTCGGATAATGTCTTTCTTCTTGGTTAGGGCCTTTGTTGCCGAACAGTCATCAATAATGTACAGGGTAGCCTCGCCCTTGAAACAATGGTAGAAAGCCCTCAAGTGGTCATGGAGCCGCTCCCCCGGATCAACCACATACACCTCTGAATCATCCCACACCCATGACGGCCTCGTTGAAACGGATGGTATTGCAGAGGATTATAATATGCTTAAAGGCACAGAAGAAAGGCCCTTCAACTAGGTCGAGCAGAAAACGGTTTTCCCTCATCCTGTCTGCCCACAAACACTAGCCGAACAGGGTCCATCTGGAAATGTAAACCTAGTAAACTGCGCTGACGAACAAGCCATCTTTCATGTTAAGTTGTGCAACCATAAAAATATGCTTTTTTGTAATCTGAATGGTGATACTCTCAGACGCATTCTCCACGTCCCTGCCACTACAGTGCAGCTAGTCGTCATCACTCGTCCTTAAGTCGAGCCACAGAACATACTTGCTGGTTAGGTACTCTCCTAGGGACACGTCCGACAATGCCAAGTCTTTTACAGCTATTGCTACACTGGGGTCTTGTTCACTCGTTGCTGCAAAGGCCTTCTTCACCTCATCCCGCTGCTGGAAGCCACGCATGCCCTGGCTGGGTGCTCTTCAAAGAGCTGTAGGATACCCTTCATGCTGCAAGCCGACACGTTCAGGTTGATGTTCCACAGTGTATCTTTTTTATTGTATACAAGCTTCCTGCACACGCTCATACAGAATAGAGAGCCGACCTGTGTACTGGGTGCGTATCATACGGGCCAACTCTGGTTGAGTAACCATGTCATACTCCAGCGAGATGCCATCAATTTTGTAGCTGGCGTTAATATCGCCCGTTGCGTGAATCACACGGATGTAGTCGTTGAATGTGAGCCCGTATTCCAGTCTGTCACTAAGTGCACTCTGGTAGAATGGCATGTGGCTCTCGAGGAGTGCAAAGTCAAGCGGAATGTAGAACCTGTTACTATAGACATTGGCTACGGCCTTGTCCTCTTCCTCGTTATATTCATGTTTTCTGCCCCCGCTCTTGTCTTAGTTGCGTTTCTGACATCTGAAGTGTCAATGCCCTGATACTGGAGGTCCTGTCTCTCCTGTGCAGTCTGCCACAAGTCGTGGTAACAGTGGTACACATTGCTGTCATCGATGTACATGACCTCATTGGCAGAAATCTTGATTGTCGATTTCTTAACCAAGGCGCGACCCAGGTTTTGCACAACGCTGTCGTTAATATCAGTCGAGGTCAGCTAGATTGTAAAGGCCAGTTGTGCTGTCCCAGAGACAATGACGTCGTCTGCACCTAGATTGGTGAAGTGGACCAGCAGTTGTTGGTTCTGGTCAATAGTGCTTGGATTGTTTGTAAAAACTACAGACTGTCGCATGCCCTTTACCCCGAGGGGCTGGCGTATCCGGCGGTACGGATTTAGTTTGCGCCCGTAAGTACTCGTCATGTTAAATAATAGTTAGTATATATTTAACATAGTAACATGGAAGAGAACCCAACATTTGATGCCGCAGAGGAGGAGGGGGCTATGTGAAGGTAGAGGGATGAGGAGACTAAATTCATTGACAAAACTTTAGGTATGTCGAGTATGACTAGTCCCCCATGGGCTATTACTGAAATGCCTGCTGGGGTTAACAGAGGATCAGGTGGGATCCCAAGAAGAAACAAATGTCTTAGTTACGAGGTGGAAGAAGGCAGTGTCTAAGCATGGGCTGCAGGCTACTCTGGAGTTGAGATCGTCTAAAGAAGTTGACCCTTGGGTTAAGTGGGACCGAGAGTGGAAGCTTCTGACATGGTAGACCAATCCCAGAAAATTTCTCTCGCCTAGTAGTATAGAAAAGTACGGTGGTACACAGCTTGCTCGGACTTGGAGTGAACCCTGAACTATCCCAAAAAGCAGCAAAAGCACCCCAAGGTATAGACCAAGCTGCCTCCAAAGCGGAAGCTGCATTTCCAGAGAAGTTTGAAATGAGCAGCCCCGAAGCCGTGACAGAGCAAGTTGGTGTAGATGAAACAATCTTTATAGGGCGTTCATAACGCTATGGAAGACCTAGGTGCACAAACAGACAACGAACTACCTCTCAGAGAGCTTATATGGCTTGACAAGGCTAAGCAGATCCAGAGGGGTGAACTGGTAAATAACCTAGGTAAAATAACTGAGCTGCAAGGGGAGATAAAAAAAAATTTAAAAATCCTAGAGGAGGATGGGAGGGGTGATAGTCGAGCATGAAAATTTAAAGCAAATTAGCTTTTATGGCTAAAGGATCTACTTAGCGCCCGAATGAGGCTGCCTCTGTAAACCGAAAAATGCTGCAGTACCAAATCAAACGCATCAGGGAAGGACACAACGCTAGCTGAGCGTGTACTCTCCCTGTGCCAGGAGCAAGGGGTTACAATCGCCTCCATCCTCATTGCGATTGGATTGGCAATCTCGACCCTAGTACTTGCTTTGACAGGTGGAGGGGGCACGCTAGTCTGCGTCCCAGACTCCAGGGGTTCCGCTATGCTTCTCGCCCTAGAGTCTACGACAGGAAAAGGTCTAAAAATGTCGCGTCCGAATATTCATTAGACACGTTTGTTAATCTTCGTGACCAATCAACGCAAAGGTTGTGACCCGGATTGACATTAGTTGCACGCGTCTGCCTCATGAAACTGGCTTGTGATACGCACCCTCGGTTTTATGTGATGTCATGTACATTGTTGTGGTCTGCGTCCAATGAGAACACATTGAATGTCTTCTGGAATTATGGGGCGTCTCAAAAGTTCAAATTGGCACCACAACAAGCGCTTTAATCGCTTAGCTGCATGATAGTATGTTTACGTAATAGTCAGTTAAAAAGAACCAGTTGTGTGTCTGCTTCTCCCGCCGACTGTGTGATTACTGGTGCCACTCAGCGTGAAATCAGGGTGATTTTTATGAGCCCATAAAAATCACTCGTCCGGTTGGATAAGTTGACTTGGCAAGTCACTTGTCAGACATGACAAATCACTTGTCCCGGCAAGCGGGAGTTAGCAGCCATTGGTGTCGAACCCTGACCCATTCCAAGCATCTTCGGAAAATGTGACACTGACCAATGAGAGACAATGACTCAAAAGTACCCGAGAGTGACCGAGAGACACGGCTTGTGATTGGAGCATCCCAAATCTGGGATGCTGCACCAGTTCAAGACGGCACATTTGCCTAGACTGTTGGCGAGACTATTGAATATCATTAACATGTTAACATGGCCCGCAGCCAACAGGCTAGGGGACCTTGATTAGGTTTTCTCATCCTCGTGCGCCTTTCCTACGTGGGGTGGTCTATCAGGAACGCCGTTCGGGACAAGTGGAGAGGGGCTGCCTATATCATCAGGTCGGGGTGTGAAAGCTTCCTCCATTTGAAATTGCAGCATCCACGTTGACATCAGTGTTGATGCCGATCTGCTATTGCTCACTCGCGATGGTAATGAGATTGTTGTACCAAACTACTTTTCCAACGGCGAGGCTCATGTCTGACGGAGCCATGGAAAGGCCAAACACATAATCAACCTATGGGGAAGCATTCTGGAGCAGTTTTTGATACCTGTTGATGGATGAGGGAATGTCAGCTGGTGAGTTGATAGCATCCTCAATATTAGCCTGAAAATGCTTTCTGGTGTCAAAGGATGTGCCCGTACCTAGTATCCCTGAGCAGGTCTGCGTCAGAGCACCAAGAATAGCCTAAACATTGGTTCGAATACTGTTGTTAATCCGTGTGATACCTGGGGCTGTGAACCCCTCAGATTTTTCCAGTATGTAAGTACTCCAGGCGGTGCTTGCACCCGTTTGGTGTTGCTTTATATAATCAATATGTAGCTTGCCACCCAGCAAAACAAAGCCGTCTGTTGATTTGTCAAAGATTTGCCTGACGGATTCGTACAAGTAGGTGTTTCCATAATGAGTAATTGGCCTTACTACGTGTGTCTCGGGGTCGGTGAAATGGACCCGTCCGAGGCCCTGGTTTCCACCTTTTATCCTCCAATCGGTATTTTCAGCAAATATAAAGATCCCGGATTGGTGGGACTCCAGAGTTAAGGTGGTCCAAGCAGATACACCGCAGTATTGCATGTGGTTGGTTCTCCAGCCAACTACAAGTTTATCTTCGCTTAAGTTTGGCACCAAGTAGTGCTCAAACAGGTTGGATAACTCCACCTTAAACGCCTCTGTACTGTCGTCCGCTTGTACCTGGATGAGGAGATGTAGCAGCTGCTCAGCTGCTATATGGGATTGGTATAGAGGGCCCGGTTTGTATGTTCCATTTCTATTGAATCTAAAGGCTTGTTTATCCATAGTGCTATGTATCGAACTCTGACAAATGTTCAAAGCGGCGAGGCTGTGTCCCTGCAAAATGCTATTGACAACAGTGCATGTGATCTATGCGTAGGTCTAAGGTCAATCACGTATACTGTGGGTTGGTATAACATTGAATCAAATATAACCATTACATGGCGGTCTGAAACTGCAGAAAAAGAAGGAGGTGCCCGTTTGAGACCTGGCCTCTATAGCTTCAAACTTATACAGGAGGTATTTACAGCTATATGTCTCCGTTTTGGAGGTTGATGCTTCAGATGGGACTATTAACCTCGCAATTCCTTATGGGACTTTACGATGTGACGACGGTGTGTTAAAAATATTGGGTCTTGATAACGGTCTAGGTGGAGAATGGCTTCCTTCAGGTATTTATAAAGGTGACCGGCCCATTAACTTAAGCATCTTTAAACCACTTGATGTCCACCTCGATCAAGTCAGTACCTACACAACATGCTTGATGGTGCGCCCACTATGCTTCTTGAAGTTGTGGGCTGTGAGAGTGGCTCTTTTGAAGATATTATAACCACAAACATCGCTAATCCTGTGTCAAAACGTGTTACTGTCGGAGCTATGAATGAGTTACAGGATTATAAGGGACGTCTATTGAACAATCACGACTTTCCTGTAAGTGTTGTTCTTCAATTTACAAGATGTCAATAAAAGCGAGTATTTATGGACCTCAACGTAAAACGGACCAGGGCGCTTCAAAACCAGCCCTCACAAGATCTCTCTGAATATGTTACAAAAACCTATGTTGATGCGTTTCACAACCAGCCCTCACTAAAACCCCTCATTACTATTTGGGCGGAAGAAAGAGGTCGGTTAGTTAGTGGAATGCATGAATGGTCATATGGTGATAGTGTCAGTGGTGTTGACCATGGATATCCTATGATGGTGCCGGGTCGAGTCTGAGTGGATGGGCTTCCCTTAAGGGCGTAACTATTGTTGGTAATCGTGCCATAGAAAGCAGATATTACGTAACCAAACAAAATAACGATAATGTGGGCGTCCGAGTGTTTACCACACCTCTCGAGTTGGCTCCCGGTGACCAAATCAGTTTCAGAACACGTGGTGATGCTTCCCGGGCATCAAAGTCAGAAGTATCACTCCTTATTGATTTAGACAGGTAGACTTATGTATAACAGTACTATGAAACAACAACCAACCATTCCGACGGCACTGTTATATCTGAGAATCCAGGGCACTCCTATCGGTTGAATGAGATCAGTCTCAAGAAACAAAACCTTGAGAAAGAAATCGAAAAATATTGTGCTTTGTACAAGAAATATAGGCGTGCAGTGAACTCTTGGCGCAAGTGGTGTAGGTATAATGTGTACAGTACTTGCCATTCCTATTGCCATAGTGTTGGGTGTTACTGGAGCCGCTTGTGGGTTACTTGGAATTGCTGGAAGATTCGTCCGTCGGCGACTGACCATCAAGGTGAAAAAACATTATCAGATCTGCATTCTAGCGCAGATAAAATTAAATACCATTGCTGACATTGTATCGACAGTACTTGAAGGTGGTAATATCTCGGATCATGAGTTTAAACTCGTTTTAGCTGAGGTCACACAAAATATACCCAAATGAAGGGTGAAATTAACGCCAGATTTGTAAAAGCGCACCAACGTGTAAAAGACGAAGCATTGGAACGTATTAGAAAAAAAATGGGTGCTTCTTTACCATGAATTCTCAATTCATAGAATAATCTTAATTGCGTGGACATTTACGCACTCTTATATACTGATCTATTTGATTAACGAGGTAATAAGGTATAGAAATGAACACCGAAGAGCGTATTACTGAACTTAAAAGTTGTGTAAAAGAGTAGAAAATTTATACCATGGGGAAAAAAACTGTGCTATCAGAAATGGATGAAAGTGTGCGAAAAGTCCGTCTATCCGGCAGCCAATACGCAAATATAAAATAGGAGAAGTCAGGGCTAAATATATCCGTACAGGTGTAAGTGTGTGTGTGTGTATGTATGTATGTATGTATGTATGTATGTATGTATGTGTGTATGTATGTGTGTGTATGTATGTATGTATGTATGTATGTATGTATGTATGTATGTATGTATGTATGTGTATGTATGTATGTATGTATGTATGTATGTATGTATGTATGTATGTATGTATGTATGTATGTATGTATGTATGTATGTATGTATGTATGTATGTATGTATGTATGTATGTATGTGTGTGTGTGTGTGTGTGCGTGCGTGCGTGCGTGCGTGCGTGGGTGCGTGCGTGCGTGCGTGCGTGCGTATGTATGTATGTATGTATGTATGTATGTATGTATGTATGTATGTATGTATGTATGTATGTATGTATGTATGTATGTATGTATGTATGTATGTATGTATGTATGTATGTATGTATGTATGTATGTATGTATGTATGTATGTATGTATGTATGTATGTATGTATGTATGTATGTATGTATGTATGTATGTGTCTGTATGTATGTATGTATGTATGTATGTATGTATGTATGTATGTATGTATGTATGTATGTATGTATCTATGTATGTATGTATGTATGTATGTGTATGTATGTATGAATAGTTTACATAACAGACCAACACGTTTTGGCGTCCCGTTAATCAAATGATCAGAAAAAAAAGCTCACGTTTTTGCCTAGCTTTTGTTACTCTAACTTCCCCATACATACAGATAAAAACAGGTGATGTAACAACATAATATCTTGGGCTGTCATAACTAATACCAGCATCAATCACTTTCATCAAATCACGCATTTCGTTGTCGTTTGTGGGAACACTTTTGAATAACGCTGTGTATTTATCCAGAAAAAGGGTTTGCAATAGGCTCTGGTACCACAGTAGGTACACTCTTACAGTATTGATTGATCTTTTTAAGTTCACACCAAAAGTCTATATTACTACATGCTTTTTCAGCAAGTTGTGCCTTCAGTATATCCAACTCATTGTTTTTGGCCGCGCGTACGGCATCATGATATTTATGACGTGACTGCTTCATTATGCCATACTCAGTTCCTTTGTTAGGTTTGCCACACTCGAGTCACATCCAATGCCAGAAAAGTGATCGTTTTTTCTCTGGTTTTACGATCTCTAACTATCCCGCAACTTTCTTTGAAAAAGGCTTCTTTGACGGAACAGTTTCTTTACCAGCTTTAGTACAACAGCCAACAATTGATTTTCAAAATGCATCAATAGCTGCTTTGTGACGGCACCACTAATCGCTGCATTGAAACACATCATGCGATACACAACACATCATCAAGCAAAATATCCAATTCACTCTTGTACCGTTTGCCTGTTGCTTGATCTCGGAAGAATCCCTGACTATCTGTAGACATAACGTTGTCAATATTTACATCTAATGTGATGAATATCCATGAGTGCAGCTAAGAGTAATTACCTATTACGTGCGTTTTTCCCAATACCGCCTGCATCCAATACCTTCAGGCCAGCATTCCGGCTAGTAAAGCAGATTTTTTAATTCCAGTCTCTATAGCTATCCGGTATGAAAGTGTCCATGATTCTGGTTTTGATGGGCATTCAATTTCGAGCACCTTGACGCTCTGTTATTCCAAAAATGATTTCAGCAATGATGAGTCTATTTCTCGATGCACACGAAAGATGAAGAGTTCATATCTTCGAGGTCCTGCTCACAGTTTTGTATCGGTGCGGCTACCAAAAATGGCTATGGGCCTCTTCTAGGCCTCTTCTGCCGCTCCTTCTTCTTCGGTTTGCGCTGTTGATGCGGTTAGAGGTGGAACTCCTCTTTGACTTGAGAGGTGGTCGACGAGGGCGTGGGTGTTTCTGGTGGGCCATTATTTAAAAGGTAAGTGGATGGAGGTGATTGCTCCGAAGTGATGTGCGTCTCATGATGTGTCGGTTTCTGTGTTGCAACAGCGGTCAAAACCTCGACTGATATTTACCTTGATCGTGCTCGTATGCCTCCATACAGGTGATGAATTCCTGGTCATTTGCGCCCTCCCCAAAGTGCTATAACAAAATTGCAACAATCTCTAGTCTTTATGCAGTTACTTTAAGACAAAGTCTAAAAAATATTTCAGTTACAGTTGTCATCGGATATCGCTTTGAATTAAAATCCCAAAGATAAATAATATTTAAATGAAAATTCATGCCTTACACTCTGAGGAACGGCGGCAAAGACGTTTTCCTAGCTGGCTCCATTTTGGATTATCTTGGCTTTGATGGCTGCATCGGATTATGATTGGTGATTCATTAAGGTTCGCTTTTTATAAGAATTCAAGCGTAAAAAGCCGGCTGCCGCGCGCGTGTATTCGCCATATTGATGAACTGGATAGGTTACTTTTACTTGTAAAAGCTGGTCCATTCCAAAACCATGAGGATGTATGAAAATGCCATTGTGGTAAATGCGTTTTATTTGATCAATTGAAGAAGACATTTTTTCATTTCTTTTTTTTCGTATGGGGTCATTCCCCGGTACGTTGCAACTTGCACGCCATCGCGCCGCCAGCCAAACTTAACGGGTACTTCCGCCATAACATATAATGTTCTTGCATAGAGATCGAACGGTGGAATATCCGTTTCTTGAAGTTTGACGTAACCCTCTATGATTATTTACTTGATGACTTCGGCCTCATCCAGAGTCAATCCCCCATTGTCTTGATATTTTGCTCTCACATCCATGTCTATTTCACTGGAGGTCATTGTCCACCAGTCAAATTGGCTTTCTGCGACGGCTAGCGACGAAAATGATCACAGCCTTATGTAACATACACAGTATGTTCATTCAATCGACATTTTCACCAACTCAATAGCCAACTCCAAAGACATTCTTCACTCATGGCATCCTCAGGTTACATGGGTCCATACATGTAACATGATCACGTGATCAGGGGGTGGGAAGCAACATCCCACAATGTCACCATGACGGAGAGTTTCCGTTCAATAAAATTGTTCCATTCTTTTGCATACTCGCGGGGCAAAGGCACTGACTTTATAGGGCGTGCCGACTAAATTCAGTGAGGCCATGGTACAAGCAGAGTTCAGGAAAGAATTTCAGACTTTACAGGACCGGGACTTTTCTTTCAGGACCGAATTAAAATTAATCATTTTGCGAAGTCTCAAGATAATGCGTCAAAAAAACACATTATTTTTAGGGTAAAATTAGTTTATTGTCAACATTAGAATCTAAATAAAATATCTATGTATGCAAAGGACATCAGGATCTAATTTAGATCATGATGTCCTTTGTGTACATAAATATTTTATCCTCAATATCCTCTTCGCGGCCGGAGAAGTAGTCTGAATCGGACCCATCGCTGTCCGACTCGTCTGCTTCGACCGACCCAGCAATATCTTCTGCAACCTCCTCTTCATCAGTAGTGACCTCTGTTCCTTCTCTCACCTCAACCACTGGATCATCACTCTGGGCTGCAGCTGCTTGAGCTGCTATCTGTTTCTGAGTACGTCTCCTGTAGGCAGACTCCCTCTTGCACTGGAAATAAATGGGTGAAACTATGCAGCTATATCACAAACTGGACACTCACTGTGAGGCAATGATACTCCAGGGATTTGCTAAATAAATATTTTAGCAAAATTAATCTAAACATTGATCTATATAGCTTTGATTTGTTATTAAGGTATTTATTTAACTCAGATTTAATATCATTATATATTAAAAATCATTAAAAACATC
>CM067342.1:42645177-42680177 GCA_034190875.2 Urechis unicinctus
CTAAGCAGTGTACTATTTTACACCGTGTTTCTCGTTGACATACGGGAGCAGGACAACAAGAACTGTGCTACTCTCTGGATAGGTTTTGCCCAGACCGGGATGAGCATCACATCTTCTTTCCTGCTCCGGAAAAGTCATAACATATGTTGGCTCGTTATGATATGTCTTTTAATGGCTTGTATTTACCAAGTCGTATGCATAGTAACGCCTTTCCCTGTTCCGCTGCTCGCGAATCAGTGGACTGAGTTCTTTCTGTTTGTGTACATGGTGTGTTATGGTTTAGGGTGGGGTGCGATGGCAAGAGAATACATGTTAGGAATATGTTCATCTGTTACACAAGCCAATGCTTGTGTTTCCATTGCGGGTGCTCTGTGGATTTCACTTTTCCTTATAGGTATTAAAAAGCAGCTTAATTATATGTCTTCACCAGGACTTTTGTAGTGCTGGTTGTCTTAAAAGAACGACGTCTAATCATTAAAGGAATAGATCAATCGTTCGCAGTCTGTTTTATTTCTCCATATTTATTATTTCCTAGACATTAAACAACTACATTCGGGTGCTGGTGGTGGAACGCGATTGAATGACATTAGACCAGGGGATCGTGAAATCGCAGTTTTATGCAATTTATGCTTGGAAAGTGTTTGCTATTTCAATAAACATATATAATGTGTTTGCTTTGTTAGAAATCATTAAATGAAATGGCAATATGCATAACCTAGGTCTTTGTTCCGATATTAGGTAGCGCTGTATGTCTTTACGAAGCCTATGGTTCAACATACAGTTTTTACGTCTCAATTATACACAAACACATTTGGTGAAACATGCACACCAGACGTTGTGATAAAAAATGATTCAAGGATGTGGATTATATAGATATCCTTTTAGGATGAGGATGTGTATCTTGTGTACAATTTCAATCTACAATTTCAATCAACTTACCTCAGAGTCAGAGGAATCATTGTAATTATAACATCGATTATATGGGACAGGTGGAGTGATTGGACGATCAGAGTGGCATTGATTACATAGGACAGGTGGGGTGATTGGACGATCAGAGTGGCATTGATTATATGGGACAGGTGCAGTGATTGGACGATCAGAGTGACATTGATTATATATGACAGGTGCAGTGATTGGACGATCAGAGTGGCATTGATAGCACCACAAACACTTGTTTTCATCTTTCTAACACTTCCATGTTGAGTATGCTGAGTGTGGTCGATAATAGGAGGGAAATAGAGTAACGTCTTGTAATTATCATTAAGGTTGTAACAAGGAACTTAGCAATGCCTACCAACTGCATTCCCTCGTTGTGCTATTGTCAAACACACCTATCAATAATGTACAGGTACACTCCATCAACGAGACTGTGATTAACATTCGTTGTGAAGCTTAAATCAATTCAATCTCACTGGCGCACTTTAGATGACAATGTGACAACACTGGGCTCAAACACAACGATGGCGCATAACTGATGTCGTTAAATGTGTTTCTTTGCGGTCTCAGAATATGTTTAATGGCGTAGACAATTGCAGCGTGGATATATACTTATCAGTATGTAATATTCAATCTTCTCTTCGTGTCGGCCTTTCTTGTGTCACACACGGTCTACACCTATAGACAGGTTAATCATTTCCAGAATTAGTTTGGTATTTAACATACCAACTTACTTATCGGCGATCCTACAATAAATTGGGTTTCGTTTCAATCGCCTCATTCATTCTGCCTTTACCGTTCCCACGTACGCATGCGTAGTTTCTAGAGTCTTCCCCGGCGGGTAGATACACAAACATAACTCTTAGGCTGGTACACTTGTGATGAGACCGGCCTTTATTTGAAACACACATTACTGGATACATAAAACAAGCACTATAGTATATTTTTAAAATGATATATTCATAATGTCAAGAAGAATCGTGCATACATCGATATATTTAATGCCCCCCCCCCCAAAAAAAAAAAAGAAGAAGAAGAAACTGATTGTTGTTAACTTACGTTACACCTGATAGGATCTATTAGTTAATCACATAAACCTTCTTTTGCATTACGTCACACATAGTGCTACTGAGGTTGTAGACACTATAAATAACGAGCGGAGTTCCAACGTTAATACGAGAAACAGATTGATTGCGCATGCTCAATTATTCAACCCGTTCGTATATTTACGGGAACAACAAAGTGGGTCGTTTTCCAAGCGCCTTGTCGACAATCTGGTGCTTCCAGTTCAAGTAACTTTCACAGATAGACAATTTCGAAAGCAGAATAAAAATTGCACGAAATCATCGAAAAATGCAAACTTAAGGCCCGTGATTACGTAACACTTAAGTCAAATCGCCGGCGCCGTTGTTCGAACTGCACAGTGTTCTGTTCCATGAAGTTATTCCATACACTGATAATAGTGGAGTTGAATATAAAGCGTACTGTTATGGTGTTAGTGGGTCCTCATTCCATGCTGATCTCCAAACCATCCTAGAGGAACAGCAGGTCAGTAGCTAAGTAACATAGGTGCTCAAGCGCTCGGTTCCTCGTGTCAGTTTCGGCGCTAGCAAATATGATTTCGGGAACCGATAGCCTTAGCAGCAACTAAGAAATGTGAGGGCATATCACTTTTTTCAGATTGATATCAGGTCGTGTGTGGGTTTTTGTTCAAACTATCTCCGTAAAGGAATATAAAGTAGCCTTTTCGAATATTTGATAACTGGATGATATGCGGACTATGCTGTTTAAAAGGTTAACTGAATGTTCTTTCATGGATTTTGGATCTTTCATGAGCGTTATGATGTATGATCATAGCGGGTAGATGGCGCTGTGTTGGCCCATCTCATCTGAGTGCGAACTCGCCCGTCAGTTTTTGTAACCGACCAACTCAATGATTAAAAGTTGCCCAGGGAGAGAGCGACACGTAAATTATTATAAGCGGCGAAATAGATAATATCAAGAGGCAAAATTCATTCGACGGGATAAGATATATCATCTTAGAAGTTTTGTCACGCATATTGCTGTTGCTGTGAGAAATTCTACTTCATTCATGGAATCTTATTCAGGAGTGCCAATTGTTCGATAATTAAACGATTAACTCGCCAGGTTTAACATAATTATCGGTCTGATTGTAATTCTGGATGTTTGCATTGTAGTCGATTTCATAATAGACGTCATATAGGGAACAACCTATGACATGTAGTGACAAGTCCATGTATACACCATACATACTCTCTGCCCATACGGCCCTCTTCCTGCACTCAAGTTGGTATTGGTACATCCTCAGATCGTAGATTGTCACAACAGTTACGTCATAATAACATTCACTGTTACATAGTTGTGACTAAACGATGGTTGTTCGGAACAATATAGGCATTCATGGTTTTGGTCGTTAGAGGAAGCTTACGTAGTCAATGAACGCTATATCCTTTATGACTTGCATTCGAGTTAGCTTATAAAGGGGAACTATATGGTAAGCAGATATAGGCGAGGTGATATCGCGATGGCGAAGGGCGAGGATGTCTCTTTGGGTGATAATGGAGGAGGAGAAAGACACTCACTTGGCTCCAAATCTTGGAACCCGCAAAAGCAATCCCTGGGTCAGCTAAAGTGATACTCAAGTCAATAATATTATGGCGTTATCTAATACGTATATCGGGGATAAGTTGGTTCGAATGAAATAAGCCCGACTTTCCGCTCAATAATATACTTTGGAAAAAGTATGCTTTCCCCGCCGCTGGACTCGGCCATGTTTGTGCGCACATTTTGGCTACGTAGTTGGCTCAATCGCGGTGCACCTCATTAGTCTGTTTACCGGATGTTTCCTGTTCACACTGCGCTTGCCGATACAGGAACAAATTGTCGTCGTAGCTTCACTTATGTTTGCACAAGGATCTAAGCATGGTTTCTTCAGGTTGCCTAAGACACCAACCTTGTGGTTGTCGAAGATGAAGAGACCGAATCCTTTGAACACTGAATTTTCTTAAACATGATACGCAAGCCGGTCTGGGTTTCAAGAGGAAAAGTTCATTCTCTATTATGTTTGTTTTCCCAATCTGTCAGCTCCTCGTGAAACATCCAAGTGTCGTGCTGAAACCGCCGGTCGGAAAAAGCGATGTATATTCCGTTTCGGTTCAAAATTAATGATTCCCCAGATAAGATTTCAATATCTTGTTATGGTCCGTCATGGGCAGGGTCTGTCGAGGTGTACCATAGAACAAGGTGGAAATATTCGCGCAAGCGCTGTTACTTCTCATACAAGGGTATGGTGGTAAGAATATGCTAGTATCGTTGGACTTTAACGAGAACACCAACCTGGGTCAGACAGTCACTTCCAAATGTAATAACACCTAGCCTATCGTCAGTTTCTGTATTTGTCATTCATCATCTACACACTGGTTTATTAACTTGGCGAATTCGCATTCGCCAAGTTATCTTGATCAGTCGCGTTTGTCATTATGTGTGTATGTATGTAAACAATTTTTTGTCGTGTGATGTCAGTTTTCATGTTTATTTCTTGATTATGTTATGCATGAGAATACAGTCTGATATTGCACAACATAAATATATTGGCCATGATATATTAATAGAAAAACAATGTAAAGAAATTATTGATCAGCTAAATTTATTTTAATCATTTCAGATATACACTAAGATAGGTGATACAACAAATACATATGGTTCATAAAACTGTTAATAAGCAATCAATTTGCGTTGACTAATCACATAATTAAAGAACAACATATCAACAAATATTTAGACGTCATACTATGGTCATAACTTACTGATGAATACTGACTATATAAGCAAAGGGGTTTGTTTTGTTGATTGGTAGGTTCACAATTACTTAATTTGTGTATTTTGCATTTAAATCAGCTGCGGTAATTTTAATTGACCAGGTACACATACCTTGCTTTTTTTGTGTAGTCCCAATTTGCAGTTTCTATGAGGATATTGCAATGTTGCCTTGTCCAAGATCTCAATTTCCCTCCGGATATAAAGTCTCTGGGCAGGGCTATGAATATAATATGGTGTTGTCTGCACTCAGATCCCAATTTCCCTCCGGATATCAAGTCTCAGGGCAGTGCTACGATTATAATACAACGTTGCGCTCAAATGTCATTATTCCTTAGGACGAAACATTTCTGGGCAGTGCTAGGATTGTGAGGCGAAGTTGTTTAGTCCTATGTTTCAATTACCTTCTGGGTATAAAGTCTTAACGATCATAAAACACTGCATTGCATTAACATACACGCAATCGAGGCTATGATTATGGTGCTAATAATTTCATGACATTCATCTTCAGTTATCTATGTTCGTCTAATTAAATTACTACAAATATACAGCTTAATTCACAGCAAATACCATGTACTATGATAGGCTATTATAGATAATGATTGCCACAAATTTCACATCATAATTGCTTTGAAATCTCAAGTTAAGCATGCTGTGGAAAAATCAGCATTGAAAAAAACTATTGGCATGTAATGTATATTGCTACTTATCACTATAAAAGTACCATTTTCAATTGCACAACACAGAAAATGGGAAGTCTGTAGATATCCAAAAAGCCAATTTTTGTATACATTTGTCATTTGCATAGTGTTTATGTCCGTACTATCATACCTCAAATAATGTGCAACATTAGTATTAAGTTTCTGGGATATTTCTGCTACTCATTGTTTCAGTGGTTAATTGCAACAAAGGCGGAAGGTCTTACTTGCTAGAGCAGGCCAGTGCTTCAGCATGGCCATCTTGTCCATTCATTTATTTTCCTGTCCAGGCAAAATATCTGTGTTTTAGTGTTGAATAGCATGCTATATGAAAAGGGGCATGTTTAGTTACCAACTTTGCATTGGACAATTAAGAAGTAAGCATTTCCGAGCACTCACTTTGTATTAAGATTGCTCAACAGGTCACCTCACAACATGAAGTTTTTTGTTGCAGCTGATACATCCAGGGATGAGGGAACACTTGATGAAGTAATTTTCACTTTTTCTCTGACGTCACTTCCGGTTACAAAAGCATCAAAGTTTTCACAAAATGGCTCAAGTTCAATGCTCAATACGTCCATGCTTTAGAATTGCATTTTAAAACGGTTTAGATATTCTGAAAGTGTAATGTAATTGTAAACTTTTTCTAAATACACTAAGTTGTAAATAATGCATTGTTAAAAAAATTGTAGCAGGTCGAAAATTTCTGGTAGCCAAAATAATTAAACTTTTTAACTTCGCGAACTCTTGATACAGTTCGCCTTGTTCTCCCATATATCCATGGGCCTCTTGCGTTGAACATTGGTTAGTTTCTGAATCAATGTTTGTTAACTTTTGTAGTCTCACGATACAGAACGCAATTTTCAATATATGTTGTAATTATTTTCTTAAATTGAAGGTGTCAAAGATGTGCAGCTCCCAGAGGTTTTATTTTGACCTTGATTGTAAACAAATGTCAAGGTCATTGAGTGAAATTTTAGATCATCGATAAATCCATTGTAACTTAGTAAATTTTGGGCCGATTTTGAAATTTTCAAGACTTCCTGATAATGTTCGCCAATTGAATATGTGTAGTTTACGCCGGCTTTTTTCTAGCGCTGTTGCCAGTGCTTATTTTATTTCTCTCGCTCAATCTACTGCTGCGTCGAATGTTATACAGCCTAAATGATATTGTAAATCTCTTGGTAAAACATCAATAAACTCCTGAAAATAGGCCAGAGCCAGTACTCAAACGGTCTTCGCGTTCTAGGGCGTTTCCCATCAGTACTGTCATCGTTGTCAATATCACATGGGTGGCCAGCGTGTCTGGA
This sequence comes from Urechis unicinctus, assembly GCA_034190875.2. NCBI lineage: Eukaryota > Metazoa > Annelida > Polychaeta > Xenopneusta > Urechidae > Urechis > Urechis unicinctus. The sequence goes on from CM067342.1 coordinate 42,651,959, forward strand.
TGGTAAGTGCTAAAGGACATCCGCTTCCTCAGCGATTCGAATAAAGTAGGATCACATAAATATTGAGGCCTGTCAGATACTACTCTGATTTCAATGTTGTGTGCCCCAAGATCCTAGTTGATCATGAGTGTTACCAGTCTGGTGTAGCTCGCCTCCGTGCCCTCCTTTGCTGTGGTTTTACATGTCGCTATGTTAAGTGCTCAACTTCAATTTCACACTTTATATCTCCAAGTCCCCCTGAAGTGATATGGGTTACTTTGAGAGCGGTCGTCAACATCCTATTCAGCTACTGTCCTACGTGGACACAATGCAATGTCCGTCATGGTTATGTTAGCGTGCTACGTGTTGTTTGGGATGACGGTCATGAACTTAGTAGTGCGCGTGGATGGATTGCTATTTATAGCTGTTACTCTTCTGTCATGTCCCCAATTCTTCTTATCTGTTGATCCCAATGTATTTTCTCACTCGTTGTTTTGGGTATTTCTTCTTAGATTGCTGGGGTAAGATAGCTGAAAGTATCCACTTGACTTTTGTAAGTCGCGTGCTTTGAATATTTTGGGGTCATCTTGCCTTCTCTCTCTCTCTTTAGGTCGCTTTTGTGGTATACAATCCCACTAGGTAATCAAACCTACAAAATATAGTTTGCCAAGTTCTCCCATGTACCCATGGGCCTCTTGTTATCCCGTTCAGTTGGCTGGAGGGATAACTACTTTCAAGGGACGGAAGATGCAAATGAGGCGACGTTAACCGCCTTGAAGCGCCAAATATGGTTTGGTCAACAATCGATTGGATGAGCAAAGCGCATCGTGTGGTGGAGCTGGGTGGCGGGGGGTTGGGGGAAGTGTATAGTCGATATGTCGTGAGTTAAGTAGTTGGGGTTAGAGTGGGTCTGCTAATCAAACCTACCTAATGACAATTAATATGAATATTGACATTTTCCGTATCAATATGTGTGTCTTTATATGTGAATAGTGGCACGATCAATTTGACTACGAATGACTGGACTCAATGACACGCTCATTATTGAAGTGCTTATTGAATTCTTACAATCGGGAAATCACAAATAAAAATTAGAGGGCTCGGGGAATTTAATGTGGTGCTATTAAGTCAGTATGCACGATGATAGATATTACACACAAAAATCCCTGAAAATCCCGACGAATTAAAAGTTTCGAGAGAAACACTGTTCATCATCGCTGGAATACTGCCACCTGTTGTGGTATAAAAATGATGCTTTCAAATTTGTCGATCCTCAATAGTATGAGAAACGATGTGATACTTATTACCCAGTTTGTAAATTAAATATTGTAACATCATAATTAACAACCAGCGTTAATGGACAGTAATACTGAGAGACATTAGTGGCTAAAAATACTTCAGAATATCCCGCCCTGGATGATGAACGGCAAAGTCTATGGTATCGGACACAGCGAGCTTGGACAAATATTGACCTACCAGGTAGGTTAATGCCAGGTGAGATATACTCAATAGTGATGCTGGCGTTAAGGCTGGACTTCTTAAAGGCTGCAAATAATGGGCGAGTGTGTGGGGACCAATTTAGAATGCGGTCTGTGTGTGAGTGCTGGGAGTGGGTAGGTGAGGAAACGGACAACGGAAAGGATGAAGGTAGCAGGGGGTACTGGTCAATTTATGGATTCAAGACGCGGCCAATTATATCACACAACACATTGCAAATTGTTTTTGGAGGATAGCCTTCGATTGTAGTGAAAATCTCTTCAGAGAAGCGCGGACTGAATATAGAACGCGCGGATTTATTTGAGCTATGGATGTTTGTAACCATGTGCCCCCACCCGCCCACCACGCTTGGAGCGTGGCGGATCGAAGCTATGACCACATCGTATTAAGCTGCTTTAACCAGAATACACATTCAAAGCACGGACATGTTTCTACATAATCTGTAAGTTAGTTCCTCATGGAAGACGAAGAATCGAACAAAGGTATGTCTCAGGTACAGGTGATATTGGACGCAGACTCATGGGGAATTCTCAATTATCTTCCATTATCCTGGATGAATTCGCTGATAACTACATTTGTGATACTTGGATACCCTCTCTATTATTGGTCTATGGAAAGACTGCCCCCGATCACTGAAGCAGTCTTGTCGCTATGTCCAGCTCTGCTTGCGTCCGTTCTCGTGTTCTTTGACCCGACTACAAGCGTGTTATGTCTGGAAGGGACTTTGGCGACAACAGCGTGTGTTTTATCTGTTTTTTTTTGCCCGATGTGTATTTCCATTATATACCGGAAAGAAGATCCCACCAACGTCAACTGGATGCTCTTACCTGCACTTAGCGTGATTATCATCCTTGCATTTGATATATATATTACCTGGAGAACAGTTGCTATGTGTGAAGCTCTGTTACTCCTTGCTACAACGCTCGTATTTAACTACGACCAGCTCGTCAATCGTGCTCCCATTCGCGTCAAAGGAGAAGCTAAAGTGTCAGATCATCCGGAAAGTGCCTCAACAATAATTCACCCGTGCTACGATACCAAAGATACATCCATCAAACAATATAATAATTCCCACATTGTCATGATTTGTCTAGGAATTGTAGTGGCTCAGATATTGGCTGTGCTAAGCAGTGTACTATTTTACACCGTGTTTCTCGTTGACATTCGGGAGCAGGACAACAAGAACTGTGCTACTCTCTGGATATGTTTTGCCCAGACCGGGCAGAGCATCACATCTTCTTTCCTGCTCCGGAAGAGTCATAACATCTGTTGGCTCGTTATGATATGTCTTTTAATGGCTTGTATTTACCAAGTCGTAGGCATGGTAACGCCTTTCCCTGTTCCGCTGCTCGCAAATCAGTGGACTGAGTTCTTTCTGTTTGTGTACATGGTGTGTTACGGTTTAGGATGGGGTGCGATGGCAAGAGAATACATGTTAGGAATATGTTCATCTGTTACACAAGCCAATGCTGGTGTTTCTATTGCAGCCGGTCTGTGGATTTCACTTTTCCTCGTTGGCATATAAATGTGATTTATAATGATGCGTATTATAACTGTATTATTACTATTATGAATTTATTGTTGTTTGTCTTATGAAGGCGACATCCATTCATGAGACAGGGTGGTTCTATTATAATGCGTCTTAGAGCTACGTTTTTTATTACCCATTCATAAGAGATGAAGATAATTGCAACGGGAATCTCAAATGATAACACCCTGAAATATTACTTCACCAATGCTTTATTGTGTCCAAGATCAGAGACGACCGCAGTCGATTGCTCACGAGTGAATGCGATTCCATGACATCATAGACCAGGGCTATGTCAAACCATTGGGTTAGTTGACAAGTCATATCAAACGACCCTTTGGTGCTACATGATTGCACTTGGGTACTTTATAAATGATCATGTTTATCATCAACTGTGTGATTTTGTTATTGGACAAAATATTTCCACCAATTAGAAGACGAAAACCATTAGATTACTGGGAAAATAATAGCTCATTAGAAAATGACATGTGTGCTTTATGCACCCAGTAACTTTGAAATTAATCCCTCGTTTTTAGGGGGTTTTTTTATTTATTTTGTCTGATGCCTTGTCTGGTCTTTAAATGTTAGCATGTGACTAGGTGATCAACCAGAGTTTTAAAAAATGACGCGTCCATCGAAACATTATAGTTTTTGTGACCTATAAATGAAATTGTATGTTAATTAAGATGATTCTCCAACGTCAAAATGATCAAAATTAGTATAATTTCGTATATAAAGCTGTATTAAATACATCAAACATAGGAACAGTTCTGCTGATGGGCAGTACCAAAGGAGCTTCTATAAATGCAAAGGATTTTTGAAAAACTGACACATGAATGACTAATGTTGTACTATATATTATACTTTTTCTATGTCGTTTGTGCTAGATTGTATTTTTGATCTGCATATTTGTTGTGCAAATCAATTAATAAAATTTTTACATGCATAACACTAAAACTTGCCTCCAACATCTTTAATAACCGTAGGTGAAAACAGCATTTTGTCAAGTCACTTAACGTGTCATGTTCAACCGAGTAGTAACGCAAGCAGATGATTACGAGTACAGGCAGTCGGCTCCCGGATGCCGAGCCACTAAATTTATTGATGACAAGGTATACAATGCCGGGGTCACTCACCAACCCTATAATACAGCTGGGGCCATATAGCAGTGAGAAATAATACATTACTCCTTGCTATTAACCGTCTTCCAGGATGTTAAGAGGCATTTATGTACAGATGGTATCCACATATTATTGAAGAGGTTTGGAATAAAAGGAATAGACCATAAGTAACCATACCGCGAGTGACAGACTCCACCCTTTTCAATACATTTGCTGAACGCATGCATCATTTACAAACCGGGAAGAAAATAGGCGATCTGTGACAAGCCACAAGGCTCACGACTTAGTATGAATTCACCGCCTGCGACAAGGATTGTTGCGAATAGCGTTGTCTTTTGAAGATCGACAAGCACAATGTTTCCTTATGGCTATGTATAATTCTTTTTTAGAGCGGTTGATCATAGCTACTTTACCATGTAACATGGCTTGATGCTGCTGAAGCCAGTGATTTATGGCGGTCTCAGCACCATCTTAGTAACCCTCCGTGGGCGCCGGGCTCTCTAGCAAAAAGTCGCTCTTCAAAAAGGAATACAGCGTGTCCCAACCTATGTAATGGTGTACCATTGTCAGCGGTCGTCTTATGATTGAATTGATTTGTTCCACATCGAGCTTGCACTGCTCCCTACGCGCAAACTGCTAAATGGACATGTCACAGAGACCTTGTCGATGTATTTCTGAGGTCTATCAACTGTACGATCTCTAGTATTCTCCTAATTGTTGATCTGTGTGTGACCAACAAGAGCTAATGTGAACACAGTGACAATCATGTTGGGACAGAGTATGGTCATATCGCGTCACAGTATGGTTATATAGTGACACAGTACGGCTATGGATGGTACCAATATAGTAATATGGTGACACACTATGTCTATGAAGCGTCACAGTATGGTTATATGGTGACACACTATGGCTATGAAGCATCACAGTATAGTTATATGGTGACACAATATGGCTATGATGCGTCACAGTATGGTTATAGGGTGACATACTATGGCTATGAAGCGTCACAGTATGGTGACACATTATGGCGTCACAGTATGGTTGATGGCTAGCGTCACAGTTATGGTGACACACTATGGCTATGAAGCGTCACAGTATAGTTATATGGTGACACACTATGGCTATGAAGCGTCACAGTATAGGTTATATGGTGACACACTATGGCTATGAAGCGTCACAGTATAGTTATATGGTGACACACTATGGCTATAGTATGGTTATATGGTGACACAATATGGCTATGAAGCGTCACAGTATAGTTAGATGGTGACACAATATGGCTATGAAGCGTCACAGTATAGTTATATGGTTAGTACGCATGGCTGATGGTGTATATTGTGACACACAGTATAGTTATATGTGACACTATGGCTATGAAGCGTCACAGTATAGTTATATATGGTGACACACTATGGTCACAGTATGATGGTGACACATGGTATGAAGCGTTACAGTATAGTTTATATGGTGACACACTATGGCTATATGAAGCGTCACAGTCACAGTATAGTTATATGGTTATATGGCTATGAACGTATAATATGGCCTCAGTATGGGTAGGGAATTTGATCGGTGGAAATGAATATATAACGAATCACGAGGCGAGCATTGATTATGTGACCGCAGCCTGGGAAAAGAAGGTGTTGAATATTATCATAGGATGGGCACTGATGAGCCCTTTTAAAAGACAAGCAAACGGTTTGAAAAAAGTATTTCGACAATATCTTGAAAATTGCGATCTGTATCACAAGACAAAAATTCTTTACAAACAAACCAAGGTCAAAATGAAACCTCTGGGTGCTGCACATGAATAAAATATTGTATTTTTTTTTTAAATTCGAAAATATGTTGGAAATTGCGACCTTCTTGGTTCTCGAAGATGGCATTTCCAATATAGAAAATTCGATAATAAGACCTTACCTTCACTATGTCAACTTGATTTAACAAGTACAATTCAATAAACAATCAGTATTATGTATCGCATTAGAGTCTCAGGAATCGCAACAACTTGTAAATATGCATAATCAAAAAATGTGCGAGGCTAAATTCCAATATGGCGGCGAGATTGTGTAAGTCGGTTGGAAACGGACTTGTTGTGATGCTGAATAAAGGAGAGGAAAAGACAACAAGGTCGGACAGTTATAAGGTATAAATCTAGTATAAACTGACCCACCTGTAAAATGTATTATCAGGCAGATGATGGTATGATAAAAACTCCCCGCGGTCGTTTACGACGTCATTCAAGAGACCGGTTGTTGACAACCACCAGAATTCGGAGTGGAATTTCGACGAACAGTTAGAAATTAATCGAATATCAAGTGTTCACCCGGAGATTTGTTTTTAAAAAACACCATATCTATTAAATTCAGTCAATACTCTCACCGTTGGTGGCTTTAAATTCTTCGTACATTTATCATATTTGCCGGGTCACACAGCACGGTTGAGGTACCCACGGGATTCCATTCGTTTTGCACTGTATAAAGTTGTTGGGGCGATCATCACACGCTACAGCTGAACACCACTGAGGGCAATCTCGGTAAAATTTTCTTTCATGTTGGGTTTAATGACATCCGGTAGATGAGTACTACTAAGGGCAATATAAGTACTATCAGTGTCCATCTGAACATAGTCAAAATCCGATCCTGCCACATACTTATCAATAAAATCATAGTAAAATTCAAGCATTCTTAATTTTGCGTACTGATAAACAAAAAAGCCTATTGGTTAGGGTAAGTTGAGATAAATGGTGGGTTTGGTCATGTCGATTTCAAACAGGTTGGGGGTTAATTCGTACATGGCTCTAAATCTTTTGTCGTTAATCAATTTCAGACCCTCTCGGTGGTCGACGTATCTGACATCACAGTGTTATGTTTTATCCGTGACGCATTTACCTGCAAACATATACAAACACATAAGTACTTGAGGGGTATTTGTTCAAATAACAAATTTGAAATAAATTTGAAAATAACAATTTGAAAATAATACATTTTAGTATATTTACCATATGCCAAATTGCCAAGTGGCTTAAAAGTTTCGGCTATAACGGTCTGACTTGGGTCGACATCACCCCCACGTATACACACAAACAAGAACATTATCAAAAAATACAACGCTTAAAAGAGTATAACATATAACTTCATTCGTTTTTTCGTACATACCTGGCGTCTGATACTGGCTCAGCAAATCGTTTGTAACAGGCTGTGGGTTCATACTCCAATGTTTGGTATATCTTTGTGATCACCAGACCATGTTCCAAGTTACTCATGACGCTTCCCGCTCACAACTCACCACGTGTCATGTTCGCAGAGCACTTTGATCGTATCCACGTGCTCAGCCTATCTACTCCATCTTTCAAAATGCAATTGCGTAATTGTATGAATGTAGAGTCCGACTTGTATCATGTTTGTTTTGATGTATGTTTTATGAATGTTGAATAAAGAGCCCAGGTTGTATTGAGTTATATGTATGCATGTGTGCGCTTTTAGTTCATATTCATCTATTCTTATATTCTTGTCATGTATGTTATATTAATGTTGAATAAAGAGCCTGAGTTGTGTATGCATGTGTGCGTTTTTAGTTAATATTCCTCTATTTATTTCGTATTCTTGTTTATTTCACTGGTTTGTTTTGATGTATGTTTTATGAATGTTGAATAAAGAGCCCGTGTCGTATTGAGTTATACGTATTTTTGTGTTGTGTATAACTCCGTATTCTTGTTTTATATACTGATTTTTATAAGTGATCAATTATAACATATGCTACTGCATTAAATAAAATATACCACACATTCTTCTGGTGCTCGGTTTCTGCATCTGTACGCGTTTTGTTCAAGGGGCATATCGTCCCGAGACGACGGCCCGGCCAAATGCCCTGGCCGCCGAGTCCAAACGCTCTTACAGCACTCTATCCGGGGACGATGGACGGTAGACATAATGCTTTAAATTTATTTCATATCAAGATAATAAATTCATTAATAATACTGTTTCTTTATTGAATGAAATATGTAGCATTCAATATATTCCTTTCTGTAAAACATGGGCGTAGCATTGCGAACTGTCCCAGCGGGGACGAACCGTCCCGGGGGCAAACTGACCTGATACCGTTCCGAGTACCATTTCAGTAGAGGGCTAGCAAACAATATTTTCACACCTTTGTAGCTCCCTATCAACGTCAGCCATTCCGTCAACATGAAAATGAATAATAAAAATCGTTATGACATCATAACGTTTGCAACCAAATTCCTTATGATCCCCACGCCCTTTATATTATCACCCTTGTTTACTCACTTTTATTATGTCCCGTTGTTCGGAAAAGTCTCACATAAAGGGTCCGATTTCATCTCGTGTCAGTTCTATGTTTTTGAATATAGGGGTCATTTAACTAAAAATAGTCTTTAAGGGTTTCTGGTACGTGTATGTCTACTTCAGCCATTCTAAAAAAACGTTCCGTCACGTATATTGGCTATGAGCTGTTTTTCCGTCAAAGTGGCTCTTGGTGGGTGGTCGAGGTCGACTGAACGTGAACGCTTTGATCTGAGGGCCTGTTTTCCATCTTCGCTCATCTGTGCAAGGCCAAGGCCCAGAAAAAGCACAGTCTTGATACGATTCACGCGTGTTTTCTTTCGCTCTACCAAGTTGATGGCTCTGTTTGTTTTCAGGTGTTCCGGTAAAACATGTGGTGGGTAACCGATCACTAGTTCCAGTCGAACAGTAATATGAATATATACCAGACGTCTTGTAGGGCTAGCCGATCACGTGATCTTCGATTGGGTTCACAAAGACGGTCAAATTTGTCACTGCCTCCACACTCCATCCCGAATTCTGAATGTGTTTTACTTTTGGGGACGGAAGTATTTATACAAGTGTGTGGCGTCGTCAGCAATCGTGGATGTACAATTACCTTTAATTGAAGATCAAACGGTCCGATGTTAATTGTAATGGGAATTGACGGGTTTGGAATGTTTACTTCAAAGGGGCTCTACTTGCTACACCGGGATTATTTAATTTTGATAGTGACCGTTTACTTCAGATATCACGGTTAGGTATTTAAGGGGGGGGATGACTCTACACAGGTTGACGACGCTTACTGCGGTTAATACATAAATCTAGTTGATAAGGATGGTCACATTTTCACAACCCCAACAAACGCATACATGCACGCATGCACTTGCGAACACATACACACACCACCTCTCCACCTCTCCACCCCCCCCCCCATCCGCCGACAGACTCACCAACCCACAACCAAGTGATATCTTAGATGTAAATTTGCCAAATAACAGAAGTCAATCACAAACTGTGACATTCCCAAAATCTCAACAAACACCCGACAACCAGTCCACACAAAACCAGTCTACAGAACACAACGCGATTGATCCAGATCTGAATGACGTAATGACTTCCCCATTATCCCAACAGTTCAACGTAAAATCTGACATTACATTCAATGATCCAATATTCAAACAAATAGACAAATTGCTCAGAAAACGCAAAAATAAAAACGGTCAAATCATCTACAAGGTCAAGTGGAAAGGACCAATGGCGTCGAGCTGGGAATTAGCTTCATTTATACCTCAAAACCTTATGGAGCAATTTCATATACACAAAACGTGTCTAGGGCGAGCTAGAAAAAGATAAAAACCCAAAGCCAGCCAAATTGTTTCTTCATTTGTCTAAATAACCCCTACTCCTCACCGACCCCGCCCCCCCCCCACTCCCATTCCCCCCCCCCATTTAATCTAGTTTGACATCTATTACTATACACCATATTATCAAGCATCCTTTAATTAAAATTACTAGCAATTATGACACTTTGGTACCAGCATCCATTATATTGGTTAACACTCATGGCTTATAAATTAGTGTCAAACCGTTCGTGACACCTTGTAGGTATATTATGCCTAAATTTAGAAAAACAAAATTGGATCCCCCCTTTTAGTTTCAGTAAACAATCGTGTCACCTATCGGTTATATTTAGTTTGTAACATGACTGCAAACAATATAAGTATTTGGATACGTTGCTACCAGTATAAATCAAGTGGTTTCATTAATTGCGGGTACCTTCTCAAACGCTATGATCGCCAGCTTGTTCGTAATGACTCTACTCCAAGTCGGTCCAGCAATGGCACGATCCGTAGACAGTGTTCAAAGACTACATTACGGCGTCATATTTGACAGAACAGGCGTCATGAACTACGCAGAACAGGTGTGGACGCACACCTTACACATACAGCTACATACAAAAGAATGGGCACCAACCACATATCCCTTCTCTACGACGAGAAAGTATTGTGTGACCAGTTATAGAAAATCTGGTCAAGCTTCACAAACATCCGTATGGAAGTCATGAAGCACGCACTAAATATGAACAGCAAAAAATGAAAGATGTGGAATTGTTAAAATAACACATTAATGTAATGGTGACCCAAACTAATAAGCTGACTCATGCGTTTGAAAATCATGCCTCTTGGATGAGTTCGTATATGTTTATGGTTAATCACATGTTAAATGATGCTTTTAATGTGATAACGCAAAATCACGACGAACTCACTCAGTTGGCTTCGGGTATCAAAAGTATAATCAAAGGTTTGCAAGATAGGGTGTTGTGGATGTCTTACAGTAGAAATGCCAACCAATTTAAAGTTATCCACATGTTACCAACGCATTATTATACCTTACCTTCCCAATCCCCAATTCTTGCACTGATGTAACCCCCGCTTCCGCGCCAGCCCTTTACCCGTTCACTCCGTACTCTGAACAAAAACTTGAAAATGCACTCAGCTGGTAATTGCTTATATATATACATCTCTCTCATGTGCGCAGTTTGTTTTAAAGCAAAACCATAACGGTTGTTGTATTAAATGTATTACGTATTCAATGTTTCATATATTAGATCTTGACATAAGTTGTACTAATGTAAATGTTTCAACATTGTTTGCACTTCAAATATTTGCTTAAAAATTGTATGTATATATTTTGTTTTTTTAGTAAATGTCCCACATTTTATGAATGTATATGCATGTTACACATTATGTACACAACTCATTTTATTCAAAATGCAATTGTATGTTTTGTCTTATTGATTCTACTACATACGTAATGTTATTTGTATTCACTTAATCCTAAGTGGTTCATACAACCTAAATCAATAATATTCAAATTATTTGTATGATTGAAGTATCATAAGATACTATAAATGTAGTATGTTCATAATATTGCTATAAAAAAATGTAGCCTTGCATGTACAAAATAGCTAGGGCATAGTGAACAACTCCCATAAACTCGGTACCGCGCATCAACGTCTCACACCAAAAAAAAAAAAAAAAAAAAAAAAGAGAGAAGAAAAACTAATTAGGACGCAGGATCCCCTAATTAATGACTCGAAAGGATTACCCTCACTGTGAAACCATAACCACAAAAATGTGTATAATTTGACTACATGGACTGATTCTACATTTAACAGCTTCATAATAATTGTATGTATATTATGTCTACCTTACCAATTATTCTCATTCTTAAATTCCTATGTTAATGAATTCTAATAATGGAGAGACATGTGTCTCATTTTTATATATATACTTATTTCAATTGCAGTTTTATGTTACTTCGTACACAATTTGTATATTGTTATGTCTTAATGTAGGCTGCTGGCACGCTCAAACATGCTCACACACAAATAATCTATTATACACAAGGACAGCGGAGTGTCCTTTTACAAAGGAAGGGCATATTTCACCCCCCCAACAAACGCATACATGCACGCATGCACTTACGAACACATACACACACCACCTCTCCACCTCTACACCCCCCCCCCCACCCGCCACACCCCAAAAGTTAAAGTTAGATTTACACTAAACACTAAACCAATTTAAGCAAAGGAAATTCATCCCTTTTCATTCGTACCAGATTAATTGCTGCCCAATTTACATAAACCTTTAGAATCCCTTTTAAGATCCGAACGGGTCAGTTTCCAAATTATATAGTCCTTAACCAAACCCAATCCTTTGATGAAAGAATTAACAATTAATTTAGACCCGTTTGATCTACAATTAAAGCTCCGAATGACCCCAAGCCCCGGATTAACCAATCACAGCTCACCACATCAAGCCACCCGCACCTTCACTATAAATACGACAGCATCAGACCCACAAAACATTATTATCAGCAGATATCCTCAATCCGACATATTCATCCGACAATAAGAAACCGAACAAGAACCCGAACGTGCCAGTCAGCAGAGACGAATAAAGAAAATAGAAATTCGTATAAAGTCTCGGGTATTTCTAGCAGGACTTCAACCCTCAGCTACCATCAATATCGTCGGCGTCCAACGAATAATCGTCTCTCTAGTACCTCATCAACATCCCGACTCGAACACCGGTGACCAGTTGGTCATAACATCATCAATAATCTGTCAATATAAATATCACCCAATGTCATAAAGCTTTTCTTTACGTCATTCCTTAATTCTACCCTGTAATAGACCTACCCTTGGCCTTGTATTGTGTTCGCACAAAGTAATGGCGACACCTATACCGATAATTGCCTCACCTTCGTGGTAATTTCCTGCCTCTCATATCCTAAAGACAGTCCTGTAAAGCATTCACAATAGTCAAACTCATTTGTGTACTGAGGTTGGTAGCCTTAAGAATTACGATAAGCCAATCAGTGCATCGTACAAGACAACTACACAGATGTTCCCATTGTTCACAATTCTACTTGTGTTTTAAAACGTTTTGTGGTGAATAACAATCGACATCTATTATTCGAATGGCCATGGAAACAGTTGTGAACGCCGCCGGAAGACAATCAAGCCATACATATTGCAATTCCTGGATCAACAACCGGGTGGTCTAATCCTTAATTTTGAGTAGTCTAGCTCTTCATTCTAGTAGTTTAACTTATTTTCTACCTCGCTACTGCCCCGCACAGGGTAAACAATACAAACATGAGCCTACAGTTTGATTGGAAAAAAGAATATGGATGTATCATATTAAGTGAATTTTCTATTTATCATCACCTAACAATAATAACAGGTACATGTACTGTTTTTTGAACGTGTGTCAACATATTTTCAAGTATTAGTTGTTGCACAGTGATACATTCAGATCATTCTGATGTTGCTGTTTTGTTATTATATGAATTAAAGGTTTCTTATGAATGTGATACTTTTCAATTCATTATAACAGCCAAAGAGTATGTGGTCCTACCAACCCCAATCTATTTTCAAAGAGGACAATAATTATTGAGTGAATAATTGCCACTTTTCTAACTGGGGTCAATAAATCACGGGTATATAGAGCCATGGTAGAATGTTCCCCCTGCCATAAACCCCCTCCTTGGTAATGCATGTCACATGAATACTCTACTGGACATAACCCTGCAATGTTACACGCACCGCGAAATTGATACCTTATTAGTTCACTGATGTAATCATAACTACACCCCACCCCCCTACCCCTACCCCCCAAATCCACCGGCTCTATCACACCTATAACCTATCCAACCAGCATATTATTTTGAGACAACCCCAGTCCACCGTCTGGATTCTCATTGTATACAATGGTAACTACACTTTCATGAAGTGCAAACAAACTCCCGCCCTCTACACTTGATATCGAACCCCGGGTTATCTGTCAATTTTGTTCGGAACTCTATGAAGCATCCCTCTGCTTAGACAAGGCACTCGCCCCTGGTGCTTTGATGATTTGATGTCACCTTAGGCTACAGTAGTAAATAGCGCGGCGCTGCCAGAGACGGAGTTTCTTGCCTACCCTTAGCCCTACAAGTCTTACTTTCTCTTAAGCCGGCGCAATGTAACAATTTTGAGATCGATTCAGACAACTACTAAACACCAAACATACCTAAGTGATGGAGTTTTAGAATGCAATGATGTTCACGGACAATTTTATCCCTTTTCGGCGGGGGATTTCATCCATGGTAATTAGTTATAGCTCGATCAATCTGGAAAGCGGTAAAAAGTCCGAAACACAGCAACATGTTTGTTTCCAACTTCAATACCACGTGCATTGCGCACATCGACGACTAATGCTAAGCCCGTGGGGGGGGGGGGGGCACTTAAGTGTATAGAGGTAATATACATGTGCCGCGCGAAGGGGTATGTTTTTTCGGCCTCTCGACTTGTACGACGGGTTATACATTCGCATAATACCTTGTACGACGGGGTATACTTTTTGCCATTCTCAACTTGTACAACGGGTACGGGTTAGGGGGCACACCACTATCCGAGTTAGGGCCACTCAACCCCACCCCCCCCCCCACCCCCGGGATGCTAAGGCGGCGGGAAATCACGCGACGCAATATTTTTCAAAATGATATATCGATGGCATTTCTTGAAGAATAGCGTCGAGTGGGGGGAAGTTTTTTGGTGAGTGATGACTTTTTGTTGTACAGGCTCTTGATATATGTTATTTTCTAGATGCGGGATAGAGCACATTAACCCTAAAGCGCTTTCTGCGACTCGCGGACAATGTTGAAGCAGAACGGTATATATCATATACCGTTCGACCGGAGCTAGCCTACCCTCTGCTACACTACTGTCAAAATCTAGCCAATGTAAACGCAATGAAGACTGAAGAATTTTAATTAATTGGCAGCACGACATTTAAACCAAATCAAAGTTTCCTTATTCTGCCATCATATTTATGAGATTAAATATAATTTGTTGATATAATTTATGACTTACATTTCGATGCAGCTGACGTTTGACATATCGCCATATCGGTACTTTATGATTGCCGGGTTATAAATCGTCATAATGAGATTTTATCGTTGTAACGGGCGAAGCTTTTTTCATACAAAACAGTATCGTCCTCTACTGAATGAATGACTTACTATTTTCCTGTGATATTTAGCAGACGCTATACTTTGCATGTGACCACAATGTAAGATAAACATCATGGACCCAAGGATATGCGTTCGCTGTCAGCTTTGCAGTGCCTGGAAGAAAAGGGTCTCGAGCGAAATATCCCGCTTCGCAGACAGATTGTAGTCTCTTTCGTCCAATAGCATAAACATTGCTGAAATTAAAACTGTAAATGTAAAAGCTTGTCGATTTATCTCTCATTTAACATTATTATGAGCTATAATTATAATCAAATATTAACTCTTGAAATCACAGGGAAAAAAGGGGCGGTATGTTGATGCATGCATCAGCCTTCCTTGCACTTGTGACCTCAATGGGTCTAAAACAGAATGTGACCGAAACAACCCTTTAGATTTACTTCTTACAAGATCTCTGGAATCACATGTCCTTTCTACATATTGGATCATGGGTAATCTGACCACTTCCCCGTTTCCGCACACATTTCTGCTACAAAGCCTAAGAATCTCCAGAAGAGGTTTACCTATAGACGGTTGAAATCCATCAACCTCGGGGTGCTTACTGAGTCTATTACGAATTCAAAGATTGAGGAAAATTTAACTTCGGATATGTCCACAGACGACATTGTGATACAATATACCACTCCTAAATGAAAACCATTGTTGACACACTCGCGCCTGAAAAAACTCGCAACATCACACTCAGACCGGAAGCGGAGTGGTACACAGCTGAGATTCGCAAAGCAAAACAAAACCGAAGACAGGCAGAGAGATTCTGGCGAAAAACGCACTGCCGGATTCACAGAGATGCATAAATCAAACAACGTGATAGATGATGAAGCAAGCCAAAGTCAATCACTACAGAGCGCAAATCACTAGCAGCAAAGGGAATACAAAACATAGTACGCAAGCTACTTGGGAACATGCTAGACTCCCCACTCCCTGATTTGGATATTCAATCTATGGTCAACAAGTTCAGTGAGTTCTTCATTGATAAAATAAAAAAGATCATTAGCTCCATATCATATGAACATACACCACGATCTGAGAATCTTACTATGACTGAATGTTCATTTGATAAATTTGCGCTTATAACAGAGTGTGAGTGTACAACGACAATATTATCATGTCCTAATAAACAGTGTGACCTGGACCCAATCCCAACATCATTTGTGAAGGAAGACACTCAGAAACTTGCCCCTGTTCTCACATGCATGATCAACAGATCATTATCAACGGGAGTTTTCCCAGACTCACTAAAATCTGCACAGGTTATCCCACTCCGAAAAAAACCTTCATTGGACAAAAACACATGTGCGAATTATAGGCCAATCTCGAATTTAGCCTTCGCATCAAAACTACTTGAAAAGGCGGTTGCTGCACAACTCGGCTTACATCTGAAAGAGAATAATTTGATCAAATCATACCAGTCAGCTTATAGACAAGATAACAGCACTGAAACGGCACTGGTGAAAGTCCAAAATGACCCCTTATCCATGCACTGGGCCAGCAGAAGGTGGTAGTGTTGGCGCTCTTAGACCTATCCGCTGCCTTTGACACAGTGTCATAGGTGCCTTATACAAATACTTCAATGCAAAGGTGTGAGAAATGCAGTGCTTAACTGGTTCATCACATATCTTGAAGGCACGCAATGTATATATACTAAAGGCATAAAGTCTTTCCCTGAAGCTGTCAGTTGTGGCGTGTCCCAGGGATCCATCTTAGGACCACTGCTCTTCACTCTCTACACATCGTCGGCTGATACAAACATCTGATATCAACTATCATATATCTGATGATGACACTCAGTTTTATTTAAGCTGCGATCCCAAATACATCGATGGCGCCATTGAGATAAAGCAATTATGCATAGCAAAGATTCAAACATGGATGCGTCAAAATCGTCTGAAAATGAATGAAGAAAAAACAGAATATTTGGTCATTTCGTCGAGACAGATGTCCAGCATGTTCACATCCAGAAGCTTATGTATAAATAACCACAAGATAAATCCATCACTCGAGCCAGAAACATCGGTGTAATATTTGACTCTCTTGCATCAATGAAACCGCAGGTCACAGCCATCTGCATAAGCACATATATACAAATCCGCAATATCTTTAAATAACGCATTTTGGAGCAAGTAAAACATGCATTTATAACATCAAAAATAGATTTCTTCTCTATGGCGTTCATGCATCCCTGCAAAAAATACAAAACATCGCAGCAAGACTAATTACTGGACACTTAATGTATGATTACATCACTCCGGTTCTGTACTGGCTTCATTGGTTGCCAGTGATACAGCGAATCAAATTTAAGATTCTGGTACTTGTCTTTAAATCCATATACAAGATGGCACCAACGTACCTCCAAGATCTTATCGCTCCCTATATTCCAGGAAAAGAGATGAGATTGGCTTACCAATGCTTACTGCAAGTTCCTTTTACGTTGTCAGCAGCGGAGTAGCAGCCGACTTTTGGTGTTGCTGACCCATTCTTGTGGAATAACCTTCCAAGCTCCTTGAGACATGTAGACAATGTAGATGTCTTTAAGTCACGATTAAAAACATTTCTTTTCGCCGAATGTTTTACGGCTAATGTTTGCACTCAGCGTTTCAGAGCACTTATTGTGGAATTTACGCTATATAAAATAAATTATTATTATTATTACAACCAGACGTTTAAACATTTTAGTTCAAGCCTCAGGAAGAAGCTTCGTAAATGGCTGTGCCTAACCCGTCTACCGTTACTCTGTTAACTAAATATCCCTAATATAGATATGGAAATGTACAATCGGCTAATTAGTACCCACTGTGTCATACGCTCGAGCACCCAAATCAATATTATATTCTGAAATCAAACCTGAGCCCATGAAATGGACTTTTTGCTATTAACGCCATTCCTTGTTCAGTCACTGTCCTGTGATTCCATCTGTGTGTTATAGGTTTCAGTCTTTGACAAATATATCGACTTTATAATTTTTGTCACCAGTACACGCAGCACGGCATTCAGTCTCACTTTGTTTTACACTGATAACCACTTGGCACAAATTTGCATGAGCAGTTCTCACTTGAGTTCATCAATCAACACATTATTAGAAGGCAATGAGACAAATAAACATTGTAGCTTTTGTAAAGGTTAAATGACCAAAAATATATATATATATATATATATATATATATATATATATATATATATATATATATATATATATATATATATATATATATGCCATATATATATATATATATTAATAATACACATTCATAAATTTGAATATATTTATATATATATATATATATATATATATATATATATATATATATATATATGAAATACAATATATACGTATTTATATATACATAAGTATTCGTATATATGTATAGATGTAGATATATATATGTTTACTTATATGTATGTATATGTTTATTCTTATGTATATACTTATACAAGTATATATATATTAATATGAAATTTGCATATATACAATATATATATATATATATATATATATATATATATATATATATATATATATATATATATATATATATATATATATATATATATTATATATGATTTTTACTGATAATCAGTAGTAAAATTGTATTGGTATGAACATGTAAGCCTACAAAGAACCAAGCAGTATATTACTCGGTTCCCTCTTGTGTGTTTATGTGGTATTTCCTGGCCAACATCTTCTACTCCATTGAAGTTGTTGTTGCTTTCATAAGCTTCAAGCCTGCAGAAAAGATGGCAACACCCTCTATAAACCACAACCGTATTGACTGGGTATTATACATATGGCGGTTACAAGCAGTTTTTAAATAATCCCCATACCCAGGCTTCCGCTTGTATTTAACTTGGTAGAATGGTGGGGGTCAGGGTAGGAAACACAAACCCGGTGTTCTGGTTATTTATAAAACAACTGCATCAGATTATCTGATCGAAGGGGAGACGAAATAGCATAAAAATAATTAATAAGAAAAAGAACAGGGTGATTACATGAAAGGAATTGGTTCAGACGAATGAGTCATCCCAGCGTAACCACAAAATATACGTATCATGGCAACAGCAATACTCGTGACAAAACGTCTGTGACGATATATCTTAGCTCCATCGATTGAATATTGCCTCTTAATATCATCCTTTTCGCCGCTTATGTTCCTACTATAATAATTTACGTGTCGCTCGCTTCCTGGGCAACTTGTGGTCATTGAGTTGGTCGGCTATGAAAACTGAAGGGCGAGTTTGCTCGGACGAGATGGGCCAACACTGCGCCATCTACCCGCTATGATTATACATCATAACGCTCACGAAAGATCAAAAATTCCACGAAAGAACATTCAGTTCACCTTTTAAACAACATGGTCCGCATATCGCCTAGTAAGAGATACAAAATATTCGAAAAGGCTACTTGTTGTAAATAATTTATATTCCTTCACGAAGGTAGTTCGAACACAAACCCTTGCACGACCTGATGTCAAACTGAAGAAGGGGATATGTGTTGCTGTCAAGGCGCTTGAGCACCTATGTGACTTAGCTACTGACCTGCTGTTCCTAAGGATGGTTTGGATATCAGCATGGAATGAGGAGCCACTAACACCATAACATTATGCTTTATATTCAACTCCACTATTATCAGTGTATGGAATAACTTACAGGAACAGAACACTGTCATATGTGCAATTCGAACAAAGCGACAATGTCGGCGATTTACGAGCCTTAAGTTGCATTTTTTTATGATTTCGACGCAGTAACCTGTTCACGTAAATATACGAACGGGTTGAATATTCCCGTATCAACTCTGCTCGTTTTAATAGTGCCTACAATCCCAGTAGCACTGTGTGGTGTGACGCAAAAGGAGCTGTATGTGATTCATTAATGGATTCTGCCAGGTGTAACGTGAGTGAACGACAATTAGTTTCTTCTTATTTTTTGCTCTCGATCATCCAAATTGATTGGCATATAAATGATTGTCATACCATTTCAAGGTACTGTTTATTCAAATTCTCTGTCGGCGAGCATTATGAGACAGGATATCGAGACGTTAGATCCGCCCATCCTCCCCATGGTCCAATTTTTCTCGAAGGAACGCCCTTGGTACTCGGGTGTAAAAGTCAAGCGATACTCCATGTCATATGCAACCCATTTGCCAGCCCTTGACATGTTTCAAGTGCATGCGAAGAGATATATAGTATATGTATTAAGCCCAGGGCGTCACCATTCGCGTCTCAGTCATCTTAAAACGCCAGTAACTCGGGAGAAAATTGACGTTAAGTAAGTTATGTTGATAGTTTGTATAAGACAAGCTTCAAAAGGGTCCCCCGGAGGCCTGCTTCTGGATTGCTAATAAAGTATATGTGTATATCGAACTGTGAAACTACCGAAAGGCTGGGCGGGTGTTGTCTGCGGGCATGTTACTATGGAGACGGGTCTTTGCGAGCTCTGATTGGCTGCATGACTGCAGGCGAGTATTTATAGGGAAGAGTAGCCGCCAAGTGGAGCTGTCATCCGTCTGAAAATACCTCACGTATGTCATTTTTATTTTTATTTAATATGTCATCTATCATCCTCATCACTCCCAGAGGACTAAACAAATATACATACGTAGAGATAAAGATTGGTTGATGAATTATTAGAAGCTTGGTTGGTTGGAAGGCAGTTGCGATGTAGCGAGTGGTTGTGATTGAGGAGGGGTAGGGCGACTAATAGAGACATTTTGCACAGAATATCTTCCATCTTGATCCATTTCTCGGTGTGCCGTAGTCTCGGGAGCTATTGCCGGGGTTTTGATGTTATATATGAATACATACTGCAATAAAATCCTTACATTTCAATAAAAAGTATTTGACCTTTGGCCTCAAATAAATCCAAATATATAACACTGGCAATTCAATGCAGTCATAGTTATCAACTCATAAATTATACATACGGGTTCAGTCTGACCAATAGATTGAGGCCTTGTTGATCCAAGTAAGATCACATTCATCATCATCCTTTGTGGTGTCCAGGTAACGACAGGTGACCGTTTTAAGCAACCTCCAATGCTCACCCCTACTCACCCCCCCCCCCCCCCCCCCTCTCTCTCTCTCTCTCTCTCTCTTCCTCTTCATCCTCCCACCTGTAGCCTAGACAACCCCAAGCCATGCAATTCTTCATACAGCCAGAGCTTAAACAGCCCGGGGATAGCATATTACCTGGATGCCGCGGAATAGCCACAGGCCAGCAACCTGATTGGTTGTTCTTTAAAAGGCCACAGGCATTTGATAGGTGTTTCTATAGTGATGACCTCAGGCAACGTTACTGATTGGTTGTCACGTGCCGGCGGCGTGTAAAACTTATCAGTGTGCTAGCCCGGGGGAGTGTAGCGCGTACCAACTCGTCTCACAATATGGTCTCGCGCTTGTTTCCTTATAATATTTAAGTTCAACATCTAACACTAAGCACCACCAATAGTTGTCAAGCAGCAAATAATCGATCCTCATCAAGTTATCGATCATTACGTGCACCGATGAAGATGAAAAAAACTTTCGGTTTTCGGTGTTAGTCCATATGTAATTACTAAACAATAAGCATGCGCGATGAATTAGACAAAGAATTCATTTAAGCAGATGAAAAGTGCAAGTCACTTCCTAATATGCCGATCAGCAACTATAACACGATAAGAACCAATCCTTGATGACATTTCAAACCAACTACCATATAGTTTCACGAAACGCAAGGATGATATTTTTAGCATTCATGCATACTGATACTCCAATTAAATATTCAATCATACCAAATAAAAATCCACTACTTAGATCAGCATCATACATGGAATCTCAGCAATGAGAGTATCACTTTCCAGAGATACCTTATAGGGCCATCTAACAAAAAGAAGTAAAGCCTGGACACATGGAGAATTTACATGTGCATATTTTATGCTTGATATGAATATGCAGAAATGCACCACACCTAGCCTCGATGCATGAACGCGTGTACATACATGTGTACGATGTGCTTGCAAGTTATTATATAACATAGCTGATATAATCAAACAGTATATTCACTGTCTCGCCTCACAATGGAGTATGATGGAGGGGAGGGAGTGGCGGCAGCAGTGACTGAATTAACAAATATATATATATATATTTATATATATTTATTTATTTATATATCTATGTATATATGTATATTTATATATATGTATATATATATATATATATATATGTATGTATATATATATATGTATGTATATATATATGTATATTTACATATATGTGTATATATATATAAAATATATATATATATCTATATGTAAATATATGAATATATATATATATAGTTAGTTATATATATATATATATATATATCTATATATATATGTATATATATATATATACATATATATATATAATATATATATATATACGTATAAAAACACACACACACTTATAGGTTTGGCCTACTTAGAGTTGGCACATGCGCCAACGGCATGTCTTCCGAACGACAAGCCTGGACGACCAGCAATACGGTACCAACAATATACCACAAACAATATTATCTCTAAAAAAAAAATATATATGAATATATATATATATATATATATATATATATATATATATATATATATATATATATATATATATATATACATGTATTTATATACATATATTTATTTTTTATATTCATACATATGTGTATATATATATATATATATATATATATGTATGTATATATGTATATATATGTATGTATATAAATATGTATATATACATGTATATATATATATCTATATATCTATATCTCTTATTTCTTTAGAGGGAGGGATTTATATATCTATATCTCTATATATATTTATATATATATCTATATATCTATATCTCTCTATATCTATATATGTTTTCTATATATCTCTATATATGTATGTCTATATATATGTATGTCTATATATATATGTATATATGTATCTATACTCTATCTGTCTCTATATATATGTGTGTATATATATAAATCTATATATATATCTATCTACAGCTCTGTAGCGCTCGGAAGCTTGGCATCGGAAACCGTGTGTGTATACATATATATATATATATATGTGCGTGTATGCGTGTTTGTATATATATACCCGCTTTGATTGCACCGGGACATCCAGTGCACACTGTCGCTGAGACATAAAGACAGTATATACACGGACCGAGAATAGCTGGTAACGCGCACTATTATAAGCTGCCGCTTAGATGTTTTGACATGACCCCTTTGCCAAGTCAATATTGAGCCGACGAAAGTGAGAAATGCCGCCGGTCGATTACGTAAGGTTTAGCCTGTTTTGACATGACCCCCTACCCAAGTCAATGCAAACCCAGCCAAGCCTCTGGTCGATTACGTAAGGTTTGGCCTACTTAAACACGAACTGCTGTTAGCCTGCCGCTAAGCTGCTGCAGTAGAAAACCTTGAAACTAATCGTCCTTTTTACTGTTTTTTTGTTACTGTGAATGCTAAAAATACTGTACAATCATTATCACGAGGCCAAGTTCTAAATACTGACAAAATTTCATGTCCGTAAATACAGCCGTTTCAGAGATATCAGCGAGGAGAGAACTCGTAGCAAAATCGCGATAGGTACTCTAAAATATATGTCATTATACAAAGTACAAAAGGTGAAAACAAGTATTTTTTTCGCCTATTCCATGCTACGATAATTGCTTGTTACAACCATATAACTCATATGTTCGTAACTGCAGTAGTTATGGAGGAGATAGTTACAGAAAATGGGGGAAAAAATCGACGAAAAATCAATCCCATAAGCCTCCAACACTGCGCATGCGCGTCAAACTGGATCGCCAGTTGTGTCTCAACTTGATCTATCATTCCCCAAAATTTCATGTTGATATGTTTAACCGTTCCGGAGAAAAGCCTGAAAAACCTTGACTGGAGAAAAAAAAAAAAAACACAAAAAAAACCCAATATGTCTTCCAACTGTCGTTGGAAGACATAAAAAACACCTTTCCACTCTTCTTGCTTATCAAAATTCTCACACAACTCATCTTTCCAACAATCTCTACTAAACCTATTATTTTTTCCAATAACACTTTCACCAACACTATTTTAACCTCTTTTGTACTAGAAAATCCTCCTCTTCAATTCTATCTAGCTAAAAACAATCATATAACTAGATTCGGCAGGCCCGCCATCGGCAAGTCTTCCAATGGCAAGCAATCGGGTCTGTGATTGCGCCTTGTTAAGAAACCCTATGCGCAGCACACGTTTACGATAGATGTCAGCGAGGGGAGTTGGTAACGCGCACTATTTTTCGATAGATGTCATAAGCTGCAGCCCCTTAGATGTTTTGATATGACCCCTTAGCCGATGTTTTGACATGACCCCTTAACCAAGTCAATACAAAGCCGAGGGAATGGCACTAAGCCGGTCTCAGTGGCTCGGTGGTTTACTGCTTTACTTTATGATCCACAGGCTGTGGGTTCGACTCCAAGGTGTGACAACCTGACTCGTGACTCGGATGATCACGTACAAATGGTGGTCACATCTTTGAAAAGGGATGTAAAAGATCCTTTGAGGACGACGTGCTCCGTAGCAGTGACCAGTATAGAGTAATTTACTCAATAGTCGTACATAGCTTAGTTGCTAAATACGAATATGTTTCGATGCACACAAACACGCACACACCCACGTAACTGGTCGATTACGTAAGGTTTGGACTTCTTTGAGTTGGCACAAGCGCCAACGGCATGTCTTCCAACGGCAAGCCTGGACGACCAGCAATACGGTACCAACAATACAACACAAACAATATTATCTCTAAACAAAATATATATGATATATATATATATATATATATATATATATATATATATATATATATATATATATATATATATATATATGTATATGTATATGCATATGTATATTATATCCCATAAGCCTCCAACACTGCGCATGCGCGTCAAATTGGATCGCCAGTTGTGTCTCAACTTGATCTATCATTCCCCAAAATTTCATGTTGATATGTTTAACCGTTCCGGAGAATAGCCCGAAAAACCTTGACTGGAGAGAAAAAAAAAAAAAAAAAAAAAAAAAAAAAAAATACTGGCTAAACCAATATAATAACATAAAAGAATTGACCAGGAACTTTCAAGTCTCATATTAAAAATGACACCAGGGTTTGAAAATGACATTTGCGTCTGGGACGTGAAAGCAACAAAAAGGCTGTTGCCCTGATGTGCGAAGAAAGGGGATTATTACATTTCTAGTCCATATTGACCAATTAATATTCAAGACTATAGCCGCTCTATAACACACATAAGTTGCTCACTGAAATCAATCACTACAAGGTATTGCAAATATTACACAGCAATCCGTCGCTGTGTGCAATTTTGAATGCATGTACGTATGCACAGGAATGCAACATATAGAATTCGGCAATTTTCAGAGAGAGTTGATTAAGGGACAAGTATGAATATTTTAGTTATATTTAAATATATCCTTATAAAACAGCCTTTTTAACAGGTTTTTAATAGCATGTCGATCTATTCACGAATTCAAAACTGTTATTCTTTAGTTGGATTATTAAATACACCCTAAGTTATGAGTAACAAGACGAGGTCTACCTAAGCTACCATAGGTTGAGTCTATACTTGACTGGTGATATACATATATACCGAAGATCGTGATTAAGCCAATGAAAACCATATATTTCAAGCCGTCGAGCCTTCACATCTATGTGGTGTAATCACGTATCTATATGTGTCAAGTATCGACATAAATATATCTTAATCGATACTGTTTTGGTTATTCATTATCTAGTTATCATTTTGCATTTAGATCTATCGCATTACCTTAGAGAATCATTCACGGCAACCTCCATCTTGTAAATATGACGTCACATTACGCAGTTTCATTTTCATTCGCCATGTGGCTGCGGGTATCAATAAATTAAGTATTATTTTTGTTTTAATTGTCAAAGCAATAAAGTCGAGTACATATTCCCCCTGTAAGGCAGATATAACCAAATGATAATCATTGACAAAATGGCACATGTACTTAAGTTATTAAATTCGGAAAGCAACAGTGAGCTTACTAAGAACCTTACATGCGCGTGCGCGCAGCGACCAAACATGGTAAAAATTTGTCTGGCCGGATTCCATCGCCTTTGACAAAATTTCACACGTTATAAAACTCAAATTATTCATAAACTATTATAACGAAGATGGTAAAATTCATTCTGCATATGACCTTTTGTGTGTGTGCATCGTATATGATTTGTTTTCATACCTTTGGCTTCGATCGTTTGCGGGACTTCAATCGTTTGCGGGACTTCAATACGAAGTTTCGCAGGGCCATCTGCATGTATGTTTGCTATTCGTATAACCCAAAGGATATTCACCTAAATACTAAAAGGTTCCGCCGGGTTTCGAACCCAGGACCTTCTGCGTGTTAGGCAGATACTAAAAGGTTCCGCCGGGTTTCGAACCCAGGACCTTCTGCGTGTTAGGCAGATGTGATAACCACTACACCACGGAACCGTACAAAGTTGTTATCAATATTGAAGCATATAATTCATGTTCCTACCTGTTACTACCCAGTGTGGACACCACTCAACAAAGTGGAGATACAAAAATTACAATACATCATCAAATTTGAATGAATAACATTAGGAGGAAAATTTTGTTTTTTAAATTTGAATAATGAGTAACATTATCCTGGAGGTAAAAAGCAGGTTTGTTTTTTTAATATGCTGTGAATACCTATCGTTCATAGTAAGGCAGTTGGATCCTGTCTTTCGACCATCAAGGGTAACTCTTCTGAAAGCAGGTAGTCTAAGCGTTGTCTTCCCTAAAAGACTAAATGACTTATGTGCCTATCTAATTATCAGGGTAATTTATGTTTGTAGTATATTCAAATGGTATATCATAAGCAATTACTTCTATGCTTATCCGCCTGAGCGGATGAGAGACAGAGAGAGGTAACGTCGATCGACAGATCGACAGTGAGTCGGCCAGTTTAATAACCTACAAAGCTATTTTACTGGCATCGCTCGTTAAGCGGGCGATACATAACTCATTTTTCACAATAACTATTCACCGTCACAAATTAATGAAACAGACGCAGATTGTGAAACAGAGCAGAATACTGCTCCCATTCTAATGCAAGTAACGGGTTGCACCTGAGAACAGAGCCTGTGAAGTGCCTCCCACGCTTTTCTCAACCCAAACACCTTCCTGAGTACTTCGTCATCCCTTCAACCCCACCCCACCCCCTTCCCTACACCTCACCCTGCGACCTAGCCCTCGCCAAGCCACCGACCGAGCCCCCAGGGCACAACTCTCATTTGGCTTAACTATTTCCACTGGCCTTTTTCACTGCTTTATTTTTGCCAGCACACCCTGTGCCTGCGGGGCATCACGCAGAGGAGGCAGAATTACACAGCGGACTCCGCCCGGAGAGACGGAATAACCCCCTCGTCCGCTTCGCACATTGATTTTATTTCCGCGTTAGCTTCGAGCAAAATTCATGAACGTCTCGGGTTGTCATCGTCAGTACAAAGTCAGTTCGGAGTGGAGTGTACTTGGTGCAACTCAGACAGTAGCTCTTATGCCAAAGGAGGGATATCGTTCCTGAACGATTCAACAAGCTGCGATACGCAGGAAGACGACGATACTGGCTGCGCGTATTTCCGCCCCGAGGCGCGACCAAGTCCACGTCTGTCTGCTAGCGTCGCTGTCATCTCTGACTTCATCGTGTCGGTAACAGAATCTACCCACGGCGCGCCCTGCGGACACCCCAGCGGCTAGAAATTCAAAACGAGTCTGTGACGTGCGCAATATCTCCGGTGTTTCGGATCTTTCGCTGTGGCCTGAAGGAAGTCACCGCAGCTCCGCGCCAAAACGTCCCGTATCACTGGATTCCACTCAAAGAGCCAGGGTATTTCGCTAAAAGCACACGGCGCCGAGGACCTCAGGGATAGCCTCAGATCTACCCGTTTAAACTGAACAGTTACTCGTGTCTACAAGACCAAACAGCACAGGTGGTAAGTACATCCTTTCCGGCGTATTCAATGCCAATGAGACAATGTGTATACAATGATAATGACTAAAGGTAAGATGACATTTTCTGTGTACACAGCGTCATCAGAACAGATAGACACCGTTTCCTAGAAATTTACATCGGAAATTTGTAATGCTGTTATTCCCTTGACTATGTTTCAGATGCGACCAGTGGTTGAACGTTTGTGAATGCTGTTGATA
>CM067342.1:42685177-42890397 GCA_034190875.2 Urechis unicinctus
TGTGACGAGGCATGGTGCCATCGTTTGTTAAATTAAGTGATTGTTTTACTTTAGGTGTTTAATGAATTATAAATCAACGGAATATTTGTCACAGCCTGCGTTGGTTGGTTTTAATACGTGTTTTAAATTCGGATGTACTCGGGCTATTCATGTACAATGTATGACTTGAAAAAATCAGTATACTTGCCTTCAAATGTTTTCCTTGTTTTTTTCCCTTCGAAAACCTTTATTCTGATATTTCCCTTGCTTTATTCTGGCTGATTAGTTTCTCAATTCAGCGTATCAATCGTGAGACGAAGTTCGTAATTTTATTATGTTGTATGATATATAATATGGATGTTAATAATGAGCATTTGTTGTCTGTTTTGTGTCCATAAATATTATACATGCATCATCATATCTTTAAGATGAATACACTCGTTATTTGGAGATGACAGTTAATCTGTTAATGGAAGTGTCCGGTGTTGGGTGGAGTTAAAAAGACTGTTCAGTCCCATATTTGTAACGAGGTTGCCTAGATAATGATAATGCTGAAAATTGAGTAAAATTTGCGCCACAAATTAAAAGATGGCATTATTTATGTCTTAGTCAAACGTAGTAATGTATTAAAGATACTGTTCAGCTTCATATAAGGCAATCAGGGATCATTTGGTAAATACATTACTACGCTCGATGCGGTTACGAAATAATGCCGTCGTTTATTTGGTGCGTCAAATTTTACTTCATCCAAAATTATGCTGGTAATTTTTAAACATATTTGTTTCACTGGAAATCCAAAAGATGTACAGAAGAAGGCTATTTCATTTAGCTGTGTCAGTCCATCGATAACGATACCTCCCTAAAACCATCAGCCGCTCGTTTGTCGGCTGTAAATCACTACGCGCGCCTTATAACTACCTCGCTACGGATGTGTATATTTCGGCTCAAGTTTCAAAATGTAGTTTTCTTCAAATCAAGGTTGTGGGCAACACCAACACGATAAATAGTAACTTTTGTCCTACCATATGGTACGTTTTATCATACAATGGAATTAAGCACACTGTATTCGTCATCATCTAACACCGAAAAATTTCCCGCCGACGCTCGCTGGAGATTGAAACTGAAACCTCACTGTCGTCCGTCCGCAAACACAACTCAGCTGCGATGTTTATGAAGTTTTCATTGAAGGGAGGTCCGGTCACCGTTAGCCCTGCCGATCAAAATGGATCCAAAACGTTTGCCACATTAATAAATCCGGCGTTCGAAACTTCGAGGGTTCCATATTGTACTCGGGAGGTACTCAATGAACAATTGCCCATTCAGTCTGCGTAGGCTGCAGATTACGAGAGACTTGAGACCCCAAGCGGTTCCACTTCCACAACCCATTTACCCGTTGCGGTGATATTGGAGGGACTGGCCAGTGGAGGTTAAGTGCTACAAGAGATACCCCCTCGCAAGCGTAATTTCTCACAACAACAACAAAACTGCAGACGGCGGGAGTTAGGATCTACTTTCAAAGACCGCAGCGCCGCGTAGCGAGTGAAAGTCTGAAAATGTAACATTTTTGGTTTCCAAGGTGCTGTTACCAAGCAGCTTGCTAGGCAACCACTTTCCTTATATGGGGCTGAACAGTCTCTTTAACAAAATTACCCTGGCGGCTTCCCCCCCCCCCCCCACTACCCCACCACCTATTTTATCCCCCATCCCATACCCTCCCGAGGCACTCCCCTCCACCTCACGTAAGTATTAGCTTACGGACACTACCGCTCATGATCAATGCGGATCGGGCTTACCTCAAATCAAAGTCCATTGACGTCTTGCCTGGGGTGTCAAGCTGCTTTGAAGAGGAGATCCATCGTGAAAAACACAGACAAGTTTAGTTTATGATGGGATCAGCTGAACAAATGGCAGATAATGACGAGAGTAAGAACGATTCCATCAAATCAAAGTCCATTGACGTCTTGCCTGGGGTGTCAAGCTGCTTTGAAGAGAAGATCCATTGTGAAAAACACAGACAAGTTTAGTTTATGATGGGATGACGAGTAAGAACGATTCCATCGCTGAATGAAAGATGCCATCGCGTTATCGCTTTGTATCGCGCATACCCTTTCTCTGGTCTCTTGCGAATCTGGTCATACAGACAAATTAGACACCTAAAGTCAAATGACGAACGCAAAATGTTTACACATTTATAACACTATTATTTTTCTAATCCACTGTCCATGCGTTTTTTAATTTATTACAATTAAATAATGTCTTTGTTTTTAAGCAAGAATCAGTTTTGCTGACGAAGAAGTAGGACGTGAAAACGCCGCCAATCCATGTCTCAAAAGTATTTGCCGAGACTGTTGACCGGATGTCAATAAGAATTGAACAATTTAAATGCAGCATCAACAGAATGTGAAGGCTGGCTGTGAGCTGGCTTTTAATTGTTATCAATCAAGCGACTTAAGTTTAAGAACCGGATATCTATATTAAATTTCCTATAAATGAGATGCGGTTTTGAGTCAACCTGAGTCTACCATTCAGACTGATCTGTTGATATACATGTACAATGTTTACCCTTTAATACAGTAAATATATAATGAATTTAAGGATATGCATAAAAGTGTAACTATCGATTGCCGACGGCTCTGTCATAAAGATCAGAGCCTCAGTCGAACGGGGCTAAAGTCTTTATAATTTAGGCAATGAGCTTATAGATATGTTATAAGGCCTCCGCCCATCAAACGCTGCTTTGTCATAGCGTCTCTAAGTATATTCGGTGGCGTGGTCGCCTCCAGGGGCACATCCTCGAGACGTTGGATCCACAGCTCCATGTGCTTTTGTTGATTTTATAGTAGTGCCACCTGACGACGGGCATGTATTTTACTCAGTTGTATATTCACCGCATAACTAGTCAGAGTGAACCCTCTAAGCACATCTATAAGCAATTTGAGGGCCAGACCCTCTGTCATAAGAACCTCATGTCTCGATCATAAGGAGCTAGAGTCGCAATCACGAGGAGCCCCTGTCTCAGTCATAACGACCTGGAGTTACAGGTATATACAATTCATTTCAGTAGTTTTGATCATTATAATAGTGATGGGTGATTGCGAGAAAGCCTCAACCCTTTGAAAGCCATTGAACATTTACCGGTTTGAACATGTGTTACAATGCTAGAAATTAAGTTATACATACCAAAGCATCTAATTACTTTAGCAACTGACACTCGAATGAGAAAAAATACAAAGCGACACAGAGATTCTGTTCAATGTTCATTATCATTTTATTCTTTGATGTATAACAAATTTATATATACAGGTGTATGAAACAAACAATTTACAGTCAGACTCGTGTGCAAAAACATGAGAAGGATCGAGTGAGTAGACTGAAGACCCCACTCTGATGTTAACAAACAGTACATGAGATTAGTCTAGGAGAGCAATCACAAAGCGATGAGTGGACAAGTTGGACCTCCTGTGAAACATAGGACCACGCCAAAGTCAGTCATAATGGAATAAGTTTGCTATTTAACCACAATTGAACCAAATGGAATCAACATGATATACATAATTAATCAGTACTCCAGAGAGTTCCCTACAAAAAGGATGATTCCTGAAAGAGATTTCAAGTGTAACTGTATTTCATAAAAGGACTCTTAAGGACAGGGTTGTGACCATGGCAGTATTTTTTCATGACAGAGTAGAAATGAGGTCACCATAACCTCATGACCTACTTCCTCCCCTCCTATTATATGTGTCAACAGCTGTCCATGAGACAGACCCAGTCTTTCACCTTCAATCAAGACTCACAGCAACATCCCTTACAGGACCAATGAAGTCTAGACATCGGGTGAGCATCCTTATTGGGTTTCCTGACCTTGACCTTGTTCATGGCACCCTTTGCCCAATATCTATCTTTCATTTACACAAACAAAACACTAAAGATTCTGATTGTATCATCATCTACCATTGCTATCAAGTGACATGTACAAATACCAGGCAAGAAATGTTTCAGGAACCCTTTTCAAAGATGATCAGGCGATTAAGTTGGAGCAACACTCCAAGATTTGACGAACCAGATTGATATAATGAAGTATCCACCACTAGATGGAAACTATCACTGAAATCAACATCTGGGATGGAACGAAATGAAAACAAGACAGTGATGGGAATGAATGATATTATCTATCTACAATCAAACCAATTTCCTACAAAAAATTACTCTCATGAGTTTCCAGAAGAAACCAACAAATAGAAAAAAAGTTGAATTTGTACAAAAACAATAGAGTACAACAGGTTTGGTTCCTGTGCCGTGTGCCTAATATACAAAATATACACCATAAACTGCTACATAGACATTTGCCATGATAAATACAGCAACCTATCTTCAGCACTAATATTCAATATAGGGTCATGTGGTGGGTGGGCCACATGACCAGCTGCCTGTCATAACGTATCTCACACTTTGTGATCCTCAGTCAAGTTAATCATAATGTACTCTACATTCAACTGAGAGGGTAGAAACCAAGTCCTGGATGACTTAGTCGCTGCGACTCATCAGCATGATGATTCAGTAAACGAAGAGCGAGACAAACACTGAACACTGGAACTACATTAGAACCATGTAGTAAGAACATCCTAACTTATATCAGGCCCATCCTCCTCCACAACTTCTCGCTACAAATAAGGGTCTGCATGGAGTGAAAGTTCCTACATTTGAAAGTAAGCCCAAACAGAGACACAGCAATCCTTGCGTTACAGCCCAGTTAATCCCCATCTTATGGGGCCAATGTGCATACAGACTCCATTAAAATTACCTAATTCATTTGACTTCAAATCATAATTACCAGTTAACACGAGAGTTGGATGGCACAAAATGTGTTTGCCTCTCAACAAGAGTGATGCAATAGAAATCGAGATTATCACAGAAGTTGTGGTTACAGTCTCCCAGCACAAGTAACCATGGAGACAGGGGATGCTTCAGATACCGCCAGCCCCCCCCACCCCTACTGATGCCCCAATGTCATCTGACAACCCTTCCAATGATACAATCCAGTATTGACCATAACCTGTAGTGGTTGCTTCTCCGTTTCCATCACTGGGAGAGCTCTTGAGACAAATGATTTCTAAGAATAATTTCTCTTCGGACAAGATGGGCACCAATGGATCCTGCTTCAGTTGTGCACGGCGACACTAGATGTTATTTCATCTCAGCACATACCTCGCATCACCCGGCATAGAGCCTGTTCTGTACAGCCTATCTTGTTGTCAATGAAGCTCTCAGCCTGGGGCAACATTAAGAGGCAAGTAGCTTGGATGACTGAGCTAAACAGGATTATCCGTCTTTGCCAGACACCATTATGCCATGATAAAACATGATTGTTATCAAGCTGCCAGTGCTTGTCGGCATGGTAACAGCTAGCCGCCTCCGACCCTGTATGTAAGCACGCATCATACCCCCATCAAGGCACATGTGTCAGTAGCTAGAAGCTAGCATTAGCAGTCCTTAACACCTGTGTCAGTAACACTATTTGAGGAACGTCTTGTAGAGCAAGTTGGATTTGCTTGTTTCTCGCTCGTCTTCCATGACAAACAGGAGGTCCCTGAGGTTGACTCTTTTGATGCGCGGTCTTACCAGCTGTTACAGTCACATACACATGTTAATGCACACCAACCACAACCAGCTCAGACACTTACATGTTTCTTCTTAACAAGGTTCTTTTGCACGAGCCAAGAAAACTTTGGTTCACATGTGGTCCATTAAGGCTCTACTAAGCCAAGTTGACTTTGCAATAATACATAAAGCATGCAGGGAGGGGAAAGGCATGACAAAGAAATGTTGTCATCATTGGAGATATCACCATTGGTTCCCCACTGGTCCCGAACCAAAACTGATCACCAAGAACCCAATCACTCGGTGCCATGAAGTACTGAGCCATTACAAGCTTATATCTACACAATATAAACCAATCGTGTATATTGATAAGGACCTGTCAACTGGTCAATCAGTGATACGAGTGAGGGACCCCCATGTGAATGTTACAGTATATCTGAAGTCACTTACTGTAGCTCTTGGTGTAGATGTGCCCGAGCCTGAAGCACTGCTTGCACCAGGACTGCCTCCCTGTGATACACAGCATGATGCTCTCACATACACTCAATCTTCACTCATCAATTAACAGCATAATCACAAAGTACAACATACACAGAGAAATATAAACTGGCCATATTTTGTTTCCTGTTGTCAAATATACCATGTTGATAGTTGGGAACTAATGCTATGATAAGAGGGTTACTATTAATAAGGTAATCTTTCACAATGGGGTTCTCATGCATGGTATTTGGGCAGGAGATGGATACCGTCCTTATCAGGGGTAGAAATAAGCTCTCTTGGACCAAGGGTACCGCTTCACAAACAAGAATTTACCATCAGAAAAGAAAATCATTCAGTTTTAGATGTTAGAACCTTGGGGGAGCCAGGAGGGATTTCTAAAGGTCTATGGCCCAGGTCTATGGCCCCTGCGCCCCTCCGTATTGTGGACTGCTTATTGATGGTCCCTCGTAGGCAGAGAACAACTCACCAACAAGTAACAACAATACCAAGACAAATCAACCCAACGCTATCAAAACACCAGCAACAGCCCCCAAGTGACAGGTGCCTCACCGGTGCGTCTGTGCCATCCAGCTT
This sequence comes from Urechis unicinctus, assembly GCA_034190875.2. NCBI lineage: Eukaryota > Metazoa > Annelida > Polychaeta > Xenopneusta > Urechidae > Urechis > Urechis unicinctus. Next base: position 42,691,829 of record CM067342.1, read on the forward strand.
GCGTTTCTTACGAGGCCCGATAGCTGCCAGAGCTGTGAGGTTGGCTTCCCTCTGTCGCATCTCTTCTAACTCGGCTTGCTGCATCTGTTACACAAATACACAAGCCTCACAGTTCCACCTGATCATGCTTGACAATATAACCCTGCGAGGATACACACACACTTATATCAAACACTAGCTGTACTCACGGCTTTAGCCTTCTCCTTGAGTTTCAGTTGCTCAGGGTCTTCATGCTTGGATCGACTCTGGAATGATTCATCACGACAGATCATGCTATGATGCTCTCCAAACAGACCTCTCTTCTACAGATATACACTCTACAAATTCACCCGCTCCCCACACAGACCCAAATGAGGACCTCTCTGTGATAAGTTACCTTGGCAGCCCTCAACAGGACCTCTCGCTCCGCCTCTTCGTGCCTCTTCTTCTCCTGCTTATCCAGCTCCTCGAGGAACTTGAGCTGCGGTCGCACCTCTTTACTGACCTCGTACCTGCTGTCCATCTGAAACACCCCAAGGTGACATCAGGTAATTCAACCAATTGAATCTCTGAAGATGTCAGGTGTATCAACCAATCAGTCTACTTGACACCAAATATAACAACCAATCATATTCCACAGGTGTATCAACCAATCATAGTCTACTTGACACCAAATATAACAACCAATCGTATTCCACAGGTATATCAACCAATCATAATCTACTTGACACCAAATATAACAACCAATCATATTCCACAGGTGTATCAACCAATCATAGTCCACATGTATAACAACCAATCATAGTCCACATGTATAACACAAATTATAGTCCACCTTGTATATTTCAAGTCGATGTTCGGCAAGCACAGCTACTTTTTCAAGGACTGTTCTCAAGCGAGCTTCGACAGCGTGAGACATCAGTGTGACAGCTTCCCCAGAAACATCGTCTAGACCGTGTTTATGGGCTGTAAAATCAACAGCACACCAACCCTCAAAAGCTACATCAAAGATTCACAATGTCAATGGTTATATTCTCTAACACGTTTTACACCTGAAAAGCCGAGGTAATTCTAAATAGAGGCATGGATAGTATACGATGGATGTAACATTTTACATCGTAACTATTATTGACTGCTAAGAGGATGTTCTACGAGATACCACCTACCCATGGCTTTGAGTCTGGCAGCCAGAGGTTTGGATGAGAGAAAGACTTCGTCTTTACACGAGCGTAATTGACCAGCCATCAACTCAGAATTCGTTGCCATGATATTGCGAGATTCTTCAGTTAAGTTGACTCCGCCCATGGTGGCAACATCGTTGATATCATCATCATCCCTAAAACACAGGCAACCGGCGTTGATTGTGGAAGCTCAACCACTGGATATATTCATGGGGAGAGTCAGATTATGTAAGTGTCTGGTCAGTGCCATACAAGTGGGGGGTGGGGGGAGGCATTATAACTGGGCATGCTGGATATGCTGAGGAGCATCCTGGTTATACACAGATAACAGGGTGATGCTTAAATTCTGTATACCCTGATCAGATATAAATGGAAACACTAATATATAACATGAAACGATGTAGATATTGAGAAATCATATCAAGGGCATATAGTTTAGTGAAAGGGAGAAAGACAGATGATTAGAAGGGACACAAAGAAAGGGATGGGGGGAGTGAGAGGGAAGTAGAGAAGAAAGAGGGCCTGAGGGCAGTACATAGGAGGAAAGAGGAAGACTGATAAAGTAAGGAGGGACACGACAGTAAGGAGGGACATGACAGTGTGTGGGCATTGACAGAGGGGATAAAGTAAGGAGGTACACGGCAGTGTGTGGGCATTGACAGAGGGGATAAAGTAAGGAGGGACACGGCAGTGTGTGGGCATTGACAGAGGGGATTAAGTAAGGAGGGACACGGCAGTGTGTGGGCATTGACAGAGGGGATAAAGTAAGGAGGGTACACGGCAGTGTGTGGGCATTGACAGAGGGGATAAAGTAAGGAGGTACACAACAGTGTACGGGCATTGACAGAGGGGATAAAGTAAGGAGGTACACGGCAGTGTGTGGGCATTGACAGAGGGGATAAAGTAAGGAGGGGACACAACAGTGTGTGGCCATTGACAGAGGGGATAAAGTAAGGAGGTACACGGCAGTGTGTGGGCATTGACAGAGGGGATAAAGTAAGGAGGGACACGCAGTGTGTGGGCATTGACAGAGGGGATAAAGTAAGGAGGGACACAGCAGTGTGTGGGCATTGACAGAGGGGATAAAGTAAGGAGGTACACAACAGTGTACGGGCATTGACAGAGGGGATAAAGTAAGGAGGTACACAACAGTGTACGGGCATTGACAGAGGGGATAAAGTAAGGAGGTACACATGGCAGTGTACGGGCATTGACAGAGGGGATAAAGTAAGGAGGTACACAACAGTGTACGGGCATTGACAGAGGGGATAAAGTAAGGAGGTACACGGCAGTGTGTGGGCATTGACAGAGGGGATAAAGTAAGGAGGGACACGGCAGTGTGTGGGCATTGACAGAGGGGATAAAGTAAGGAGGTACACGGCAGTGTGTGGGCATTGACAGAGGGGATAAAGTAAGGAGGGACATGGCAGTGTGTGGGCATTGCAGAGGGGATAAAGTAAGGAGGTACACAACAGTGTAAGGGCATTGACAGAGGGTATAAAGTAAGGAGGTACACAACAGTGTACGGGCATTGACAGAGGGGATTAAGTAAGGAGGGACACAGCAGTGAGTGGGCATTGACAGAGGGGATACAGTTAGGACGGACATGACAGTGTGTGGGCATTGACAGAGGGGATTAAGTGTGAAAGGGGTAGAGCAAAAGACGCACATCTATTGCTAGAGCAATTTGAGTAGGTGTTGACATACTTGAGGGAGTCGTATTTGCGTTTGTCCCGTGACGCTGCCACAGCAGGACTAGCAGCTTTGGTGGTGGCTAACGTTGCTCTTACAGCAGCTGGTTTGATCTGCAGCTTGCTGGCAGCGAGGGATGCAACAGGTCGTACCATGTGGGGATGTTTATTGCCTGCCGCCTGTAACGCTGCTGCCGTGGCCGAGGTGTGCTGGCTGTTGGGTGCCGGAGCTAATGACCTGACAGTGTGCATTCCAGGAGGGATGACAACGGGCTTACCTCCCGCCTGCCACACACAACAATACATATCTCATCATGCCCTAATAGAAACAAAACAATATCAAACATCCCCATGATTAGTAGGCTCAGCTTGCAATCAATTAAGTTTCCAGTGATCAAATGTTGTTTTTAGTCAACATAAAGGTGATAACATATACAGTTGTCAAACAAGTTGAGGTGCTTGAGTCATCTACATTGATTACAGAACAATAGCTCAGAATGTAGGAGTTGTGTTCTCAATTGTGAACAGCGGACTCGATAGTATAGGTAAAAGCATCCATTGAGAATGTTGACAGAGAACGGGGATTATGAATGATAAACATCATAACCACGAGATGACAGGAGAAAAAATTTAAAAACAACCCCCCCCCCCCCAACAAATACGAGCACAGGGTCCTATCAGTTACCTGTGAGGAGACAATCTGGTAGGGTTGCATGGGTGGTCGTACATGTGTAGTGGTGGCCCCTGTAGCCAGAGGGCTGTTAGCCTGCATGGACGCTGGCAGAGCACCTGGCATGGTAGCATGGACCACCCCAGGGGTACGGATCGCTGGGGCCTGGATGCTCTCAATCTTCATCTTCCCCGACATCATTGATGCCCGTAACAACGGCAGACTTTTCTGTTACAGACAAAGTCAATACCGCTTCCAATTATGATCGCAATTGCTATTTACATACCACCAGTTGGAAAATGTATAAATATTTCATATGCAACACATATACACGTCAAATTTATGTCATAATTCCTAAAAGACAAGACATATAACCCCATAAGGTAGAGGTACTTTATTGTCTGAGCTTATAAGAGACATCAGACAGAGGTACGTACTCTGAGGAAAGGGACCAGGTAAGGCTGTGGTGATGACTTGAGCTCCACTTGGAGCTGTGCTGTGAAGTGCTCAGGGTCTACCTTACCATCCTACATTCACAGCCACACAAAGCCAATGGCATCACAACACACTGACCAACTGCATCACTAGCGAACGTCACGTTCGATGCGGGGGTTGGGCAGATCTAAATGCATCAGTGATGAGAAAAACAGCTTTAAAACAAGTGGATAATTTCTGTTAGATTTCTCAGCTAAATTCATGACCTTCCACGATCCTAAAGACTAGAATCAGGGATGCCAACAGGATTTTGTAAAAAAAGAGGTAAATTTGCCTGGGGCCATTGGGCCGCAAAGGCCCCCTGCGGATTAATGGATCCCAATGGACCCTGGCGGATTTCCGTGGATCCGCGGAAAATTGGCGTCCCTGTAGAATGGAGTAGAGGGGGCTAGGTACTCACGATGAGTCCCTGTATGAGGGCGCGGACGTTCTTCACGGTACTGGCTGGTTGACTGGCGGCCAGACGCAGCAAGGTGGAGAGGAAGTTCTTACACTTCCTCATATTCTCCAGGTCGTCTTGTTTCCGCTGAGCAGCCTGCTGGAGGGCAGCTACAACACACACAACCACAGCGTCACATACAGCTACCCAGCCAATGACGTTCTCAGCTCTCAAACTCAACATGTCGCATGTATTATCAACTGATCTGTCAAAATGACAAGTTAGTATCATCCAAATAAGAGTATTGTGAGTGAGTATAGTCACCCTGTGATACTGGGGCAGGTTGGATGGGTGCAGCTACTGGTTGGGCAGGTGTGTGTGAGTTAATAACAGGTGTGACCCTGCTGACAGGGGTGATGGCCCCTCTGCAACAAAAACAAAAAACACTCATCAAAACAACTCATCTGTTTATCAACCCAAACAGTAGCAGTAATATCAAATCATTAGGTATTATTCAAACATAGAGAGAGATTAATATTGTGTCCTGTTGCATACCCTGATTTCAGCATCCCTTACCTGTTGATTGTCATGTTGGTGGTTGCTGCTGCTGCTGGTCTGACATTGACTGTGTTAACAGTTTGTGCTGCTGATACATTGATGGGTCGCGGGACAGTTGTTCTGATCTGCTGCTGCTGCTGTGGCTGCTGTTGCTGGACTTGGATGCTGGCTGCTGTGGTTATTGTACCAGGGGTGGCTGGCTGCAACAATAACAATATACGAATCTCATCAGATCTGTTTCATTTTGATAGAAGCTGTAGGAGTCCAGATAGAAACATTACAATTTGATAACAACAGGTAAGCTTAGCACACCAAAACTAATCACTTATATAGACAACAATAGCAATAAAATTAACAAACGATAGATGTCAGTTTATAACTTAATGAAACATTAGTCATTTTGATATATTTTTTTATCATACTTATGACTAATATAACTTTTGAAATAATTTTTGAAATTGTGATCCCACAATTGGTGCATCTCATATCAGTACAATGTATTTCAAAACAAGTTCTGTCAGTGTGCCAAAATGTGAATTTCCATCTTTGATAGTGGATATTCATCATAACTAAATTATCAAACAAAGAGAGAAACTTAATCAGGAAGTTAGGTGACTACTGATACCACTTATGATAGCAACTATTAATGTGTTAAGAGTATGAAGATATATTACAGCTACAATCAGTAAAAAGGGCATACATGATGGTTGGTCCATAATATATGGATTTGCATATATTTAAGTTTACATTTTGAATTAATAATATTATCTATTTTCAAAATACACCAAATGACAATTAGACATTGAATTTTTTTTTTCATTTCAATAATTGGCTTTAAAAAAAAAGAAAGAAAAAAAAAGATACATAATGATGCTCCAAATGGAGAGAACCAAGTCTGTTATAACCAGGACAAAAGTGGAGAGGTATTGGGGAATTAAGAGAATGGTGCAAACCCTCTGTAAGCGGACAGTCTGTGGGCTCTGCTGTACGGTGCTGGCTGTAGATGAAGGAGAACCGTGGACGACCATCATCTGACCCTGCTCGTTACGCACCAGGTAAGAACCGGGGGGAAACATGTTGGGTGGAATGGTGATGGCATTCTGAAGCAGAAACAGTGCAGGCAGACCAGAATAATCAGGCCTTCAGTTGAATCTCATGCACATAGGTATACATCACCAGTCATCATTATGTCCTTTCTTCAAAGATAACACCATGTAACCAAGCTGAATAAAACACTAGCACATTCATTTATAGGCACAATATAACACATTAGGGTTGGTGTGCTGTTAAACCCTATACTTACTTACTGGCACATTCATTTAAGCAGCTGTTACATTGACAACAACCATAGGGACATAATAGAAAAGCATAACAAGCTGGAATATTTCTATTAGGGATAATCAAAGAATCCAAGCAGTAGTAAAACTACTACTTAAAACCAGGTGAAAATACTTGTTATTTATCATATGAATTAAGAATCAAGAGGAGAGAGATCATAATGACAGTGTTACAAAGAGACCAGACCAGGTACTCACAACATTGCTTGGAGGTCGGACAGCTGGCATGACTTGGGGCTGAGCTGCTATCCGAACTGGAGCACCTTGTATTCTTGGTGCTAAAGTCTTTTGCGCATTAGTCACATTTGGAGAAGGCTTTGGTGTCACAGCACCGCTCATAGTGACTATCTGAATTGAGCTGGATGCCGCTGTCTGTGTTGCTATTGGTGGCCGCATCACAGTGACTGTTTGTGTGCTAGCCATTGGCTTGGTGAGGGTAATAACACTGGTACTAGGTGTCAATGGTCTTGTCTGTAGATTTGCACTTGACACAATCGCATTCACTGAAGGAGGTCTTGTTGCGACAAATTTCACTTCAGGCTTGATATCTTGCCTGCTCAGAGGAGTTGATGATCGATTGACTACACTATATACCACCTGAGGCTTCGTTTCCGATTCCTCTTTGACTGTTGTTACTAAACCTGGTAAGCCAAGTGGAGGTTTTGCTTCTATGGTAGATGTGTACACAATAGGTTTAACATCTACAACAGGAGACTGCACCACAGATCCATTTGCACCAATTGTTTGGTTTGAGATCACAGCACCAGGCACACTATTGGATGATGTACCAAGTATCACTGTGCCTGCATTGGTTGAACCCACAGCCACTGTAACTGGCTTGGGGTTCAGTGGAACGGGTAACGTTACCGACGTTCCATTATTTAGTGTCACCCCCGATACATGATGGGATGGATGCAATACATTTGAATGAGAAGTCACTGAGTTTGGAAGATGCTGTGTCAACGCTGCAGTTACAAATGAACTAACACCGACAGACAGCTGATTTAAAGAACTTGTCACCAAAGAATTCCCAGCAATCGTCTGGGGGTTCAGAAGGGCATTCTTAGTAGCATTTGGAGCATTCAATTGTATTGTCTGAGAGTTTGTTGATAACAAAACTTTGCCAGGGACTAAGCCATGTACATGGCTTTGAACAGTTGATATAGAGCTAGCAACATCAAGTCCTCCTACGTGATTCGAGACAACAGAAGATGTCGAAGACTGTTGAGAGGAATCCCTGATAGTTGGTGATGCCAACTGACTCTCAAGAGAGCCTACTACTGCACTAATAGCACTCTCATCTACTTCAGAATTAAGAATTTCTTCTAACGGATTGGCCGTCGCCATTTTCCTGACTCGCTCTGTTTGAGCGAATGAAAAGCGCATGTGCAAGCGTGATGCACGCCGGGAAATTTAACAGCGCCATCGCGCGGAAGTTGATTCAACTAGACAAGCTTCGCTTGACGGCCATTTGTTCGTTAAGGGAAGAAATCACTGTGATTCAAATCAGCTATCATCCTGTCACAGCGATCGAATTGCGACAATGAGTTGCAGTAGTGGCGGAATCCCTTATCTTGGGAGCAAAATTAGTCTCATATCAAAAGCTGGAATTCGCTATGAAGGCATTTTGTACACCATCGATCCCGAGGAATCTACTGTTGCTCTCGCTAAAGGTAGTCTACTTGTTCCCAATATGTCATCATTCCTCCCCCGTTTTCTCCTCTTGTATGAACTTAATGTCATTTAACTGCTACGATAAATTTCACATTGTTAAGCTGCTATACATTTATAGCGTTACATATTCACTATGGTATCACGAGCATACCTCTTCTAAGGACCTCGATACAATGTTTATTGTCTTCAGTTGTCAGATCTGACAGTAGACTAGTGACAATACGCTGATTGACACTGGCATAACTGACGGACGATACTGTTGTTAAGCGCGAATATTGTTCTATTATCTGTCTGCACCGTCGTGAATAATTCTTTGATATGTTGTGATGCATAATAGTGTGCTTGTTAAAACATAGGAATTAGCGTTTGCAGCTGATACTGTCTCTATTAAACTCCATCCCGTTAAATAAGCCGTCAGCAGACATTAATTATGAACTGGGTCCATGTGTGTAGCTATATCAGATTAATGCAGATAGTCCATACCTATCCCACTTCATGACATCGGTCTACAATTTTGTTAAGAGTTCAAATGGCAAATATTAGACCTCACAAGTAACTGTTCACCTTCTGCAGTTACTTGAGTCAGAGGTTTAGATTAGTGTATGTGGTTGGGAATCAACACCAGGGCTGATTAACCGAGATTTTGGTTTTCCTGGCAGGGAAGAAGAAATGCATGTTGCTTTGCCTTAACTGTTCCTATGAATAGCACTGACAGCCATATTTGATCTGTTTGGTTGTAAATGAATGCTTAAGTGGCTCTTCAATTGGTCACTCTGTAAAACTGACATCTGGTGTACTGGGATATCCAAGATTAATAGTCAACATTGAGGTGAATACAAGGTGCCTGGGTGAGCCATGCTTGTATTGGGAATACAATATTGTGATATATTTCTCTGTGGAGAACCACATAATGGGAGGTTAATTTATTTTCTCTATGAATTGATTATACCTACTGGTATCACCTCTTGTGAATACCCATTAATCAATTACACTATTGTTGTGATATTATTTACTGTGCTTAAGATTTGAAGAAATCACCATAGTGTGTTATGTTATTCAGTTTCCAACATTTCGTTTGATTTGATAATACAGGGTCTTGCAACTATATTAGGGAGTGGAGTTTCTTCCAGTAGACCATACCATCCATGTACATCTTTTAGTGAACAATTTACACATCCCTTGCATTATCAAAACATAAATATAGATTGTAATGAAATCAAATGAAAACCTTGTATAGAGTCATATTTCCTTAAATGAGTTGTATTTGGTCTTCAGTGCGGTCTTTTGGGACAGAGGACAGACCCACGGAGCGACCCGTACCTCCCCGAGATGAAGTGTTCGAGTACATAATCTTCCGTGGCAGTGATATCAAGGACTTACATGTGTGTGAACCACCTAAAGCACAACCACTTGCCCAGTCATCCTTACCACATGATCCAGCCATAGTCAAGGTGAGAGAGCATGAATAAACCAATAACCGATCTTGTTGGTCAGTGGTTGATGCTTAGTATTTTGCTGCTTCAACTTCCAACTAACTTAAGGCTATCTTTTGTCGTTTCTTAAGTATATTGACATGTTGATTTGTGGTGTTTTACCTGATGATACATAAGATATAAGGGTTGTGTGTATGGGCGTGTGCAGTCATCACAGACCAGTCAGCCTCCCTCCATGCAGTCTGTACAGGCACCACCATCAGCTGCTCCAGGATTTGGTGCCCCCCCTGCCTATCAACCATTTGCACCTGGCTACACAGGCTATGGTGGTTACCCGACTGGATCCCAACCGTTCACAACCACACCTGCTACCCCAGGCTCTACTGGCACTGGTGAGATTACAGAGTGTTGCCGATGATGGGTCATGGTGGTGTCCCTATGTTTTGTGTAGCTCCTACCCTCCCTCACTAACTGAAATGGGTCCTTTCAACTCACATTGTTATTTTTCATTATTCTACAATTTTCTCAAATGTTTCAACATAGATTTTTAGCAAAATTGATCCACTTGAGTAAATGATCAAGACACATGTGGGGAAAATATAGGCATTGGAAAATTTCTGATCAAGAAAAGTATACAAATTGTCTACACTATTGGCATCTTCATTACATGGCCTGCTATTTGTGTTTTATCTGAACCAATAGTAGCAGACTTCCTATTCCTTTTTTCTCTTTTTACTGACTTCTTATCTTATAAGTTGGTAGTACTGCTGTCATATTTATCATTGAGGGTTTTTTCTATTGGAAGCGGAATTATTAAATTACAGTTGGGGATTATTGCTTACATATTCCTAGCTTAATATGGTAAATATATCAATGGATTTATATACTTAGTGTGGAAGTTTATTTGTTGACTGAGTCAGCATGTGTAACATATTGGTTGCATGGATGTATGTTGATGTATTGAGCTTATGAGTTGGCAATGGCTGGAGCAGACTCGAGTGCTGACCGGGGCGGTGTGTCTGTGAGTAGTGGAGTTATCGGCCAGCCTCAGTCCACACGAAGGGGACCTCCTGTCACATCACCCTCGTCTGTAGTCACAGTTGATGAAGGTGTGATGCCTCCCCCCCCCAACCCTCCTCCGTCCTCCTTGCTAACATACGCACCATATGCTCTGACCAGCACTGTCCTCGCTTGTCCTGCTACACCTAGCCTCGCATGAATCCTGCCCACGCTCCCTCTCAACCATACACTGCCCGTATGGGTCATGTGTGGCATATAAGCTATGAGTGCCTTATCATTGGCTAGCACTGTTTGTTGATGGGAAGCTAATTGTCTAATTGCGCATTAGGGTGTGATTTATATATAGTCAATAAGCACTGATCAAACGAGTAAAGTCAGCTTCACTTTCTTCAATACAAAATGATCTCCAATTGATAAGTTAAATGTTTTGATATTTCAATAGTTACATCACACTAAGATTAAGTTGCATATCACTTTCTGAAAACCATTTTCTTTATGCAACTCTTACAAAAGATATCTGACTCCGCCATTGATCTTATGATCAGCATATTGACCTTTTCCGTACACTTCACTGCCCACATTCCAAAATCAATCGCAGGTTGATAATCCCTTATCCTGAATTCTGGAAACCTCAGGAATCCAGCATTGTTTCCGCCGACATCCGGGCAAGGGACCAGGTTATCGTTAATATAATTAGAGCTTGTTTATTTTTTATTTTCAATCAATAAAGTTCAAAATCATGTTTCTGGTTTGAAAGTTGCTAGTTATCACTATAGCTTAAAACACTTCAGTGTTATGGATGTATGTAAAAATCCGGGACTCGCTCGGCACCAAGCATTCTGGATTAGGGATTCTCAACCTGTATTTTCTTCTCCTGGAATTGTCATCTGCTCTTTGACAACTATCGGCTTCGATAAACATGTTTTAAGCTATAACGATATCAGCTTGTTGCTAGTTACGTTAGCCTTTGTTTTCTATTCCCATCTGTGTTTAAAAACCAGTTGTTATTGAAAGGTGCAATGTTACCTGGCGAATCACTTATTGTCACACAGTGTATTGCCATGGCTTAAATACAACGCCCCAATGTTGACAGGGAAATGAATCCTTCTGTTGCATAGTGGGATTGGGCTCCTCATACTTGTGCTTGCCACATATTGTCAAATCACTATACAGATTCTTCGATGGTTCTCTGATGGTTTTGACAGTTGCTTTGTATGATAACATTACATTAAGAGTTCGATATTGATACAGACATTGTGAAGGAATTTCAAGCTTTACCGGACCGCGGTCCGGAAAAGTTAGAAAAACTTACCGGACTGAGAATTTTTTTACTGGACCGAAGTTTTGACAAACATATATGGCCACGCTGTGCTTTTAAAAATCCGTTCGAAATCTACTTGTGCGTTTCCGGCAACCACGGAATCACCCGAACTTCCGAAGTTACGTTGCATGGCGAATGACTAACGAACCAGCGAAAATTATAAATATTGACAGAAAGACGAAAGAGACGTGAAACAGCAAATGCTTGGGTTTATTTTCATTTTTGAGGGGGTACTCGCATGTATAGTATATTAGAATTTATTACTGGACCGAGGACCGGTGAACAATCACATTTTTTATCGGACCAGAGAAAAGTTTACTGGATGTCCGCCGGGTCCGGTAAACCTTCACAATGTCTGTTGATAGCATTTAGTACTCTTGTAGGGCGTCAATAAATGCTGGATAGGTTGGTTCACAATACATGTCATAATTTCAGTTAACCTATTCTTTTTCGCTGATTAAGAGAAGCCTAAATGTAGCACATCGAGTTGCCACATATTGACTGTGACGGTGTGCTTTGTACAGCTTCACGAGGCAGTACCCCAACCCAAGCTAGCCATCCTTCTCCTGCTGCACCCACACAGGAAAACAGCAGCCATGACAAAGCCTCCGAGTCATCAGCCACCTCTAAAGACCAGTCTGGATCCCATTCTCATCATCATCACCATCAGCAGCAGCACCATCATCAACAGGCTGCTAGACGGGAAGGCAGTGCATGGGGTCCAAGGGGTGGAGGGGCTCGCACTGACGGGCCTCAGAGAGCGTCATCAGGCGAGCCATACCGTGGCCACGGTGAGGCGGGCCACCAGCATCCTCGTGGTAGTGATGGGGGATACCAGCAGCAACGAGGCAGTCAGCACCAGTACAGAGGTCAAGACAGGTCACGTGGAGCACCTTCTAACCGCTCTCCTAGAGGTCACTAGCACTTACAAGATACTTAACTATACTTTTCAGTTCACTTTTTGTCTATTTGGAGTGTACAATTCAAAACCATTATATTGCCAATTATGATACTGCATATTCAACACCTGACATCTGTAACAAATTGACTAAGAATCTATTTCACAACCCTCCCTGTGACCTATTTTGTTGTTTCTTTTATGTCAGTATATCAAGTGTCAGTGGTTATGTTGAGGATTAACCAGGACAAGTGGTGATATAGGTGTCTGTCTTGTGTTTGACCATCACCCCTGTGTTACAGGAGCTGGTTATCGTGGTAGTAACCGTGGTGCAGGAGGTGGTGGAAACAGGGGGGCACCTGGCTCTGGCCGAGGTAGAACACCTAACCAGCGAACACCTCTCAAATTCGATGGAGATTATGACTTTGAAACAGCAAACGCACAGTTTGACAAAGAACTGATTGAGAAGGAGTTGAAAGAGAAGCTGACAATTGGAGGTGAGCTGGACCGCGGTTGTGCTTTTGTTTTCTTGTATGAATTTACAGTTATTATGTTTGGGTACTTGTATGCCTTTTATGTTTCAATGGTGTCAGGACCCAGTGAAAGCAGTGCTAAGGTTGTCAATGGGGACAACAAGGAAGTTGTTGCCGCAGCAGCTGGGTCTGGGGATGAGGAGGAAGTGATTGAGGAGTCTCCTGAACCCACGTTTTACGACAAGGCCAAGTCCTTCTTTGATAACATCAGCTGTGAGGCTACTGAAGCGGGGTAAGATATATTGGATACTGGTGAACAGCTTTTGTGTGTACATAAGTTTTAAGTACTTAGATTGCATTTGTTTTGAAAAAATGTTTTTCACAGGAAAAACAGAAAACCTAATTGGCGTGAGGAGAGAAAACTGAACACAGAGACATTCGGTGTGGGAGGCACATATCGAGGTCGCCGTGGCTACCATCACCGTGGGGGTCGTGGGCGTGGTGGTTATTACCGTGGCGGCGGTGGTTATCGGGGAGGTGGCGGTGGTTATTACAGAGGAGGTGGTGGTGGTGGCAACAGCTACAGTAACTACAGACGTGGCGGTGGGTCACGTGACAACACAGGCAGGGACGATTCTGGATTCCACTCAGCCAGTAATCGGAGGGGTATGTCGACATAAAATCAGCAATACAACATGACTTACATATTCCAATATTGTTGTATGGACATGGAATGAGAAAAAACTGTAAGGTATGGTTTGGCATTGATGTGAGCAGGTGGCAGGAGGGGTGGTTATTCTGGACATGAGGACTCAGAGAGGCGACACGCTAATAACAGAGGCCCTCAAGAGGTCAGTACATAATATCATCTGTTGCTTTCACAGGTAGTCAAACCTTAATTTAGTTTATTGTGGTTAATGTGGTATATTTAGCTGTTTGGCAACAACTCTTTGGGTGGCTGAATGAAAAGGGATATTGATAAGCCTACACTGTTTGGTAAAGTGTTCAGTAAGATGTGCCTTAAAAATCATAATATTAGCTGCTTGTAAAGGGATGTTGTTCATTGACAGAAAAAATGGTTATTGTGTACACTGAGATGTGTGGGAAAGTTACAAAGTACGGTTCACTGATTAGCTAGAATACAGGTAACTTTGATAAAGGTTTATTGAGTACTGTTACTAGTTTGGAAAAGGTAAATGCATACAGTAAACTGTTTCAGAAAATGTTGCAAACATTGAATTTTTTAGTACAATTGGCAGTCTTGGATGAGGTTATTGAGTACTGTTAAGGGGTTTTTTTGCAGGTGGAGGTAGCGAGTTCTTAGTCACCCGAGCAGCTTGATTAGAGATCGAAGAGGAGCATTGTGTACTCTCTATCCCTCACTACATACCTTCCTCCCAAGAAGTCTAAACAGCGACAAAATGTGAGAAGCAATGCTTCAGTGTTGTGCCCCCTCAGGACTGGCATTCAACAGTGATAACTGAGAGTAGCCCGTGTACTCTTCTTTGGTTGCCTGTTGGTGCACATCTTGAGCCTGGATGAATTAGTGAGACAGCTGATGGTGTGGTAACTCATTAAACTCGGCTTAGTTATGGCAATGACTGCTTATCTAAGAAAAACCATAGTCACTCATTTATTGATTTAATTTTTTTGTTGCTGCCTATCTGAAAATCCCATCTTTGGAAATTTAGCATTAGTTACTATAGAAACAAGAGTTTCCTTTCTTTCAAACCAATTCATGACAGATTGTCTTTTTTGATTTTCAAATGCATGGGAGTGATGAATATATATCACTGTTGAACTGTTGGAGAGAGAAAGTAATAGTTGTGAGTTGGAATGACATCACATTCAGTTACTGCCACCAACTTCACATGTAGTGATGTTGAGATATTGCTTATATGTTGTTAGAAGTGTATAATAATTGAAGCTGATGAGTTTTTGTGTGGGTTGTCACCTGAATCAGATGTTTTAGTAGGAGTGACACACCCACACAAACAGAAACGACATCAGTTCTAGAGGGAGATGCACCGGGCTTCTTTGAGACACTAGGCTCTGCCCCAGTTGGTCCACAATCCCTGCTGAATGTATAGCATTAATGCATTTGTCTATTTATTGAGGCTGAGCTGAATTGGGACAGGAGCGTGGGTTCATGCGACTGTAGCTTAGGCTTAGTTACGTAAAGTGGAGTGAGTGAGATCGGGTCCATGTGGAGTATACTGGTGGGAGATCCATCATGGGATGCTGCTGAAGCTGCCCCATACGGGCAGTTAGATAAGCCTTAATCTCTGTTTTCAGGCTGTAGTGGAGGTGTACGATCTGTATGACACTGAGAGAAAACCACGTGGTTGTGTGGTATAGTGGTGTGGAGTTGTACAAAGCTTGGATTTGATGATATATTTTGAACAAAGTCAATAAAATGGACATTCTGGCATATTACCTATTGTCTTCTGTTTCCCAATGCACCAAAGCTACATGACAATTAAATGGCCTGATATGACTATATGGTTTTATCAGATGTCACTGTGCACCAAACTTGCTTCGAGAATTAATCAATGGATATAGTCTTGCTTCATATCAGTGGTTTCAGTTAATGTTACATTTAAAGGGGTAATTCGATCATTATGTTAACTTGTATGAGGGAATACGATGTATAAGTTCTCTCGTGTTGTCAGGGAACGTTAATACCCAGTGCAAGATTAACCATGGGGCCAGTGCCCCAGGCCCCCTGCATACAAGGGCCCCCTACGTATAGTGGTAGCATCCAGTAAAAAATCTGAACTCTATCTGTCCTTTCACAATGTGGTTTTCTCCAGGCCCACACTTGCTTAATCCAGAACTATTAATGCCTCTGAAATTCGAATCTGATCCTTGAAATACACAGCATTATCCACTTCAAATGACGAGACTGCATAACTGGGCCCGGGTCGGATGAGGGCTCCGTTTCGATGAGTGTTCTTGATCGGAATGTTATGTGTTTTTTACCTAGTCTGGTTAAAAGTATCACCTGCTCAGAGGAGAAAGATTTTAATAAAGCTAGCCAGCTGTCTCATTATTTGAGAAAAACTTTTAACAAATCTATTGTACTACGTAAATCCAATAAATGTGGATGGCACATTTCCTTATAAAACATACCCCAAATAAGACTGATAATGGGTCTTTGATACTATGAAATACTTGACCGCTGAGTTCTTTTTGGGAACCTCATGCACCATTTGACCCAGTGGAGCATCATGATTTTATCTAGTCTTAACTTGTTTTTAAATATGCCCAGTAGATGTGACAGTAAACCACTGAGTAATGACTCGTTATTCCATACTTACACTAATCATGGCAACAAGGGAAATATCGCCACATGATAGTTGTGAAGGCAACACTGCAGGAATAAGAATTCAAGTAAGGTTATCTGTGCAGTACCTGACTTAATTTCGAGGAACGAAGACGCTGCGAACTGAGAAATTCGGTATTTATGGAGTGTTGTATCATAATCAGTCAAGCAAATTCCATCACAATTGTTTAACAATGGTGTGTAAACATCAATAATTCTTTATCTGTTTTGTTTGGATATATCATTAATATGGCCGAAAGATGACAAATAAAAGAACGGGGATCCTTATGAAGTCTCTCATTCTAGCGATACGCTTTATGGGTTGTATTTGTCCACATCAAACGTTGTCAACCACTGAGCATTTGAGAAATTTAAGTAAGGCAGTTTGGTAATCTTCGATCCCGGCATGATCAAAGGCACTTTCTTGTTGTCACCGTGGTGTGTATAGAATTCAGGGTAGTAAATCTCAGTGCCCGTACCGCTGGTCGGTTTCAGAGGGTCATCGGTATGTTTAGCCCGATAGAACCCACCGTCCGTAGATAGATTGGTCGGGAATGTTTGCAGATAGCCTCTCTCTCTGAGATGATCATATTCCTCTGTCGACATAGACTTACTGGGATTCATCATTAGAGAAGTAGAACTCCGTTGGAATGGTAAAGAACTCATCATATCCTGTACGCGACGAGGCTGCATGACCGATCGGAAAGGAGGAGGAATACGCACGGGTTTGATGTACGATTCGCGCGCACTCATCGCGCCAGACGGTTTCCAAGGAGCGCAATGATCTCCTGACTCAGCAGCCGGACCAGCTTGGCATTGCTCCGATGACTCCTCGGCCGATTTGACTTCTTCCGCTTTTTGGGTAATCTTCTTTTTGGGAGGTGTTACTATCTGCCTCTCCATTGTACCCCATGGGAAACAACGGGCTCCTTGAAACTCATATGCCCACGGGCGATATCGGCGAGCCTGAAACGGGGTTGTGGGGTCGCCTTCCTCGGACACCCAATCCGGGGCGATGATGTAATCCGCTGATTGCGTTCCGTTTTTCTAAAACATAGTACTAATTATCCAAATGGATGCCATTTTTAAGAGTTTCATGGTAAAATTATGAATCAAAGCAATAATTGTTTAAGTCATTAATTTATTACCTCAAATATGCTGTGATGGTGCTCGTAATCCATGCTCTTGGGTTTTTTGGGGGCCCTGCGGAAATATAAACACTGTGCATAAACCAAGCAAATGCGTCACCACCTCGCTGTGCCTCTCTTAAAGCAGAGCTGCTGATATAAAACATGTGGTTAGAAGGCTTATGGTCAATAGTAGCACAATGTCGAATGGTTCAATCAATTATCTCTGCGTTAAGAAGTTTCCTTCTGTACACACGCTGTTATTAAAAATATGTTATCCTGCATTATCCCGGACAAAACCCCATATTTGAGTCTGGGGTAAGCGAAATTCGCCGATATTCTGTTGCTTGCAGTCCACAACGCTGAATTAAACTGGGGCAATCAGCACAATAACTCCTTCTGCAAATGTATTGGTTCTCTGACGCTAACCTCTCAACGTCAGAACCATGCATGCTGGCACGGTAGCTAACAATACCCCCCAAGTAAAGCAATGGTCTTAAGGGTGTGATTCACAAAATAAAATGACAAATGGAAAAGTTTACCCCCGGGGTTTACCCACTTCCCAATAAACCAAAGCAATTCGATGGTCGATGTGTGTGTGTGTCTGTGTGTGTGTGTGTGTGTGTGTGTGGGTGGGGGGGGGGCTGTGTATGTGCGTGTTCTCTGTTATATTAATAGGCTATTAACGTAAGATATTGACCATTCATTAAGCTCTTTGCTGTGCGATAATACGCCCGTTGGATAGATTGGTTGTGTGTGATTCTGTTGTCATTCGCTTGCTGTTGATTTGACATGCTCATGGTCTAATCTTACTGGGGAGGTTGAAGGGGGTGTGAAGACTGACTGTACAGGAAAATTTATGCCGTTCATATGGTGGCTTAAACCACTTCTTATTATTTAATTTCAAACTAAAGTTATTTCAATATATTGAATCAATTAGTCTTTAGATAAAATTATCAATATGTAATATATGTACAACTGATGACGTGTATTTACTGCATAACAGTGGACGCCATTATGCCACAACTGCATTACAGGGAATGCATTGATATGGCAGACTATGGAGAGAGTCAAGTCAAGTAGTTAATGATATTCAATAGTCTCGTCAACAGTCTAGGATACTGTCCCGTCTTGAACTGGTACATATCCACACACACACACACACACACACACACACACACACACATATATATATATATATATATATATATATATATATATATATATATATATATATATATATATATATATATATATATATATATATATATATATATATATATATATATATATACTTAAGTTCAGCATTTACATACTCTTCAAAATGAATGAAATACTATTACCTATTTGGGAGTTTTTGTTAGCTTATGAAAGGCTGTTTCTGTGGAAAAAAAATGAAAATTGTTGAACTTACCATGAGATGTTTTTAGGCATGGTTTTCATATTGTCCAGTGACATGATGTCCTCGGTTCATGCACCACAGCAACAGCAACAAAACCTCTCCTTTCTGGACGCCCACTACAAATCACGTACGCACAACTTCGAATTCAGACGAAGCAATCAAATCAATACCGAGAGACATGCATTCTGCTTCCTGATCTTCCCCTGTTCCGTGCGAGAATCCAACCTTACTTGAGCGACCCAGGACCCGGTTACTGGGGATTTATCGCAATAGCGTAAGACTCATAAAGCTCGGTTGCTAAGTCTTTCAGCGTTTTATCCCCGCAGGATCTCATTCGTGTGTTCTGAGGTACCCCCGCCAGTTTGATACGGCTGTCAGACTTGGCAAGGATCTGGGAACCCCTGAGGCGCACAATGGCCATTTTGGGGGTAGATGAGATTGTCGAAATATGTCTGACAAAGAATTATGTTAAGTACTCATGATACTTGTCGCTTTGTGATAACCTCTTTCAGACATGAAATCCATATCCTGTTATCTGTTGAAGGGGTGGGAGGGTCTTCCATCAAAGTGCTTCTTACCAAGTTTTGGTGGGGAAATGGACTAGCATTTGTCATCTTCAAAAGGCAAGTAGGTGAGTGGCCCCGTCCCCACCGCTTTCAATACTCACTGAAGCTACATGGCCGCATGTGGTATTATAGGTTTATTACGTGAATACACGAGGAATGCCAAATCAGACGAATCGATCACAGCTCAACTCACAATAATGCTTTGACAAGCGTAAATAAGTTGGACTGTTCTTTCTTTCTGGCACACTTTTATCGATCATTACCTGGTGGGTTACGGTTAAGTCCATGGAGGCAATGAAGTTTACAATCCACGCCAATATCATAAATAATTCGCGGTGTAAACTTTCTTTACTAAAACCTCCCTCTCTAGATCTGGACCGTCTTAAAAGCAGGTGTCACAGTGGTCATAACCACAGAAACCGTAATTTGCTATTGCCGACGGAGAAATAGGTATACATCAATACGTCCTGCAGGCCTAGTTTTGCTGGTCAATCTATTCGTCAAGATGATGTGGGTTTGGCGCGATGAGTTGTATGTATGTATGTATGTATGTATGTATGTATGTATGTATGTATGTGTGTATGTATGTGTGTGTGTGTGTGTGTGTGTGTGTGTGTGTGTGTGTGTGTGTGTGTGTGTGTGTGTGTGTGTGTGTGTGTATGTATGTATGTGTGTGTGTGTGTGTCTATCTATCTATGTGTCTATCTGTGTATCTATGTGTGTGTCTATGTATCTATCTATGTATCTATCTATCTATCTATCTATCTATCTATCTATCTATCTATGTATGTATGTATCTATGTATCTATGTATCTATGTATGTATATATGTATGTGTATAAGAATGTCAAGCATCCAGGCGTCGAGTGGCCAGTGCAAAAGATTAAACAATATATATCGATTTATATCCGCTTTGCGCTTGAAAGCCTGACATCTTTAATTTGTACCGAGCCCCCGTCTTTTGGTGCGGAATCAGATATGGACCATCGCCAGGCTTCGTAGGTCTACGGAAACATCCGAGACTATCCGGAAATCTATTTTTAGCTCAATCCAGCGTGACGGTGTTTCGTAAAAGCACGTGTAGACTATCTGACAGCTGTCAAAGTGGTGCGCTGTACCAGAAATTGATCAACTATCATCTGAAAGTTAACAAGAATTATGGCGGAAAAGATTGAACAAATTCTCTCCAATTTGCTGGTTCCCGATAACGCAGTAATTCAACAGGTAACGCTGATCTAGATTTTTGGCGCAAAAATGTTAGCGATAATACAGTTTTGAGGCACCATGCTGGTCGGGCCACGCCCGTTTAGGGTACATGGGAAGTGTAGTAAATGGCCATGAATTTGACAATAACACTAGTGATTAACTAAGTATGTGCTCTTCGCTTTATATTGACATCGCATGATTTAAACTTTTCTGACCCCATGAATCTATTATATAACGTACACCACTTCTGTGTATAGCTCTTTTTGAACCAAGTGGAGCTTGCGCTCCCTCTTGGTTCTTGAGGAAGGCGTCGTCTAAGTAGACAATTCGCTCATACGACCTTACCTTCACGATGTCCACCTGATGTAATTAGTCCATTTTAATAAGCAATCAGTATTGTGTACAGCAAGCTCAGGAAGCGCAACAACTTGTAAATATGCAAAATCGCCTAAAATGTGTGAGGCAATTAAACTTTTCTGACTAAATTCCAATATGGAGGCGAGATTGCGCGATGAAAGTCGGTTGGAAATGGACTTGTTATGATGCTGAATAAAGGAGAGGAAAAGGCAACTAGGTCAGAATGTTATAAGGTATAAATCTAGTATAAACTGACTCGCCTGTGAAACGTATTATTAGGTACTGAAAACGCCCTTGTCTCAGCTGTGGAAATGATGAAAATGTCAATAATTACCCAGAAAATTACGATTTTTATATGTGTGTAGTTACTTAAATTGTACCCTGATATTATTCAAACATATACCAAATGAAAGCTAATTATCTGTTCTATAATTCTGTGTGTTTTGTATTATATCTTTTTATAAAGATATGTATGAAAATTGTGATTAAGTAAAGCATTGTTTTAGTAATTAGCACTAAAACAAATGCTAATTAGCGCTGGCCGATCCGCAAGTCCGCGGTATGTTGCCTTCAAATTAGTATCGCTTCAACGCCGTAAGACATACGATAACATGCTACATACTGTTGGAAAGCTGACCTAATTCTCTTTGTTTTGATGCTAAAAATAGCCTGGTTTGATCGAGATCTCGTCGAGTAATTACAAGTTGAAACTTTATTTACACTTGTGATCGATATTTCTACTGGTTCTCGACTTATTAATTCAACAAATTTTATATCGTTAAAAACGTCAGTCTTTTATTAATTCAATCAAACAAATTGTAAACAATTTAAAACTACGGCGTAACAGCGACGCGCCTTTTTGTGAACCACGTGATTTGCCGGGTTCAGGGGTCACCGCGTTTCCACACCGCGTTGGCGAATTGTGAATGACGACCGAGGAGGAAGTTTCTAGCGATGGTGATATACCGTGGCGTATTGCTGATCCCCTTCGTAAGTATAACGATATATTCCGATTTTATGACTGCAACTTATAGGATATATAGAAAGATCGTTGATTTAGAAATGTAAAAATATTGAGCTAGAAAACTTTGTGAAAACGGGCACCGGTGAATGTTCTCGTCTCCGCCGAGTACATGTATAACCGAATATAGTCTACCTGCTTACCGTATAAAAACAAATATTAGAACGTAATCAACACAGATGTGAAATAGAATGTTTTTTGTTTTACCGTATACAGGGTTCCCAGCCATCCTGGAAATCAGGGTAAACCTGGATAATGATTTTCCTGTCTCCAGCAGTGGTTTATAGTTGTTTGTAGTCTAAACGCCCAGATTGGACCTACAGGCTCTAGCCTTATTTCCAACATATTTACTATTACTACTATTACTTTTTTCCAGTCAGGGAGATATCAGGGAATTTAGGAAAAATGCCACAAATCAGGGAAAAGTCAGGGAATTTTATTGGCCCAAAAGAAAAGTGATCAGTCTGTTAAATTTTTATTATGTACGTCTCATGGCAAAACAGAGTATCCTCTGGATGATTGGCTATGGCTACTCAGACTGTATTATTAGGGTATAATATTAATAACTATCCTGGAATTTTGAAAATTAATCAGGGAAAAATCAGGAATTTTGTTTTAATGAAATGCTGGGAACCCTGTTATATATATATATATATATATATATATATATATATATATATATATATATATATATATATATATATATATATATATATATATATATATATATATATGCATGCATATATATGCATATACATATATATATATATATTCCAGTGAGGAACGGATATAATCATATATACACAGTACCGTGTAGGTATCATTCCAGATATATACATGGTACTGTGTATATATCCACTCCCAAATATTATTGATGCTCATCTATAGTACAAATGAAGGGTCTCACTATAAATTATGACTTAACATAATCATCAGCAGTCAATGTTATATAAAGATTTACATCCTGGTATCGATATTGTGACACTTATAATTATTTATTTGTATTTTTTACAGATGATAATGTCTGTGACATACTATCAAGCATTTTCTTGATGACCGGAAAGGGACGCAGACCATCGTTACCAAAGGTTACATCGACAAACCGTGTATATATGCAGATGTAAGAAATTCAACTAATCAAGTTGGATAGTTGAATTTCTTACAACAAAATTTGTGAGATTTGAGATGACAAGGTAGTGTTGAATTTAAACGCTACCTTGTTATTTTATTCATTTCAAAGTAGATATGATATTAAGATGCATTATTGATTAAATAGTGTTATGACTTATGTTTTAATGTCTAGGCATCACCATCCATATGTATTTTAACTGTACATATGAAGTGGGCTATTGTCTCCAGGCCAAATATAAAGTGACTTTTCAAGAAATTTGTGTCAATTACAAAAATGTATGAATCATGAACTGTTGAGAAAATATAGAACAGTTGGATTGTATAGATATTAAAGCAGGTGTAATGACAATGTATTCAGCTTTACAATAAACTTTAAAGTGAGTCATTTCATGAAAAAATGAATAAGTTGCATCATTTTGAAAATTGCTATTTTTGTGACTTTTCGCACCAATATAGAAAAATGGCAAAACAGGGTCTGGGACCAAGTTTGCCACTTAATATATCCTACATTTGTCATTATAAAGTGCTGGAAAAAATTGAGCTTATATTTCATATGAATTACACATAAGAAATCTCAATTTGGGGTCATTCAATTAAATAAAAAAAATTGTAGGGCCCTTCAAAAAATGGCATCGAGGCCAATTTTCTCTATCCCTTTTTGCGGCAAATGCTATATTTTATCATTTTCAACACCTGCTAAAACAAAAATACATAGTTTAAATAAGCCTATTAATAATCTAAGCTACAGAAAAAAGTAGTTACACCTCAATGAGTATGTTTTTTTATTGAACTCTTTATTGCAGTGTTGTGATTTAAATTGAACTCTAACTTGGTCTCCTGTGCAATTTTTTAAAAAGAAAGAAGTTTTGATTATGGTTATTTTTTCAAAATGTCATAACTTTTGAACCCAAAGTACTATTCTAATAAAATTAATTGCATTGTATTGCATTTGTTGAGCTCTATCCATTGCACTAGTTTGTTTGCATGTGAGTTACCTTAGAAAAAATGGTTTTCAGTACCTAGTATTATCAGGCAGATGATGGTATGATACAAACTTAGCTAATTCTGCACAGTCGTTAACGATAAAGTCATTCAAGAGACCGGTTGTTGACCACCACCAGAATTCGTCGTGGAATTTCGCAGAAAAGTTAGAAATTAATCGATTATCAAGTGTTCGCCCCGAGATTTGTTAAAAAACAACATATCTATTAAATTCAGTCAATACTCTCACCTTTGATGGCTTTAAATTCTTCTCAGTTTGTATTAGAATAACGATAATAATAAGAATAAATCATATCAGGCTGCTTCAACTGATGTGTTTTCTTCACAATTTACCTAACGCTTATTTGGACACCCCCCTGTAACACCATTTCGTAACACAAACCTTAATACTCGCCCACTCACCCCCCCCCCCCCCACCTCCAAACCCCCAATAATCAATGAACCATGCCGTATTGCAGGCAGGTACTGGGTAGCGCACGGGAATGACAGCGTGGAATCCACTTGGAGAGACATATGGATAATACGCAGATTTTAGTTCGTGCAATAGTGATTTGGAGTACACTATAAGACAACCCTAAAAGCATACACATCATCTGCCTTGGGCAACTCCTGGTAAAGAACTTCCTGCATTTATTGGTGAGCTCCTAACCCCCCACTATCCACACAAGGAATATATTACGCTGGAGCAGACACCCCCAGCCCCTCCCCCACCACAAAAAAAAAGTACCCTAACACTACTCATATACCTCACACCACTACCTTTACTTATTTTTGATAGGCCCCTTATGAATATATGCGAGCATGATTTTAAGGATGGAGGAGTGACATACCATAGCTTTAGTTCTGTATTATGGTTAAGTTAAATGCTTCTTAACTGGGGGCTTGAAAATTTCATTGGTTAGATGGACTCGGCCAGTAAAATTTACCTTGAACCAGTGAAAACTAGGAGCATGTAAACCTGAACCTTGTGGGTTTCATATGGCAACCGGGTACCAGCAGTTGATGCTCAGGTACTTAACAAGCCCCAACGGTTTTGGCCGCTTCCTACCCTGCCATGAATACTCTGGGTTGTTAAGATGAAGAAACATGTACCATGTTCTGCTGACTTACTATGAATCATAGATGCCAGGTTGTAGTTTACAAATTCAAATCTGACAGCTGATATGTATATTCTTGTACTGCAGGCAACACAAGAGCTGAAGCAAGTAATTAAAGATCCAGCTATTGTGCCTACACTCTGTACTGTATTAGGATCCTCTCAGTCCCCACAGGTGAGCATATTAATGTTCAATAATGAACACATTTCTTTCTTTATTTGGAATGCAAGAATATTTAATGGAATCTGTATAATATTGATGTGTGCTAATATGTGACAATTTATTGATACATGGTTGGTTGGCATATAAAGGTGCGCCAGTATGCTGCTGTGCTACTTAGACGGAAGATTCTTAAGAAGATGGCTTGGGCCGCATTATCAGCTGAAGTTGCACAGAAGTAACACATTTGTTGAATGACCTGTATATTGTATTGATCTATCATTACAACTGGCTTGATTTTCTATCAATAACTGGGGTGATATGTTTGTTGCAGCATCAAACAGAATGTCCTGCAAGTCTTACTCCAGGAACCAGAGTATGTGTTTCCCTATATGGTTTAAAAAATAATCCCTCGTACAATGTCTGATTGATACAAATTTGCAAGCTTGTAAATATAGAATGTTCGTATGCATTCTGGCTGGTTGTTGTGTTTGCTGTAGACCTCTAGCTGTCAGATTTTATTCAGGGTAATGCATCTAGATCACTGACATTTAACATGTTCTTGTTTGTCAGTTAGCCCTCATACCTGTATGCTTCATGCTGCATTTAATCTCATTACCTCCAAAATCTTGCATCAAGAATTATATGGAAACATGTTTAAGGAGAATGATTGACCTATCACAAATAGGTTTGAGTACTTTGCCTCTCTGTATTAAGGCAATATAGAGGTAATCAGATTGAATCATAACATTTGACTGTGCTTAAATTATAATTGTTATTGAATTGTAGACAAATTTCGTTTGTATTTGCTTATTGCTTTACTAGAAACAGTCGGCTGAAATAACTTATTTCAACACATGAAATTTAAATATCAAACCAATTAAAGCATTTTTATCACCGAGTGCCTTAAAATTATATACGTTTACCAATAGCGGATATGCTGATCAATTTTTTGAATTGACTGGTCACTAGTGTTGTGCTTATTGCAGGCAGTCTGTCCGTAAATCACTAGCTCAGCTTGTGGCCACAGTAGCTAGACACGACCTGCCTGAGCCAGGATGGTCGGAACTCTTCTCTTTCCTTCAACACTACACACGCTCAGATGACCCCAAACAGAAACAGGTCTGTAACACATCAGTGGTTTTCTTGTTTGTGTATAAATGACAATGATAATTTGAGTTGTTGCTTTGAATGAGTTAGTGAACGTAGCATTCATATCTTTGTTGTGATGAAATGTGCGAAGCTGTAATTTGGTTTTTTTATTGCCATGTATTTGTGTTGGGCTGTAAGTCAGTGACTTTCTGTGTGTATATATGGATTTCAATTGCGTCTTTGTCTACTGTGGTACAGATGGGTATGTTTGTGCTGAGCACTGTGGCCTCATCAGCAGCTGAACAACTGGTTCCCTTCCTGGCATCCTTGTTAGAGTTGTGTGCTTCATCACTGCAAGACGGGTCTAACCACATGGTGCCCTTCTACAGTGTACAGTACGTACACCCCCTCACTGTCATTTATAGTTCACTTTTTTATATTCAAATCCAATCGATGATTTTATGGGAACTTTTCTTTGCAGAGCATCTTTGGGTGAAATGATCATTACACATATTTCATTGAAAATGACTGAAAAAGCAAGCATTTCCTTACATCTGAGCATTATTCATGTGGTCACATTGCTGTCCTACACCTACAGTCAATAACTTGTCAACTTAACACAGTAGTTATTCTATTGAGTTACCTGTGCAAGGCCAGCCATTCCTATACTAAGCTGTGTTGATGTTCATTATGTCTGCAGGACCCTCACCCACTTGGTTCCTGTCATCGGCTCCGACCAAGCTGTGAGTAGCAATTTAAACCACTTCTGTTGATGTAAGGCAATCCAGGGAGTATAATGGTGCTAGTGTATACTATGATGGCATCATATAACGTGCATGGGTATGTGTGCCTGTTGAACCTTGTACTTTTATTTGAGATGAGTTACTGTTGTTTGTACAGAAGCTGCTCCAATCCCTGTTACCGCAGGTGATACAGGTGGTTCAAGCACTGGTTCCCATTGATGAGGTCAGTAAGTTTGATAACACCTGCCATGGGATTTCTGAGTTTCATTTTCCACATAGTATGGGGTGGAGGTGTCAATCACATAGTGTATGGGGTACCACGGCAAATGAATTATCAGTATATGCAATTATGCATATGTCCTTAATGCAAGGATGTGCGTCACTACTCATGAAACATTGTACAGTATTGTTGTCTTTGTTGAAGCCTGTGATTCTGTAACAAAATAGTGTGTGGCTATTTGTCTTGTTTGGGTGATTATGAGTAATAGCTAACTGTTAACTCCATTGATGGGCATACTGGTCATCATCATCATCATCACCATCATCACCATCATCACCATCATCACCATCTCCCTCACTGTCATGTTATTTCTCAAGTTCCCTGTGTCATCAACAGGACCTGGCTATGGAGGCGCTAGAGATTCTCGATGAGCTGGTCGAATCTGAAGTGTCTGTCATCGTGCCTCACATTAGGTCCATTCTCGAGTTCTGTCTCCAGGTAATCACATCCTAGCTACACTCTCTGTGAGGTGCACATATGAAAATGCAAAAATTAACAGTGCAATATAATCTCAAATTGTATCTAGTGAAATTTAATGATAGTCCAATAATACCAGTTCCACTCAACTGCCCTGCTGTGGTTGGCTGTAATATCAAATCGGTGTGTTTGATGTTGTGACAGCTGGGAGCTAATCGTGAGCTGGGAGGCAAGCTGCGGATCAAGGCGCTGTCGTTTGTCAGCTGGATCACTAGGCTGAAGAAAAAGGTCAGTGGCCATAACTTACCAATGTTGATCGTAATAAGATTAGTAAACTCATCATGGTCTCAAGCCACAATAATCCACATGGCAATCTACCATGCATATGTTGTGGAGATATCTGTTCATTCCGGCGAATCTTCAATATCGCACCTCGTCATTGTATTTATACTTTGGACCTATCAGCTTTTATAACGGGGAATCTAATTAAGATGCTGTGTATTGTTACTTGCCCCTTTGAATAGATCTAAATTGTGCTGTTATGATGAGATATATGTGTCCAGACTATCCTCAAATTTAAGCTGGTGGAACCCATTCTGGCTGTGCTGTTCCCCATCCTCTGTGAGGCTACGGAGGATGGTGAGGAGGATGAGGACTTTGATGAGGCCGAGACAGAGTACCCTCCCACCTATGCCACTCAGGTGGGTTATCATACTGACCTCTGCTGGTGGTCCTCTATTCAAGATTCACAAGTTCACACCTTGGTGGTAGAATGGCACAAACTGGGTTGTCAATGATTATTTGAGGCCACTACTGGTTGTGACCCATGTTTATTTTTAAGCTTGGGGTGCTTGTTTTGGGGATTTTGTGCAATTCTTATTTTGTTTCCTTATTTGCGTTGTTGCTAGAATGGCTAGTTTGTAACACTATAGGGAATACCAAATCATCAATAATTTATTGATATTGGTGAATTAAATACACAGGGATGCCAATTTTCCACGGATTACGTGGCCGCCAGGGTCCATTGGGATCCGTTAATCCGCAGGGGGCCTTTGCGGCCCCATGCAAATTTTCCTCTTTTTTACAAAATCCTGTTGGCATCCCTGAATACAGTGTCCGAACTTTGTTTAGAAAAATATGCAAATGAATAGCGACTGGGTTAAGTAAATACACATTCGCCATCTAATCTTGCCAACTCTGCCCGTTTTCAGCTTCAGATATCCAGTTGCTTATAACACGTGCTATATTTGGTTTATAATTCACCTGTCATAAAATAGCAATCAGACTAATATATTAATATTGATGGGGATGGATTGGACTCAATTTCGCAAATATCATTTTCATTAGTGGTAGAATTTTGTTTATTTGCCCCTTTAATCAATGGGGTTCTGTGTTGCAAGCAGATTATTCTGTGACCTGTTGTGATATTCTGCATCTTGTTTCTGTAACATAGCAAGATTTGTCAGGGAGTTTTCTGTGATTAGTCACTTTTCTCTAAGCTGTTTGTTTTTTCCAGTAACTGATACCCATGGTTGTTACAGGTGATAGATATACTGGCTCTTCACCTTCCCCCTGAGAAAGTCATCCCTCCCCTGGTAAGTTTCTGCTGAGTGTATCTGCTGAATGTGACTAGTCTCACCTCCCATGAATACCACTCACCGTGTACACTGTACACTTCGTTGAAAGCTTCTCTGCTAGCACTTTTTATACCATGCCTAGTGGTATAACTCCAATGAATCCGACCACATCACTACAACCTATAAACCCAGCTGACATTGCCCTGTGTGTGTTCAGATGAAGCACATTGAAGCATCTCTCCAGCAGGAGGACCCGCACCATCGTAAGGCTAGCTACCTAGCTATGGCAGTGGCTGCTGAAGGCTGTGCTGACCACATGAGGATCAAGTCAGTCAGCATTCATAGCATACCTCTTTGTCGGACTTCTTTAGCTCAAACTCAATGAATTACAAATGAATCATTTAGGAATCGGTGCCTGGTTTTATGTGCAGTGGGGCATATTGGTGTTGTTGGTAAACACTAAGTGAATCACATTTGTCAATGATTGTTGAAGTGATATGGTATTGGTTGAAATGGTAAATATATTCCTGGGATAGGGACCACTACTTGGATCAACGGCGCAATAGTTCAGCCATACTTGCCCTTCTTACCGTATTGACTCGTGTATAAGCAGGTTCCCTAATTCCACTTTAAAAAAGGGCATATTTTTACACAAGTTTAGGGAACAGTGAATGAAAATATGACCAATATGTACCAAATCTAGTGGTGGGAATTGTCTAATGCCGTATTGGCTGAGGCTTATACCAGTTCGGTGTACACAGGTCATTTCCCTGGTACTGTACGTTTTGTCTCTTTCCACGCTTGATATCAGCCACCAAACACAGCAGCATTGATTTCTTGTTGGGTTTTTTTGGTTACATGTTGGAATCTGGTAGCTACATTACAATTGGGTGAAAAGGGAGAGGTAGTGACTTCATTTTAAACATCCACTTGTGTCGAACCCTGACAGCATCAAACAGATAACCTGGGAGGTTGTGCAATATGGGGATAAAATAGGTTAACGTGTGTGACGGATGGGGATAGACCACTGTTCATCTGATACTGTTAGGTCAGTGTTGTACAAGTCACAAGGAACTATAAAAATTGCATAAAATCGCTCTTTTATGCACAAAATATAATTTAATGGTAGGTGTCATAATTGAATTCAATTCTGGCCTGTTCCATTGTCCAATGACAGGCCAGATTGTGACTATGAAGTTGACTGATTTCAGCTGTAGGAGTAAGGTGTAAATTACCGTCAGTATACTTACAATATGTGGTCTGATAGGAGGGACATTTCCCATGAAAATCTAAATTTTATACTTACATGGCATTATTTATGGTGCTTCTTATGCATGAGTCAATGCAATGTATCTCACCATTTTCTTATAGATGATAACTTGAGCATTCTATGAATTGCATATTCAGGTACCTCAAGTCCTTACTTCAGGTTGTTTACAAAGGCCTGGGTGACTCCTCCCCTGTTGTGAGAAACGCTGCCATGTTTGCATTGGGCCAGTTTGCCGAGCATCTTCAGGTGAACTGATCCTCTATATGATAATAGTGCCATCATCCAGACGAAAAGCCGATATATGTAATATGTGAAAAATCCTGGTTTAAATCTGACATTTTAACTTGATCCACCTTAGTATATGTATAACTGGGTGTGGGTATGTGTATGTTTGTAGCCTGACATCAGTAAGTACTCTGAGGAATTGCTGCCCATCTTATTTGAGTGTCTCAGCAAAGCCAGTGCTGACATCACAAAAGACCCACACGGCATCACCAAAACATACTATGCCCTGGAAGTCTTCTGTGAAAACCTAGGTTTGTCAAAATTGGCTCTCATTGAATGGTCTCGTTGTTAAATGATATTAAATTCTAGCATTTCCCAAAATTTGTACTAATTGTTGAATAATCTGCCACTTTTTCACTGAAGTGACAATGTCTAATTGTCCAGCTATTGTAAATGTGTGTGTGTGTACAGAGAAAGGCATCCTGCCCTACTTACCACAGCTCATGCACTACCTGCTGTGTACTCTCCGATCAGACACAGTGCCTCACGTCAAGGAGCTAGCCATCAGTGCCATTGGGGCTGCAGGTAAATTATAGCACTCAATGTTATTGATGTTTCAGTCTCATTCAATGCACTGATATCTGCTTAGCTGAGGTGCAACTCTAGTGAGAAGATTGTGTGGGGTAATATCATGGGGTTTACTCAAGAACATGTGTTATCTTTAATACCAATTAGTTCATTTGTTTTACACTTTTAGAAAATAAAACACCAAGTTTGCATCACATAACATTAAAAATAGGGTTTGTTTTATCATGTGTTATATTTGGTGAATGGAAAGTTTGATAAATTGATTGTGTATGATGTGGTTGCCAGCTAATGCAGCTGAGGATGATATTGTGGTGTACTTTGAGGAGGTCATCACCGCCCTCAAAGGCTTTCTGGCTCCTACTGAAGATGAGTCGCTGCTCAAGGTACAGGTACAGGCCCTCGGTAAGCCCCCACATCTGTCTCATTGGCCGATACGCTTTTTGTCTCTCTTTCATTACATCTTTAATTTCAGCTCTGCATTGCATTCATATTTACCTGTTTCTTAAGTTTTTAATCCCCAGTGATTAA
Source organism: Urechis unicinctus (assembly GCA_034190875.2). Taxonomy (NCBI): domain Eukaryota; kingdom Metazoa; phylum Annelida; class Polychaeta; order Xenopneusta; family Urechidae; genus Urechis; species Urechis unicinctus. The sequence goes on from CM067342.1 coordinate 42,724,050, forward strand.
TACCGGATGGGTTGTGTTTTTAGATACACTAGGGGTGTTGGCCAGGAATTTGAAGGAGCATTTCCGTCCTCTTGGAGGAGAGAGCCTACAGGTGGCGCTGTCATTGATGTCTTCAGCAACTGACCCAGATCTGCGTCGTAGTTGGTGTGTTGTTGTAGCAGTAAACTGATCTTGATCTCTTAAATGAGAATTTCCATTGTAATATCAGTGAAAAGAACATTTCATATTAAGAACATTGTAAGAACAAATCTACGGTTGTTTTAAGAAATTTAACATGAGCTGTTGATGTTGTTGTGTCAGTTATGGTCTGTTGGGGGCTCTGTCAACCCTAATGAAGGTCGAGATGGCTCCTCACATGGAAGCGATAGTGACACACATGCTGAGCTCGATCAAGTCGACCGAGGGCATCACGGTGAGATCTCTACTGCTCTGTGACACTTCTTACTCACCCAGCTAGCTTTGTTCATTATGAATCGATGCCTGATGGGAACGATTTATCAACTAGCTTGGTCCCATCACATTCATCCTTCACCTATCACAGTGACCAGTCAACTTCATTTCATCATTCTCATCTTTCACTGTCACACAGATGTCCAAGCTAAGTTTGACCTTCATGTAGCTACCTGTGTTCCCTGATATGGCCCGGTAGCCTCTCCACTCACCTCAAGCAGTCTTTATTTGCCCGTTGTAACTGTGTATGTTAATGTGCTTGCAGGCGCACTATAATGAGGAGGAGTCTCAGATCTTCCAGCTTTTTGAGGATGAAGAAGTAGAGAATATTGAGGGATCTGATGATGAAGATGGAGCTGTGGAAGGGTTAGCACTGTGTTATGCTGCTACTGTTACCTAGTCATCATAATGATCTATGTCCACATCATAGTGTCGCATCCCTGTCACTGAACTTGCGTGAATGAGCACAGAAGCCAACTCAATCTGGACATCATGATTGTGATTTGGACCATTATGACTACATATTCTTACATGGTGTATTAACTTGGAAATCATAGTCATCCTGTCTTCCTATGATGCCTGTGAGAACTCAAGTGTTTCTGACTAACATGCTTTGCTGTTGCTATGTGCCAGGTTCAGTGTGGAGAATGCTTACCTGGACGAGAAGGAGGATGCTTGTGACTCGTTAGGGGAACTGGCAGAGAACCTCAGGTAAGACCCAGCTTCTTCTTATGCTGCCAACTCAACTTTTCTTAATTCAAACTACTCATCCACTCTTTACCCCTCCCCATACTGCAGCAGCCCAACCACTCGTCCACTCTTTACCCCTCCCCATACTGCAGCAGCCCAACCACTCGTCCACTCTTTACCCCTCCCCATACTGCAGCAGCCAAACTACTCATCCACTCTTTACCCCTCCCCATACTGCAGCAGCCCAACCACTCATCCACTCTTTAACCCTCCCCATACTGCAGCAGCCCAACCACTCATCCACTCTTTAACCCTCCCCATACTGCAGCAGCCCATCCACTCGTCCACTCTTTACCCCTCCCCATACTGCAGCAGCCATACTGCAGCAGCCCAACCACTCGTCCACTCTTTACCCCTCCCCATACTGCAGCAGCCCAACTACTTATCCAATCTTTACCCCTCCACATACTGCTGCAGCCCAACTACTCGTCCACTCTTTACCCCTTCCCCTTCCCACACTTGTGACACCAATCCTCCTGACCGTACCTCCACCCACACCTTCACTCTTCATTACCCTTTCACTCATTCACACACTCTTACCCCTCCTTCTCACTTGACTCCTCTCAATGTGACCTTCCTTTGTGTGGTTGTATTTCAGGGAGGGTTTCCTGCCCTACATGGAGCTGTGTTACACTGAGGTGCTCGGCACTATGGACTATCCTGCTACGCATGTTCGTAAAGGTGCTGTGGTGGCCCTGGGCAAGTTCTGCTGCTCTCTTGCCAAGCAGCTGCCCAGTACTCAGACAGGTCTGAAATTGGCATAAATGGTAGATCTAGGTGAAATATTGAAAACCCCTTGACCAATGCTAAAATATTAAATATTTGATCTTACAAATCTATAAATTGTGGATCCATTATCTCCTTTGTTGTATTTAAATGTGATCTTCCTTGTGACTTATACTGACTATATCTTATTTGCAGCTCTCAATACCATGCTAAGTACAACCATCCCTAAGATGCTGACGATGATTAGAGAAGATGATGATCGCATGGTGGTCTCTACAGCGCTGGATAGTCTTAATGAGGTGCTGAAGGAGATCGGCCTCCCGGTGCTCCAATGTCTGGCATCGCCTGAGGTCATTCTTACCATTGTCAAGGACATCATGATGGAAAAGGTAGCTATGTGTATTATTCTTCATGTGACTCAACAACTTCTTTGCAGACTGCACTGTTATCAGATTCTCGTGAGGCCTGTGGGACACAGTGAAGCCTTGAGTGAAAGAGAATAACATCATGTAAGAGTTGAGTAGGCACTTAACAACTTCAACCAATGTGACTTAGGAAGAGAACTGTAATATCGTGCATAAATGGCTGGATTTTCTAACTCAAAAGTCAGTTGCTAGAAGAGGGGTTGTGTCTTATTTTATGGTGCACTTTGTTTCTGTATTTATTTCAAGTTACTGAAAATTATCATTGTATATGACCGAAATAACCACACGACTAAAGTCGTTACTTAAAAATGAAGAGCACTAAAGAATATATTCCCATATTAATCCCTTTATGTCTGAGTGGTATTAGAAGTAATTCGGGTTCATTTGGCGTGTTGTTGAACAGGTGGCATGTCAGGATGCTGACCATGAGGAAGCTGGCAGCGGTGATGCTGGTGATGATGATCAACAGGCTGAGTATGACACCATGCTCAGAGAAAATGCCGGGGAACTCATCCCCACCATGGCCAAGGTCATGGGAGGGGCCACATTCTCCCCTTACTTCTCAGCCTTCCTTCCCGACCTTCTCAAGAAGATGGTTAGTGGTGGTCCCCCCCCCATTATCTGAATCTAAGCTAATTACTAAGCATACAGATTAACAATTGAATATACAGTGGTCCCCCATCTTATTCAGCCACATCTTCTGCCCGCCAAAAGTGGCCAGGTAGGAGGGGGACACCGAGTTTGTGGCTGTTTACTCAGCCATCGTGAAACAGGTTGATCAGCTACGTGGATTTGTGCTGAGATTTCAATGAGTTAATTTCACTGTACCTTGATCATAGAGTAATGATGTACAAAAACAATTAAACTTTAAGTTATTCTGCATGTGCTGTATGATCGTGAGAACTAGTTGATGTAGATGGGAAGCTTTGCCCGTTTCATTGTATCATAACTGTGAGGTCTTAAGACTTCTGAGGTTTGAAACAAACAATCACAGGCAGCCAGGCGACCATAGGGTCGTGGCAGTGTCTTGCAAAATCAAAGCAAAATTTCCTTAATATTTAAGTGTGCATCTGTGATTTTCTTCCAACTATAGGGTTTTCTCTTCTGTTTACAGAAGAAGAACAATACTGTGGCAGAGAAGTCATTTGCAGTAGGCACTATTGGAGAAACACTCCATGCCCTGCAGGAAACCACAGCCACGTTTGCCCCGACCTTATACCCTGTTTTGATGAGCGTGTTGGGAGATGAGGATGATGAAGTCAGGAGTAATGCGGTCTTTGCTGTTGGAGTGCTGGTATCTTATGGTGGTGCTGCTGTCAAACAGTATCCTTACAATCTTAGTGTGGCTGGCGATAGGCACACATATGCAAGTACCAGTAGTGTTCTGATGGTACCCAATATATCTTAACCTTGCAACTAGGCTGCTTTCTCGAAATAACCAATACCTGGTGCATATTTTAGAGGGTAATTTATAGGAACAATTAGCATGTTCAACACACCTCCTTGACAGTAGGTGAGAAATATTGGAGCGACGTTGAAGGTGTTGTTTGAGCTGCTGGAGAGGGAGCAGGACAGGAGGGTAGTGGACAACATCTGTGCTGCCGTGTGTCGTATGATCGACCACCACCCGGACGCAGTCCCCGTGTCTCAGGTAGGGCTCCATAGCCATCACGCAAAGAGATTGTATGTGAACGTTGTGATATTAGGAATTGGTTTAACTATCCAGGGAAACGGCATCCTATTCTATCTTTAGGGGAACACTTCTTATATGATTTGATGTGGGATGATTTCATTTGTTATTTATCATCAAAGATTGAAAAAGCAGATTTAAAGTTTAGTCCTATTGATTACCAATTCATACACCCCAACAATTGAATGTGATGTTTACAGCAATATTTAAAGATGCATTCTCGGCAATTTTTATTTTACTTCGGTTTTTGTGTAGTTGCTACATGTAACTGGAAACACCAAATCATTGATAATTAATTGATTAAGGCGCACTGAAGACAGCCTCAGAAATTTGTTTACAAACATATTCAAATGAAAAGTGAACTGAACTAGTAACTACGCATGCACAAAAGTACCATTTTCTGTAATTATCGTTCAAACCCGTTTTCAGCCTAGGATGTATTGTAGAGTCTACCATGTGCCATATTTAGGTTAAAGTTAACGTCAAGTCAAAAATAAGAAATAAAACTTTACAAAGTCCATAGCTGGGGTCACCAAATGGACTTGATCGCTGAATTTTTTTCCAGAACAGAATTTGGGTGATTTTTGATGAAATTATCTAATTGCTTGTTGTTGCCAGGTGCTGCCCCTGGTGGTGGGCTGTCTGCCGCTTGGAGAAGACCAGGAGGAGAATGAGACGGTGTACCCGTGTTTGGTGCGCGTCTACCAGGCCCAGCCGGCCCTCATCCTGTCTCTACTGGCGCCCCTACTCAAAGCTGTTGCAAGTGTGGTCAACACAAAGCATGTGAAGCCAGGTAATTCTTTGGGGCTATACTACTGTCCTGTGGTCTTGGGGTGTGACAGATGACTGAAGGTTACTGGTTCAACTGTTGTGGGGGGGGGGGGGGGGGGGGGTTGATGTATTTAACTCCTCTTCCATCACTGTCACAATCTGACCTCTGATGCATACATCTGTGAGGTCAGCCAGTGCATTTAGTATGACTAACGGTAACATCTGTTACTATCATTATGTTGACTACCAGAATGATAGTGTGTAGCGAAAAATTTTAAGTATAAGTTCCACCTGTATATTGGTCAAACATTTGAAAACCTATACATGACATGTTATGGTAAGTACTCTGTTGCTTTATGTGTATGTAGACACTAAGAATCAGCTGGTAGCCTTTGTACAAGACTTGACTCAGAACCAAGGCAGTGCACTTCAGGAGGTGCAGTCTACCCTTTCTCAGACAGAAGTGGACCAACTGAAAACCTGCATGCAAGCCAATGGAATCTCGTAGTTGCTTTTGTATTTTATTTTTTATGTTAGGGATTTAGGAATTTGTAACTTGTTGTGTAGGAATGGTTGTTAAGGAGTTAGCTTTTAGTGTTGGATGGTTTTCAGCTTGCCAAGTGTTTGTTGGTTGTGCTACAAATAAGGTTTCTTAACAACAACCGAAGCTCTTTCAGAGAAGAAATGTTTCTCAGATTTCGTAAAGATAATTTCTTTAGTGAGGGGTGCATATGGTAATACGAGTTATTGAAACATGTCTATTAGCTGTATGTCTTGCCAGCTAATTGAATCATTAGTATTCTCCTCCAGCAAACCCTGTTTGATTTCAGTGCTTCCGTTACATAGTTGCTTACAGATTCCTTTCATGTGTTGTAGGCCATTCACAATTCAAGTACCAATATATACCATGTATTAAACCCCCTATTTACAGATGAGGTCTGAAGGTAACATTCTGTATATTATTTGCCTATTAGCAATATTAACCTGCTTTCATTTATGTGCTGGTCCTGAATTCAAATCCACTATTATTTTGCAGTTATATTATGCTTAACCAATCCAATTAGTCATTTTTCTGCACACGTAACTATCATAACAATGATAATTTATTTGACATGCATGTTTTCTAGTCCTTCCTTTAATAACATTCGAGAGAAAACGGCTGGTTTTTTTACCATGAGCTGCATTATTTGTTTGGAGAGGCATTTTGATGAAATAGTGAATTAAAAGGTATGAATAATTATTCATCACGAGTCCATGACATGTTGTACAATACACTGCCTGCTGAATAAAGCACCAAGACGCTGTACAATAAATAAGTCCAGTTAAATAATAAAATCCTTGTCTATGGCAAAAAATTATGAGAACTAGAAATATAGCTGCTTCATATAAAAATCTCATCTGTATAAACATATCTTAGTAGTACAGAATAATTTGTCTAATAACTGCTTAATATAAAGAGGCTGCACTGATATGAGTCAAATACTCATTCTTGTACAAATAAAGAAAAAACAAGGTAAAATGAAATCATTCAACAATGATCAAACAGGGCAGTCTGATGATCAGTGTTTAGCAAATAATAGCTTCATAAACTTGGTTCATAGAATTTAAATGAAGCGAATGTCAGTTAACAATGAACACAGCAGCTAGCATGCCAAAATAGGTGGGGGCATGGCACACGTGGTAATGACAAATGAATGATTTGTCATGGCAGGACATAAGGCCATGTAGAGTAATGAAGCCAGACATGCCACATGAGTATGCCGTCGGGTTGATTCGAATAGCTTCCTCTAGATGTGTCAAAGCAAGGCTAGACTCCCACACTCGTTCTTCACTGCAAAAAGCGTAAAAAAATTCCTGTTACAAGTGTGAAGTCATCATGAAACAGCATGACTTTGGTCCACACAAAAGCTATGACACTAAATGTATGCAGCAATATATGAAGAAACATGGTACCTGTTTGGGTGATATGATTGACACCACTGAACCATTGCTTTCTCCATTGCCAATGCAGAATCATTTGCTATTGGCAAATCGGATCTGATGAAAGACAAAACCAAAAATCCTTAACTTAAATGCAAAGTTCATAGCCATAACCCCAATACTTCTTCTGATAAGTGCAAAAAGTTACTAAACATATAAACAGTTTGTGGTCAGTTCTCATTATATTGTACTCACCTTGGATCTGGCAAATACAACTCAATTTTGCAGTCGGTCTCATAAGCATGGGACAAATCTCCACTGATTGCTACTACAGTTCTCTCCGACAAGCTGGCAACAAATTCTGTCATGCAGCGTCCCAATTTCAATATGTTATCCACAGATGATTCCAACCGATTGGACAGGGTCATGATCAGGTACTTAGTCGCTATGAGTTACAATACATGGGATAAACACATCATATTGTGACAAGGAATGATACATCATCCCAAATGCAAGCATTGTTACAAGCACTGACAAAAAACAGCTGTGACTCAGAATGACAATGGTAGCAGAGGAAACTTCAGATGTAAAAGTGGATTGCTTGCAAAAAATGTTCCTGAAACCTAACCCGAATCGTAATTCATGGCACTTACATGGATTATTCATATATTTTTGAAGATACCAAATAGGTACAGCTTCTCCCCATCGCAAGGGGCAACTAAGACCCGAGTAGCACAGGATCCCTTCTGTGTGTAGATCTGCATGGCGCAAATGATCAATCAAAGCCAAGGCCTTATCCTTGTCCAGATTCACTTTGACCTGGACAAAAACTATCATAATTAATAGGCATGACTGTCATTGAAAATGATGGTTTAAAATATCATAATAGAAAGGAACAGTCTCGAACAGAAAATAAAATTTTAATGATTCCTGATCAGCTGATATTTATAACATCCCAGTTGAAAGAATATTAGTTAACTAGCAATGGACACCTACTTTGAATTCATCATAATGACCATTCCACAAGGCACTTCCTTCTGCGTCTGTGTTCAGATATACACCAACATTGACACCCATTGCTTTTTCGCCATCATCAGTAATTCTGGGGAGATTTATACCATGTGGTGTGAGGAGAATAATCAAATCTGGGTTCAGCTCTGCTATTTCTGATCCAGCTTTGCAAGTTCCCTGGTACAGCTAATATGCAGAAACAACATTAACAGCAACATATTTTACTTAAATAATTCAAAATGAGTATGACAAATGTATTTAAATATTTACAGACATTTAAGTGCTGGGAGTTATATATTTATTTGCTGGTCAAACAGCTACCCACCTCTTGTAGCTTATGACGGAGGTCAAGAGGAAGTTCTGTGTGTCTTTCTCGACAAGCATCACTGTGTGAATTGGGGTCACCATCAAAAGGTGCAGTGCCGTGTGGTAAGATGACCGTCCCTACCAGTACCATTATATTGACCTGTTAATACAAACGTGACAAAACCCTTGAACGCACCTGTCTTTGCATTGTAGTGATATTATCGATTATAGGCAGTGTAAATTAACTTAATCTGCAAATGATGCATGTAATATGTGAAATTAGTAAATAGAAAATAATGGATGATTTATCGTAGTGTTCAAAGGTCTTACATTACAATAAATGAGGATTTTGTTCACTCAATAATGAAATAACAAACCAACCAAAAATGAACTGTTGAATCGCCAAAAAAGCAATCAAATCACACAACAGCAATATCGAAAGTAAAAATATGCCACAGGAGTAATATGTAGGTATGTGTATATCTCCCGATAAGCGGCGGACATTTCCCGTCGCTGACGGCGTGACGCTGCGATCGGGAATATTCCGCTAGGTATTTCTACGTCCCACAAGAATCGCTCTCATTAACTGGCGCAGTGGAATCCTGAAGAATCCCTTTGACCCCATACTCGGGGATGATGTATCCACCAAGTCGTTTTGGAATTTTTTAATTCGGTCAATTTGTTATATGTACAGCCGAGTTAAGAATTTCGTCCGATTTCAAAGCACCCAAACCACCTGAAATATAATTTGTACGAAACTGAAGGTAGGATACACGTCATTATAGATATCTTTTCTCAATATGTAGCAAATTTGACGGCGATCTGATGCGTCCAACATAGTTAAATTGGAAGATGAATTTGGGTAACCCTGTCAAAAATCCATCATCGGGTAGCAGCCGAACCTCGCCGTAGGGAGCCGCGCTTGTGACGCATACGCGGCTGATCGCTTGGGGCCAAAAAAGTCGATTTTGATTCATGTATCAATCCTACCCCTAACATCCATCTTTATACGGGGGCATTTCATGTATAATGGAACCCTTAGGTCAAGTTTATTTTCAAATCGATTGGCACCCTTTTGTCGAATTTTAAACTTTTAATGATCGATTTTGTCATACCCGCGCCGGGATACCGTGTGGCTTGCCGACTCAAGGTCTCAAACGCGGCTGATCGCCTGAGGTCAAACAGAGTCGATTTTCATTAATTTTTCAATCTGATATAATTTATACGTAACTGAAGGTAAGATACACGTCATTATAGATGTCTGCCATGGAGAGTGGCGCAGGCATAGCTTGCCTTCACACGGCGTTACAGCATTACATGTACGATTAAGTATATATCATATAGTACTTAATTTATCTAACTGGGGTTGTAGATTTAAAACATCAGTTACAGGTCGGCGATCTGGCCAGAAACTTCAAAGGCAATATGCCGCTGGTGCGTGGGATTTCCGCAATTAGGGTTCACGGAGTAGATGTTGGGCTGCGACAGTTGCGCGACCGTCGCGTGAGCTGCTCGTCGCCAAGGGCACCACCCAGAATGAATACATCACAGAGATTCTGTTAACCACGTTTGGTGTCAGATTCGGTCACCCAGTACATCCCGAGTTTATCACGAGTCCACCCCAGCCTCATATAAGCTGCGTATTTTCACACACATAACCATCGCGGTTTCACAATTCGCTGGAAAAAAGTCTATTTCGATCACATTGTTCAAACAGTTAATCCTTTATATAGCTGGCGGAAAACGAAGGCCGATTTTGGGACTTCAAAATTAAATTTCTCAGTCTGTAGTCATCACAGAGTCATAATTTTGTTGTCATATTAAATGGTTTTTTAAGGTCGTTATGGTGATACTAATTGTTTGATAATTCAATAATTTTGAAAATTTTGTCCCCATACCTATAATATGTACGATCCGTGCGTGAATGGCTTTGAGTATGTTGCGGTCGGTATACCTTATCATATTAACGTGTCACTCCCCCGCAGTGCCATATGGGATAAGCACTGCAACAGGTTGAAAATGTGGCTGCTCACCTCATTTTTTTAAGTACAATTAAAAAAGTCAGTTACATTTGTTTTAAATGTTATGTAATATTTTAAAGCAGAAAGTGAATCTATATTGCCTGAAAAGTGAATATAGTCTTGCTGGAGAGGGACAACTTGTAGAACTATATCTTCTCTCAGCTGCACACACTGTTTTGATGAGTGAGCAGTCTAACCATGCGGCCATGTGTTGCTGTCTGCTAAAGTAGATCAGCGCCCCAGAATTTGTGTGACCTTGACATATGCTAATCCACTTGTAGTAGTGGACTTGTAGCTGTGGTAAAAGGCCTGACTGATCCACTGCGCTGGAGTGTGACGTGATGCAAGAGAAACATGGGTGAGGATATATTAGAAAATGTGAATCCTACCATTTATACGAAAGCCAGAGAAAGAACACAAACCGCCGCTGACGAGGATGACGATGTCGTGGATGCGATCGACGATAGAGAGGTGTTCGGTATCCTTCAAAGCCAATGCAATGGGAGGAAGTTGGGGGGGGGGGGGGGGGGAGAGGTGTTCAGGGCGATGATATATATTTAATATAAAACTTATGTCCTGTCTTCGCAGTGGTTAAGCGTACGGTAGCCCCGGTCAGACGGTTATATAAATATATACCTGCGAGTCGCCACCGTCGAACAGTGAGCGTTATATTTCGAGTGTCCGTACCTTCTCATCAATGTTGTGTACTTGCGTATCAATATATGTCGAGAATCGAGATGACTTTGTCCATAACGACACTAGGCCGGATACAAGTAATTTGCCAAGCCAGTACAAACAACTCATTTGAAGACAAACAGAGACGCAGCCAATCTACGATCAAAATAAATACTGTTCTGTGTGATTATGCTTTTCATGGAGCTACGACCTCCTTGCAAAACAAGGTCCCAGTCCATGTTGATGTTATACCTTCTCTAAAATGATACACAATATGTTCGAGGTTTGTAAGAATAATGACAACTAAAAGAGTGGCATACATTGTGCTCGGTCGATTGGAGCATCATTCTGAAATTTCTGCCTCGTGGTATCACTTTACCACGATCTAATAAACTTATGGTCTGCATGGTTGGCTCGGGTATGAAGCTCACAAATTGCAATTTGGTGAAATATCATAGTTGATCAAGTTTTTATTTAGCGTGTATGTTTGTGCCAGCGCAGGATGTATCATTGATTTGCAAATAAATTTCTTTTGAACAACAGTGTGATATTTCATATTATGCACACACACACACACACACACATCATCATCATCATCCCCCAATCACACCCCGCCCCCAGCTTTCGGGCGAAGACCAACAAACTGATAATCAGTTGGTCATAACGTGATCGATGGGGTTGTGGGGGGGGGGGGGGGGGGCAGTTTTCAAATCCTGGCTAAGACCCTGGTTAAGTCATTTACTTACCTTACCTTACCTAGGGCTTCTCTTCAGGAGTAAAATACTGCTAGGAAGTTGTTCACATAGATTAACACTGCTATACCAACATTCAAGTGTTGACTTGGAATCTGAAATTAATGTAGCAACACGAGTAGTCTCATCAACAGAATGTGTTGCTAATCACATGGTCACCTTTCAGATATGTTTATCCCCTTGGCTGAGACATCCCCTGCATTTGAATATGTTAAACCAGATGGGTAACATTGCATGAATCTCAAGGATGCTTCCTTCCTTAACAAGATGACAGATTTGATCCGCACCATAGATGATCCAGAACACCCCCTGACCCTTGAAGAACTCAATGTCGTTGAACTATCCAAGGTCAAGGTGAGGATGAATGTCTTTCACAACTATTAAGCACTCATTTAGTGCATGGTAGCTTTATTTAACCATCATTTTTCTCTAATGTTAAAATAAATCCTGTGTTATATTTTATAATGTGTGTTTTTATATATTGTTTTGAAGCTGACTACCCAGGTATGTTGCTTATCCAAGTTGTGATAGTGCTATGTTTCATTATATAACTGATAGCTTCTTTTATCATTAATTTGACCCATTTGTTGGTGTAGGTTGATGACAGTGGCAATTCAGTCCAGGTAGAATTCACCCCCACTATACCACACTGCAGCATGGCAACCCTCATTGGACTCTCCATCAGAGTCAAACTCCTAAGAGCTTTGCCGCCAAGATTCAAGGTGATCTTATTCAGCTCTATGGATCAAGTGAAAATCAACCATAACCGACTTGAGTATTATTGGATGTATTGACATATTGGTATCATCACGTTCAACTCATCCTCATTGTTATTTTCAGGTGAATGTCAACATAAGCCCAGGAACACATGCATCGGAACACGCCAGTAAGTCTACAACTTTCTTAGTTATGTGGTCAATGATTATGTCAATTTAATGTCTCCTGAAGTGTGCATACGCTTCTTGTTTATTGCTGTTGAATACATTTTAGGAGTGGAATAACTGATATTAAAGTGCAACCCTGCTCAGCCTGCTGTGTCGGCCCTATTAGAATAGCAGGCACTTTTACATCCCTGTTTAATGACAACATAATATATTGACAGCTTTGACATTAGTTTTATTTTCTAATGCCTATAATGATTGAAAATATAAGATTTTATGTGATTGTGTGTACAAGTCAACAAACAGCTGGCTGATAAGGAGCGGGTAGCTGCCGCTCTCGAGAATACACATCTCATTAAAGTAGTGAATCAGTGTATTGCTCACCGCAGGGGCAAGGACTGACAAACCCACCACACACATAAAACTGACACGCGGAAACTCTGTCTTGAATCATCACCTACCTCCTTCTTCTGCATGTTTTTTTTTATGATTGAGATCTACGTCATGTCTCGGTACCAATCAGTAGAATGATTATCTGTGGTGAAGACTGGCTTGTGGTAGAGTTGGTTGTATTCAGATGGTATGATCTTAAAAATAAACGCACAATAAATAATGTGTTTGTCTATGTAGATACTAGATTTATTTTCTGATTTGATGTCTTTCACAGGAAAAATAACTTTGATAAAGGTTTCCGATATTTTATATTTAATGCAATAAATATCTTGGCTTTTGAATCGATTGCATTTATGGTATATTTTATCCTCTTTATTCTTGATATATAGCATACCGTATATTCCCTAATTAACGCCCCTCTCCTAATTAACGCCCCACTTTCGTTTTAAAGAAAAGATAAAATCATGACTTACCATAAATTTATTAATTCATCCTTTTATATTCTCAAACATTCACTATTCTGACACATTAACACATACACTGTTTTAGTAACACGTTAATAACTGTTAACACTTAAATAAATGTAAACCACTAAACTGAAAAAAAATGCACAGTACATATACTTGTTCGTACGTTCACATCTGGCACTGATTTTTGACGCTTTATAAACGCACCCCCTTTCCAAAATGTAACGCCCCCGGGGGCGCTAATAAGGGAATATACGGTATGTGCCATTTCATCCCACTAAGCATTTATCCATACTAGTAGAAAATGTTGTATCTATTGCAAACATTTATTTTTGCATTTAGACAACATGATTAGATTTTTTGCTGTAAGTGTCACAAGATGCGTTTCTATGTAAACAATCCTTAAGGCTTCGTCCCTAAACAGCCTGATCCATAGGACAAGTAAAGTTGTACGTAGGAAGTAAGGCTGACATTTCCGATGATGCAACAAGCCATAATTATTATTGGGTTTTCCTCATAGCTGCAAATAGATCGCACAAATCTACACCCATTTCAATTGAGCTTAGCGGTCATCCGGGGTTTTTCGGGGCTCCTAAAGTGCATTGCGCGCTAAGCGGCCTTGGAGTGAATTATGTCTTTCCATGGAAACACAACATATGTTGTGCAATATTATATAAGATATATGATCGACCGGTTGGTTTTTCTTCAGCCTCGCGTCGGCAGGGAAGAAATATAACCGGCTAAATCTGTCGTTCATTGTTTATGATAGATTTGTCTACTACAACATATTCGCAATGAAGTTGGTAATTAATCTATTTTTAGGAAAATAGCCGTTGCCTTACGATCGAATGTCACTTAATTGGTTAGAGCTGCAACCGTTTTCTTCAGACAGATTGGTCAACCCACGTTTTCTTCTGCCGGAATATTTCGATACGTCAGCTTATCGAATGTCTAGAGCACTAAACCAAATGCCTTTAAATACAATTAGTTGACTATAAGAATATCTACATCTGTCATCCCACTGAATATTAAAATGAGTCAACCTAGCGCCGGTTAGACGGTAATACATACAAAACATTATGCAGAGCTAGCGCCATATTAGCCGCGCACGACGGTAAAATGTCGTGCAGGGCTAGCGCCATATGAATACCCATAGCTATCAACCCCGTGAATATTGAGAGGGTCAACTATATGAATATCCATAATTACCCCCAACCCCCGGAATATTGAGATGTGTCAACCATATGAATACCCACATCTGTCACCCCATTGAATATTGAATGGAGTCAAATACTCACAGCTGTCAATCCACTGTTTGTCATGGTAGGTCAATCCATTTAGTACCTACACTGAATAAGAATAGCGATGAGTCAACCTATCAAAATACCTGGAGGGTTCAACCAACCGAACTTCTGAAAATGAAAGTCAGCCCTTTGAATATCAGTTGTCAAACCACTGCTTAACCAACCAAGTTCTTTCAACCACCAGTCAACACTGGTCAACCCATTTCTACCGCATACCCAATTGATCAAGATTGAGACCTCTAAATGAGGTCCTACCGAGTGTCATAAATCTTCAACCAACCAAATACATACAGAATACCAACATAATCCTATGCATTATCAACCCATGTTTACCAATAGTCAATAAATTTAATACGTTATACTGACAACCAACTGAAAACCATATGATTGGTCAATCCTGTTCAACTTTGAATTAAATACTATCATAGGTTAACCCACAGATACTTTGCAATTGATATATATATATATATATATATATATATATATATATATATATATATATATATATATATATATATATATATATATATATATATATATATATATATATATATATATATATATATATATATATATATATATATATATATATATATATATATATATATATATATATATATATATATGTAGCGTGCGAGTGGTTTCTAAAATAGAGAGTGGGGTAAATGCAAAACTTAAACTGTTGAACACGCTTCGCCCGAAAAAAAATACACAGATTGTTTGGAGCCAAAAGTAGATTTATTCTATTTAAAAGCACAACATCAGCTGCGTACGAGGTAGGCTATGCTATGCCTGCCTGCTCTCAAACAGGCAAATATTACAAAAAGTCCCTCAAATGGAACTTCCAACGATTAATGTGAAAATAATCCCAAGTCCAACTAAATCGGACGCTGGAACCACAGTCACAACAACAACAAAGCTACCTCGATCTCCTCGCTGCGGAAGATGCCACAGCTTATATAAACAAGGTCACGTGACCACGCTGTTATCAATGCGAAATGTTAACATGATAATAAATACATAGACATAAAAATATTATACAAGTTATACATTATATAAAAACACAGCAAACATCAATATACATAGGAATATGCTGTAAGGGACAGGAAGCGGCCCTTTGCGGGAGAAAATGCGATTAGCTCTATACGGAAATTTTAGCTTAGACTATCATTCTACTCGCCGAGAACTCGATATATAGTTTTACCAAGTTGAGTGCAAAAATGATTTGGACCGTTATCAGCGATGTGACGTCACACTTTGTAGACCCATACAAACATGAGATAACACTAAGAAACAATAAAACACGTCGAAGCATCCCGTCAATCGACGTCTTTACGACCGGAACATGGGTTATTGAGCTTTTTATGCATCCCACGAGGCGCCATAGGCTGATGTAGGTCGTCACGAGCGCACGATAACCAAATGAGGGGATTCCCCGTGCGACCAGTGTAACCAAATCCAAGCACACGGAAGTGTAAGCACAGATGACAACGAAAATGAAAGGACCCATTGACAGAAAAGGGAAATCCAGCCAAGACACCGTACACCATTAAGCAACAGACTTGAAAAGGCCATCCTGTTGAACTTCGAACCAGGACACCGTGACAATCGAGAGCGCAAATAACCCTAACGATCCTCTGGGTTTATGATCAATTGACAGGCTTCAACATTTACGCATTGGGGAAGTTATTGTAGAACCCTTCGAGCTACTACATAGAACCACTTTTGAAAGCCCTTTTTGTCTACTGCTGTATCCAGCAAGTCATGATTCACAGGTTGGTGTGGCTGTTGTTTATATGGGCCGCAGTCAGTGCCCTCAATCCGGGACTCAAGCTGCGAATTTCACAACAGGGACTTGATTATGGTGAGTGTTCACACATATTATCTATGGAGCACCGTGGGGCAAAAATTAAAACATTTGAGAAAAAAAATCCTAAATCATCGATAAAGCCAGGTAAATGGTTGAATGATTCGGGTTTTGAGTGTATATGGTGTGACAGTGTGGCCTTCACACTTTAATTGCCTGATGCTTACGTGTAGTGAAAGGGAATGTCTCCGTCCTAGTGACTCAATGATATCATTCTAGACTTCCGTCACAGCTGATGGGGTTCGCGACCCGATGTGGGCAACTGCTTTGTGCCAAAGTGGCGAGGGAGTTGTTCAATCATTACGATCCTCCTTATCCCTCGCCTGTCGCGATATCAACTCTATTTGACAGAGATGCAATACCCCAGCAAGTTTTCTTATTCAGATTTTGTCTGATACTATCAGATATATACTCATGGATATATTTCCCGCATACCACTGGATGCGGTTTGTATGATAAGATATTCTTCCAAAAGCGGCGAACAAGCAGGCATCAACAAGCCGATAATGATAATTTCTATTCGGGAAGGAGGACAGATGCTAAGACGAATGCCATTGAAACAAATTTTGCACAACATGGTTTCCCATCCAGCCGCAGGTCAGGCAGTTGCTGACCTCTCTTCAAGAGTTGAAGGTCAGAGCATCCCAGATCAACATGGCCACGCTAACCTCGACGTCGGCGGAGTCGATTATGACATAACTGGGTCAGTATTTCATCGAGCAACATACTTGATAATTGTTCCTTTAAAAAATTACATGAGTACCCATGATGCGCCTTGATCTCCTTGGTATTTCCCCCGCATTTGTATCACTCGTGTTGGTGTGCCGTTAAACCATATGGTTACCTTACCTTACCTTACCTTATCTTACCTTACCTAACCTTATCTTACTACCTTACCTTACCTTACCTTTCCTTCCCTTGCCTTGCCTTGCCTTACCTTACGAAGCCCTTTGGATGGGGACACATATGTGTGTACAGAATGCGTGTCACCAGTTTCGCTCCACCCAACGCGCATGTGACAGTTCAGCCTGGACAGGGCCTGTCTCTGGCTGTAGCCAATGTAGGAGCGTCTGTCCACGGTGACTGGCACTACAAGTACAAATGGGGCTTGTGAGTTCTTGAATTCGTATTTATTGACAAAAAACTGTTTCTGACGGAATTCTTCTCGCTATTTAAAAATTTGACATGTGCTTGATAAATGCTAGCTGTAATTTCATTTACCTGTGTTGCCAGTATCAAGGTGTCTGACTCTGGGAGCTTTGATGTAACAGTATCCGGAGCAACTATTGCTTTAGACGTCAGTCTGGGTAATTACTGTATACTGATCTAGCCATTGAAAATCGTAACTAGTTGGATAATCCTAAATACACATTTGCTACATTTGGATTGCACGGCGCAGGTCTCGACAGCACCACATCCGGTCGACCCACCATCCGGACCACTGGCTGCTCGTCCAACATCAATGACCTACGTGTGAAGTTTCACGGTGGTGCCAGTTGGATCTACAATCTTTTCGATAAAAACATCGCTGGTGCCCTTAAGAGCAGTCTGAACAACATGGTTTGCATAATGATTGTTTTGCTATATTTCGGGTTGTTAAGCGTTATATAAGATGTTGATAAATTATTGATTTATGTCCACAGTTGTGCTCAGCATTGACAAAAGCGGTTACTGAGGATGGAGGGAAGGCGCTTGCAAATATGAAAGGTAACATTGACAAGTTATCATTTTATGTTTACTCCAATTCATTTACTCTGATCTTCCACTAAAAGAATCAATACATTTAAACATCGGCATCGATTCGTTTCTTCTATAAGCGTGTCGTTTTTCAAATTTAATCGGTTTAGAAAATAAAAACGTCTTTGGTAAAATCATATCTATTGTTGTTAATATGTCTCTAATTATATGCCATTTTTATTGAAACTGACTCTATGGGGCATCAGAAGGGCTTTTCTATTACTAACATCCTTGACCTTTCTTGGTGGAGCCTTCTGATACCCTTTTAGCCATATGTCACACTTTGAACCCACAATATGATTGCTATTTTGTTTCAAGCCCCTATGATATTGTTTGATAGCTTATTTGATAAACTTTCACCTACATCATGCCTTGAGTGTTCCCCGCGTGAATATTTCGATTTCCATCTTGTTGTAATATTTGTCTGGCCACAGTACAAGTGCCTCTTGGTGACATAGCTGTGCTGGACTACCGGCTGACTTCCGCTCCTATTTTTGGCAGTCCTTTCGTGGAAGTGCCCTTCAAAGTATGACATCTTAAATGGGAATGTCATGCATATATAGATTTCATGAAATGAACATAACATAGGCATTCTATCTTAGAAGGTGGTGATTGTGTACAGTGATCTTTAAGTGAATCGAAATAAATAATCAATAATGGTGCGATAATATCAGTACCATATGTTTGAAACATTATATTACATTTTGTAAGGGCGAGGTGTTCTGGAAGGGCGATACAGCCGAGGCACCATTCTCCCCAGCCCCGCTTCCGGAACCTCCGCAGACCACGTCCATGTTGAGCATCTGGGCCTCGGATTACTTAATTAACTCCATGGGATATGTTGCTCAAAAGCATGGATTACTTGTTTACTCACTCACGGCTCAAGATGTAAATATAATCATATTGATTGAAATCATCTGTAGGATCTTGATCACTATAAAGCTGCTCTTGCAAAAGCTATGACACTACATGGAAGTGGAGCGATGATTGCAGCAATCATTCCAATAATATTGTTTCCCATTAAGTTGCCAGCTGAAGATCGTGGAATGCTGAACACGACTTGTTCCTCGTTCAAGTGTCTAGGAAACCTTATTCCCATGGTCAGTAATGGAAATTTCGACTCATAGGGAATAATTGTGAAGTCTATTTCTGTTAAATATTCGATATTTACAATTGTCCAGCTCAGGGAGAAATACCCAAACTGCAGTATTGAGGTGAGTATGAAGACAACACAGGCTCCCACTCTGACCATAACACCAGCGGCACTACAAGGTCATTTAAACGGCACCATGGATTTCTTTGTGCGCATGAAAAATCAGACCAAGGCATTCGTTTTCACAACCTATGTTGTAAGTTCATGTTGATTTATGGCGATGTTATCATGTAAGATTCGCATTTCATTATACATGAATGTATTTGACAGGTAACATCCTGTTTAGTTGTGCCTGTGTTATTGGTTATTTGGCACTTTGTTATAATATTACATATTGTTCGGTCAAATGAATGTTGTAATCTTTCGTACAGGACGCCAGTGTTACGTTAACAATCACCATGGTTGGAGCCAAGATTGTTGGCAACGTAACTGACATCAGGTAGTTCTTATCTTATCAAATGACGGACAGTTCAACAAGAATAATATATATGTATAGTGGTATTCTGTCAATAGGTAAATGAACATAACTAAGATAACACAATATCCATGATTCATTATTGTGGTTTTGCAGCCCTCATATCTCGGTGCAAGACCCCGACATACCAGTAAGTACATTAATAAAACCCCTTATTTTGTGTCCGATGCTAATGTATTGTCTTCTAAAATGTAAAAATGTGCAACCTTATTTACACAGGTTGCCGGACTGAAGCTTTTCTTCGCAGTGGCTGCCAATGGCTTCATCAAGCCCAAGCTTAACGGTATGCCTCGTACCTACAACACATCCTTTACAAAGCTGCCAAGATTTATTTCCCGCAATGCTGTCCATTGATTATTGCCAACTGAAGTAATTCCCAGCTATTTGCTAATTCACTAGAGTTGACACAGCAAGGGTTTGAACTTCCGAACATCCCAGGAGTGCAGTACGTCAACCCATCCATAAAACTGCTGCAGGTTAACAGTCTTTTATAAAACTATGTTTCACAACACTTTCATAATTGTCATGTGTAGCTAAAGGGAGTTAGAGTGTAAATATATTGTTATGTGTAATGGTTGTAATAACAGGATGCTATGAGCATGATGACGAATGTCAAGTACGATCCAACACTGCGCTTCAAGCCCCACACAAAAGCTTACGCCGGATCAAGTGAATGCGTTGGTACGCTGCCTTGCCATAGCGGAAGACTGTAACTTAAGTCAACCAGAGTCAATATAGTAAGACAAATGTGATTAAGTTTTTCTATCCAAGAATGGAATTTTATATTTTGTAATTGCTCTTGGGCTATTTAACCGTTGCTATCATAGTTTTGCAGTAGTTTTCTTTGAATTAATAAATTCCTGCACATACTACTCAATGTCTTCTTATATCTGAGAATATTCTTGAGAGTTCATATCAATCGTGAAATACGAAACAACAGCAGTATAAATGTAATAGCTAATATCATCTTTCTCTTCATCATGGCTCAAATGATAGAGATAGCAAAATTGGTCAAACTATGCTATTGAGACAAACTCAGAACAAATGAAATAATCGCATTAGCGATGCATGACCCTACATGAATTCACAAGTGCATTCTCTGGTTTAACCGAAACCAGGAGGAATACTGTTATATCGATTGAGGCTGAAGGAGAAACGATAACCGATCAATCCACTATGAGGGAAAAATCATCAAATGTTCCTGTATGACATTAACGATGCCATCACCATCATAACATTCATGGAATAACGCGAGACGAATAAGTCGAATCGTATTAGACGCATTTGCCCTCCTGACAGGATAACAAACTGGGAACAAATTAACACGTAGCAGTGTACTTTCAAATACCCAGGTAGCTCCGGTGTAACGGTAACATGAATTTATACCGTTACGAAGAGTTCGTCAAACTCATTCGGCAAGTTCTCGTTTGGGTTGAAGGACTACTCTGCGTACCTAGAAAATAACATATATCAAGAGCCTTTACAAAAAAATAGACTTTGCGCGCCAAAAAACTTACCACCACTCGACGCTATTCTTCAATAAATGGCATCGATAGTTCGTTTCCTAACAAATCGCGATACGATGTCTGCCATTTTGGAAACAATTAATTCTCGCGATTTCCCGCATTGCCTTAGCATCCCAAGTGGGGGGCACTTACCCTAACTCGGATAGGGGTGTGCCGCGGGACCTCGAAAACCTGTACCCGTTGTACTCGTTGAGAATGAGAAAAAGTATACTCCATCGTACATGGTATTATGCGAATGTCTAACCCGTCGTAAAAGTCGAGATGTTGAAAAAACCACCCCCTTCGTGCGGCACATGTATACTATATCTTTACACTTAAGTGCCCCCCCCCCCCCCCCCCCGCAATGCATGTGGTCTTGAACTTGTAAACAAACATGTTGCTGTGTTTCTGACTTTTTACCGCTTCCCAAATTGATCGAACTATAAATAATTACCACGGATGAAATCACCAGCCGAAAAGGGATGAAATTGTCCGTAAAACATCATTGCATTCTATAACTCCATCATTTGTGTATGTTTGGTGTTTGGTAGTTGTCTGAATCGATCTAAAAATAATTGAGTTGCGTTGTTTCGAGAAACGGTAAGACGTCTACGCAGACGCCTTGTAGGGCTAATACCCAGGCTACTTCGGTTGTTGAAAACAGTAAGACACTGGTCTGCTGTCGCAATTGTCTATATATTTGAACGGTCTTATATCTCCACATTTATTGTGCTAAATATTGGTGAACTGAGTGCTGCTTCGACGTTTTTTCATTACATATATAAGTGCAGGGACAAGTTATTTTTTTTTATTTGCCATTGAATATTGAAGCAACTAGTTTTTTGATAAATCATCTTTCCCACACATCTTCACATTCGCTTTCGGACAAGCACAGGTCAATTTATTCAAATATACCTTGGTTATCAAAAAAATTACCTATCAGGTACAAAGTGTCTGTCATATTATCTGACACATTAAGTATGTACTTTTCATAATTGATTTATGGTTGCAACTGTTTCAAATATTCTACTTTCTGGAATATCGTGACAGCACCTCGACAACTAATATTTTTGCTTTGAAAGGAATGCCTAAGCATCTTTAATAGAATCTGCATCTGCATACAAGTTTATATCATCACTTTGAGTGTCTGAGCAGAATATGAAATATACCACCCTAATACATATACTCTACAGTACAACAATGCAGGACTCCTGTACAACTAATATTTCATTGTGCATAAATACAATGATGGTGTATGAACATAACAGCAAATGAAATTTACAATGTGCATCCTTCAGCTCTGCCATATTTAGGATCCATTTAACCAATTTCTTGGCGTGGGAAATTGTCCATTGAAAACAGAGGCACCCTACGTAAGCGACAAGAGAAAGTGACCCGTGCAACCGAAACAGTTTCTTCATAGAGCTGTGAAAAAAACCCAAATACAACATGTTCCGCTCCATACCTGCCACAAAATCTTTGACATTAGTTCAAGGGCAATGGAAGGCGATCCCGCTTCAGAGTTGGTAAATAATGATTCACAATTCCGGAAGTGCAGAATTAGTCACACTCATTAATGATGAAGTCTTCACTACCATCGACAGGACTAAGTCTAACAAGGGCAAAAATATCATCTACGTTATACCATGTAAGTTAAAAAAACATCTCAGCTACAAAACTCCCACAAATGACATCAAATACATAGTCAATTGTTTTATAGATTTATAAGGCAAACAGAATTTATTTTCTTGAATGATTGATTTCATCAAAGACTTGATTATTTAGTGGCAAAATCATATCGAAATATTTTGCAACAGTCAGCAATCAATGTCTGGAGAACTTTGACTTGCTCTGTGACAGCATGAATTAATTAACGATATCTCGCGTGCTGACCAATTACGGTTTGGGCGTAAAAACAAATTCACGCACCCAGTTCAGACCTCTACAATACAATTTACTAGAATTTGGAAAGGATCATTGACACCCTTAACTCCAGTGAAATTATGATCAAAGCAAGCGTATCTTATTTCCAATCATATTATGTCATGTATTACGTTGCAAAAAATAATCGAATGAGTTTCGCATGGCGGCACATTGCGTATGTTGACTATGGTACCGCCCTGGAGTGAATGTGTACAAATCATTTGACAGAGGTGAAACGAGGATCGGAGATTAGTCATGTAACAATAAATAGCCAATTCACGACACAAAGCAGGTTTGGATATGGAGTACCAACACTAAATAGTAACATCAATAGTTAAATAAATTGCATTCACAGTCATATGTTATTCCGAGAACTGATGAGTTTGTAGTTTAATAAGAAGTGGCGACCGTATTGAGCACGTTTCTGTTCTTAGTACTTTCCCCCCGAAAACACGTAAACCATAAATTGATCTACTTCAACCAGAGTCTCTTGGTGTTTGAGCTAATTGCAAGTCACATAGCCGACGACGACCGGATAAGTGCAGACGCTGTCAAAGTGAAGTTCGCCTTATGTTGTCATCGATTGGCTGAGTTTCGTATCCAAAAAAACAACTCTGTTCTTAATTGAAAACGCCAAGTTCTTTCATAAATAATTCACCGAATTCGCACCAATCGTGTTCATTTTCTGTGAAGACGGGACCTATCGCTGTTATTTTCTAGATTATATCTCGCACAAAAACTAAAGCAGATACAACAGGCATGAATAGTCTGCAACTCTCTCAAGCAATGTGTCAGGGTCTATTCACTACTGTCGAGAAAGCCTAGTAGAAAAAGTATCAATGGCTATGCATTCGCTGAATTATTTCTGTTTCATGTGAACTACAGCCCTGATATCAATATGTGCACCCATGTTTCGCGATACATATGAATGGCTGTACTCTGTAAAATAGAGCCAAATTCAATTGTTCCCCATTCTTATCCAAGTAATCGTCAATCCTTTTATGATTTTAATATAATTAGGCCAAATGAAATAATTGTTAACACACATATATGTCTGGTGTAAATCATGGGCGTCATTTGGTGCGTTGGGTGCGAAAATCCCCCCAAATTTTTTTAGGGTGAGATTCTTACGAAACTGTTAAAAGAGCTGTTTTTCACGTAAATAACTATCTTAAAGTTTCAAATTTTGCGCAATTCTTTATTCGAGAGTGTCCGCTTGCACTCGTATTTTTGCAGATATCTTCAGGCGCCATTATTAAAGGACAATTTAAAGTTTAAACAACGCTCAAATTATCAATGTTTGACTCGTGTAAGCGAGATAGGACAAAGAAAAGGAGGTAAGCATATAGAAAACATATCAAAGCACACGATGTAGTAATCGTAGCATCACACATATTCAGATTTCTTTCGAATTTCGAGTTTTAATCTCAGGATTTTTCTTTTTGCAAACTTTTCCACAGGTTTTTATATTTATAAAACGAAGATTACTATCAAAATTTTTTTTCCCGGGGGAGCATGCCCCCGGACCCCCCAGATGTGTGGCCTTCGGCCACGCAATAAACTGCCGCGCCACCTATAATTTGTTGAAAAACGCACTCCCCTTTACAAATATGGTGGGACGCCCCTGTAAATGCTGTTGAAGACTTGTATGTCACAATCACTATGTTGATGCGCTGTTCAATGACTCTGTATCCGCCATTTTTAACGGGCTCCACATGCAGCCCTTGACCTTGCAGTCAAATCGCCGGTGTTTTCTTCTTGTAGCTGCATCCAGTGATCCACAATAGTAGCGATGCCTTACATCCCTTGGTGTTTGTTGAATGGGCTTCTTCTGAGGCAAGCGATGTTCACGATAAGAAAAATAATCTATTACAGCTGCTGAAAGGAGAACATTACTTCCCGCATCCAGCAGATAACTATCGGTTGTGGCCTAGCCACAGCCGTATTTTTGCGCGGGCTATTCAGGCATTGTTGTTGTAAGTTTACCATAGGTTCTAGATCATAACCACATCATGTGACCTTCATCCACCTATGGGCGTCGGTCAATATCCCGCGGTACAGTGCCTTAGGTCCTATCAGACGCAGCATCCTCCTCACATCCTTCCCGGAGGCTGCACCATAAACATCGTTTCAACCCAAAGCTTGATTTGAAAATACCTAATCATTTGAATTTTCTCCTGCATCATCTTGAACGCACTGAGGTAATAGGGTTTATTCTGAGTGCTTGAGTGCTAATTTATCTGTTTATTACCCTGTTACCTGCGTTTAACACTGCTCGCCGAAACTTTCCGCGAGATCAGTACGGCGAGCGCTCAGCTATTATTATGTAAATTCACCCCCTTTGTTCAGTTCGCTCTTGGATAAACGCAATTACCTGGTTGGCCGCTGTGAATTGAGCCTGAATGAAGCGGGATACATTGCACATGAGTTGATTTCATTTTATGGGCGCGCCTTTGTTGACGACCCACTCCCCATCTCCATATTCTTGATTTCTCCATCGCCATTACCCTGTCACTCTGCTTGTAAATGCCAAACACAAGGACGCTAGCTATTGATTAAGGGGCAGGGGCGATCTCCGTTCCCTAAGACTACCACGCTACTAGCTGTTTACTTAACATATTTTCATTTTTCGCTTATATCCATTATTGCAGTCCAGTTATTTTGGTGTAAGATATCCCGCCATTTTTTGCTGTTGCTTCCTTTGTTCCCTGTACTGTGAACTACCTCCCTACCACTTCTCTCTGATTAGCCTCAAATAAGCATCAACATGCATGGTATTGTTCTCGGCCACAGCTTTGTCACAGGATTACATGATCATTTGACACATGCTCAAAAAGCACCTCTAACTGCAAACGATATTGCTACTCTTCTCAAAGTTCAGCACTTAGTCAGTTGGGTTGACCTGTTCGCTTCAAGGGGAGCTTGCGTGCTAGACAACTCTTTGTCCTTGCCTCACAGATACCTAACCCTTAGATGCCCACAGTTTGTCATAATAGATGTGGGTTCCAATGACCTTGCAAAGGGTGCTGACCCACTTCAAGTAGCAGTCAAATTAGTGGAGTTAGCTAGTCACCTTTGCAATAGATTCACTGTTCAACACGTGCTGATTTGTTCCATCTTGTACAGGATTGATAAAACTTCAGAGCAATCTCCTAAGGAAAAGATCTTCAGGTGCAATGGCTACATTAAAAATCTATGCGAAGTGGAAACTTCCATTTCATTTTGGTTGCACAAGGGTTTTTGGACCAGTCCGATGGACCTGTGGTCACGGGATGGGTTACACCCTAACACTCCCATGAGTAGGAAACTATACAAAAGCTCTCTCCGAGCTGCCATTTTCAAAGCGCTACAAAATTCAACAAACACGCTCACTTGAAAGTACACCATTTCCTAGCACCACAAAATAATAAGAGCCTCATGTTTGTACACACACTCCTCACAGGTGATATTTTAGTATAACGTTCTCTTCCTCAAGGCTCTATTTTACTAATATTTCACTAAGAGCCGTAAATTTCTGCATTGAAACAACACGGCTTTATGCAATTGTCTTAGCGCAATTCTTCGATCCTAATTCTTCTGATGGAATTAGGTTGCAATTACTCCGAGCTTTATATTTGGCAAGGCTCTATTTTATTATTATTTCACTCCGAGCTGTAAGTTTTCTGCGTTGAAACAACAAGGCTCTATGCAATTGTCTTAGCGCAATTCTTCGATCCTAATTCTTCTGATGGAATTAGGTTCCATTTACTCCGAGCTTTATATTTGCCAATGCTCTTTTTATTATTATTTCACTCCGACCTGTAAGTTTTCTACATTGAAACAACAAAGCTCTATGCAATTGCCTTAGTGCAATTCTTCGATCCTAAAACTCCTCATGGATTTAGGCTCCATTTATTCATTACACAAGACTCATTACACAACTTAACAAATACCTTAATCTTGGAATAAGGTTCCAGTTACCCTAATCCTTGTTTATCCCACAAGGCTATATGTTACTATGATATTCTTTATTTTCAACACTGTGCACCCATCTAACCTGTAGGCGATACTGCGGTTCAATTGCCTTTGCTTCCAGACGTCATAATGCCTCGAGCTGGGAAAACTTCAACTGCCCGGCCAAGCCCAGCTACCAGACCCACTCGTAACAGGCAACCCCCAGCCCGTCTGAGATCTGCCAATCCTTTGCAGCCCACCCCAGCCTCAGATGATGCCACTGACCACAGTGACAATAATCCACTCAACAGAGTGTTGACATGTATGCAGGATATGCAGGCCACGATGGTCACTATGATGACAGCCATCACTGCCCTCGTGCCGGCTAGTACTCCTGCTGCAGAATTATCATTACCGCCCATTGTTTGTCACAATATAGCTTCCATGGACTGGCTCCCAAGTGTTGTGCAATTGCCTCAACAGCCCTTTGGAACCTCGGTACAGTTGGACGAGTCCCTCCCAGCAGCTGACAACGTGCACTCCACTCCGGAATTCACTACTATGCCTGCTTCAAGCAACTCTTTGGGCCACCGTCCATTGCAGAGTGCAGGTATTCCAATTGGCACCAATATAAAAGACACGATAAAAAACAAAATTTGGCAACACAAATTCATAGATTTTCATGACCTAATCCACCCTAATGCCACCTCCCAGTTTTCCGTATCCTTTTCATCGCATGATTCCCTGCTATGGACATTTTCACAGCCATTTATGTCCATAAATTTCCAAATCAGCTGAATAACCTCCTTACTTACAGCCAACACATCAAAGAATTAATGAGGCAGGGGGCTGACTGGCTGGCTTATGACACGCAGTATCGTACTGACAGGGAATACACCCAATGCTCTTGGCTGATGGTCCGTCAGGAATTTGAGCTAAAAGCATACAGAAATGTGCAACAAAACAGCCCTTTCTCGGTCGCCCCACAAATTTCCAGTCCAAAACCAAAATGCCTGTTGGATACCGCTTTAAATTCCATCAACCCCGCACCCGTTGTACCACACAGAACTGTCCCTACAAACATTCCTGCCCCAGATTCCACATCCGGCATTCAACTCCTGCAGAACTGGTCCTTTCCTCCATCAATCCAATCCAGCTCCCAAGCCCAGTCAAGCCAAAAACGCTCGCTAGACTTCTAGTGGGTTACAGCCATAGCCGGTATCTAATTGAAGGTTTTACCAATGGATCTCGCCTTAAGTTTGATGGGGAAGACGCATCATTCACCTCAAACAATTCCCGCTCAGTTCACTGTAAGCTACAAATAGCCAAACAGAAAATAGACCATGAGCTCAAGCTTGGCCGCATAGCTGGTCCTTTTGATAAACCCCCTTTAGACCATTTTAAAAACAAGAGTCTGGGAAATTCAGGCTCCTTCACAACCTTTCATATCCGTATGACATTTTATCAGTCAACAGCAATATTTCAGAAACTAATTCCGCAGTACAGTATAAGACAATCACTGATGCTATTAACCTCATTCTCAAATGTCCCCCCGGTGCTTTCTTAGCTAAAAGCGACATAGCCGTCGCCTTTCGTCTAATCCCCCTTCATCCATCCTAGTACCACCTCACAGGTTTCGAGTTCAATGGGTACTATTATGATAAATGCCTTCCCATGGGATGTTCATCTTCATGTCAAATATTTGACACTTTCTCCTCTGCGATTAAGTGGATTCTACAGAACAAGCTTGGGGTGCAAAATGTCGTAAATGTTCTAGATGATTTTCTTTTTGTTTCTAGTTCCCCTTCACGGTGTCAAGCTGACCTCAATACATTCAAAAGTCTCTGTACTCATTTGGGTGTCCCCATTGCTTCCCATAAAACTACAGGTCCTACCACTTCTCTCACTTTTCTAGGACTACAACTGGATACCGTCAACATGGTGTCATTGCTGCCCCAATATAAGTTGACTTCCTACACAGCGGACATACAGGCTTTGATGAGCAAAAACAAAATAACCCTAAGGGAGCTTAAGTCCACTATAGGCAAACTACAATTCTCTACTTCAGTAATTCCCTCTGGCAGAGCATTCCTCATAAAGGCTTCATGACTTAACGATAGGTGCTAAAAAAACCTTTTCATTTCATCCGCCTCAACAGAGGAATAAAATTAGACCTTGAAATGTGGCTTTCTTTCCTCCAATTCCACAATGGTCGATCTCTCATCAAACGTCCCTCTGTTGTCGATTCGCAGTCTATACGTTTGTTCTCGGATGTCTCACAATCAGGATTTGGGGCAACATATGGCACAACATGGATTCAGGGGCTGTGGCCTGATTCTTGGAAGGGGTATGACATTACCGTTCAAGAATTCTACCCAATTTTCATCCTTCTTTCTATGGTTGCATCAAAAGTCAGTCATTCCTTTATCACATTTCACTGTGATAATCAAGCAATAGTTACTGTTATCAACAAACAATCCTCAAAGTGTCCCCACATCATGCAAATTCTGAGGCCTTTCATTCTAATCTTACTTAAGCATCACATCTCTTTCTCAGCAGTTCATGTTCCCGGTGTCAATAATAATTTATGTGATGCAATTTCCCGTCAACAGGTAACATGGTTTTTGCTACGTCGATTTGGGATGCAAGCCAATCCCACTCAAATACCGCCTCATCTTCTGCCTCGCAACTCAAATCACATGTAGAATCCCTCAAAACATGTACTCTGAAACAATCCACTAGTAAAGCATACCTTCATCGTTGGAATTCTTTAATATCTTTTGCTCTGACTCACATTAACATGACCATTACCATTCCCGTTTCCTCTGAGACAACCACCCTGTTTATTGCTCACCTTCATCAGTCCGGCCTCAAATTATCCACCATTAGATCATATATGTCTGCAATTTCCTTCGTTCATAAAGTATCGGGGGCATCTGACCCAACTGCATCATTTCAAGTGGCCAAAGTGTTACAAGGGGCTCAGAACATAACATCTCTTCCACCGAATCAAATACTCCCCATCACAAAACTTTTTCTACATCGGTTAATTGATGATATCCCCTTCTGCGCCACATGCCCTTACCAGCGCACATTATACAAAGCACTATTCCTACTCACTTACTATGCCTTCCTACAGGTTGGGGAGGCTGTATATTCAAACATCCGCTCTCATACATTACAATATCAACAACTTTCCAGAAACTCGTTAGGGTTCCTAATAACATTCCTGTCTTTTAAACACAGTGGGCCTAACCACTTTCCTTCAATCCTGATCACTACTCAATCAACCAGCCTCTACTGCCCTGTAATAGTACATTCATACAACACTCATTCCTTCCGCATCGGACGTGCCAACCATTTAACTTTACCCAACTAGCAAATACATCTAAATACCTCCTTGTGGATCAGCTTTAGTGGTTCTGTTAGGCAAACATATTAAATTTATCATTCATTTATTTTATTGTTATTTCTTTTCCACCATTAGGCTATTACACTGAGTACGCTATATACCAGCAAGAGAAAGTCAGATTTCGCTGCTCCTACACTTGCTGCAACATCACAACACCAGGCAGGAGTCAGCTTTTGCTGTTCCTCCACTTGCCGCAACATCACAACACCTAGCAGGAGTCAGCTTTTGCTGTTCCTCCACTTGCCGCAACATCACAACACCAAGCAGGAGTCAGCTTTTGCTGTTCCTCCACTTGCCGCAACATCACAACACCAAGCAGGAGTCAGCTTTTGCTGTTCCTCTACTTGCCGCAACATCACAACACCTAGCAGGAGTCAGCTTTTGCTTTTCCTCCACTTGCCGCAACATCACAACACCAAGCAGGAGTCAGCTTTTGCTGTTCCTCCACTTGCCGCAACATCACAACACCAAGCAGGAGTCAGCTTTTGCTGTTCCTCTACTTGCCGCAACATCACAACACCAAGCAGGAGTCAGCTTTTGCTTTTCCTCCACTTGCCGCAACATCACAACACCTAGCAGGAGTCAGCTTTTGCTTTTCCTCCACTTGCCGCAACATCACAACACCAAGCAGGAGTCAGCTTTTGCTGTTCCTCTACTTGCCGCAACATCACAACACCTAGCAGGAGTCAGCTTTTGCTGTTCCTCTACTTGCCGCAACATCACAACACCTAGCAGGAGTCAGCTTTTGCTGTTCCTCTACTTGCCGCAACATCACAACACCAAGCAGGAGTCAGCTTTTGCTGTTCCTCTACTTGCCTCAACATCACAACACCTAGCAGGAGTCAGCTTTTGCTGTTCCTCTACTTGCCGCAACATCACAACACCTAGCAGGAGTCAGCTTTTGCTGTTCCTCTACTTGCCGCAACATCACAACACCTAGCAGGAGTCAGCTTTTGCTTTTCCTCCACTTGCCGCAATATCACAACACCTAGCAGGAGTCAGCTTTTGCTGTTCCTCTACTTGCCGCAATATCACAACACCTAGCAGGAGTCAGCCTTTGCTTTTCCTCCACTTGCCGCAATATCACAACACCTAGCAGGAGTCAGCTTTTGCTGTTCCTCTACTTGCCGCAATATCACAACACCTAGCAGGAGTCAGCTTTTGCTGTTCCTCCACTTGCCGCAATATCACAACACCTAGCAGGAGTCAGCTTTTGCTTTTCCTCCACTTGCCGCAATATCACAACACCTAGCAGGAGTCAGCTTTTGCTGTTCCTCTACTTGCCGCAACATCACAACACCTAGCAGGAGTCAGCTTTTGCTGTTCCTCTACTTGCCGCAACATCACAACACCTAGCAGGAGTCAGCTTTTGCTGTTCCTCTACTTGCCGCAACATCACAACACCTAGCAGGAGTCAGCTTTTGCTTTTCCTCCACTTGCCGCAATATCACAACACCTAGCAGGAGTCAGCTTTTGATGTTCCTCTACTTGCCGCAACATCACAACACCTAGCAGGAGTCAGCTTTTGCTGTTCCTCCACTTGCCGCAACATCACAACACCTAGCAGGAGTCAGCTTTTGCTGTTCCTCCACTTGCCGCAACATCACAACACCAAGCAGGAGTCAGCTTTTGCTACTCCCCCACTTGCCACAGCACCACAATACAAGAGTCAGCTTTCGCTGCTCCTTACATTTCACCATTTTATTTGTTCTTTTCTTTTTCTTTTGGATGCCTCTCGCAATTCATCTGACATCAGTTCCAACAGCTTGGACTTGAACACGGCGTAATTGTCCTCTTCCTTTGCACTAACACCATATTAGTCACTTCTGCAGCACACATCAACATCACACAGAGGAAGATATTCTATAACCTGTACATAGAACATGAATTAAATTCTATTTCTTTTCTCTGAAAGGTCGTTTGGGAGAGTTCATGATATTCATTCGATGTCAAATGTTGATACACATGCTGCTTAGAAGTTACTAAACACCACAGAGAATTGAACAATTTAAGCTGGTTGGTTTAAGATAATCTAGTATATTCTCAAAGAGAGCTTGTTTACCTGTGACCTGGAAGTACTTTGAGCTAGCAGTATTAGATATTTGTTCAAATGCTTACTGAAATTTGGAACTGATGTCCTCTTCATCCTGCTTGGGGCTGTAGAAACCTCCATCATGATCGGTGACTAAGGGTTGTATTAGAGTACCTCCTCCTCTGGTTCTGACTGGTGTATAGGTGCTGACATTCAAACACTGCACACCGACATCCACCATTGATTTATTACACCATAAAGTTCATATGACCATGCAATTATTAATTTCCAATACGTATGCATGCTTCCCATGGCTTCTTTATGACAGTAAATGGCACTTTGTCCCAAATACTACTTGTCAGGGTGCAATGGTGGCTGGCTGATCTTCTTTTGGGTCATCATGACGGGGTTCTATCGAGAGAGGGTTCTCAATTTCCTGTATAATCTGACGACAGTAGAACGAAATACAGGGACTGTCATCTACATCTTATTCCTTAAATGAACACCTTTCAGAAGAATTAGAAAGGGAATACTTTCAACATTTATGTGCATAAGGAAGGGATCAGGAATCAATAGGACACCAACAAGCACAAGCTATGATCAAATTGGATCTTTTTGGGCCCAGACTAGTTTTCTTACGATTTCCTAAATGTTACAGATATATCAGCACTTTCAATGACACTCAGCATCACTTCCATGTGGGAATATATTCAATTTTCTTTAAACCACTAAGATAAATAATCAAGATATTTACCCTGAACCATTCTCACATGTTGACAGCGGCCTACTGGGAGGAGTTGTGACCCATCGCTCTTCTCTTTTGTCACATTTCCTTAGCAATATCCTTGTATAAAACGACAAGCTGTATTGTAGGAACAGCTGTTACTCGGCGTTCACAAAATCCCAACTCATAACTGAGCGCATTTGTGCTATCGATTCCTGATAGAAATGTTCCCCACTTGATGACATAAGCCGATCATTCAAATGGAGTTGGCGGTGCTTCGAACTCGTAATAGTTGGTAGTTATTCCTAGTCGCAACATGGGGCCATGTGGGAACCGCCTATTTTTTTTTCCTGGATAGCCTTATTAGCTGTTTTTGTTTTATGCAAAAGGAAATCCGGTAGTACAGTGGATCCACCCACCCTTCCAACAATAACCGGAATATGAGACCGCCAACAGTACAGGCATTGTGCGCTTCAAGCGAAATGATGGTTTATATCCATTCCGAGAATACACCAGGTTTTTTATTTTGTAACGCCGCACAGTAAAACGTTGTGCGTATGTCATTTTTTATTGTTTGACTCGCTAGCAATGTCCATTTATGAGACGTTTCTTGTTGTCCTTTGAGTTTTTGCACTAAAGACTGATACTTCTCCGATGCTTTCTTGCCTGGGCTTGCAATCACTATCTACATATGTTGCCTGATTGTAAACACGCTTTTCTTTCTCAATTTAATAATAGCTATCATGAACGAACGTGTTGTACAAATTCACAAACTACGGAAATCAGTATTGACTATCCAAAGTTTGAATATATATTTACTAGATTTGATTGGGCATAGAAATCGGCACTGGCTATACAAAGACGGTGTATCCAGGCTCTTACATGAGTTCACGAAGTTACTTTTGCTACTGCCATAAACGCGTTGACACTAGTATCAAACACAATTTGATATTTCAAAACAAGAAGTACAAGACAACATGATATTAAAATGTTAAACAAATCATTTCTCTTAATATATATATATATATATATATATATATATATATATATAGTATCATATATATATACATATATATAAATATATATATATATATATATATTATATATATACATATATATATTTATAAATATATATATTCATACATATTTATATATAAAAATATATATATGTACGCATATTTATAAAATATAAACATATATGTATGCACATATATATATAAATATATATATATGATTATATAATATATGTATATATATATAAATATGAATATATATAACATATATATATATGTATATATATTTATATATATATATGTAGAGATATATATCCATACATATTTATATATATATATACATACATATATATATGTACGCATATATATATATAATATAAACATATATATATATATATGTATATATATTCATAAATAATCATATATATATATAAACATATATATATATGTACACATATTTAGATAATAATATAAATATATATATGTATGTACATATGTATATATATATATATATATATATATATATATATATATATATATATATATATATATATATATATATATATATATATATATATATATATATATATATATATATATATATAGTCAAGAACATAGGTAATTGCATAAGCGCATTAACAATTTAAGTAATCCACTCGAATAAAAGCATCCGCGAGCCAGTTCGATGCAGTTGGCAAGAACAATATTCATTTTCACAAAAATGAAATATAGTTGATGTAGCCCTAGGAGGGTTGGTGCACATCCCCTTCCATTACCATGACAACGATCAAGCATTTGACTTTCTCCAGCCTAAAAAACTCTCAGTTGTCGGAATGAAGATACGAGATTGATCATCAGACATGACGAAATGACTCTTTGGCCTCCCAAGAATTGATTTGGACTTATATTTGAACCAGTTAATCGGGTTCATTTTCGACACACGTTGTTGGTCAATCAAAATATATACATTGAGGCGTTGAATGATTTGTAAATACTCCTTGAGTTGGTGCAAATTTATAACCTTCTCGCTTGTGATTGCAATCAGCAAATTAAGAAGCGTTAATGTGCACATAAATAAGCAAGCGATGTACAATACTACACCTAGAGTGGGTTCAGCTGATGAGGTGAAATACCGATCTGTCGGTGAAATAACACCCAGGACCAACAGAAACACTTCATACAAAGACCGAGAAACAGAAGCAAATGAATCAGAACTGGCGGTTCCATTCTCAACGGATAGATTTGCTTTTGCTCCCTCGCCAATACATCGGAAGTCAATATGGATGGTGTACAAACCCAGGGCATACATTACAATTATTACGACGCATACCAGGAGCAATAAGAAAGTATGGAACGTGATGTATTCAACAATGGAATATAAATGTCCCAGAGATCGGTTAAGCTGAAAGAAGAAGAAGAGAGATGGAACACCAAATACTACGTTGAGTGTATGAAGTACAGCGCTTGAATTGACCACAATGGCGCTGCATTAACCAAATACCAAGAGAAGAGCGTAGGTTATCACCATAACTACTATGAAGATAAATTGGCATGATCGGTATCCTACAATAAATACAAACGGAAATTGATGCCTGCGCAAACGGGATACGAGAATTCTAAATATAGGAACACACGTTATGAGAGTAGAGCTCTCTTCGAAGAGAAAGAGGAGGGAAAAGGCAAAAATAGCGATGTTATATTCGCGTGCTATTGTCCGTATTGTGTGGTACCACATGATATATGCGAGGTACAATGTTACATACATTGTCCACAAAAACATCCACAGCATTGCATATGACGTGTTTTGTTTAGCAGTGATATCAAGCCAGGAAGCAAACGGCTCCTTCTGGAGCAATCTGAAGTTGTTCATTCATTCCAGTTGACACTGAGTCATGAATGCCAGGTTATACAAGATTGAGTTGACTTTGCTGTTACCTTCATAATCACTGACGTCATACAGGATATATTGGTGGTTGCCACAATTCCTCGCAGGAAATCTATAAACGCCCTCTGTGTTTATTAAAGTGTGTAACATTTCCGGTACACACAGCTGAGCAGCTAAATCCAAGGCCGTTTGGTTCCGTCTGTTCCTTTTGAACAACAGCTTTCTCATAGTAGGCTTATTGTTAATATGTTGCATTATGCTGGTGTACATGCTCACAGTCTCTGGTCCATATCGCTCTGATAACGCAACCAGGACATGGATTACAGTGTTACCATTGGCATCTTGCTGCAAGGGATCTGCTCCTTTATCGAGAAGTAACTTGACTAAATCGGAATCACAGCTGCAGAGCGCCATGAGTAATGGCAGCTCAAATTTGGTGTCACACAAATTGCAGTACTCTGGGATGTTTGTCATTGTGTCATTTGGTAAAACATTAGTAACGGATTGAAGATCTTGATCGCCGCTGATGACGTCACTGGCATCTTGGCAGCCTTCTTGTACACTCTCAGGTCTTGTACTGTATCTGACTGGTGTTGACAGAAGAAATCGTGTTTCCTCTTCACTCAGTTGGCCTAATATCGTTTCCACGAATGATGTCTCACCCTGCATCAGCGCTATATGGAAAGTTCCTTCTGGCAAAAGGTATACATCTTTTAAGGATTCACTTTGAAAATCACCAGTTTTGTTTTCTTCTTTGTTATACTGCATCATATATTTCTCTTTGATGGAAGCGATACAGCTGCGCTCCATGATGACGCAGAATATTGCAGGGACGAGTTTTGGTGCATTATATATACACCTGTACCAAGTAAGCGCAATCTCTCGTGTGAGCACAGTGACCATTCTTAATGGACCCATGTTTGCCTTAATTACCACATCGCACAGGTAAACATTTGGCCTTGGAGATAGATATAGTGATTGCATTGAAACAAGAAACTTAGTTTCATGGGCGGTAATGTCACACATAACGTGCTGCCAATGTTCTATTTGAGATTCAATAAGCGCACTATTGATATTGATGTGTTTTTGAAGTCAAAGCAACAATAAACGCCATTTATGATAGAGGTTCCGGTTTACATCCATAATTTGATCTCCGTGCAAACCTCACACTCAATGAATATATATAATCATTTTGACCTTCAGTTTAACATCACAAACAAATTGGCTGTCAGCTGTGACAACGAACTCACTTTATAATGAATTAATGTAACCTCTCGTTCAGGATGGAAGCTTATCGATCGTAAGCGAAATTTATCAAATACTTTTGTGGCAGTCCAAATCTATAATGTTGAACACCATAGTGACTATTGGTTAGGCGGGAAGTTTTTCTGCTAATTATGTTGAACCAAGTGTTTTCTGCATAAAAGTGTCGTTTAAAATTTATTGATATTTATGTGGCTAGTTCATTGATAACAAAGCACATAAACTCATGTGTGTGAGATGTGTTTGCGTGAGCGCGTGCGCCTTTTTGGTAATACAGCTATGGTCACATCGAGGAACTCCGAGAGAGGTCAGTGCTGGGGTGCATGTCGTCCTCTGAGGACCTCTTGATTTCGCTTGTGACCCCTGGATGAAGAGAGCATATTTCTTTCCCTGATACCAATAACTAACACATGACAGCTAAGTTTCCAAATGGCATCACAATGTAAGAATTATACGTGCAATATATTATTTACCCACGAATATACCTGCAAAGTATACCAAGCTAAGCTTGCAATTGTTATGACGCGTTAGTATTGTTGTGACGACCCGTGCACAGTGGTATGATGAATAACAGACGCGTTCTCTCATTGATATCTGCAGTAACAATAATGGATCCTTCCGATCACAATAACGGATGCGTTCTCCTCTTGGAATCTAGTGTCACAATAACGGATGCTTTCTTCTTTTGGAATCTAGTGTCACAATGACGAATGCGCTCTCCTCTTGGAAGAACCTTTTTTATTGATACAACAGATTCATTTGGGGGAAAGCTTCTGTTATTTATATGAGAGATTCCTTTGTTATTGATGCAAAAAATTTCGGTAGGAGAACGCATCTGTTATTGATATGACAGGTTACTGTAGGAGAATGTGTCTTTCACCACTGCAGTAGGAGAACACGGTCGTTATAGATCCAACAGATTACAATGGGAGAACGCGTACGTTATTATTACTCCATATTCCAGTTTGAGGATGCATCTGTTATTGTAACAAGAGATTCCAGCAGGAGAACACGTCGGTTAATCAAAATATTCAAAATG
Source organism: Urechis unicinctus (assembly GCA_034190875.2). Lineage (NCBI taxonomy): Eukaryota > Metazoa > Annelida > Polychaeta > Xenopneusta > Urechidae > Urechis > Urechis unicinctus. Next base: position 42,762,553 of record CM067342.1, read on the forward strand.
CTTCTAACATATCGACGCCCTTGTCAAATGAAGCTTTGTATGTTTTGTACCACATCATGCTGTCCATTTCTCATTATCGAAGTACATTATTTAAACGGACAATGTTACCTGCTTATTGGTCAAGACTTATCACAAGGAGGTCGAGCTTCGAATTCATTCTGTTCTTTCATAAGCTGTACTTAGACCACTTTGATTTCCAGTTTGTATAAGTGCTTATGTGTTACGTCAGGGTTGTAAGGATGTAACATATCCAACATATTTCCAGAAATAGTGTTAGATCCAAAGGGTATAACCATTCAGTACACCATCAAAAGGTGTCTTTAAAAAGTGTGCATTTAATATGAGTGACTTATATCGCTCTGCAGTATATCTACATACAAAAATGTGACATTGAGTTCGTTATCCTCCATGACAGTTGGCTTGATTGTGAAGTCTCTAGAGGTTTGTATGAATATGATTCATTATTTCACGTGACAATTCTACAATGATATTATCATATACGAAGCTAACCATAATTGTGGTTCACTGGTGTGCATCATCTCTCCGACCAACACAAATGTGATAACACCAAGATGGCGTGGATCACATGTTACAATGACTACCTTGCTCCATGAAGTATGTTCTTCTATCAAGGAGCCACTTAACCTTATCGGAATCACACAACTAGCGAGGGCCACAAACAGCAGCAACTAAAATCTGGCCTGATACAAGTTTTCATACTCTGGGATGCTTGTCTTTGTGTCATCGGGTAATACGCTGGTTAAGCTTAGGAATCTTTATCACCGCTAATGATGATACATCTCCTAACTTCCCTTCTGTAGATTGTTCCGTCAAGACCTGTCGCTGAATGATGTTGACTAAAGAAATGCCGTGTCCTCCACGCTCCATTAGCCCCTAAAGTCATAGCCACTAATGATGTCTCGCCCTGAGCTAAGTTCTATAGAATGGTTCTTTAGAAAATTCACCTTTTTGGTTCATCAGTTTATTTCGCTGCTTTAAGTAATTATGTTTGATGATGGAAACAAAGCATGGAAACATGGCAAGGAATACCTGTGATGCTTTGTATCGACGCCAGTAAAATACGCGAGCCATTCCTCCTGTGGTATAGACTCCTTTGCTAATGGACCCATGTTTATTCAATAATCTACCCGCGCGATGAACGTTTGGTTAGAGAACGGGTGATATGGACAGCATGTTTACATCCATTGATGCACTGGTTAATAATACATGACGTTATATTAGCAAGCTAACATCACGAACATCCTAGCTTTCAATTGTGACAATGAACTAAATGTCGCTTTTATTATTACAATAAACCTCACATTGCTACGATAATGGGTTAGGGAGGATACAAGCTATTAGGAATGGGAGAAATTGTATTTAGGTACCCTATCACCTAATCATTTATTTACATGCGTATATAAACATAAACTACATTTCACACAGTTTGCATTGCGACTGCGACATCAATGCAAATATTAGCTACGCTTGGCGGGATCCGTCTCCACCAAATGTGTTTTCTTTGCACTAAATTATTAGGGTTTTTCTGATGTAGGAAGCAGAACTCTTTCGTTACGATAAATAAGCGACCGCTTGCACTTATCATACCCACACATAACCATACACTTGCATAATTTAACTGTTGACCCAAAAGCCTCAGCTAGCAAATACATATTCAAGCTTTGGATAGCCAATACCGATTTCCGTAGTTTGTGAATTTGTACAACACGTTCGTTCATGATAGCTATTAATAAATTGAGAAAGATAAGCGTGTTTACAATTAGGCAACATATGTAGATAGTGATTGCAAGTCCAGGCAAGATTGCATCGGAGAAGTACCAGTCTTTAGGTGCAACGACTCCAAGGACAAGAAGAAACGTCTCATAAATGGACATTGATAGCGAGTTAAACGAGCCGTCATGGGGTTCTACCACAACAGTCAAGTTTGTCAAGTACATTGAACTTTGGACATCTATGTGGACGATAAAAAATGCCATACCAAATGCAACAAACGATGAACAGCCGAGCAGGAGGAAAGCAAAGGTTTCGCTGAACATCTTCTGTAGAACAGTATAATAGTGTCCAAGTGAGTGGTTCAACTGAATGAAAAACATCAGGGAGCCTATGCCAAGTATAATGTCGACTGTCTGTAAAGTCACAAATACATAGATAATGCCCACATCATATCTCTCCCCAAACAAAGATAGAGAGTTCGTAGCAATCATGGAAACGATGAAGACTGTTTGAATCAGTCTGTATGCTGGTACAAAAGCTACTGGTGTCTGACCTTTGCGTAATCGTTTACATAGAATATGAATGGGTCCCATATATATGGACATGAAATATATATCTACTGCGAGTAACACAGACATGATTACTATCACAAATATAGAATATTCGGTTGGTGGAAACTTTTTGTAGATACAAAATATACACGTTGAGGTGACATACAGACCAATGATCATGAACCATACGACCATCCAGACCAACAGCAGCGGCCGATTATTCTGTTTGATCACTAAGAGCCAAGATGCAAGGGGTTCTCTTTCTAATAACTTGAACTTATCGACTCGTTCTAATTGGTGCTCTGTAATAAATGCAAGATGATACAGAAGAGTGTTAACCTTTGTACTTTCGTATTCACTGATGTCATAGTGAACATGCTGGTGATTCCCACAATGCTTCACCGGAAACCGGTACACTCTGTTAGTGTTGAAGAGAGCGTGTAGCATTTCCGGTAAACACATTTCGGCTGCCAAGTCGAGGGGTGTCTGCCCCTGGTGGTTCTTACAGAGGATCAGTTTCCTCCTGTTGGTACCTGTCTTCAGACCAGACAGTAGGGCACTGTACATACAGACGGCGTCGTCAGGTCGGGTCTCAGACACAACGACTGTTATATGAATGGCTGTGTTACCATCACTGTCCTGTTGGTAAAGGTCAACGCCCTTGTTCACCAGCAAGGTCACCAGGTCTGGATTGCCGCTATAGATCGCCATGAACAAAGGCAACTCAAAACCCGACTCTGTATCCATACATGCTAACGTCTCCACTTCTTTGTCTTCCTCTTCCATCTCTCCATTTTCATCCTCTGTTACCTCACTCAGGACGTCTGTCAGTATTTCGTGTCGGTTAGCAGTGTAACTGACCGGAGAACGGAGCAACAATTCAGTTTCATCCTTGTTCAAACTATTCAGAACATCTTGAATCAACTCCAGTCGGCCTTCTGTCAACGCTATGTGGAATTGAAGCAGCGGCAAGCATCCCTTGTTATTCAGCTCGGTTTGCATAGCATTGAGTGTCTGATTTGGTGACGCTCGAGGCCGATGAAAACATTTCCTTATTGAGGTGACACATTGCCGTGTGTTTGTCTCAGCGAGTCCGCAAGCTGCATCAACGAAGACAGGAGATGCTCCAACAGACTCCTCACTTGCCATCCGCATTCGCAGAGATGCCGCATGACCATGCACGTGGATTTGCACCATCGTCTCTCGCCTTCCCGCTTACGTATAACACCAGGTATGACTCGGTCTATTTATATATATTTTGTCAGGCGGAATAAGCATCGTTGGGAAAATGAATCCTAGCCACTCCCTTTGAGGCATAAATAGTCGCTATTGGCAACATTGATCGTTGGTTTCTGATAATGGATATTATGGCAAAGTCGGTCGGTGCTAAACAGAGAGTATTTGTTGGCATTGATATTTCCGAGAGTCACTATAAGGTGCCAAATGGAGTCTATGAATAATGAATGTCATCTACCAAACACTGCCATAAACTCACTTTAGTATTGTGCCATTCATATGGCTACTAGTGATGCAGACCAACCATCATACGCTGGCTTGCATTATACATTTCGTGATAAATCAATCTAGCAATCATATCTCCTAGGCTACTGATTAAACATAATTATCACACACGGTGAGTCGATGTTTATAGACCCTTGCACATAAGTTAAATACACAGCCGATTATTTTCTCCGTTGCGTTTTTGTTGATAACAAGAGGACAGGAGGCATCTCATGGCATTATTCGACGAGCCGGCGTGTGTACCCAGCAATTTGATAATGTGACGCACACGATTTTTGTCATACTGGGGTTGCCATCATAGACGATTCATATGAGAATGATAGTATCACAAACATTCAACATTCGTATTCCGTGCATTTCTCTTCAACTGAAATGTGGATTCGCCATATCGCGCATTTTCTCATTTGTTTAAAAATATTTTAGAGCGCATTTGATATCATAGCAACAGATTCCTTTTGAAAAAGCAACTGTTGAGACTACTACAGATTCCAGTGGAAAAATGCGTGCATCTTTGTAACATTACATATTCCAGAGTAAAAACGCGATCGATGTTACTACTTTCGATTACACCAGATTCCATTAGAATAACACGCTTATATTGTTACATTGTATTCCACTGGGGTGGGGGGCGCATGTTATTTTCACTAAGGTTATCACTGGGAGAAGGCGACGGTTACTACAGCAAGAGACTCCAGTTTACAGGTGTTGTTCAAAACGTCCTTCTTCATTTCAGTCTGTGTATTGGTCACATCATGTATCTTTTCAGTCGTTATAACAGATTCCAGTAGGAGAACGCATCCTTTATTGAGACAACAGATTCCAGTAGGAGAAAGCATCCTTTATTGAGACAACAGATTCCAGTAGGAGAATGCATCCTTTATTGAGTCGACAGATTCCAGTAGAACGCATCCTTTATTATGACAACATATTCCAATAGGAGGATGCATCCGTTACTATGACAACAGATTCTAAGATAACGCATCTGTTTTGATATTAATCTAGCTCTTCTGACTTTTGATGCCTTCCCCCCTTTTTAATCACCGAGTTCTTATTGGGTTTATTTAAGTTTCAACAATGAAGCTCCCTGTAATCTCGGTCTGAATCTTGTCCCTGACAAGATGGTCTCCCCGTCTGACCCATGTGTGCTCCTTAAAAGGGTCACCGGTCAGCAGGTTTGCTTTCCCGTGACCCTTGACCAGTCCACACGATAGTCCAGGATAAAACAATCCCCGCGTTACACGACGGGTCCACTTGGAGGGTGGACCCGCTTGCGAGTCAAGGCTATAAGGATTGCTACTATCAGGATTACACCCCTCCCCACCGAGTGGTGTGATGGAACCTGGGCTATCGTACTGATAATTAGGGGGGAGGCTTTTTAAAAACGTATGAGCTAGAATAGTATTATAACATCCTCCCAACCATAATTAAGTTGAACTTCCACTTTTCAATCAATTAAGAATTTACCCTTGAATTTTGAAAATCGACTTTGTTAAACTAATTGAAGATTTAGTGAAAGGGAATTTGGATGTGAGTTAAAAAGTAAAGGGACAGCACGACAAGAGCCCAATATCATTTGATTTTGAATTTTGAGTGATCCAAAGGTAGCCATAACAATAACAGATAATTATATGAGGTTACAAATGTTCTACTTTTGCTAGACAAAATAAAATTAAAATGGATATATTACAATAAAATGGAAAGTATTAAAATATGGAATCAATCTAGCCGTTATGACATTAATTACATTTTCACAGTATTACTCCGCACTAAAACGACATGGGAAAAAGCGATGAGCTTATACTTAAAATGGTGGAAATAGTGAAATAACTTATTGTATCTAATTTAATTATGAATTTTGGAAGAATTAAACTAATGTCATGAGCGTTACAAGAACAATGGACTAACAAGTTATTGAATTTCAGATCGGTGGAGATGAGAGATCTGGAGGACTGCCATAGGGTTCGCCAGCTTTAGGTTGAGGGGAGGGAGTCCATTATAGTAACACCAGATTCCAGTGTGAGAAAGCGTCCATTAAATATTGTGGAGGAGAACGCATTTGTTATTGTGAAAACAGATTATAAGAGAAGAACGCACCCGTAATTGTGATAATAGATTCCAAGAGGAAATCGCATCCGTTATTGTGACAACAGATTATTAGAGAAGAACGCATCCGTATTTGTGACAACAGATTATAAGAGAAGAAGGCATCTGTATTTGTGACAACAGATTCCAAGAGGAAATTGCATGCGTTTTTGTGACAGCAGATTCAAAGAGAAGAACGTATCCGCTATTGTGACAATAGGAAAACGAATCCGCTATTGCGACAATAGATTCCAGAAGGAGAACGCACCCGCTATTGTTGCCGCAGATTCCTGTGGGAGAAGGCCTGTAATATTGCTACAACAGATTCCTGAGGGAGAACGCATCCGTTATTATGACAACCATAATAATAACGACAGATTTCACGGTTGAACGCATTCGTTACAGTTACAAAATATTTAGTGAGGAACGCATCCGTTTTAGGAACAAAAGATTCAAAGTGAGAACGCATTCGTTATGACAACAACTGATATTGTGGGAGAACGCATCCGTTATAGCAACAACAGATTCAAAGTGAGAACAAATCCGTTATGACCACAACTGATTTAGAGGGAGAACGGATCCATTATAGTAACAACAAATTTAGTGGGAAAACGCATCTGCTACAGTAAGAACATATTTAGTGGAAGTACGGATCCATTATTGTTGCAGCAGATTCCAGTGGGTGAACGCGTCTCTTTTTGCTACAGCATATTCAGTTGGAGATCTATTATAGTTAGACCTACAGATTTAGTGGGAGACCGCTTCCGTTATAGTAACTGCAGATTCCAGTGAGAAAAAGGCGTCCGTTATAGTAACACCAGATTGTGGTGCAGAACGCATAGTAGCAACAGACGCAGTGGGAGAACGCGTCCACGACTGTGGCAACAGATTTCCGTGAGAGAAGGCGTTCATTATTGTAACATAAGATTTCAGCGAGCACCCGGTATTGTTGAAACAGATTTCAGGGATAAAAGGCGCTCATTATTCTTACAGCAGATTTCAATGATCAGAGGCCTCTATTATTTTTTCTGTAGATATCAGTGAGAGAACGCACCTGTTATTCATCATACCGCTGTACAAGGGTCGTCACAACAATACCAACGAGTCATAACCATTGTAAGCTAAGACTCGGTATACTTTGCAGTACTTCAAGCTATTCGTGAGTAAAAAATATATTCAATGTTTATTTCAATAACTTGGCTGTCATGTGTAAATTATAATTATCAGTGAAAGAAATTAGCTCTCTTCGTCCAGTGGTCACAAGCGAAATCAAGTGGTCCTCTGAGAACGACATTTAACCTAGCAGTGACCACTCTCGAAGTTCCTAAATGCGACTCTAGCTGAATTAACCTAATAGGCGCACGCGCATACATAAATTTCTGTGGTTTGTTATCATAGAACTAGCCACATAAATATAAATAAATGTTAAGTATACTTTTATGCTGCAAACAGTGGGTTCAACATAATTTACAGAAAAACCCCTGCACACTTTTCCGCAAGCGAGATCAAGCCTTACCAATCGTTTTGAATACTTTTGTAATAATACTACTCTAGCTCATCTCTTTTTAAAAAGCCCCCCCCCCCACCCTTAATTATCAGCACGATAGCCCGGGTTACATCCGACCGTGTGTGTGTGTGGGGGGGGGGGATGGGGGGGGGTGTATAACCATGATAGCAGCAATCCTTATAGCCTAGACTCGCATGCAGGTCCACCCTCCAAGTGGACCCGTCGGGTCACGTCGGGATTGTTTAATCTGGCCTATCGTGTGGACCGGTCAAGGGTCACGGGAAAGCAAGCCAGCTGACCGGCGACTCTATATAAGGGCCGAGATCCAGTGAAGCTTCGTAGCTGAAAACTAAATAAGCCCAATAAGGAGGTGTGTTCGTGTTATTTCTCCGGCTAGTCCCCACTCAGCAACAACAAGCAGCGAGTAACAGAACAACAACGAAGGAGCATCAAAACAAGAATAGCCTAGAAATTAAAGCTTAAGATCACTAAGATGTTCGACATTATAGATTTGGACTGTCAAACAAGTATTTGATAAATTTCACTTATGATCGATAAGCTTGCAAACCCGAAGCTATCAGTTATAACGCAAGATCAAGGATAAAAGAATAAGAGGCGCAGAATTCGGTAGGTCAGGCATATTTAGAGGGTTCCCCTAGTCTGCCTCCCAGACTCCAGGGGTTCCGCAACGCTTCTCGCCCTAGAGTCTACGACAAGACAAGGTCTTAAACTGGCGCGTCCGAATATTCATTAGACACGTTCGTTAATCTTCGTGACCAATCAACGCAAAGGTTGTGACCCGGATTGACATTAGTTGCGCGTGTCTGGCTCATGAAACTGGCTTGTGATACGCACCCTCGGTTTTATGTGACGTCAGGTGTATTGTTGTGGTCTGCGTCCAATGAGAACACATTGAATGTCTTCTGGAATTATGGGGCTTCTCAAAAGTTCAAATTGGCACCACAACAAGCGTTTTAATCGCTTATCTGCACGATGGTATGTTTACGTAATAGTCAGTTAAAAAGAACCAGTTGTGTGTCTGCTTCTCTCGCCGACTGTGTGATTAACATCTCTGCAATAGTTAACGGAGCGAATGCGATTTGACCCGGTTTTAACCTATGATTGGGTGAAAACAAGCAGCACGCATCAAATATAAACAAACATGAATGGTCAACATGAATGGATCTTATCGGGGAAGCTCGGAAGTAAGCCCTTCTGTGGGAAATAAAGCTGTGTTTACTGTCCACAAAGGCAGCATTTTGATGTCTTTGATTATGAAGTTTCTTTGCTTTATACGCTGCAGTTATTTAGGTTATATAACCAAGGCCCTGCAGTTACAAGTATTAAATTTTGGCAAAACTTATTCTAACATTAGCAGTCCAAGTTTTTTGGTTGTGTCTTTTTATTTTTTCCATAAAACATGTGACTGCCGCCATTCTTAAAAACGCTTTACGGCCATGAAACGTCCGCGGAACTATGTTTTCCTATAAATGCCTTATATTGGGGCTATAAAAAGTTTTTCCATCACAAAATGTTTATTATTCTTCTAATCACAGACAACAGAAAATATTTTTTTAATATTTAAGAGATGACAGTTCGTAATAATATTTTCTCGCGTAATGGCCCGAATTTGCCCCAAAGCGATCTGTGTGGTGCAGAGGCGAATTCTAGCCTGCGCAGAAGCCGATGCACAGGAGATCGATGCTTCCCTGGATATCAGTAACATGTAAACAGCGCCCGCAGACATCAGGCTAGGGGACCTTGACTAGGGTTCCCCCAAGGCGCCTGTCCTTTCTTTAATAGACAAGAATGGTATAGAAAATGCTGTTAAAGTAATCATAATCAACTTTGCTGATGATACAAATCTTTGCTCCAGAGTAAGCAATAAAACGTGGCTCTTCAGTGCATCAAAGCTTGTATGCCGCATTAAGCTGGTGTTAGGACTTGCAGATGCTATTCTGGGTAACCATCTAGGTAACTCACAGTACTTTATCAGCAGTACACAAGCATCATTCAGATATCGCATGGACCAACACTTATTTCTTAGCATTGGGTTCCAACAAAAGGTTACATTAATTCATTATCAATTTATTCGCTTTTGACATACTTGCATCTATCCATTATTCACCATTTATATATTACCTGGTATGTCTGTTCGCCAAACTAAAGAAGTGAGTTCGTTGTCACAGCTGACAGCCAAATTGTTTGTGATGTTAAACTGAAGGTTATAATGATTATATATATATTCATTGAGTGTGAGGTTTGCACATAGATCAAATTATGGGTGTAAACCGGAACCTCAATCATAAATGGCGTTTATTGTTGCTTTGACGTCAAAAACACATCAATATCAATAGTGCGCTTATTGAATCTCAAATAGAGCATTGACAGCAAGTTATGTGTGCCATTAACGCCCATTAAACCAAGTTTCCAGTATAAATGTAAACACTATGTCTGTCTCGTAGGCCAAGTAACCAAATGTTTACCTGTGCGATGTGGTAATTAAGGCAAACATGGGTCCATTAAGAATGGTCACTGTGCCCACACGAGAGATTGCGCTTACTTGGTACAGGTGTATATATAATGCACCAAAACTCGTCCCTGCAATATTCTGACGGAAGCGTCATCATGGAGCGCAGCTGTATCGCTTCCATCAAAGAGAAATATATGATGCAGTATAACAAAGAAGAAAACAAAACTGGTGATTTTCATAATGACTCCTTAGAAGATGCATACCTTTTGCCAGAAGGAACTTTCCATATAGCGCTGATGCAGGGTGAGACATCATTCGTGGAAACGATATTAGGCCAACTGAGTGAAGAGGAAACACGATTTCTTCTGTCAACACCAGTCAGATACAGTACAAGACCTGAGAGTGTACAAGAAGGCTGCCAAGATGCCAGTGACGTCATCAGCGGCGATCAAGATCTTCAATCCGTTACTGATGTTTTACCAAATGACACAATGACAAACATCCCAGAGTACTGCAATTTGTGTGACACCAATTTTTGAGCTGCCATTACTCATGGCGCTCTGCAGCTGTGATTCCGATTTAGTCAAGTTACTTCTCGATAAAGGAGCAGATCCCTTGCAGCAAGATGCCAATGGTAACACTGTAATCCATGTCCTGGTTGCGTTATCAGAGCGATATGGACCAGAGACTGTGAGCATGTACACCAGCATAATGCAACATATTAACAATAAGCCTACTATGAGAAAGCTGTTGTTCAAAAGGAACAGACGGAACCAAACGGCCTTGGATTTAGCTGCTCAGCTGTGTGTACCGGAAATGTTACACACTTTAATAAACACAGAGGGCGTTTATAGATTTCCTGCGAGGAATTGTGGCAACCACCAACATATCCTGTATGACGTCAGTGATTATGAAGGTAACAGCAAAGTCAACTCAATCTTGTATAACCTGGCATTCATGACTCAGCATCAAGTGGAACGAATGAACAACTTCAGATTGCTCCAGAAAGAGCCGTTTGCTTCCTGGCTTGATATCACTGCCAAACAAAACACGTCCTATGCAATGATATGGATGTTTTTGTGGACAACGTATGTAACATTGTACCTTGTATATATCTTGTGGTACCACTCCATACAGACAATAGCACGCGAATATAACATCGCTATTTTTGCCGTTTCCCTCTTTTTTCTCTTCGAAGAGAGCTGTACCCTCATAATAAATGTTCCTATATTTAGAATTCTCGTATCCCGTTTGCGCAGGCATCAATTTCCGTTTGTATTTACTGTTGGATACCGTTCATGCCACTTGTTTTTCATATTAGCTATGGTGATAACCTACGGTCTTCTCTTGGTGCTTGGTTCATGCAGCGCCATTGTGGTCAATTCAAGCGCTATCCTTCATACACTCAACATCGTATTTGGTGTTCCATCTCTCTTCTTCTTCTTTCAGCTTAACCGATCTCTGGGACATTTGTATTCGATCGTTGAATACATCATGTTCCATACTTTCTTATTGCTCCTGGTATGCGTCGTAATATTTGTAATGTATGCCCTGGGTTTGTACACCATCCATATTGACTTCCGATGTATTGGCGAGGGAGCAAAAGCAAATCTGTCCGTTGAGAATGGAACCGCCAGTTCTGATTCATTTGCTTCTGTTTCTCGGTCTTTGTATGAAGTGTTTCTGTTGGTCCTGGGTGTTATTTCGCCGACAGATCGGTATTTCACCTCATCTGCTGAACCGACTCTAGGTGTGATATTGTACATCGCTTGCTTGTTTATGTGCACTTTAACGCTTCTTAATTTGCTGATTGCAATCACAAGCGAGAAGGTTATAAATTTGCACCAACTCAAGGAGTATCTTCAAATTATTCAACGCCTCAATGTATATATTTTGATTGACCAACAACGTGTGTCGAAAATGAACCCGATTAACTGGTTCAAATATAAGTCCAAATCAATTCTTGGTAGGTCAAAGAGTCATTTCGTCATGTCTGATGATCAATCTCGTATCTTCATTCCCACAACTGAGAGTTTCTTAGGCTGGAGGAAGTCAAATGCTTGATCGTTGTCATGGTAATGGAAGGGGATGTGCACCAACCGCCCTAGGGCTACATCAACTATATTTCATTTTTGTGAAAATGAATATTGTTCTTGCCAACTGCATTGAACTGTTGTCTTTCTTCGTGTGAATGTGTCTCACTAACATTTTGCAATCATGTTGTCTTTCTTCTTGTTCTTATTTCAAATTGTGCTTGGTACTGGAGTAAACTCGTTGATGGCAGTAGCATAAGTAACTTCGTGAACTCATGTAAGAGCCTGGTGTACACCGTCTGTGTTTAGCCAGTGCCGAATTATACCCAATCTAGTAGTTATTCTCTCTGTAGTTTTGTCATCGTATCATAGTCAGAAACGTCGCCTTACAGTGTAAATGTTGGTGGTGTAATTTGATGTTGAGGAGTAAGGCAGATATTGTTAGGTTTCATGTCTCCTCTTGCCGCCTGGCAGCTTCAGTGTGCCAGGTAGTTCATGTAGAGATGCTTCAGTTGTCTCGACCTTTTGCTTTTTATTCTTGCATTTCTTTGAATCTTGAAGATAAATAATTTGTTTTTAAACTTATAAACCGGTGTTTTGCATTGACCTATTAAGTCTGTTCACACCGCTGATATTTACACTCGGTTGGCTACATGCTCCTGTTGCCGATGTGAATGCTATTATATCCATGAAAATTCTTCATCTGTCGCATGCGTCTAGCAAATAAGAGCAACTATAGGTAAGGTCAGTGTAACCACAAATAGCAGTTCAAACAATTGATCACAATATGTAGGGGTAACTAGTGCAAGCGGGAAACCATTATACCAAAGCTTGTGTATTGATTGCTTGATCACACTTGTATTGTGAGGAATGATGGTAGGAATTCAGTTATTAAAGCTAGAGCTTGAAAAGAAGATGCCTAACTATATATAATGCTGAGGCCTCAATCCATGGTAAAAAGAGTGATTGTTGCCGGCTGAGGAATAAAATTAACATGTGTAGTTCATTTCTTGACGAGTCCAAAAGTGACAAGTACAGCATTCGATTAGGAAGTTCATCGTGGTGCTACAACATTCAACGGCACGATTCAAGAGCAGACAGATGGAAGATAGGTGAGGATGTCCAGAAAGCTGGGTGGGAATGGAGGGGGTGTCATTGTCTGAACAGTTTTTCTGACCTAACCACCTTATGCTCAATGCCATGAATTGTACATAAATGTAATAAAAAGTGCAGGTAAAACTTCCATCTATGTTCTCAAAGTGTCTACTCACACAGCATTGCAGTGTTACCCCCGATCGATGCTATTCTTTAAAAAATGACATCTAATATAATTTTCGAAAAATCGCGATGCGATGACCGCCATTTTTGAAAATATTGGGTCGCGTGATTTCCCACCGCCCCATCCGCATTGCCTCCCTGCTAAGCTTGCGAAGCACGTTGACGCTCTTTGAATACAATCTGCGTATTTTATCGAGTTCAGACGCAGGAAGCAATAGTCGTCGATGGGTCATGTCATTCTGAGCATGCGCGATGTACGTGGTCTTGTACTTGAAAACAAACATGTTGCTGTGTTTCGGACTCTCTACCGTTTCCAAATTTATCGAACTATAACTAATAACCATGGATGAAATCCCCCGCCACAAAAGGATAAAATTGTCCTTGAACATCATTGCATTCTAAAACTCTATCACTTGGGTATGTTTGGTGTTTGGTAGTTCTCTGAATCGATCTCAAAATTTATAAATTTGACACGATTGCAACTTAATTATCAGAAAGAAAACGAGCCTCTCATAAGCAAACTACAGATAATCGACCACAGACTTTTATGGATGATGGAAACAAATCAACGGAGAAACTGTTCAAAGTCAATGAAATTATTTGTAACCGGCTGGCATAGTTAGGATGAGGTGAGAGCAGTAGGTAGGTTTATTTGTGCGATGGCCCAGTAGTTCTCATCGGACTGCGTTATGATGCTCAAATAGAGCTCATGGCATTATGATGGCATGGACCCATATCGTCCCGAGTTGGTATTTCAAATTTGATTGTCAAAACGACATGAAATGTATAATATTGTTTTGTATGTGATAAAAACAAATGCAGACGGTGTACTTTTATTGTAAATAACACAGTACATCATAATTTATATAGAAAGATAAGAATGTGAACCTTGTTCTATATATACACACAAAAACAGCTAGTACACATTACAAATATATCATGAACATTGTGTACAACATGTGACCAAATATTGCATGGATTAGCTGTAAGGCTGGACCCAGAGCAGAGCCCAAAATGACAGCCATATTGGGAATAAAATGAGTGTACATACACTGTACATCCAGCTCCCCAGCATGTAATGGTCCACCATGGAGATCAGTAGACCTTGTCGGGCAGTCTCCCATGACTTCATCACAAGCTCAATCGGATCCTCTTTAGTCTTCAGTTCAACAGCATTCTGTATCATGCAGGCTGCTAGGAGCAGAGATATGGGAGAGACCAGGAGGTGAAGGAAGCCCTGGAACACTGTTAGCAGTCTGAAAAGCAACAACAAACACTCAATTAGAAGTGCAAACCCACTTACAAATGAAACATCCAAAGGTGCCAGATCAAAGCAACAAGTAAGCACTGCCACCTTACATCTCAGCATTGGCAATTTCTATGAAAGATCAATGCAAAATAAAAGAAGATGTTTCCCTTTCATCTCCAGATCATCAATGACCACATTTCTTGCTGTGCAATGTTCATCCACATTTGCAACCAACCTGCTAGTTCTTGGTCTGATGAATATAAGCACAGGGACCCAGACAACCGTGAAGAAAAACGCCAAAGAGATATTCATGAGAGAGAGACCTCCGAGTGCCATGCCACAAGCAAGCAGTGACATGCATTTCAAGAGCTGCCAGTCAATGCCCACATCAGTTTCTTTCTTACTGGCTTGTCTGGCAAGAAAATAAGATTAAACAACAAATATTGACCATCAAACCATATTACCATGAGAATTGTATGCTTGTTTACAAATAGAGGGATATAAGAGGCCTACTTGTTGAGCATGTAGGGGAATAGTATGGCTGTCATGGTGACAGCAAGTGCTCCAACACCTAGTCCTTCATGGGGAGACATGTGGAAAGCTGCTGCTGAATCCACAAAGAAGCGTGATGCACTGTAGGCGATCACACCAAAGAAGCCTGCCAGGATGGCTACAGGGATGAGGCCCAGGGCACTGGTTCTAGGCAACTCCTGATGACATCAGACACAGCAACAATACATTAGCTGATGTTTGGATGCTGATGACAAATGGTGCAATGATACACAGTAAGTGATCCATCCAGTGTCCCTTCTTTACGTTAAATCCTCCTCATATTATGACCAAAAGGTACAAGATTATAAATACTTTAGTCATCTAGATAAATCAAACGTGCTAGAGGATTAATGTTATTTCCCCAGATATGATCATATTGCAGTGTGACTACAATGAACAATAAGAAACATGATTACCTTCTTAGTTTCCAAATCAGAGGAGTCTCCACTTTGAGTGTCCTTTTGTCCTGATCTGTCCTCGTCAGCAGTGTCTTGATTCTCGTTGTCAGCTTGTCGTGAGGAATAGCTGATCCACAGAGCCAGGGCCTTGCTCACACATGCATACATACCATTTTCGGGATATACATCACTCACATTAGCACATCTTAGAAAGCAGTGTTTGATGTGTGTTTATTACAGGTGGACTTACCTTGATGACAATGGGCAGTAAGAGGAGAGCATATGGGGGCATGTAGAGACCGATAGATACATAGCGGTCGGTGGAAGGCAAGAGGTAGAAGAAGAAGGATTGATGGAACCTCTCCAGCAGGTTGTTGAGACTGCGATACACACCCTCTGCCATCCTGCATTCATCACAGTCAACACAACACAAGCCATGAAAAAAAATGCTACTCAAATCACAACTGATTGATTTGTTATAACAGTCTTAATATTATTCACAAGACATTGAATCAGTCTATCCTGCAATGATTTGTTGAGAGACGTAAACACACCTGCCCATCTCTCTGAAACCAAAGGTTTGACGTGCATTCTTCGCCTTGACACCTTGTAAAGTAATGGCTTCTATGTGGAACCGATGGAAGAGTCCATGATTGCCAGTAGGGATGCCAGATGCCTGGTTCCACATCATAATGAGCATGTTTCTTAGGGCTGGTTCATAACCCTGCCATGTCTGGGGGTTCAGATGCTCAGTCTGCAAATATAGACATATGGGGCTATGATAACGTTAATAAATGAATAAATATGTACATACACAATGGTGCAAATGATGGTTAAAAAATGTTGACTATGTATAAACACATCGGAAAAAAATGCGAAGCACATTCAAATGACAACATTAAAACAATTTCAAAATGGCAAAGACAGAAAATACAAGCACAGGTGCTCGGTTCCAGATGCTAAGCTTCCTAGTGCGAGCTGCTTCCGAGCGGCGAGTCGTTATCCATCAGGAATCGAGCGCCAGTGGATCCAAGCTATTAAAATTGGAATCAAGTGATAAAATTCAGATCTTTATGTACTAACCTTTCTGTGTAAGAGAATGGGTATATTTTCTCGTTTACACAGCTTGACCACAGTATTAACAAGATCAAGATTAGGAAGCTGTCCATTTAGGCCCTCTAACTTGACATGTATTTTGCTGATACTGTCTTGTGGTATTTCAAGATTGATAGCGGCTTGTATAGCACCTGCATGACCACCCAGTTCCCCTGCGGTGATGTCTGCATGGACATAAAAGTGGTTTGATAATCATTTTAGGCTCAACATAGATATGCACGTGTAACAAATAAAATTACTTGGATTGATCAGGACTAAATAAACCAACATCCTTTCAGGTGAATGTCTAAAAGAATGTTGATATCAAAGAGTTTTGTTTGAACTCAGTGATTGACCAAATCTACACTAGAATAATGAGGAGGGTTGTTTCCTTATTAACAGCATATCATAAGTTAAACAATAAACTGTTTAACCCCTTCTGCTCCATTCATATTGTGTTACATAACATAATGTACATGCCATCAGATAAAATGCTTACATGAGTTGGTATAGTGATGGTAGGCACCCAGCCATGCCTGCATTCCTAGTTTCTCATGTTCTGTCACGAGAAATATTATGTCCTTTGCCCAATAGCTATGTTCTGCAGAATAAAACAAAAAAACACCAATTATTATTTACAGTAATGACTATATGTAGTGGTGACTGAATAAACCTGATTGGGATATCACTTAAATGAAACCTGATATGCTTATCATATACACAACACCCCATGAACATGTTTTATTAAGATGTGTCCTTACTTTTACATGATTTGGCCAGACCCAACATGAGAGCTATTCCAGCACCAGTCCTTTCCCCGGGGGAATCAGGGGAACGGTATGGTGCACTCAGAACCAGTGACTCAGTTGAAGCACCCCTAGGGGCTCGTAAAATTCCGTACACATTCTGACCCTGGAACCTCTGCCATGGAGGGGAAATATTCCATTGAGTTTTAGCTGATGTGCCAAATGCTTATTTAGTCAGATACATTAGGGAAGAATAGTGAGTTCCTGACATAGTCACATAACACAAAACCAGTTATTTTGTCAGCTCTTATTTATCTAATCTTGCAGTTGTCAATATCATTAATTGTTAGTCTTTGGGAGGGAACAAAAGGTAGCAACAAATATAACTCACTTGACCAGACAGTATGCCTTCTGGGTAGACAAATGAGAAATTCTGGACATAAGCTTCCAAACCAATGTCCTGGAATGCTTTCACAAACCATCCACTTGGTATTTTGTTCCTGAAAAAAGATATTGCTTTAAAATTAGCTATCTTCTTGAAGAAAAAACAACTTGGTTCAGAACTATTAAATGCCTTAATCATAATTTAGGACTATGCAAATCCATCTCCTTCAACATTCCATGAGAGAAATAAGGTAATATACCCACCCATCCACTTTGGTTTCAGGATTATCTCTCAAGGACTTGACTTCATTCCTTAAATTAGTGAGGTATTGGCTTGCACCATGGTCATTTTGAAAGTGGGAGTCTACAAGACCTGTCATATTTCAAACATAACTTCACATTCAGATGGGTACATTTTGATAGTCAATAATATTAACAAACAATGTTATTCCCAACATTTGGGAAACTTTTGTAGACTAAGGAATAATAACTTTTCATCACAAATGGACCAACCTGGCAATAGTGCATTCTCAGAAAAATATGTGCCAGCATTAAGAGGACGATATGCCAGAGCCAAAAACCACACAAGACCAACAATGTAGCAAAGTACACTGAGCACAGTATTGTACTTGGATATGACGGATACAAGCTTGCGCCTGTTCTGTGGGTTTGTCAATAGTCCCATTGCTTGACACTTGACACCTGCAACAACTTGAACTAGTGAACAACTCAATCGTCTGTAAGTAGGCAAAGAAACTTCGCTTCTTACAGGTTACAGCTTGTGCTATTTATTATTCTCGATCTTCAATGATGCCACCGTAAGTGGCATAAGACCGTCAAAATCAGCTACGGTTAGGTACCTTGCCTCGACAATAAGCAGCTATTTTGATGGCAGCAAGTTCCCAAAAAGCCGGTTATCAATTGCCTACTTTATCGCTCGGTATCGGCACATAAAGGTTGTACTCAATTGCAAATGTTCAATTCAGTTGTAGAATCTCAGTATTGCATATGTTAGACAAAACACACACGAGAATTATATATTACAGCCAATAAACAAGAAAAACTATTTGTTCACCGACCACAAACTGGTTATATCTCTGGCGATCGGCTTGTCATATATTCTGATATTAGTATCTATCAGCGCATGCGTACACAGAGAGGTTTCCGGCCGTCAGATACTTGTTTGGTCAAGTGAAAATAGCGATATGTTGGGGAAATCTAAGGGGAAATCCAAAAAGAAGAAAGGAAAGAAGGGTGATGGAGTGAGTTGATTTCATACACCACACTGTTTGCCGAGCATGACATTAATTCAACCCGTTTTATTTCTCTCAACAATTTTAGGCTCGTTGCCAGGGAAGCTTTCACGAATCTTGTCGAATTGGTCACCTGGTCACTGACAGTGACACTGTCAACACTCCAACAAGGGCAATCGCCAGTGCCCTGCTGGACGAAATATGAATGTGCTCACTTTGATTACCACCAACCACCAAAAGCCCCTTCACCAATTCCACATTAATTTATTCATTTTCCATTTATGTGTTTCCCAAATGATTGATATGTACTTTATATGAGAATCTTATATTCATAAGCAGCCTGGCACCAGACCCAGCTATCATTGACTCTCTGTTACGTCTGGCGATAGGCCAAGCCAAAATTTGGTCGACAATCATAGTTTCATCTCACTGACTTTTATAGGGACTCGTATCCAAATATGATATCTTACTGTGCTAAATGACATATTAAGAAGGTCACTAATTCATTTTATGTGCACAATATCATAAAAATTATATTCTTTTGGGCAATAACCACTTATGTTGAAGCCTAAAATGCATACTATTTACAAATTGCTTCCTTGACCAGCTAGTTGGCAGTCATGTCATAATCACCTGTCCATTGTCCGGTTCATGTTTTCAACTCTATCATAGCAGAAGTGGAAAATAAAATTGTTTAAATTATACAAATACAAACTTGTCTTGTATGACAATTTGAACTTCCATTCTGATATTGGCACTTAACTGCCCCACCACTCAACATAAAGGAATCAATTTCAATAACAGTGTCAACCTAGTTGTCAGTTGGATATTTACTTGTTATGAATTATTGATGTTTTTGTGGATTATTATCTAATGAATAATGCATTAGTAGACAGGGGACTCTGACCTGTATGAACACATAATCCAACACTATATGCTGCAAAGGTCAAATGTGTGATAATATATATTTGACTGATTTTCCATACTTGCGACTGTTAGAGCACCTTTTGCCTGACACAGAGTTGATGTTAACACTATCATATTGAAAGTGGACAAGATATGATGAGTTTAAGGAAGTGTCTTGTTTATGGGACATTACAGTTCCAAATTACATTATAATTCACATAGACACATGAGTTAGGATAGGTAGCGACATTATTGAATGTTTTGTATGCATGGTTGATCACAGTACAAATGATGTAATGGCTGACAGAAGGTATCTGATGAACCTTGGAAACCTAATTAAATTATTTGACAATGTTATCTTTGCCAGAACAGATTGTATTTTTGGTCCATTATATTAGAAGAATAGATAAATCAAAGTTAAATATCATCCCATATATTTGGGATACATTGTTATTTCACCACTGCAGTTTATATTAACACAGATTAAGACTGATGGTACTGATATATCATGTTACTCGGAAGAAGGGTTATCATACCCACCAATATGTAATTGTTAAGATCCACATCCACTTCCCACGCTGGTAAACTAGTACTTCAAGTCACATTGCAGGACTTGATTTTGTTTCAGTAAATCAACTATGAATGCATATCTATATGCAAACAATTGTAATGTGTCCCATCTGCTGACATGTCCATTTCAATGTTCAGGGGGTCATTGCACCAGCTCTCATGCCTTCTGCCTCCATAACTGCTGCCCCAAGAACACCCCCTCCACCACCTGCACCTGACTTCCAGGAGGGGCTTCATTCCTCAGGTGCTCTTGGCACGAGCATCATTGGGAGGATGTTCACAGCTCCCGCCCCAACTGATGATGGACCATCTGAAACTGATACCAGTCTTTATGATTATGAAAATGCTCGTAATACAATGCCGTACGTTAAAATTTGATGTTGTATGTACTAGATGCATGGAGTGGGTGTGTTCCTTGTGGTGAACACGGATGGTTTATCTGCTTTAACTGTGGTGCTGCATGAAACTCATCCCAATAATATCAAGCTCATTTGATGCCCATCATGGGTTTGCTTTTCTGTGCACTTCTAACTTTTAGCCAGCAAATGACCAAGATGGTGATGTCTGTTTGTGATGTCTGGATTTAATTCATATTCAATTACACCTCACCAAGAAATGAAGTTCATCTTGATATTTGGATCATCCACACTGCATTTCATCAGCAATCTGCAAGCTAACATATGAGCAGTACTCACCATCTTAGTTTATGTACACCAGTAGTAATGTGTTTGTTGTTCTCAGCACTCTTTGCCTCCACTGCTAACACCTTGCTGCATATTTTCTTCTGTTGTCTTGTAGTCGACACTCTCCTCGGCCCTTATGCAACCAGCCATGTTAGCAGCTGTTCCGACCACCCCAACACCACACTTACCAAAGAAAAAGTTCTCGGGCATATCATCCACTCTCCTGAGTTCTAGTCTACTCTCACGTCTGTTTAATAAATCTGAACCAGTGGACAAAAAGAAGGAAGAAACTGAAAATACGCCACCTCAACAAAATACTGTTGGTATAGAGTCTGATCTCAATGACTACTCTGGTGACTATGAGGAGGAGCCGGGGTAGGTTGCTTCCTCACAAATTCACAACTGTATCATACAGATCACAATTATTTTCACTGCCTAGTTTTATCTCATTGTTATGGTTAGTGTCACATAAAAAGAAACAAATTACCCTAAACAAATCACCTGGTCATTCTCTTCTCTTCTCACCAAGACGGGGTTGTGGTACTTGACTGCTCGTGATGTGTTTTCATGTGAGGTGAATGTCTGTCTGCTGTTTGCCCTGCATGCATATCTATTTCTTACTTTTCAATATTTTTTCTCTTGCATCTGTGTAGATTTGACCTTAACTTGATTGACACATTAATGACCATATGACCATTGTAGTCCTTTAGTGAATAGTAGTGTGATGGGGTGTTGTGTTAATGTTAATCAGCTCATTTTGTGGAAATTTCATCTTTTTTTATTACAGATATTTCGATTATCACAGTAATTCAGTTATTCAGATTATCACAGCAATTCAGTTATTCAAATTATCACAGTAATTCAGTTATTCAGATTATCACAGTTATTCAGATTGAAGCTTAATGGATTTATTTGGTGGTAATTTGATCAATAATTTAAGTAAACAAATTTGAAGTGTTTGAACCAATGGGCTGATTGTGACATGTTGACTTTGCAGATACTCAACAGTAGGCAGTGTGCAATTAAGGGCTATGGTGTCACCACCTAGTGGATTCTCTGATTCTGATTATGAATTAGAGGCACCAAGAAGGAGTGACCCAGGTAAAATAATGCGCAATGATATTCAATAATTGATGTACACTCTTTGTCTCCAATAGGATTATATAAACTGGTGGTGAAGCATATTTCAGCTCTTTAGACTCTAAAAAAATGACATATCAGGCTAACATCATAAAGAGGTTGTCATAATAGATGTGGAATGTTGACTACACAGAATCAAGTAATAATACAATCCATGTCACAGTCCGTGATGGGTTTATTGGCACTAAGTTGTCATGTTAATATTTCTACAGAGGCTGAAGTATTTGAATTGAGTAAGATGAATTCCTCTTTGACGTTTTGGCTTAAAGTGACACTTTAAGAGTAATCTACCAGTTTACCTGATGTGGTCTTCTCTCTCTTTTTTTGACGATGCTCATTTGCTGTTAGGTTTGCGTGGATCGAGAGACAGCTACACTACAACAGAGGTCATCATAGAACCCATGTACGCTACGCCATACAAATCACGACCAAGCAGTGGACGAAGAAAGGTGGGTCTGACCTTCCAGCACATTGTATGCATGGTAGCTATCAATTCCAATAATTAGACACATTCTGCAAATGATTTAATAGGTAAAAGAATATATCAGGTTAAAACGATCGCCTATAATTATATGTGATTAGAAAGTGTGACCCAAAATCACTTGTTTGTTAGTCCAGCACACTCAGACATGTTTGAACATGTACCAACACAACTTCTGATGTTTTATCAGCTGTTTTAGAATCAATGATTATCAAAACCGTAACCATTCAAAGCTACTTACACCAGATCAAGTGATGTTAAACCATACATCTGTTTAACTGTATCATCTTCAGAGTGGATCACCAAGTCCTAGAGATAGGTCATATGGAACCGAGTCTGACAAAAGCTTCAGAGATTCTCAGACTTATTCTGGATACCAGCGTGACGAATCCCCTGAAGCAACGCTGAGGTCATCTGGAGGAAGGTCACGCTCTGCTGCTTCCAATGGACGTAGAGCTCCCATCGATATTGAAGAACGGGTAAAGCTTAACTTGAATGATTTCTGTTTATTACTCTTAGATGTGTGTTGTCATGTATTCAACATCACCCATACGAGAGACTAACAGGAGTATCCCCAGCCAGCTCTGATGCGGGATGAAGTATTGATTGATATGTCTTGTATGTCAGAGGGATTAAGCTGTCATCTATGTTATATTAACACTCACTCACAACATGGCTGTTGCTCTCTGAACCATGCTAGCATGTTCCTCAACAGTCACTTTTAATCAGTATATTTGTTTGTTTACTTGTTCTAAGCATTTTTGGCCATTGTGTATGTTAATGTAATTGCTAAATTTGTCATATTTAATAGACATCATCAAGGTGTCCACACTGATAGATTCTTACCTATGATGACTACTCCTTTCAGCCTATGTACCCACTTCCCAGCTCACAGGTGTCATCTGTCAGTTCTGACACATTTGAGCATGACCTTGAGCCCCCTCCCCCTGGTGTGAAGCGTCAAGCCCCACTACCCCAATACAAACCACTCCTTCATCATGAACCCCTCTACATCGATGCCTCCCGAGCTTCCAGCGGCAGTGAACCAGCACTGACCTCGCCACAAGCACCCCAGCATAGAAACCAGACAAGTTTAGCTCAGTCCCGTGCATCAAGTGAACCATTGATTAACCAGAGTAAATCCAAGTCATCGTCCCTTAAGAACTCGGCCAAGGCTTTATTCAGCAAAGTGAGGTCATCTCTGAAGATAGGTAAAAGCTCTAAGAGGTCCTCCACTGCATCGCTAGATGGTCTGGATCAGTCGGTAACACCTGATAGAAAAGCTGCAACACTCCCTCGCAACTTCCAGCAAAGTACCAAAGAAGCTCCAATCAGCAGTGTACACCCACCTCAACCCCCTGCTCCTCCTCCTCCTGCTGCAGCAGCTGCTGCTGGTGATGTTAATGATGATGGTGGTGCTATAGATCATGCCATGGGAGATGTGATCAGCCCAGTTGCAGAAACTAGTGGTCATGTCAACCAAGCTGGTCATTCTGTTAATTTCACTCTGCCAAAAAAGCACAAGTCACCTACCAAAGCAGGTAAATCCGGCAGGAAGCGTACCGGACAACAGCCGCCTAGTGGTGAACAGTCACAATCCAGAGACTGTGTTCTTGATACCAACCAAATTGAACAGGTAGAGAAACCGGAGCACCTACCTAGCACACCTGCTTCACGATCTGCTTGTGTCATTATACACCTCTAGCTTCAAGTACCTTGATTATCCCTCCCACTTTATTCCCACATAATTATGGATATGTAACATGAATATTTCTCTCTGATTTTCAGTGTTCCACGTGATTTGCATTGATATGAGTATGCCATGAACCTGTCATTCATGTTCCACACTCAATAGTCTTATAACGCCTCTGTGATCATTAACCCTAAGAAGATTATGTCATGTTTAATGCTGGGCATCTTTTCAGTGATCATGCATTTGTGGGGTGAATCAGTTTGAAATCTAATGTTCAATATAATTCATTCAGTGATTCTCAGTGATTCATTAAATCATTGCATCCACAATACGGAAGACTGATGTATTAGCCGCATGAATGATAAAAACAAAATCAATTGTACAATTGAATGGGAGATGTGATTATTACTTGTGATCATTGATGTGGTATATATATATATATACATATATATACATATATAGATATATATATACATATATATACATATATATATAGATATAGAGATATATATATATATACAGATATATATAGATATTATACACACACACACACACACATATATATATATATATATATATATATATATATATATATATATATATATATATATATATATATATATATATATATATATATATATATATATATATATATATGTTTATAAACTATTGTGTACGTGAATTTGTTTGTTAAAACAGTAAATAGGACCTCAAACTTGTGCATGACATAATCAGTTTCCTTTTGTTCTCTTGGTAGGACCGAGTACATTCCACAGCCTCGGTCACTGATTTCCGGTCAGTTACTGATCTATCCCATACTGCCTCTCTCCGTCTGCGCACACTGCAAGATCAAAATGTGCATCTACTGGAGAAGCAGAGACATTTGGAGGACCAACTGGCCAATCAGCTGCAAGCACAGAGGTCATTAATGGAGAAGCTGGAGCGTCATGGGTTGTTAACGACCCAAAACCCAGATGAAACCACAGCTTCTATTCATGACATGGCTTCATTAATGCAGGAAACACAGAGTAAGTACAGACTCTTCATATTTCACATTTGACATCCCGCAAACCATTTGGTGTTTTAACAGTTCTTTCGTATCAATTAGAAATATAATTTACCTGGCACATATTTTTGGTTTTTCCCCATTTTTTGTAGGCATTACAGAACTTACCCTCAACAAGCATGAGAAGCTCCACACATCTCATAAGGAGAGAATCTTTGTTCTGGAGAAAGAGAAGAATGAACTCACAGAACTCAATGAGCAACTGCAAGCAGAGATCATCTCCATGCGCAGGATGTCTTCATTCAGAGACCAGGGTCAGTCAACACAGTCTCAGCTGGTGTCTTATTGGTGTCATTTGTTGTTCTGGGCTACAATCATCTGATATCATGAAACACCTCAATGATCCAATCCTGGCTAAATTGAGTTTTATAACAGAAGATACTAAATGCAAAATCCACTGATTCATAGTCTGCAAAAGTACTGACTGTCAAGAAGTATATTTAACTGTTGATTATTGGTATGTTTTGTCCTTGGCAAATATTTCTCTCAGTAGAACTATAATAATTATTGTTAATAGAATTATTGATCAATTGACATTGAATGATTGACAGATTGTTTCATTTGTTGATTGACAGATGAGGAGGGTGGCACACAGGCAGGTGTACTCAAGAAGCAGTTGCAGGATTACAAAGATGAATGTGACACCTTGAAGTCTGCCACTCAGAGACTCAGCTCTGAGTTGTCCCGCTACCAGGCCCAGTTTCGAACACTCCCTCCCAATGAGGTCCATACTCCATTCATCTTGTCTTATTACCACCTTGACAATTTGAATTGATTTGTGATAGGAAGCATAAAGTGATGACATAGCAGGATTGTGATGTAATGGATTGTGTGTGTCTGGCAGTTGGATGAGCTTCCTGGCCTGCCATCTCGGGGACCTAAACCTGCCTGGCTGGTGAGTGGCTCTGCTTCATCACGTTATATCCCTCAAAACAATACCAGGTCGGGTGTTCCCTTCATTAGACCCCATACACTTGTCATGTGAGATGTTTGTGTGTGATGTAGGTGAATACTAAATACCTGGCACCTCTCTTCCTGGCCTACGATGACCACCTGCGAGAGAAGGAGGGGTTACTGCAGCAGTGTCAGGTATGGTTCATAACTATATATGTGTGATGCTGTCATCTTGTGGTCACAGTGACCAGGAATGAGAAAGCGATTATGTTGCACTGAAATGGTTGGTTGATATTTATTTCCAGAAAGACATTGAACATTTCTTGCAAGAGATTGAGAAAGTGGTTAAGGAAAACCAGAGACTACATATACGACTGGAGCAGACAGATGTCACTGGGCCACTAGGAATGACAGAATGGTGTGTTGTAATCCCTGCTCTGACCCATGTGCCATAGTTTTCCTTTGGTAAATGTATAGTGACAGAGGAACAAAGCTACAGATATGTACAGGAAGGTAGGTCTGTTGAAATATGTAGAGGAAGGAAGGTTTCTACAGATATCTAGAGGAAGATAGGTCTATATGGATATCTCGAGGAAGATAGGTCTATAGGGCAATGTAGAGGAAGATAGGTCTATATGGATATGTAGAGGAAGATAGGTCTATATGGATTCTAGAGGAAGATAGGTCTATTGGGGCGATGTAGAGGAAGATAGGTCTATAAGGTTAAATGTAGAGGAAGATAGGTCTACTGGATATCTAGAGGAAGATAGGTCTAATTGGGCGATGTAAGGAAGATAGGTCTATTGTAGCGATGTAGAGGAAGATAGATCTATAGGGCATGTAAGGAGATAGGTCTATTGGGTTGTAGAGGAAGATAGGTCTATAGGGCGATGTAGAGGAAGATAGGTCTATAGGGCGATGTACAGGAAGATAGGTCTATAGGCTGTAGAAGGAGATAGGTCTAGAGGGCCATGTAGAGGAAGAAGTTCTAGGTATGTAGAGAAGATAGGTATACAGAGGAAGATAGGTCATGAAGCATGTAGGCCTGAGGAAGATAGTCTATGGCAATGTAGAGGAAGATAGGTCTATATGGCAATCTAGATGAAGATAGGTCTATGGGGATAGATGAAGATAGGAGGAAGGAATGTAGATGAAGATAATCTATTGGGCCAGAAGATAGGATAGTTATAGGATATGTAACAGGAAGATAGGTCAATTTGGCAAGGTAGAGGAAGGATAGGTCTAAGGGCGATGTAGAGGAAGGATAGGTCTATTGAAATATGTAGAGGAAGATAGGTCTATTGGTACATGTAGATGAAGAGGATCTATAGGGTGGTAGAGGATATCTATCTAGAGGACAGATAGGTCTATCTGGGGGCATGTAGAGGAAGATAGGAAGAACCATATATGGATATGTAGAGGAAGATAGGTCTATACAAAATGTAGAGGAAGATAGGTCTATAGGGCAATATAGGAGGAAGATATGGTGCTATGTAGAGAAGTTGCAATGTAGATGGATAGGTCTATAGTGGCAATGATAGGGAAAGCTCTCCAGGAACAATGTAGAGGAAGATAGGTCTACCATGGCTATGTAGAGGAAGATAGGTCTATAGGGCATGTAGAGGCAGATAGGTCTAAAGGCAGATGTAGAGGAAGAAAGGTCTGTAGGGCAATGGGAATGTAGAGGAAGATAGGTCTATATGGATATCTAGAGGAAGATAGGTCTATAGGTGGATCTTAGAGGAAGATAGGTCTATAGGGGAACAGTAGAGGAAGATAGGTCTATTAGGGCAATGTAGAGGAAGATAGGTCTATAGGGGATGTAGAGGAAGAAGGTCATAGGGCATTAGAGGAAATAGTCTGTTTATGATGTTATTGAAGGTCTGTTTGCTCTAGAGGAAGATGGTCCTATAGGGATAATGTAGAGGAAAATAGGTCTATTGGCAATGTAGAGAACCAGACTTCTAGGGCAATGGAGGACATAATAGGAATCTAGAGAGATAGGTCTATTGGGCGATGTAGAGGAAGATAGGTCTATATGGATATCTAGAGGAAGATAGGTCTATTGGGCGATGTAGAGGAAGATAGGTCTATATGGATATCTCGAGGAAGATAGGTCTATTGGGCAATGTAGAGGAAGATAGGTGTATAGGGCAATGTAGAGGAAGATAGGTCTATTGGGCGATGTAGATGAAGGAAGGTTTCTATGGATATGTAGAGGAAGATATATTTATAGGGATATGTAGAGGAAGATATATTTATAGGGATATGTAGAGGAAGATATATTTATAGGGATATGTAGAGGAAGATATATTTATAGGGATATGCAGAGGAAGTTCTGTAGGGATTTGCACCACACTCACTTACAGGAAAGCATGACTATGTTATTGATAAAGGTATTGAGACCTTTACAGAATCTTGGTTCATGAAGTATATTAATGTCTCATCCCTGTGGTTCACAGTGTCCATCTTGTCCAAGAGGCTGGTGGCTACGGAGGCAGAGTCATTGGAGCTGCAGCAGGAAGTGGCTGAAATAAAGCAGAAGTATAGTAACATGAAGAAGCAGCATGATGAGGCAGTGATAGACAGCCGTGCCAAGCCAGGGCTGGACGATCACCTCAAGGCAGTGTCTGATCTGCGCAGGTAAAGCCACTCAGAAAGTCAACTTGATGGCAAGAGGTGAAATACAGAGGTTTTTGGTATATGAAATCCAAATATGATGGATTAGGATCCATTTTGGTATTCACAGGTTGTTGGATGATGAGCAAAGTAAACATGGAATGGAGATTGACAACATTCAAGCACAGCTTCAGGTTGGTAGACTGGGTTGACTTTATTATCATCAATATTATCATTATGGTCCTCTTCATCATTATCACCCTCATTACTATCATCATTATCACCATCATCATTAGCATTAGCATCACATCTTCATACTTGCCACTCATTACCATTGTAAATCCTCTTTATTTCCACAGACAATTTCAGCTGAGAAGAAAGGTATGGCTGCCCATGTTACTGATCTGCAGCAGGAAAATCAACATCTTCAGACACAGATAAGGAACTTCCTGAAAAAGCACCGGTGAGTGAAACATTCATACAATACACCAACACAATACTGACATACAATCTACATACCCTGGCCTCTGTTCTTATCAAATTGTTCTAATGATCAGGAAATCGGAGAAGAAAATGGCTATTTTGAGGCAGGCACTAGAAGCTGCTGAGTCAAAAGAGTTCACAGCAGAGCGCTATCTCACCAGTGTTGTTAGAATGGTATGTCATCGTTGTTGTATATTTGATTTAGATATTGGTTAGTTTGGAATGACAAAGGGCATGAATTTCATAAACTAACCTGACATTGTGTAAATGGATTTAGCTATAAGCAATAGAGATACACCAGTTTTTCTATGAATTTAGGCTGAGAAAACAGTGCATGAAAGAGACAGTCTCTCACAAACGGTGAGGTTGTAAAAATGAACAATGCCTTCACATTTCGTGTTAATCAAATTTACATTTAATATTACACTTGGTCTCTTGGTATATGGTCTTCTACATGTCGGTTACAGCTGACGGACCATGAACGCCAACACAAGGCCACCATTAATAAAGCACTCCATGGCAAGGTCGCTGTGGGGCGTATGGAGGAAAAACTCAAGGTCATTGTCGATACTATTCTTGCCTCTAAACATGCTCCAACCTCGAATAAAAGAGCTGATATTCCAGCATAATTGGTGATAACTTCTTATCGGTTGTTAACAGAGCTACAAAGTGAAGGCAACTGAGAAGCTTGAACTGGCAGCTTCAAGGTCAGCTCCCCTGTCCGATCTGTATCATTGTATCATCCTGTCTGATTGCCTTTTATCATTTCATATTGTTGAAACTTACGCTATTTACCATCCTATCTGTTTGTTATATATTTATCATCCTGTCTGATTGCCTTTTATCTTTTCATATTGTCTAAACTTATGCTATTTATCATCCTGTCTGTTCTTCATTTATTTATCATCCTGCCCAATTGCTATCTATCTTTTCATATCTTGTCCAAACTTCAGTTATCCATCATCCTGTCTGTTCATTTTCTATTTGTTTTGTTTATCGTCTTATCGATGTCATTAATTCATCCTTCTGATCTAATGCAAAGAGAAAACATCAGTTGCATATGTTACACATCAAGGCCAGGTTGTTCTACGATTATTGTTTCAATATTATTTAAACACTGAGCAGATTGAAGGAGCAGGATAATGATTTCAACAAACAGGGGCAAGAATATGAGAGAGAGTTAAAACACCTGCGACTAATGCTCAAAGAACGACAGGAAATGCTTGAAGGCGTCTCAACAGAAAAAAGGTAATCAAGCTTAACATGTACGGGTCAATAAAGACAGCATGCTACTCGCCACCCATCCCTCCTTTCCTACCTACTCCACTAGTTTGCTTCAAGTAGAGATCGTTATCCACTTAGATACATCCCGACTGATCACAGTGAGTTGGTAGACAGGATATGAGTAGACAAGAGTAGATATTCTCAGAGCAATAAGCAGTCGTTAAATAATTCGCAAGACTAATTCCTGTTATCAATGATTCATTCATGTGGTTGCTAAGAGAGGATTTGGTTGCCACTGATTAGGAAGCTTGTGTATAGAACTACATGTAATGAGATACATTATCTCAATTAGTACCATCAGGATTACCAATGCAACTATCAAATGTCCTAGATTAAATTATGCAATTTGTGGACTGTTAAGTTGCTGGGGAAAAACACTGTATCCAACCAAATGGACAGCTTTCAGTGCTAATTGTTTAATCAGTTTATATACACGTAACTGGAAATTCATTTGTGATTTGGAAGTCATTGAATAATATAAAAATTGCAATATTTCTCTTTGCAGTTTTAATCACTATAGACTACTTTCATATCCTGCTATTTTAACACATTAGTGTATACATAACTGTGACAGGTTGGTCGAAGAAGACTTGGAAACAATGTGGCAAGTTGCTAGTCATGACAATCAAAAGATGAAGGAAACTGTACGAAAAACCATCAACAAACTGAAAGACCATGATGGTCTCCTCACAAGAATGCCAACGGACGAATTCCAGAAAGAAATACTTCAAAGTTGTTTTTCAGATGAAGATTGAATGTATAATTGAATCAATAGAATTTGCTTATTTATGAATTTTATTGATTGTTTTTTCAAGTGCCAAATTATATATTCTTCAGTTTGTTTCTGTACATTAACATGTATCTTGTCATGCATGCATATGTAGTCTTGGAGCGATGAATCAAATACATGGTGTAAAATGTTTAATTCAGCCTGTATATATTTTTGGGAATATTAGAATGCATTCAGGTTTAGTTTTATTTTATTTTAAAGTATTGTCATACCAGTATAGCTTCTTGTGGTATTTATTGTTTTGTGTTTAGTTAAAGCTGCAGGCCATTCACTTTATGTAGTTAATTATATAGGTCAGTTTAATCTTGAATTATTTCCATTTGCACACTATTTGTTCAAAGTTGTGATCTTTCTGTATTCTCAGAACATCACTTTAACTGTGAGTTTTTAGACTTTTTCATGTTTGCTCATTTGTTGATTGACAATCTGTGATATTTTAGATAAGTACTTGAAGTAAATATGAGGCGTATCCTCAATCTTATAAAACTTCATCAAAATTGTACTGTCAACAATTTTGAAGCCTATGAATGAAATAGGAATTATACACAGACTTTCTAAGTTTTTATTTGAAATCTAAAACACAAATATGCTCCTAGCAGAAATATATTTTGCAACACAATGGAATAATAATAATAATTAAAAAAAAAAAAAAAGACTCCAACCTAAACCAGTGCATTTTAAGATGTCCACGCCCACATTATCAAGAGGAATGACTCCATTGTTAACAGCAATGCCCCACCTCACTCCAAACTCCTATACATTTTGGTCATAATTTCTGTGGTTACCTGCAGAAAGCTTGGAAATAGAATAACAATGCTGTCAAATTTCCTACCAACCTGACTGGGAGCATTCTAACTAAATACTTCAATAGCTACAATTGATTGTGATAAAAACAGGCGGCTTGAAGTAAAACAATGGATGACACAGTCTATCAAACAACAGGTTATCACTCCAATTTCACTGTATTTTCATTGAATGGGTGAACGTGTTGATAATAAGACACAATCAACAGCCGTAACTCATAGTTAACTACCAAGTGCATTATGAACACATTGCCTGTACATATATGGGATTGCCTTTTTCAACTGACACCAGTGAATTCTGCCTAAGGATCTACATTACATGCACATGTATACAGTGGTAGATCTGCTAAGAAATGAGGGGATGCAGCCGGTGTATATACCAAGTAGGCTACTCAACCATCACAGTCAATATGAATACACAGCAGGTGATCCTCACAGTGACAGGTGCATCTTTAAGTAGTCACATGATAGTAGATGAGGCTGGCATGAGATGTAGAAGAGGATCTCATCGTCTGCGTGGCCGGCTGGTACTTCTGCTGCGAGATCTCTGCCGCCTGGGAGGGGGACTACGCCTGCGTGACGGGGGTGACATGGCTTCCTGTTACACACCATACCAACACCACTCAAAGCAAAGTGACACCATCACTGCATATCACCAACAACACAATATGCTTACAGCAGCTCTTAAAAGTATATGATGCTTAATGGGTCAACTGCCCCATAGAATTCACTTCAAAAAGAAAATAGCCAGTAGCTTCACATACATGACAAAACAAGAAATTTATCAAGTTCTGATAAGTACTTGATATAAACCCTGACATGTATTCCTTACATCATCACACATGTCCAACTATCATCCACCACCACTACTGTAATATGCGGCGCTACGTACCCGGAGTTTAATGCGCTGCTCACGAGCCTTGATCCTCTCCTTGGCTTCCTCAGCCTCACGTTGTTCTCTCATCTTCTTCCTCTCCTCACGCATAGACTCCCGTTTCTTCTGGTGCTCCACAGCCTGCATGCAGTATAGCATACAGTGCTTACAGACAGGGTGTAATACACAGCCTGCATGCAGTATAGCATACAGTGCTTACAGACAGGGTGTAATACACAGCCTGCATGCAGTATAGCATACAGTGCTTACAGACAGGGTGTAATACACAGCCTCAATCAAACTCATTGACAGCTGTCTAGATGACATCCCCTTTGATAAGATGGTAGTCCAGCTTACCTGCTCATCAGTGAGAGGCAGCCAGTAGATGAAGGGTTTGGACTTGGTGCGTCTGAACAAATCATCCAGTAACTTGGCGGGTGGCTCTTCTTCAACTGGCTTCTTCTCTACACACAGTATAACACAGTCCACCATTAGCCCAGACTCATATCAACTCAACATCATTCATACCAGTAAATCAAATGAAGGTGTGCATAGCATACCTTTTCTTTCTTTGCTCCTTTCTTCACGGACTTTCTCTCGCCTTTCTCTCTCCTGGTCTCGTTCCCTTGACCTCCGTCTCCTCTCCACAGGTGACCTTGACCTACACAGATAGGTACGTAACAATCTATCATGCTCACTTGAACAGGCTAACACATCAAGACAACAGTACACTAATGCCCAATAGCATGTAACACATCAAGTACCTGCTTCCTTGACGAGTTTTCCCCTTGTCCCAGTCACGCACTGGAGCAGTGGCCTTGACCTCGCGATCTTTCCTATTGACCTCGCCACGGTTCTCCTTCCCTGTGTCCTTGACTTCAATGGGTTTAGTTGTTTTCTCCTGCTCAGCTGGGGGTGGAGGTCGTCGTGGTGATACAAAGGTTCCCTGCGCACCACTCTGATAATGCTCCAGCTGAAACAAACACAGGTGCCACTCATACCAAGTCATGAACAATGGCAGCCACTGCTGTTATAATGATACCTCCAGTTGTGCATCTGGAGACGCCACTCACCTCATTTGCGCTGGCGTATTCCACAAGGAGGAGTTTGGGGTTAGATGAAGGCCATTTGACGCCATGTAGAGCCTTACGTGTGGCTACTGCTTCCTCTTCCGTCTCAAACTGACCACACAAGCCAAACAACATACAATATAACTACTTTATTTGATTAAGTATTGCTGGAGTGACACACAGACCACTAAAGATATTTCCAGTGATATACAGCCTGGTAGAAACAGGCTTTCCCCAGACAACACCCACATTCTCCTGTCAGATACAACCTGTTCTTCCCAATCAAACTATGAGCTGACCATATGTCCATATTAACAGACTAATGCCCACCTCATATAGTATACATTCATGTTTCAACCAAATAACCAGTGTGCATTACAAATTGATGCTACAATGACTTCATCAACTGTGCTATTGACCAGCCACAAAGCCATGAAAACTGGCCATTACTTTTAACTCCAACAACATAACTTAACCAATAAAACTACCACCAACCGTAGCCAGACACCGCGATTTGATCTTGTCCACCCAGAAGCCAGACTCCATTAGCTTGCCCGTCCTGGACAACAACTGCTTGAGCTGAGGCAGAGTGTAGGGGCGCACAAGGCCTCGAATGTGGATGATGTTAGTGACAGGACCTCTGGCCGGGGAGGGGGAGCGACGAGG
Organism: Urechis unicinctus; assembly: GCA_034190875.2. Classification (NCBI taxonomy): domain Eukaryota; kingdom Metazoa; phylum Annelida; class Polychaeta; order Xenopneusta; family Urechidae; genus Urechis; species Urechis unicinctus. The sequence goes on from CM067342.1 coordinate 42,797,431, forward strand.
TGCTAGAGGCTCGTCTACAGGTAGGGTACTGCCTGGCACTTCACGGCGAGATAGCTTCACTATGAACACATCATACACCAATCATCATCTCTACCCCGAGTTCATTCACCAGCATGAAAGCAAGAAAAGTAGTGGGCATGCAATAGCATTCCAACTGACCAGTTTTCTCTTGACTGGGCTTGCTTTTGACTGGCTCTGGCTGAGCTGCTGCTCTAGGACTTCCCTTATCCAGTTTGATCAGTTTCTTCTCTGCCTTGAGGGAGGTCTTTTCTGCCTTCACTGGAGACTTCTTGTCTGTCTCATCCTTCTTCTTCTCGGGAGTATTTTCCGCAGCCAACTTGCCACCGCTCTCTGTTTCAGGGTCGTCATCTTCTTCCTCCTCATTTACATCCTGTACCATGCCATAACAAGCTTGTCAGCCCAAAATCATATGGTATAAATGATTTCTTATTGACCAAATATACTCATGTGCAAAACTTTAATGCAGTGCTTTTCACAGATAAATAGATTGTCTAATCAACAGTTACCTGAAGGGGAGCAGATAACATTTTGGGGCATATATACACACCTGCTGTATGGTGCGCTGTATGACCACGTTGCGGGATTCCTCCTGAAATCCAACCGGGATTGAGGGCTCGTCCTTCACCTCTGTTGGTGTCGCATCTTCCTCCTCAGACTTTACACTAGGCCGGATGTCAGGAATCAGACCCTACATATATATATATATAACATGTACTAAACATAAACATTATGCCTCTTGCAACATCAACATAGAAACAGTGATACCTCTAAGCTTTTAGATAGGACAAGTGAATGCTTAACTTAAGTGCAAGTGTATATAACTAAGTAACAGCAAAGGGGGATAATTTATAAACAAAAGTGCTAGGAGTTTGGATGAATAAAATTTAAACAAGGATTGGACCTCTTTAATTATATTATAATCAAAATGACAGAAAATCAATTTCAATAATGTCACAACGGATTTCACTAGATATCCAAACACCTTATTTGCCTTACACAATTTATAAATGTCCTTCGGAGCATTTATTTTTCTACCCTTACTTAAACTCTGGAAAATTCAGTTACCTTGAGTGAGTCAGTGGAGATGTTGATGGTGGACTTCTTGTTGGAGCGTGTTGACCCCCATCTACGTGTGCGCTGCTTGGGAGCCTCTAGCACGGGGTAGACAATCTCTCTCTTCACATCAACCTTCTCTGCTGTGTCACTGGTGTCTTTCTGTAACGACCAACACCACACATCCACTCACAATCCCTGCATCACACCCCAGTCAATGAACACCCAGTCTGATGAGCATACATCTAACAGTGAGAAGAGAACAGCCCCAGGAAACCATCTACAGCCTACTTCATACATGAATATATGTTCTTTCAAGTGATCTACTGTAAAATCTTGTGTATGAAACGCACCCCATCCTTGACTATGAAATTCAGGCCAAAAACTTGGAACACATCCCCATTATACCATGTCACAGCACAAGGGAAATGTAACTATGTAACCCAGTTGTGTGGACCATACATGTGGCTTTGATTTAAATTTGGTTGGGACTTAGGCCCCTGGGTACTATGCACTTTGTATTCATCATAACGTTCACAATTTGGCACTTTCAAATGGTGGTATCACTTGGTATCAACATTAATGTTGAGTTTCTGGGGTACATTTTAGAAAATCTAATCTTTATGACACCCCCCACCCCTATTTAGCTAGTTTTTGGTATAAAATTGCTGAATATTGCACACAAGATTTTAATGTAAAATGGCCGATTACTACTGCTTATACTACTGCATCTTCTTATGGGATGTAAACATTCCTGGAGCGTCCCTCAAAATTAATGTCATCAGGTTGTTTATATATCTCATTGACTTTGAGGCTGTTTTTGCTGTGATTTGGTACACAATTAATTGCCTCCTACAAAATAGCACTGTCTTGTTTTTTTAGCATCAATGCCATTATTTCTATATATGGTATTCTCACAGTATGCTAGACAAGCTCAAAGCCAAGAGATTGAAGTCTTTAACTTTGTTTTCAACATGCATTTCATTGTATGTCATTAACGAAGTAAACAGCCTTCAGTTACAAAGAACAGAGTTTACCATACAGAATGCATGTTGAAAACAATAATCATATTGCTATAATCACATCAACATGTTGTTTACACAAATCATGCTTCGAGATTTAACTCATTTGCAGCAACAGGCAACCCCTGCAATAGAAAACAAAAGATGGATTAGTGAGAAGAATGTGTCGGTAAAATACCCAGACTGAGTGACCCCCCGTCACGACTGAGCACATGTGGCATGGGTGGTGAAGGATGTAAAGCAACGTGGCCCATAATCCGCTGGTCCCTCACAGGCAGGGCCATCAACGACTCTATTTACGACCATCACTGCTTAACACGCCACGCCGCAACACATTCATAGATGCTCCACAATTTCATCGACTCTTTTGGAAGTTTCGTCACCATCATTCGGAAAGTCTCAGTTTATCAGTTCTGACAAGTCAATGTGCTGGATTCTGCATACTTTAATAAGGTGCGCTTCCAAGCTTGTAAGACTGCATTGACAACTGTTGCAGCCAGTTTTATCACAGTTATTGATATTGTCTATGCCTCCAACAAGCTGAGAGGTGCTTGATTCCGCATTCATCACCTTGGCACTTCTGATCTGGATTGCATCACATATATGACTGTGCTGACAGTGAAGTCACGGATGGTAGTGCAGGAACAATTCTTGAAGCTGACATAAGGAACACGGCATGGACATTCATGTTGCGACTCTATGCAACCACAACTGTGGAATTACACATAGAACTCCAGGAGTGTCTTGTATTTCGTGCATGTTCAACGCATGCGTTGTAGAAACAGGTCTTTTTGAGTAAGATCATTATGATGTTACAGCAGTTCATTATGACGGGAGGCTATATCAGAAAGCCCCACATTGAGGATCTAGCTTGGGATCCAGAAACAGTGATCAGGTGGATTTGATCACAGGAGAATAACTAGGCTGGCTTGTTAGTCTTAATAAATGATATTTTCACAATGGAAGTTGGCATGTTTCCCCAAAGTTCATTTCATCTTCATGGTGATGGTAGAAGACTAGAAAATGTGATGTTCACTGATGAAGAGCTTGATCATATACTGTTGCCAGTTGAATGGCAGGGTGACATAGTACGCATGGTACATGACCAGCCAGTCCACCATTCTTATTTCATAGCCTCTCCGCGTCCACGTAGTTGTGGTCAATTCAATACTGAACACACACACACAGATGATTCTCAGAGTCGACCATTGATAAGCTTCTTGCAGATCTTTAATCTTCTCATGTCACTTTTACTTTCTCACACGTCACAGATCTGTAATCTTCTTGCCGATCATGGACATTTGATGTCTGAATAGACGTAATGGATCTTTAACCTTCTCATGGAGGTCTGTTCTTTTATCTTCTCATAGAGGTCATGGATCTTTAATCTCCGTAGACCTTAGTACTGTATCTGAATTCTTCTCATAGAGGTCATGGACAGCCTAGCCAAATTCTCACAGAGGTCGCACAGAAATAGCAATTGTCTCACATAAGTCATGGTAAATTTAGCAATGTTCTCACATAAGTCATGATTCTTTAATCACCTTAGACCTTAGTACTGTATCTGAAATCTTCTCACAGAGGTCATGGACAGCTTAACAATCTTCTCACAGAGGTCATGGGTTGATTATCATCAAGAGGTCACAGATGCATAAGATGATGCAAGCTTCCTGAGAAAAGGTTTTGGGTTTGGTACAGCAGGAGAGCTGCAATTCTTGCGAGTGTGCTCGATCCTGTGAGGATGTAGCCAAGTAGAGTTCATAGGCCACATTGGTCAAGTTATGTTGTTGATCTGAGTTTTTTTTCTTGTGTCATGTAAGTCTGGCTTTAGTAAGCAGCCTCAGGTCCAATAAGTGCTTCTCAGTTACGCGCAGAGCCAAGGGCAAGGTAAAGGACAATCCCGTTAAGGTCCGGCAACCCAACGACGACGAGACATAAGTTGCTACTCCATAACAGGGTAGGGCAAGGGAATGGGGTCTTGATGGCACTAGGTGGTGATGACATCATCCAGCAGGCAGTGTGGTAGTAGCCAGCATGAAGAGCTGGCATGGCACACCAGTCAGAACATACACACACTCAGTGAACACAGGCAGGGAAGGAGGTAACATCCCCACCTAACTTGCAACAACAACTCTCCTTTTACACCTTCTCCATTTGTAACAAAGACACCTCTCATGATGTACGTTTGGAAGGAATTGACATAGGCAGATGCTGCCTAACTTGTATAAGATTTAAGGCATAAATATGACAATAAATGTTTCATGTATTTCCATTCAAGGGAGCCTTATGGAGTTGGCATAGGTGCTTTAACGGCTTATAACAATAATATTGGGTAAATAGCAGCCGCACCATAATTAACGTATCACTAGACGCGTATTAAGAATATGCTGGCATATTCCTTAATGATTGGTTATGAATATTCTACTCATAATGATCGTATTGCAGTGCACGATGCACAACTACACCTGGCCAGAAAGTCACTGTCTTGACAACACAGCTGTGTTACCATGGAAACACAAGGCTCAATGGTCCATGTTGTAAAGGGACTGATAAGTAATGGGCACCATGCCATTTTCAGGGGAAATATCTAACTCAAAGGAACAAATGGAAAAGAAAAATCATGGAAGATTCAAAACATCTAGATATACCTTAAGTGACAAGATTCCAAGATTGATTATAAAAATGTCTCCTTCCCTCCCCTGCATAACTGCACATGTTATAGAAGATGTCTTACCTCAGGGGGATGGCTGGCTTTCTCAGACTCTGCTTCCTGGGTCCTGTCACAGCACACAACAATTACTAAGAATGAAACTTACCATCTAGCCAATATCATAACAATCACATCAATAAGCAAACATAAAAACCAGTGTGATATTTTTTATATTCATTTTAAATTTTACAAAAATCAACAATGTTAGTTTGGTGTAATTGAGAAGACTTATCCTACATCTTGGAGGATGATGAAGCATCTTCATCTCCCATTGTAGAAACAGCTACATCCTCTTCGATCGATGCAGACATTGTCAAGTTTGTACAGCTTTTCTTGGCGTCTGGTTCAGCCTCCACATCTGGCTTGGAGTTGGAGGCATCAGACAGCCGTTTCCTGGCACTTGTGGCTTCAGCTTGTTTCTTTGGACTGACAGAGACAGGTAATGCAACAGCTGCTGCTTCCTCTGACTGTTTCTCCATTGGAGCATCTTCTGGACTTGATTCAGATGCAGCTTTAGACACCTGATCCTCCTCTTTGTTCTCCTCTTCAATCTTTACCTCCTTCACTGGCGATATCTCAGCTGCTACTGAAGGTTGGCTACAAATATCTGCCCCCGATATAGCAACTGGACTCCCAGAATCAGCGGCGGATGCCTCTGGTGCAGCTGTATTGCTTACTGATGCGGTGACTGAGCTCTCTGATTCAGCAGCAGCATTATCTTCAGTAACAGCAACAGTGCCACTGTGAGAATCATCAGATACCTGGTCAGTGTTTTCAGTGTCCATTAGGACAGGTTTTTCTTCCTGTTTTTCTACTACTAGACTTTCCTCATCAGTCTCCATTGGTGCTGATTTGTCATCGTCTTTGTCCTCTTCTTTAGGAGCCTCGGTTGCCGCTGCTGCCTTGACGGGGCTGCTTTCTTCCTTCTCTTGCTCTTCCTTAGTGTTGCTCGTGGAGGGGGAATGCGGGGCCTGGTTTCTTCTCACTGGGGTAAACGTAGGAGAGTCTGAGGGAGTAATTTTCCTGATGGGTTCCTTCTGTATCATCAACAACACAACACTATTAACATCACAAACATGCTAAACAATAGCAGTGATAATCATCTAGTGCCTACGACAAGTCGGAAAGAGACAATTACACAAAAATATCCATAAGAGGGATCTAAGGTCATGCTAGAGACAGAGTCACGTGGAATCGTTCAACATATGCAATTAGGAATATCCATTAAGTATGACATAATGAGACCTTGTCTTTCTTAGGAGACTTTTCCTCTTGAGGTGATAGGCTGCTAGGACCTCGCTCGGGAGAGTTATCAGGTTTGCCCTGCACATAAATCACATCATGCTGCAAACATTGTTCAGACTTTGAATAATTTATAAATGTCTCTAAACCATGACATATGCACAAATTAACAACTTGCATACATATAATGTAAAGATTTGAGCATAGATTATCAAAGTATATGTACACAGGATATCATAAAAGCAAGTTATTTTTCAGGAAAGAGCTCTAACCTTAGGTGAAATCTGCTTTGCTGTTTGATCTTTTTGAGGGAAATCTACCTCACTCTCTGATGATGAAGAGGAAGAAGAGGATGATGTCGAACGGGAGACAGGTTTTGGTGACCTAGACCGAGATCTAGATGAACTTGAACTAGACGATTTCGATTGAGCCTTTTTCAGAGTTGGGGGAGGCGACTTGGATGCACTGGAACTGAAATCAATGACCATAATGTACACTTGTAAACAAGTGAATTATTTTCTTTGAGCGAAATTGATTCATATAATAAATGCTATTACCTTGATGAAGAGGTAGAGCTACGACGACTGTTCCTTGCAGATGACCTTGAGGTGCGCGAGGAGCCAACAGACGACTTGGATACTGGCTTAACTTTATTGGCTGAAACATTTTTCAAAACTCTCTCAACACAACTGCAGACAATAGACAATTGAATCCAATACAATTGATCTGACAAAACACTGGACACATACACTTTTCAGCTGTTTTAGCAAAGCATCATATATGGGCAAAAAAACCCCTATCACTGTGACCTCTCAACTCATGTTGAACAAATCATCATATATCATCATCATAACTTATTCAATTGTGCTATATTGTCAGCAATTCTTGCTATTCAAAAAGATGAGGGTAAGATCTTACAACCCTGCTTGACAGCAGCTGGTGCTTCCATCTCAGTAGATGGTTTCTCAACAATATCAGGAAGAGCTGCAGCATCAGCATCAGAAGATGCTGCAGTCAGCTGCTTCTCGGGTACATGGGTAGGGGGCTTGACATCATCTGTGACTAGCGGGGGAGCTGTGGCCTTTCTGGGTTCTTCAGGAACCTCTCTCGTGAGGATGGGAGGGCCATCACCACAACCATCATCCTTAGGCGTCCCCATCAGAGGGGAACGGAGGCGGTTAGGAGTACTTTGGTCGGTGTCTGTACCAGATGCCTCACTCTCTGATTGCCTTTTGACACGTTCTTCCTCTGCAGACAAACACATTCACTTGATAAGTAGCTTAAAACAAAACAGAATCCAACGCATTAAACCAAGCATAAATAATGATGTTCTAAAATTTAAAAGAACCTACAAAAGAACTTTTAGACCTAAGTTGTAAGATGTGTAAATAACACCTAAAAAAACAGCAAGTTAAGCAAGGGATTGAGCTCTCTTCACATCTCAAGATGCTGATCGATCTCTATCTCAATCGAGAGAGGGAGGGAAGGAGGGAGGGAGGGAGGGAGAGAGAGAGAGAGAGCGAGCTAGAGAGAGAGAACAAGAGAGTGAGAGTGTGTGTGAGAGAGAGGAGAGAGAGAGAGAGAGAGAGACTGCTACTGAGTTGGCACAAACAGTTCAAACACTGCCCAGATCACTCAACAACCCACCTTCTATTTTCTTCTTCTGAGTCATTTGTTTCTCCAGGAGCTGTTCTCGTTGCTGCAGGTATTTCTTGACAAATTCATTCTGGTCATCTTCTTGGACCTGTCATAAAATTCAGAAGTGGAAGGTGTATTGACTGAGAAGCAGTGTCAGTAAATCTTCTCACACTGACCTGTTTATTTGACTGTTTGCAAGACACCTCCACACAATAAAAACATCTGGAGAGGATTTTGTGGCTAACCAATTAGTTGCAAGGCAAGTCTAGAATAAGTTTTGTACATTGAAGATCATTTTGTAATATATTTTTGTTTTGCTTGTAGATGCATTTCCCATTTGTCATCTGAAAGATGGACAGCCAAATTAAAGTAGAGTATACAAGTATACCTGTATGGTAGGGGCTTGTTCTCCTTCCTGAAGTGACTGCTCCTTCAGACGTTCAATCTGCAGTTGCTATGAAACAAAATGCCAACAATCAATGTAATTAGCCAAACTATTCAGCGTATAAATTTCAAAATAACAAGCTGTGGGCAGCTGGTGGTCCTGGATAATGAAGAGCACCATATATCTGACTTGAGTTCGTGAGTATCAGTGCCAAAAGTCATGTACCTCTGCAGGAAATAGATGCCGAAGCTTGTTGAAGGAAAACTTTTGATTCAACTTGTAAAACAACATTTAAAACCGCCATTAACAAGGAGGCATATTTTGTGTTCGGCAACTTTGTGCAAAATCATAAAATATAAAATTTGTGTCTGAAAGACTAATAACGTTTATTTAAAAAGCATTTTATTAGCTCTATTGAACCAAAATGCATTCACAACTTGGTGTTGATTGCGACTGGTAAAATTTGGTAGAAAAAAATATTGTTTTCTTTGACAAAATGTTTGTTAGGAGCTTAAGCTTACTGCAATTTTCTTGGAGGACAAGTATAAAGTGTGAAGGACAAGTATAAAGTGTGAAAGTAATCGTGAAATGTTGCAATATCCCAAGATTCCTTCGCGCAGCAACCAGGGGGCGCACAGAATTGAGCATTTACTGATGTAGCTACTATTTAATTCCAAAATATAATCCAGTTATCATCATATGAATTGAAGAGACGATCGCACTGTTTTCTGTCCACCATCAATCAAGAAATAAGCTAAAATATACCATTATGATTAAAATACAACTTCAGTCACCATGGAAATAGTTGGCAAGTAGGATACTCGTAAAAAAACATTTCAAACGACCATTAACAAAGCGGCATATTTTGAGTTTGGACGAAATCATAAAATGTTTAACTTGTGTCTTAAGACTAATAAAGACTACTTCGATAGCATTTCATGTTTATCCTTCATGAAAGTTGGTCATTTATCTTCCAAATAACACGTGGATTGTTTCTATTACTACAGTATTGTATTATTGTTAAGTTTCAGCACGAAATTGCGGCACATTGAGAAACTTGGTTCAAAACCTCAACATGGCCGACTCCCACAATGCAACATAATTTTAGTGGAGCTCCTGATTTCCAACCGAAAGCCAAACCAATACATGCCATTGTAATAGTCAGACCTGAAGCATGAAACAGTGTTACCGTAATTATTCTATTAATAACCCATCCTCTAATAATCGCCCACCCCCCAGTTTTCTGCCTGAAAAGGACCATTTTTTGGACAAAATCGTGCAAAAACATTGCCTCCTTTTAACGCCAACCCCCCATTTTTGAAAAAAAGAATACCTTTCAAACAACGAGTTTCCTGATTTCCTGCTTTATATACGATCTTACTTCACTTTTTTTGTCTTTACTTCCAAATATTTTATACGAACACAGCAATTCTATTCCACCACCTTTCACAAATGTTCTGCTTGATGATCAGATGAACGTGGTTCTTCGATTATTTCTGCACTTATCTGCACGATGATTCCCTCCTGAAAGAGTTATGTCAGCGGCTGACACAGTCCTTCCGGAATATGTCCAACAACAGTTTCGCGATTTTTGACAATAATGGCACAATCACTATGTTCATTATCCGGCTCCAAACTACACTCAAGTATTGTCCCAACTGGATATGTTTGTTTACATACGTGATATCCTTTGACAGCTGACTTTACTGAAACCAACATACATTCTCCAACGCATTCCGAAGCAGTTAAATGTAATGCAAATCACACTCTGATGACCGATTTTCATCTCGGATAAAAGCAATTGTCTCTAATTAACGCCCATCCCCTACATTGAACTCGGGTACGATTCTAATAAACGCCCGGGCGATTAATAGAATAATTACGGTATATCATCTCTGACCCATTTTCACTGTACATTACCCGTAGATGCGCGCCCAATTGAAAAGTGTGAGTTACTTGCTAGCTCCTCCACTCGACCTAGACCCGCAGACACAACACGCTGCTACCTCTAGATAATTCAGTGATATCGGTCTTGTTTTCGATTCGAACGGTAGCCATGTTGGACAACAATTCATAAAATTGTGTTGGATTTAATTTGATTCTGTTAATTAAGGAGTATGACTGTTGTTGCACTCAAGGCAAGATTGATATTAAGACATTCATGGACGTGAAAAACTTGGCCCTAACTCGGATAGGGGTGTGCGCGGGACCTCGAAAACCCGTACCTGTTGTACAAGTTGAGAATGGCAAAAAGTATACCCCGTCGTACAAGGTATTATGCGAATGTATAAACCGTCGTACAAGACGAGAGGCCGAAAAAACATACCCGGTCGCGCGGCACATGTATGCTACCTCTAGTGCCCCCCTGGGCTTAGCATTAGTCGTCACTCTGAGCATGCGCAATGTACATGGTCTTGAACTTGAAAACAAACATGTTGCTGTGTTTCGGACTTTTTACCGCTTCCCAAATTGATCGAACTATAAATAATTACTATGGATGAAATCCCCCGCCGAAAAGGGATAAAATTGTCCGTAAAACATCATTGCATTCTATAACTCATCACTTGGGTATATTTGGTGTTTGGTAGTTGTCTGAATCGATCTCAATTGTTTTTCATTGCGTCGTTTTCTGAGAAAGTAAGACGTCAGTAGTGTCAGTAGACGTCTTGTAGGGCTAGCTTTTCAAGTGCGAGACGACACATTTTTCCCCAGGATCTTGATAAATGTTGATTTCTAGAATTTTTTTTGAATTCAGCGATATATTTAGCGAGAAAGTCAAAAGCATTCGTTAATGGGCGCGGAAATTCACGATGCAGGACGTCAACAAGACGTCCGAACAGGTCCAGCGAGTTGTGTATCGGTTCAAGCGGCGCAGCCAGTTGTGTGATACGAGCTACTGTGCAATCATTACGTACTCTTTTAAGGCGTTCAATCAATTCTTTCTTGCTTCCACTCTTGGAAAGTCCTCTCTTGTCAAGCTCTTTCTTCAAATCCACGACACGTAGCTCGTGAAGCGCTTTACCACCGACTATAAATGCACCTTCGTCCGCCATTTTGGTATATGTCGGTTTCCCGAGGGAAGCAGACCGTCATGGTTTATTTCAATGAGTAGTATACAAACAGATGACCCGTGGGCTTCACAGAGTTGGTAATTGTCAGGGCATTAATAGCGCAAAGACGTTTGTGGGGTGTAAAGATATTGACGAATACATATAAATAAATAAATAAATATATATATATATATATCGGTAGTTACATTGAGTCGTTTCGCGTTATTGTCCTATCGTAGTTTTTTTATTCCATCGAATGTAGCCCATTCTACTTTGAATCTTAACGAATTAAATATAATTGTCAATTCTTGCTTAGAGACTAGTTACTTCCAGCATCAATTTGCATTGACATATCACATAATAATTAAACATTCCAAATATCTAGAAGAAATACAATGGTCATAAGTTGCTAATGAACTTAGTAATCAGTAGAATAACAATCACTTGATTTCAATATATGATATATGGTATGATGTTTTGGGCAGTATATAATAAATATTTTTTTTTGAATGGAAGGTGTCAATGATGAGCAAAACCCAGAGGTTTCGTTTCGACCTTAATCTTAAACTAAGGTCAAGGTCATCGAATTTCAAATCATCATTATCTCCCTGGGAAATGATTCGATCGTAAAAAACAATTATAGATTATTCTAAATTAATTTAACTGAAAACGTTTTCGAAATATAAGTAATTGTATGATATCCATCACGACAAAAATGATGATAATGAGGAATTTTATGATGTAGATAAGTACGAAGAAAATTTTGATTATCATAATGATGATGATGATTATGATTAAAAAAATGTCATTCAAGTTCGCCTAGTTCCCCGGCTTAATATATATTTATACACATATATATTTATATATATATATATAGTTATATATATATACATTTATGTATATATACAGTTATATGTATATATATATATATATATATATATATATATATATATATATATATATATATATATATATATATATATATATATATATATATATATATATATATATATATATATAGTTGTACTTATACCTATAATTAAAAACAAAGCTGGTAACATCAATAGTATGGATAATTATAGACCCATTGACTTGGCAAGTATCCTGTCTAAAGTTGTAGAGAGAATACTTCTTGATAGATTAGCTGATTCCCTCGCTACTAGGTGTAATTAGTTTGGCTTTAAACGCAAGCTTGCTACTGATATGTGTATCTATGCACTCAAAGAGTTGATTGATAACTATAGAAAGTTGAATGGTTGTATGCTTATGTGATTTCTTGATGCATCTGAAACATTCGACAGAGTCAAACACTCCGTCCTTCTTTCAAAACTGTTAAAACGTGGTGCTCCTGTATATATAATAAGGCTTTTAATGTTTTGGTACTCAAATCAAACTATGTATGTAAGATAGGGTGGAACACTATTAGCAAAATTTACTGTATCAAATGGTGTTCGGCAAGGAGGGATTCTATCCCCTTATTTGTTTAATGTCTACATGGATGACCTGAGTTATGATCTTAGTAACTGTTCCATGGGTTGTATTGCTGGTGATCAAATTGTAAACCATCTGATGTATGCAGATGACCTGGTTGTATTTAGCCCATCAGCTAATGGTCTAATGCAGTTATTAAAATCCTGTGAATCATATGGTATCAAACATGATATAAAATACAATTCCAAGAAGAGTGCTGTGTTGATATGCCGCAACTCTTTCACTAAAAAAGTGGTATTTCCGAATTTCTCAATCAATGGTGATATAATAGCTGAAGTAGATAGTGTTAAGTATTTGGGTCATTTTATATGTAATGATCTCCGTGATGACAAAGACATTTATAGGCAGTGCCGTCAATTGTATGCACAAGGAAATTTGCTTGCACGTAAATTTCATATGTGCTCAAACAATGTAAAAATTGCTCTGTTTCACTCTTATTGTTTTTCTTTTTATACATGTCAGCTCTGGTGGAACTACAGAATATCTGCTATCACTAAATTACATACTGCTTATAATAATGCATTTAGGATGTTGCTGAGACTGCCTCGCCACTGTAGTGCTAGTGGAATGTTTGCCTATAATAATGTACGTAGCTCCCATGCTATAATTAGAAATCTCATTTTCAGTTTTATGCTAAGGACTGATATATCACCCGACACAATTGTACAATCAGTTCTTAGATCTGATATCAAATGGAAATCGAGAATAAGAACACACTGGATGAGATTACTCTATGTTCACTTCAATGATGTGACCTAATAATTCATGCCAGGCCATCTTTCTTTCTTTCTTTCTATGTATGTGTGTATACATGTGTAAAATATATATATATATATATATAGATATAGATAGAGATATATATATATAGAGAGATATAGAGAGATAGATATATATATATATATAGATATAGAGATATATAGAGAGATATATATATATATATATATATATATATATATATATATATATATATATATATATATATATATATATATATATATATATATATATATATATATATATATATATATATATATATATATATATATATATATATATATATATATACATATACACGGCATGAAACTTCCGGCCCAGAAAAAATTCAACCAGCCAAAAAACATCTACACAACTTGATATGTGTTTACGAATACTTTATTTTATTACCCATGACCCGCAGAATATGATTCGTAACAAACACGTGCCAAAATCAATCACTTGATATACACAGCATGAAAAACATATTGAGACTTAGGTAAGAACGTATAATACACAGCAAAAACACCCTACTCAGCAACAAACCAATGTAAACCAAGTCCTACTCTGGTCCAACCTACTCCTCACTTTCTCATTGAATGTTTTTCTTGTAACTGTGGCGTTGATACATGGTAATCGACCACAGTCTGTTAGCACGTTTGGTGTTATATTCAGCGATAGGGGTGAGACAGAAAGCACATTCATCAGGGTCAACACCCGTGCCAGAGAGTACAACACTGAAATGGTCCACAAGTTTGACTACTGCCTGATCACCAAATTCGAAAAGCAATTTCAGACAAGTAATGATAAGGTACATGACATAACTTGCAACCTGGCAAGTTAGGCTAAATGTATTTTATGGGTCATTAGATATCTTTTCAACAGGACATTCTTTTCCACAGGCCATGAAGGGAGGTGGGCTATGTGGGTTGCCTGTGGTATACCAACACCCATGTCTTGGAAACGATGCTGTAAAGTATTGCTGAGGTCTCCTACAAGGCATTGTCTTGATGATGTAAATGAGGCATCAGTTTCTGAGAGCTTCTGACTTTGGTAATCAGGATCTTTTTCAAACTCTAACGACATAGGACCTGCCCTAAATGAAGCAAAAAAAATCCAATTTAATACACACACACACACACACACACACACACACACACACACACACACACACACACACACACACACACACACACACACACACACACACACACACACACACACACACACACACACACACACACACACACACACACACACACACACACACACACACACATATATACATATATATATATATATAGATATATATATATATATATATATATATATATATATTTATATATATATATATATATATATGTATATATATATATATATATATATATATATATATATATATATATATATATATATATATATATATATATATATATATTCATATGTATATTTATTCATATATATACAGTCAAACAAGTCAAAATTACATTAAGCAATCAGGCTTGTCAAGTTGTCCTATTATTCCTGGTATCTTGTGAGGATTGCTTGCGTGGCTTCAAGAGCAGTGTGCATTGGACGCTGACGATTTTACTTGGTCGACTCGTACACAGAGCTTGGTGATTAATCATGACTAAACTTATATACCAACGTAAGTTCACCGAGACCAAAATGCGATGTCATTACGTCGACAGCACGCGCCGCATCGTGACGCGCAGACCAGTTGAAAGCGCGAGCTCCTGTAATAGCTTCTCAAAAGCCTACGCTAACCTTTGGTGTTACCTCCGTGCACCTGCTTACATTGTTACCGGAAACAACATCAATTAAGTTGCATATCGCGGCTCACTGCGACACATACCAAGATAAAGAGCTCGAATACAATTCTTGCACAAAAAATCACGGCTGCTCGTGAGGGGTGTTTTACTCCATTAGTACGGAAAATATCGTTATATATATGTATATATATATATATATATATATAGAGATATAGATAGATATATATATATATATATATATAGAGAGATATATATATATATATATATATATATATATATATATATATATATAGATATATAGAGATATAGATATATATATATATATATATATATATATATATATATACTATATATATTTATATATATACATATATATATATATATATATATATATATGTATATATCTGATTTATATATATATAGATATATATATATATATATATATATATATATATATATATATATCTAGATATCTATATATATATATCTATATATATATATATATATATATATCTATATATATATATATATATCTATATATATATATATATATATATATATATTGTTTTACTGTCACATGTACTTCTTGTCGCTCGGCGCTCGATGCCCTGATAGCAGGATTCCACATAAAGGTGACTGAAGTCCAGTTAATGGATGAACACGGTCGAGTGTCATGAGAGCCCTTACTTCAGTTCGACCGTTCAAAAGAGCACATGCACTATGGAAATGTCGAGGTCGCTTCAGAACAATGCAATCATTTTAACGCTATCTTATCACACTAGACATTGCCTACTTTTTGCTGTCGAGACCAATGTATTGCATCGAAAGCACTTTGAAGCTAGCTAAATTGTGTTTGTGTGCGCACGGCATTCTACTCCGGTGTAGTGTATTGCACTATACAATACGTCGCCTTTCTGATTCAAGCACTATAACTATTAGAGGTAAAGCCATTGACCCCGGGCCATTGACTGATAAGACGCAACGCAAGTTATTCTCAGTTTTGTTGGGTTTGACGTGGTTGTATAGTCTCCATGAATAACTGACCCAAACTGTGTTAATTGTAGATTATATCCAACCAGTATTTCGGTTGATGTCTCGCAGTTTGATAAGTGAAAAAGAAACACCACATTTTACTGGCCTTCGTCAATTTTACGCCAGTGACATAATTATCGGAATGCGTGATTGCGAAATTTTCTCGATCTGAACGGATAAAATAATTGCGAACCAGTCATCTTGATTAATGAGGGTATAGTAAGCAAGTTCTAGATCGCGAATCAAAATATACCTATCACGTGACGTCATTTGAAGAGGTTGACAGGTTGCCGCTGCCACCCACTAGTCATGACACGCCATTTTCACATGAAAGCGACCCCATCTGTTACCTTTCAGAGAGTATTAGTACCGCCACCTATCGGGCGAAAATGACAGCACACGCAGATATAAAAGCTGTAAGGCAGGAAGCGACACATCGAACGGACGTTATGGCTTGGGCGAAGTCAATGTCCGTGGGCGTTTATCAACGAGCTAGTTTCCTGTGTTTACTCAGCGCCTTATTATGTTTCACTGTAAATGGAACATCTATCGACAACGTACCTCATATTTTACATCAAACATGGAAAAATGCTCCAATACCGGACTTTCTTCTGCCGGCGTATAATTCCTGTCAACATCATACGAACAACACAGCCGGTTTCAAGCACAAACTTTGGAACGACGACCAAATATTCGAGCTGATTACGCGAGAATATCCTTGGTTTGTTGAGACATATCAAACGTACGAGTATAATATACAGCGCGTGGATGCAGCCAAGTACTTTATCCTGTATCATTATGGAGGGATTTATCTCGATCTTGATATACAGTGCAATATGAATTGGACGGCATTTTTTGAGAAAAATTCGAACAAGAGTTTCGAAGTGATGCTTGCTAAATCGGATCCGTATGGAATTGGGGGCGAGTTTTTCCTCGCCCCGTCTCGCCATCCATTTTTTTTAAATGTCATCAGCAATCTTAAAAGTGCATCCAAAAGGTGGTATTTCTTTCCCTACTTGACGATTATGACAAGCACAGGACCTCTCTTCCTTACCTTCACATTGAACTCGTATCCACACTCAGAGGATATTTACCTTCTTGACAAAAACACTTTCAGGAAAGACTACTTCACTGCTATGCATTTTGGGAGCTGGCATGAATGGGATGGAGTAATCATCTGGTTCATTTATCAAAATAAGCAGGTGCTTTGTTCCTTTGCTATGGCCTTTGCAGTCATCTGGATCATTGTACGAGTTATTAAATGGATTACCAGAAAAAGGCACTGGGATGTATCTCGATTTAAACGTTAATAAGCAATGCGTTCATATTTCATAACTACATGCATAAATGGGAACAACTGTGATACATTTAGGCAAGATGTATAAAAGATCGAAAAAGATATTTATAATTTTTTTTTTAAATGGGTTCTCCTGGAATAGTCTTGCGTTCTAGCTGACAGAGGATATATGTTAAACCAGCCTACCTGTTGAGATAAATGAAATAATGTTGCTGTGTTAATCATATAATTGAACAACATCGAATGGTAGTTTTTGGTATTTGGTTGTTCAAAGTTATACACCCTTTATTTTGGATGTGTTGATTTTGTGTGCTTATTGGTGTAAATGTTAACGATCAACTCTCATTCAATACTCATCCATTTGTCCCAACTTGTACGATGCGGTTTACTCTTCTTGTTTTTTCCCGATTATATTTGTCAGAAACTCGTTTTTAAGGCTTATATATCTTAACTGCCCCTATTTTCGAACAACAATACAGAATGTTTTTTTATCAAATCTACAGGAGCGTTTGTTTTCGATCTCATTTATACCACTACCAAGCAGAAAATATTTATTTAAGATATTTCTCCGTTGCCTTGTTTTATGTAGAATATTCCCACTCAGCATACAAATGGCCCTGTACTTCTGAATCAATAAAATGTACACATAAAGTGAAACAGCAAGTCACTTTATGCGAGGCAACGAAAGAGAACTTTGGTCAGATGATCCATATCAATGGGGCTGGCAAGGGCAAGGGTATTTTTTTATCTCTAGTGGTAATATCAAGACTCTAAATGATGAAATGGAAAAAAAAAATTAAGTATCGGGATAGTACATGGCGTCGCTTTGTCATCAGTAAACACAAGGGTAGACAAGAGTTACCATTTTAATGCTCCTTTGTTTATCCAATAAAGCAGAATATATATGTGTCCATGTCACAATCAGCAAACATGGTTCGTTTCTCTCTTATCAGAAATTTGAAGTTATGTGATGATTATTCAAATAGAAAATTGACTAATGGTAACAAGTAAAGAATAACAATTGCAGCTATAATTCATATTAAGAAAAATATTTTCATATGTGCGTGATGGTGCCCCGTGATGGTGCACGAATGAACGCTTTTAAAATTTCATCACTGACGCGCAAATTCGACAGTCTATATTTCTTGAAGTGATACTCCAGCTAACTGACCGAGATTATAACATCATAGACTTATGTGACACGCACGGTTTTCATCATATTGGGGATTACCTTTTGTACGGCTGTACCTGCATTTTAATTATTTATGTATTTTTATTGGCAAATGGTCATTGGTAGGTTTCTTTATGTATTTCGCTATTTAATGTGTTTTGCCAACTTATTCTATTGTTTTGATTGTAATAACTTAAATATTTGTCGTTTGTTATGGTGTGGTCACGTGACCCACTTAAACTGCATTTAACCTGGGGCATGAGCCCGTCAGGAGAGATTCTGATTAGTCTGTCTGCGAGCGAGCAAGCAGGAGATGCCTTAACAACTGATCCGAGAAAGTCGGACGATCCAAGCGTTAGTTTTATTCGGATTAGTCGGGATAACATTGCTTGTGGTAAGTACCATTTGTGGTACTGAAGTTGTGGGTGCCGTTGCTCGTTGCCGTTGCGGTTGCGATTTGCATTTGTTTAGTTATCGGGTTTTGGCGCCCAACTCTAGAGGGCGTCGTTAGCTGGATTGCTGGTGTCGGGTGTCGTTGCTTAATATTTGCATTCTTGCCCTGTTAATTTGTATAGTTTAGTGTTCGGGTTTTGGCGCCCAAAACTAGAGGGCGTCGTTAGCTTGATCGCTGGTGTCGGGCAGTCGTTTCCTTTAATATTTGCATTCTTGCCCTGTTAGTTTGTATTGTTAGTGTTCTGTTTCTTCTGTAACTTGGTCGCTGGTGTCGCGAATTTGTTGGAATCGGTCGTTATTGACTTGTGCAGTATTAGTAGTTAATAAAACTGGTTTTTATACTAAATGTCACGGTTCTTTCACTCGGTTGAACTATTCACGGTCGTTCACTTGTGTAAAGTTAGGTTTGGTTGCGAACTACACTACACTTAATTCATTTATTGAATATTTTTGGGTTCTAAAGGCATTCATTAGGAAATAATCTAATAATTGCATTCAAGCAATGACAAACAAAGTATTTGCTTAAACATAACAGTATCAGTCCAAACTTTCACAAACATATTATCACGAGTACCACTTTGTGAAAAGCTGAGCCAGGGTACTAGAGTGGTGAAATGATAGTGTAATAATAGAATCTATACAATATTACTTGTAATTGAGTTCCTTATATCATATGGTTGTTTTAAAAATTATTTATCATACTCAAGACATGGAATTATGACTTTAAGAAGACAATGTTTTGTAATTGAAGCAACTTTGATGATTTTCATATATGCATTTTGTCTAGGGTAAGAGACAAGTTACTCTATTTAATCACGTCACCCCAACATAATTATGCTAGAACTTAGCAAACTTTAAGATAATCAACTCACACTTTCAGTCACTCATAAATGCTATATACACATGTGTCATGACTTAATTACTTTTCCATGCCACGTAAATAACAATTTAAAACAATAATAGCATTAAGTAAAAGAAAATAATTACAACATGGCCACTCTGTCACACACACACACTACTGGGAACCTAACTCCTTGGCATTGGAATTTACAACCTCCCCAACACTAACAACTTTTGTGGTAAGAATAATACCAGTGTCTTCCTCCATGACGGTGTACGCAAGATATTGGGGATTATCACCGGGTGAATCACATTGCCCATCCCCTAATAGCCACACGGTCTGACCGGAAAACATGGAAAGCAGGGCATCTTGCTTCATGTTGTGCTGTCCCTCCTCAACTGGAAACAGTTTTTTTGCAAATTGTACAAAGTAGATTCTGATTAAAATGGTATGTTCAAGAGTTTGGCAAAGACATTAAATTTGAACATAATACCACCAGCAACAAGCAGATTTCTTACAGGCATTTTCTTTACAAGTGGATGTGACTGCCAAGTGCCTGAACAGCCGCCTGAACAAGTGTATATTACTGACTGCATTGTTCCCTTTGTAGTTTTGTCACGCTAACGGATCTGACTGCCACAAGTCTGACATCTTCTGATTCTGATTAAAATGGTATGTTCAAGAGTTTGGCAAAGACATTAAATTTGAACATAATACCACCAGCAACAAGCAGATTTCTTACAGGCATTTTCTTTACAAGTGGATGTGACTGCCAAGTGCCTGAACAGCCGCCTGAACAAGTGTATATTACTGACTGCATTGTTCCCTTTGTAGTTTTGTCACGCTAACGGATCTGACTGCCACAAGTCTGACATCTTCTGAAAAAAAGTCCAAGTTGTTGTAGAAGAACCATTACAGTTCCTTTTCCTCCACCATTCTCAAATCCGACTAACCCTTCAACGTCAGACACACTGCATGGTATCTCGTTCAGATGCCTCGTAGGTATGATCATCCACATCAGCATCAATATTCCCATAACTGACAAAACTGTCCTCACTGGGTTTCAGCTTACGTGGTGTTGAACTGAATAAAGGGACAGGGGGCTCGATTTGTGCATAAGTACTACTTTAAGCGTAGTCGTGTCCATGTAGTGATGGATCTTCCCAATTCACACCTGTGTCTAAGGTCTTAACAGTTATATTCACATAGCAGTGATCGGATGTTATGACATGTTCAGTCTCTCTATCCAGGCTATGTGTTTTCAGCACGATGCTTGGAAGTTTCACGAGGATTTGACTGCTTGGAAAATATAAACTCTGTAGGGAATGAACTTTTATTGAAACCTATAGCGGCTTGCATATCGTGCTCAAAACAATCGGTTGTAAAGTGGTCGGTACAAACGCGGACATAATCGCTGTTCGAAGGATTCTGTCTCTTCAATTTCGATAGCCACTAGAATCGAAGCTGGGCGTCTTTAGGCAACCTGAAGAAGCTAATTCCTCTCTTCAAATCTTTGCTATGGTTCCTGCCCCCAAAAGCAATGCAATGCACCATATAGCTGAGCAAAAAACTACGACGACAGTTTGATGCTTTCTCGGCGAGCGCAGAGTAAACAGGAAAACAACCACCAAAAATGCGCACCAACATGGCCACGCCCAGGGGATAATTTTTCCAAAGTTTATGCTTTATTTTAGCTTAACTATAGTGAAAAATCGGGTTTATTTCATTCAAACCTACTTATCTTTGAAAGCTTTATCAAATTACACCATATGATAATTCACTGGAGTATCAACGCAGTTGTTGGTGGAGTACAACATATCTATGAGAAAAGTAGATTTATATCTTAAACGCAGTGTAAAATTTATAACAGCCTATAACAAAGATTAATAGAATCAATTAAAAATGTAAAACACAATATACATTGGCAGTAGTGATAATATAATTAGGTTAGTTACCTCGCCCTCTGAAATCTCCACGGACACGAGAGATAGCAAGTAATGAATATTGAGGACGCAGTTAGTGGCCAATTTTTTTTGGGCCTGTATTATGATCTAATACCTCATGTGATCATCCATACGTGAAATAAGTCGTACGGTTTTCACCCTTCGTGCCTGTCATAACCAGAAAAATAATGATCGAGTCATTGTGTTAAATACTGACGGTCTCCTCTTATTTACCATGTTCATTTACCATATTTCCCTTAACTTATATTGTGCTCGTATCACATGGATATTTTATTTTTGCAGTTCTTTCAAAATTTTATTGATTTAAAATATAGTCACAAATATTTTTCACATGACTATAGAATACCTATTTTACCTAATTCCGCATTGTCCCGTGACCGTAAATTTTGTGACATACTTTCAGTTTCATTACTAGACTAGTTTGTTCGGTGGAGCCATCTGTTAACTTATCGATGGAAGTCTCGTTTATGGACTGTCAATCTTGCTGGCAATATATGACTTTCATGGTATTCATGTCTTCAAAAGTATCGTATGTATAACATTTGTTAGCAGATTGAACAGCCACTATTTTTTTCGTGTTTCGAATGATCATATCTCAATGAAATGGGTAGTTGGGCCGATCATAATATCCGGACGTGTATGAAAAATGTATCAGCAGCTTTGGCGTTGGACAACCAGGACAACGCAAAAGTAATTTCTTGACTTAGTTTTATTTCGATTAGATTATTTCGAACATCTGGTTGATATCAAATAATAATCATTAATAATCATAATGCTTAACTGATATTAAATGTTTCCAACAATATATATTTTATACCATTCATCACTCGCATCAGGCAAATACTCAGTCAAAGGATATAAAGACATCATGTCTTGTTATTATTATGCAGCTAAATACATATATGTAAGTAAATTCAGTGACCAACATGAACTATTATTGAGGTCTACTTTGTTCCCTGGGCATCTGAAGCTTAAGAAGAACCAATCAATTAATTATGTGTGTGTCTGTAGGACGCCTATGAGCAGTACCTGATCTGTATAGTATTTGCTGCTCAGACCCTGCTGAAAGATGCTGCTCGCGATGGTGAGAGGACTGCAAATTGTATGTAATTGATAGGTCCTTACAGCTGTTAAACAAAATGAAGGGGTATTTCATCAATATTCATAAAAAGTTCATTGTGAAAAAACTTCATGAGCCAACCACATTCTACCTTTGGAAATTATATCAGTAGAATCGAGTTCAATCTAAGACCTCTGCTCTTTGGGGTGTTCACAAGCTCATGATAGCAGTAGGTTTGTGTGGATATACAAAACATAGCTGTTTATATGATAGATCAATAATTTATTTTTGGGAAATATTCAGAGGTCAACATAACAGCCAAGACATATCAGATTGTCAAGTTATTACACCAGTGCATGGACAGGGCAGACGCAATACTGCAACTACTCCCGAACAAGACAGTTGGTAAGTGTAATGCGATATCCACCTCCAACTGTTGATGAGATCCAACCATGTAGTAATACCAAATATACCACCCATATTCATTTGCTAACAGAAATATTCAGGTTCTGATTTACTCTTTTGTCTCATCACATGTAATTCGATGTTGGTTAATTAGGGTGTTCTGTGGCTATGGCAGATGATTTTGGTAAGAGGGAATCAAGAAGTTCATGGACTCTTGATGACTTGCCCTCAGTTCCCTCCAAGTTACCACTGCCTGTCAGTCCTGCTGAGGATCATGCAAAACCCACAACGCTCCAACTTCCCTCCCCACGGGCTGTTAACAGTCGTCATGGAGACTCATCCTTACCTCCAACTCATAATTTAAGGTCAGCTAACTAAACATAAAATGGTGGTCTGCCACATATCATCAGGCTTGGCCACCAATTTTCATTCTTGTTTTCTCTGGGTGGTGATAATTATTCTTAAGCATGATTGTGTATGCTTTGGCTTTGTGTACAGGAGGAATGACAAGGGGAAGTTATCCGGGCCATTGGCTATGGCTGCGAGGCAGAATCAGCAGCTAATGGCTGCCTACCATGCCAGAATGTCTCAAATGAGACAAAGGGGTAACCACTCTGCCACAGACCTGGTAACTTACCTTTGACTCGTTCACACCTCATCATCAGACATTTACTTCTTTCACTCACCCCCTCATATCCTCGCTCATTCAGTGATGCATGCGTCTGACTTACTGCACTTGTCATTAAGCCCCTCAACAGATTACCCCTTAAACCAATCACCCCTTAACCATTAACAAATAACCCCTAAACCAATACCCCCCTGAACCATTAACAAATAACCCCCTGAAGCAATAACCCCTAAACCAATAACCCCCTATTTAATAACCCCCTCCACAAATAACCTAAAAAAATTACCCTTTCAGCCAATGACACACTTCACCAATTACCCTACCCCCAACCAATAATTCCATTAACCATTATGCCCCTGCACCAATTGTCCCCACCCCCCTGCCAATGTCTTCCTCACCCGTCACCCCTCAAACAGTTATCCCTTCAACCAATGACCACTTCAACTAGTTGTCCCTTCAACCTATTACCTGCTCCACAAACAACTCCCCCAATCTGCTTGCCAAGCACATTTGCAATAACAAGACACTCTTTATCACACACTTACTTTCAATGATTGTGAAGCCTTTATTGATTGGATGAAACTGTTTACAAACATTGGTATGCTAGTAAGAGTTGTTGGTGATCACTGGCCTACTTTATTGGCATTCATTATTTTATTGCAGTATGTTTATGAATGTGTTATTACCAGGGTCTAAATTTACAGAGGAGAATGGCTGAGAATATGGCACTTGCCAAAGCCAGGGAAGAAGCAGTATCCTTGAATAGTTATGCCCATCTGGTTATATAATCCAATGAATATGAGATCTCATGTATTGGTTGTATAATTCCTAATAACAAGGGAGTGCAACCATTTAAATTGTTTTTTAAAATCACGCCCAAGATTATGAAAATTAAATTGATGCAAAGTGATAGTGATGCAAATTACTAGAGCACTCAGATACATATCTCTTTGAATTTGTAATTGATCATCGTATGTAATCTTGAAATGTTCCAATCTCCATCCTGGATTGACTACAAATGTGGGTATCTACCATTACTTCATTTTTCAATTTGATGTTTACAAATAGAAAAAAGGATAACACATTAGTTCATGTTCTGTTTGTTTACTTCACTTAATTGAAAAACGGAAGTGAGTCGCCTCAAGTTTTAAATGTTCATTCTATGTATAACTGGAAGATCCCTGCAAGTGTGCGGCAAAGTATCCGTTGGGCAGTATAAGTTGCTATGACATCCCCTATTTTAGACAAGTATAGCACCACAATTAGTAGAATGCTTGAAAAAGGAATATCTTATGTTGATTTATCACCTACTGTAAATTCATGAGTATAAATCTTGAGAAAAATCAGTGGCTAAAGAGGGGGTGCATCTTTGATTTGAGATTTTTGAAAACATACCCTGGAATGTTAACAATGACAATGATACCAAGCCATACCACTACCAGGTGCCCTAAATTGGGAGTGTCATGTAGAATTCCTAGCACATAGCACCTGGCCACTTGAGTCTCAACCAATTTGCACCCAAAGCAAAGTGAATGGCATATTGGGGAGAAAATGGGATCGGCGGTACATTGATAGGCGTACCTGGGTTTCATCACCCCTCTCTCCATCCACCCCAGTTCATCTTATTTGTAACATTCATCCAAATCCTTGACAACATTACTAGGCAAAAAAGGATTGTGACTTATTTTTGGCTATATACAATATTTTACAGCATATACTGACAGAAATCTTTCAAAACTGAAAAAAATTACCTATCATATAATATCAGGTGTATATCATATAATATCATCTGTTGAGACCATTGTGGGACCTGTGATTTTAATACCTTATTTATAAAATCAGCTACAAAAGAAGTTAAAAGAGCGTCATAAAAGATTAGAAGCGGAAGCTGCTCGGTGAGTGTAAAGCGAATGGTTTGTAGGATTTAAGAAATCATGCAAGCTGCCTCAGCATATTGTCCTTTTATGTTTTAATTTTTGAAGTCCAATTCGTCTATTGTGGCTCAGTTATATTTGTTTCACAAGGACACGCTTAAGTATAACTTTGCTTTGTGTCCCTTTCTTCAGACGGTTTTCCTCTTCGGTGGGTATGTCTAAAGATGAGCAGGAGCGCAGGGAACTCTACACACATCTACTCGTGTATGAACAAGATTCTGTAAGACCTGTTAAATATGACATATACATTGACATGTTATTGTTTAGTGTGTTTAAGGCGGACTTTCTGACAATAAACTGATCTTGCCAACTATGTTGCAGCCTGTGTTGGTTTCATACAGAAAAAAACTCAAATCTGATCCAGAAAATTTACAGTTGATACAAGATCTGATAAGACATGTGCTAAGGCAAGTACACACAATGTTATGAGTGTCACCGCTCCTTATATTCATTGTCCATCACCAGAAATAGACAAGGTTGATGTAATTATATGTATATATATATATATATATATATATATATATATATATATATATATATATATATATATATATATATATATATATATATATATATATATATATATATATAATATTTGCCTGATATGCCGTAATTTCCCATGTATGTCTAGCCTGAAGAACCACCCCTTGACAGAGCTTCTATACAGATACCAGTATGCTGTCTATAACAAAATACATCCTTTGTTGGATACTTCTCATGCACCCCATTCTCTCAAAGCAAGTCGTAGTCATCCTGAATCCAACTGCAGTGGTGCATCTGTACCTCAGAGTCCTGATGTCATCAGCCCATCCTATGATGTCAATAATTTTGATGATTTGTTTGAGGAGGGCGCCGATGAAACTATCCCTGCTCCTGAGGACAGGGAGAGTGGCAGTCACAGCATAACAGAAGCCGCTGGTGAGGGTGAAGAAGTATCAGAGAAGGACACCTGTGAAAGCCCTGGTTCTCTCTCTACCTCACCAGCAGTCACAGACTCACATTCGATCAGCAGCATTGATGAATCAGAAAAAGAAGCACTGCTCAGACATTTCCAGAATATTGTCTTCGATATCCGGGTTTACATGGAGAAAATGCAGGCATTTTTCATTGTAGGCTATGCTGAGTTAGATAATGGTGCTGGGAAGGACTTATGCTGTGCCTGTGTAGAAGAGCTCTTCTTTACACCTATATGGCCATACCTCTTGGCGCTGGCAAGGTGAGAACTCATTTGTGCCAGAAATATGACATCATTGAGCTTATAAAGCATAATAATGGAATGATTTCTTGATATTTCATAACGAAAGAATGATTTCTTGATAGATCATGGTTATAGAATGATTTCTTGGTAGTTCATGATTATGGAATGATTTTCTGATCTTTTATTGACCTCAATATATAATGCCTTTGATTTTAATTAGTTTATACCCCTGGAGTCTGGGACGCTGACTATATGCCTATAATGCAGTTTATTTTGTGATTTACATACAAATTCATATTGTTATGAGGTAGATGTTTTTGTCTGATGCAAGCCATCTTATTAATGGCTACAAACTGTAACTGCATGACACTTGCTTTTCTTGTTGGGATTCTTTTAATGTTGTAATTGATTTGCAGGTGCGTGAATGCTGAACGTGAACTGAGTTTAGAACAAGTCATGAAAGAAAAACGAGATTGCCTGCCCAGTGAATTAAAAATAAATGACAAGTTCTGCTTAGATTCTTCATCATCTTTGCCCTACAGTGCTGCCATAGATGAAGTGGTTGAGATGACCCACTGTACTGTACCTCTTACCAAGTTGGAGTACATAGGTATGTGTATTGAGTTTAGGATAGCATAGGTTAAGGTTGATCATTATTTCTGCTGACATGAGCTGAATGTTGCGGGGAATCAATACTTGGTGGAACAAACTGGAGTAAAGTGAGTTCGTGAAAAATATGGTAATCTCTCAGATGAATTTTGAATGTTCCCTTAATGTGAGGCTGTGATAGTGATAGGTAATCATAGCGATCAGTGATTGATAGTGATAAATATATCTGTGTGGTTTAGTGATCAATATCAGTGTGGTTTAGGGATCAATATAATCATTTTTCTGTGATCAATACCAGCATGGTTGAGTGATTAATATCAGTAAAATTTAGTGATCAATATCAGTGTGGTTTAGTGATTAATATCAGTGTGGTTTAGTGATTAATATCAGTGTGGTTTAGTGATCAATATCAGTGTGATTTAGTGATTAATATCAGGGTGCTTTAGGGATTAATATCAGTATGGTTTAGAGATCAATATCTGTGTGGTTTAGTGATCAATATCAGTGTGGTTTTAAGATCAATATCAGTGTGGTTTAGTGATCAATATCAGTGTGGTTTAGTGATCAATATCAGCGGCTTTAGTAATTAATATCAGTGTGCTTTAAGGATCAATATCAGTGTGCTTTAGGGATCATTATAGGGTTGGTATTATGGTCAATACAACAATGGTTTAGTGATCATCATCATTACATGGTTTCATGCTCAGCATGGTTTGACATGAAGTTCTTCCTTGGTGTTCTGTCGACAGTGAAGATTTCTCGACTGGTGTGCAAGTGTGTTGAAGATTATTACAGTGATAAAGGAGAGGAGGTCCCAGGCATGTAAGTGATCTATGTGTAGTTATTATTCCTACATTGATGATTTGTTTCTCTGGAGAGGGGTATGTTACACTGTAAACTCATGGTGGTTGTTTGATTGGGTGACCTCATTGTACGTTGTTGTCCGTGGTTACAGAGGAGCTGATGACTTGCTGCCCATTCTAGTCTTCGTCATCATCAAGGCTCAGCTTCCGCAGCTTCTTTCCGAGTGCTATGTGCTAGAAGAACTTGTACATGAAGGGTATGATGCTCAGGCTCTCTATCTTGTAATGCAACCGTAATGAGAAATGCTAAGTTTGTGTTTTGGATGCGTTATCTGTTGATAGATGCTGGTGTCTTAGTGGTAGTAGCACAGTGCAATAGATATGTGATGGATGAGGGGCTGGCTCCACAATCACTAGCTATATTCATTGTGGTAGACTTCACCAGGTATGAGAGGTGATAAGGGTTACAGGTGTAATCAAATTTGTACATCTGAAAGATATACATCTGTTTGATGGTATGACCTTTGTTTTGAATGCAGGTATCTTATGGGGGAAGAGGGATACTGTCTTACGTCTCTGCAAACTGCCATCAAATTCATCAACTCCCTCAGCAATGAACAATGAATTTATTATCTTCACTTTATATGTCTGTAAAGCAACATTCATCTCAGTCACAT
Source organism: Urechis unicinctus (assembly GCA_034190875.2). Taxonomy (NCBI): domain Eukaryota; kingdom Metazoa; phylum Annelida; class Polychaeta; order Xenopneusta; family Urechidae; genus Urechis; species Urechis unicinctus. The sequence continues at coordinate 42,826,640 of CM067342.1, forward strand.
GCCTTGTAGGTGGCTGATCTACACCAACTAAGGTATCACTGAGAATACGGATTTGCTCCAATAAGTGAACATCATGTACTCATTGCTTTGATGTGTATGTCATATTGATTATTAAATTAATGAGAGTAGCAGTACAGTATTAAAATAGACACACATGTATTGCTGCCAAGCCATCCACTTGACAACTTCCAACCAAGTAATCACCTGTACATTTTATCAATGACTCGGTTTTATCATAAGACCTATTGTCTGGAGTCATATTAGTGTCATCATACAATATCCTCACTGCTAGCAGGTGGTGCCGTTGTTAACCGATCCTTAGGACTAAACGTCCTACTTAAAGCTAGATCTTCATATTAACGATTTACCAAAATATCGACACCAAGACATTAACATTACCCGGCTGATCGAAGCCCTACAGGATATCTACGTATAATAAAATGATACGTCAACGCAGGGCTAGGCAGATCAGTAACATATTGTCATCTAGCCGCTTGGCTTATTAGCTTGGCATCGGGAACCGAGCCCCTGTGATTATTGGTAACCGGGCTGTCCAACTTTACTACATAAGCCAGGAAGAAAACGCCAGTACCAGGGCATAGGAAGAAAACGCTAGTACCAGCACCAAGAAAGAAAACGCCAGTACCAGCACCAAGAAAGAAAACGCCAGTACCAGCACCAAGGAAGAAAAACGCCAGTACCAGAAGCACCAAGAAGAAAACGCCAGTACCAGCACCAAGAAAGAAAACGCCAGTACCAGTCCAAGGAAGAAAACGCCAGTACCACCAAGGAAGAAAACGCCAGTACCAGCACCAAGGAAGAAAGAAAACGCCAGTACCAGCACCAGAAAGAAAACCAGTACCAGCACCAAGGAAAGAAAACGCCAGTACCAGCACCAAGAAAGAAAACGCCAGTACCAGCACCAAGGAAGAAAACGCCAGTACCAGCACCAAGAAAGAAAACGCCAGTACCAGCACCAAGGAAGAAAACGCCAGTACCAGCACCAAGGAAGAAAACGCCAGTACCATGCATAGGAATAAAACGCCAGTACCAGTGCCAAGGAAGAAAAAAATCAGTGCCAGCGTCAAGGAAGAAAAAAACAATGCCAGAGGAAAACAACAAAGGTGTTACTGCGTGTGTCAAACCAGTACTACGGCACTACTTACTCTAGGTGATATTGACGAGACCCTGGACAGGGGCAGTGCCGTAGTCCAAGAATGTTTGGAAAAGTGTACCGACTGAGGATCTAGCTGGGAGGTCTTCCACAACCTACGGGGCTATGACTTCCACCTCTTGATGCAGGCCATCAGCAAGGTGGAAGGCCAAATCAACTGCATCCCCAACAACACAGAGATGTATATCTCACTGTCCCTAAGACAGTTATACGAAATAGTATAACAACATACCCTGACGATGCAGAGACAGGGTACATGCTATGTGCTGCACACAACGAGTACCCTCTGGCCCCCAAAAGGATGTTGGTAAAAAATGAAAGGTTGTCAGACTACCAAAATAACCCCCTCTTATGTATAGAAATTGGTTACCAACCTACGCAAGATGTAATGCACTACAGGAACCTAAAGCTCTAACTCACTCTATGGATGAGACTTACACAGATTCACTAGTGTCCCAGGGTGCCAATTTCCGACTACGTAGATCTACGACCAAAGATGTATCCGATTTCATGCAAAAATTAGCTGCTCAGTTATCTGTGATGAAGATGCGCCACCAGAGTACATTCCATAGAGTGTTGTGAAAAGTGTTGTGACGACTGCTCGCCAGTTTTGGCCAGGTACAAGGGCCACGTATTTATATTCACTCCTGTGACACACCTCCACTGGTGTTAGTTCGTGAGCAGTCTCTGTTTAGAAGATCAGTGCATGTGCGTGTATCAATGATGCTTAGAAGCGGTAATGTTATATCTACGACGTCACGAACTGAATGGGCTATCCCCACGGCCGTCCCTGAGTGGTCTGCCAAAAGCCCTGCATGTTCCACAGCCGTGACACCCGCCGAGGGTACCGGTGTAGTTGCCGCGACCCCTGTAGCCACTCAGCCCCGCCTTTTTCCGGCAGGTGATATATATATATATATATACACATATATATGCATATATATATATATATATATATATATATATATATATATATATATATATATATATATATATATATATATATATATATATATAGATAGATGCATGATGATATATATATATGATGCTTGTATATATATATATATATATATATATAGATATATATATATATATATATATATATATATAGATGCAGATATATATAGACATATACAGATAGAGATATATATCTCTATATATAGATATAAATATATATATATATACATAAAATATCTATAATTATATATATATATAAATATATATATCTAAAATATATATATATATATATATATATATACATATTTGTATGTATGTATGTATATATGTATGTATGTATGTTCGTACGTACGTATGGGTTATACATATATATATATATATGGGTTATACATAGATATATATATATATATATATATATATATATATATATATATATATGCATATATAGAGAGACATAGATATATATATATAGATACATATATACATATATATATAGATACACATATACATATATATGTACATCTACATATATATATATATATATATATATATATATATATAGATATATGATATATATATATATATATATGTACATATATATATATATATATATATATATATCTATATATATCTATATATAGCTCTCTCTCTCTCTCTCTCTATATCTCTATATATATATCTCTATATATCTCTCTATCTATATCTATCTCTCTATCTATATATATATATATATATATATATATATAGCCTATAGCCTGAGCCCTTACAGATTGCTGACGAATTGCAGCGTCCAGTAGTTACCGTTGATCTCTTTAATCGTGTATGCAGTTAAACTTGACTTTAAACAAGCAAACACACACACACACACACACACACACACACACACACACACACACACACACACACACACACATATATATATATATATATATATATATATATATATATATATATATATATATATATTTATATGTGTGTGTGTGCGTGTGAATATATGTATATATTTATACATATATAGCTTGATTTATCAATACTTCTTATATGTAAGCCCTTAATAATGATATTTCCTCCAATAGTTGCTTAGAAATTGAAACGTAGGGATACAAAAATTACCCATTTATTACACTGATAAACTTACAACTTGATAAATACCAAGCCACTTTTTCATATGCCTCAGAACGACCTTATATGCCAGAATTAACAAATGATGAAAGGCTGTTACTAGTTTGAGTGATGCCCAACATATTGCCTTAAACACCAAATTTATTTACAAAGCGGCCCATTTGCTCTGGTATTGCGTATCATATTCGAATCAGAGGGAATCTTCTGACTATGATTACATTATAAGGCACCAAGATTGCATACCAGAGTCTGATTGAATGGGAGCGACTTGACATTGGTGAAATGTAAATGTTGAATTGAATAAACTCGCTGTGCCATTGTATGACAAACAAATAAAACAGAATTCACAGCCACATCTTGAGCAGATCATGCTCTTACATCCATCTTTATGTTGAATTAACACACTGCACTTGGGGCATGCCCGAATCGATGGACACATCAGTCCACCAATTGTCTTCTTACCGCACGTTTGAAGGACCATGTCACGACTATCAGTTCCCCCCGAACCACAGTCATGGTTTCCACAGCTTTTGAAATTGTCCGAAAGCCAGGGTCTTTCACAAGTCCAGCAGAAATCGGAGCGACCAGACTGGTTCTTCTTGGCGCAGTACAAACAATTGACGTTAGCTCTGGTGGGATAAATGCGTTTACACCAAGTGTTGCAGCGCGGGCACTGTTTCGCATCATCCCCTGTAGACATGTAATTCTCCGCTAGATGTTTCTCTACTTCTTGTCGCTCAGACTGAGGAAGCAGAGCTACATCACGCACCTCGTGGTAGGGCCAGTCCTGATTGCAGTCGGGGTGAGGGCAGGTGATTCTGTAGTTCTTTTCGCTCAGCAGGAGTTTACAATGGGTGGCCATGCTCTCAGAACCTGACCGTCAAAACAATCCGCATCAGTGTGGGTTCTAGTGATGGTTACAAATGTTGTCAATCGACCTCGCCCGGTATTAAGAACACGTTAACGATACATGCTGCTGTCAGGTTATACCTTGTAATTACAGCTAATGATCTCACTCACCTAAATAATGTCCACACGGCATTTTTGCACATGGAATGTCGTCTTCCAGTGAAATCATATCGGGTACCCCTGTAGTCCACTCCTTGCTGGAATCGCCGGTCGCCATCTTCAACTCTGTCACCTGATAATGACAAGTCGAGTGTTAGAGACTGTACAATAGGGCATTGAATCACGATGCCAATGTCAGTGAACATATCAATTGCTGAGCAGAATGCATGATGCGATAACGAAAGTGAAACAAGGCTTTGAGCTTTTCCTGAAAATCCACACCTCGAGCAGTGCATTGATCAAGATCCCCTAGCCCCTTGGCTGCGGGCCCTGTTTACATGTTAATGATATTCGATAGTCGCGCTAGTGTCTATGCTGACAACATGCCTTGAACTGGACGAGCATCGCAGAAGCCGAGTCTCTCGGTCACTCTCGGGTACTTTTGTGTCATAGTCTATCATTGGTCAGTGTCACCTTTTCCGAAGATTCGGCGCCATATTTGTTTTGGTACGCTTATCCGTTTTACACCTCTTTTCACCAGAACTGAAGTATATTTTCTTGCTTAACATGGAAATGACAGAAGCCCTCGATTACGCGCAGCAGTCACATGGCGTGGTATTGAAAGACTCGGCTGCTTGATGGGTCGTGACTGTTTTGTGAATGTGCCTACGTTGTTAGCTACTGCTCTCGGTGCAATGCTTGGAATGGGTCAGGGTTCGACCAAAGATCTTGTCGTAGACTCTAGGGCGAGAAGCGTTGCGGAACCCCTGGATATGGGACGCAGACTAGCAGTGCATGCTATTTGCTCTTCCATGTAACAATGAGAGCTTTAAGTATGACTGCTTCGATGCACTGGTCAATATCTATTCAGATCACTGAAATGCAGTTGGTTGCGCTGCGCATATGAAATCGATACGGACATAGCTTCATGTATAATTGGAACAATAATGTATTATCAGTGTACATAACACTTACACGTTACTATGGACAATTCTCATTTCCGTGCGATCTCAACAGAATATTACGCATCGGATTTATAGCCGAGAAATGAGTTGAAACTCGTAAGATACACTTCACGCACATTACTTTACCGAGGTCAATGATGTAGGGTATATACGAATAATTGGCTAAAGGAATTATATTTGTATGTCTTTAAACACAAAGTGTGTGGTTTGTTGTTAGGGCGAACGCCATCGATATCAGATGCAATATTGGTTTTCTCTCGAGGCTAGGCTCTCAGATGAAAATGAAAACAAGTTGTTCACATGCTGATGTAAGCAACCGCAATACCCATACTTTCACTTTCGGCATAAACTTTATTAATATCACTGGTTAAAGACAAAAATTATATATATTTGCATATATATCTACACATACACATGTATATATATATATATATATATATATATATATATATATATATATATATATATATATATATATATATATATATATATATATATATATATACATGTGTATGTGTAGATATATTATACTACACCACCATAATAACTACATCATTGAGCACCAAGAATTTCGGTGCGTTTCTATATTGGGGGGTTTTGTGGGAGTAGCATGGATGGGCTTTTGCAAAGGAGCAGGCAAGCATTCGTGGTTTGAAAACATTGCGTTATCTCTGCTTGCCTTATCAGCAAACGTCAAGCAGATGAAGCAAAATTCACATCTGCATTTGCGGCAAATCATACTCCTACATAATCCACCGAATTCGATGAGAGTTGTGCACTTCGGACAGGCCCGCATAGAAGGGCACTGTTTACCAGCTATCTCTATAATTTTGCACGTCCTGAGGACTGCTTGCCTTTTCCCCCATCCACTACAATCCAGGTTACCACAGCACTGTTCAAAACGACCGGCCAACCAAGTTCTCCCACAGTTCCAGCAGAAATCGCCATCAAATGAATTGTTGCTGTTGGCGCAGTGGATACAAGTGACGTTCAATTCGTCACTATGAATACGACTACACCACGTCATACAGCGGGGACACTGCTTGATGTCCTCGTCCTCCAACATGTAGTTTATAGCAAGCTTGGTTTCCGCTTCTTGAATCATCTCGCGTGACATCCACTTCTTCGCAACCCCGCGAACATCATTATACGGAAACTCGATGTCACATCCCTGGTAGGGACAGGTTATTCTTGCACTCTTTATATTCAGATGGTGTTGATACAGCATGCTCATCCCTTCAGGACCTATAAAGAGACAAAACAATGCAGTTACTTAAGCTATTCATTTAAATCCGCTCAACTCCACATTTCCTTGCTACCACCCAACCTGTGTGAATCTGTTGTGGGCGTCTTTATCATTCTCTCTCTTGGACATGATCCTTTTCCGACCAACTGAATCGAAAGGAAAACAACCGGCCATACTCACTAAAATAATGCCCACAAGTCATCCGGGCACAAGGGACGTCCGTCTGGTAAGTGTAGAAATCCAGCTCACCCGTCTTCCATTCTAACAGCGTCTCGTCTTCCCGGTCTTGAGAAGCCATATTCAAAACGTCATAAGATTTGTCCCCCGTTTAAATTGCAAAGAGAAGTCCGAACATTGTTGAGCAGGACCACAGTTGGTACACTGAGGGGCGAGGGGGTGAGGAAAGGGGAGGGGGTTACTCTATTTTCTGTCATGTGAGTCATCTTCTCTGAGCTGGGGTGGGTGCGTTTATGAAGCTACTGAAATTAATCGATACAGATTAACTAACGACACGTGTGGGGAGAGGGGGTGGTGATGGCACCACGGTACATTAAGCATGTATTTTCATCTCAAATGTAGACCGTAAATGATTATTTCACACGTTTTTTGTTCAGTTTAATCAATGCATTACATTAGTACCCCCCCCCCCCCCCCCCCCCCCCCCCCCCCCCTGTGTCCCCCACCCCATCCCTCGCTCCCGCTTGCTGGGTGGTGCTCGTGTTTTAGTCGGGTGTCGTGCACTGGTCGAAAATGTATGTTGCCCGCATTCGGGTCCTCCAAAATGAAAGTAACTTGGCGGTCCATCCACGACGCACTCATTATGAAACATCTGCTGCCGATAAAGTTTTTGGTGTATAATCTAACCGTACACCCCATTACGTGTGAACGCATGCTATGTAGTAGGAGGCTACACATCCGTATTTATTTAAAAAAAATGTCGTTAGGGAACTGCTTTCATTTTCATTTCAGTTCTACTAAATGTTGGATCATTGTCTTTGCATCAATGTGTAACGGTGCACCAATGTATCGAGAAGAAATGATTATCAAAGACAGATTCCGGACTGTTAGCTCATATGTCACGTACAAAAATGTCGCTTCTCAACTAGTTAGAATTACAAATGTAGCGCCTTATCTCCAGCCTCGAATCTAACTCGAATTCTTATTGGTTATTCCAATCGGGATCAGTATCCTATTGTACAGTGTTATGATATTTGTTCTATCTCATCCAAAGTCTCCCCACTTAATTATCAGCACGACATGTTAAGCCAGGGTCAACCTCCACCCTCTGGTAGGGTGTGACTTTGATAGCCAATCCTGGCCTTCACCAGTCCCATTGGGTATTGATGTACAGATTCACACCCCATGTGAACCCATTAGGTCAGGGGTAGTGTAGATAGGTAGGCAACCTGACAAATCGTGTGGGCTGGTTAAGTCTTAGCTAGGAACCCATCCGGCTTGGACGATGATATAAGCAGCCCACGCGTGTCAGTCAAGGAGATTTTCTAGTTCCGATCCGAGATTCTGAAAAGATTCTGAACAAGATCCCAGTGAAGCTTCATTGTTAAAACTTCATATAAAACATAAAGCACTCTACTCCTTGTCCCCACTCCAGAAACAACAAGCAGCAACGGAAACACTAGCCCTACAAGACGTCTCCGTAGACGTCTTACCGTTTCTCGAAACAACGCAACGCGAATATTTTTAGATCGATTCAGACAACTACCAACACCAAACATACACAAGTGATGGAGTTATAGAATGCAATGATGTTTTACGGACGATTTTATCCCTTTTCGGCGGGGGATTTCATCCATGGTAATTATTTATAGTTTGATCAATTTGGGAAGCGGTAAAAAGTCAGAAACACAGCAACATGTTTGTTTACAAGTTCAAGACCACATGAACTGCGCATGCACAGAAAGACGATGACTCATGCTAAGCCCCGGGGGGGGGGGGGGGCACTTAAGTGTAAAGATATAGTATTGATGTGCCGCATGAAGGGGGTGGTTTTTTCGACATTTCGACTTTTACGACGGGTTAGTCATTCGCATAATACCTTGTACGATGGAGTATACTTTTTCTCATTCTCAACGAGTACAACGGGTACGGGTTTTCGAGGTCCCGCGGCACATCCCTATCCGAGTTAGGGTAAGTGCCCCCCACTTGGGATGCTAAGGCAATGCGGGAAATCGCGAGAATTAATAGTTTCCAAAATGGCAGACTTCGTATCGCGATTTGTTCGGAAACGAACTATCGATGGCATTTATTGAAGAATAGTGTCGAGTGGTGGTAATTTTTTTGGAGCGAAAGGTCTATTTTTTGTAAAGGCTCTTGATATATGTTATTTTCTAGGTGCGAAATATAGCCCTTCAACCCAAACGAGAACACGCCGACTGTGTTTGACGAACTCTTCGTAACGGTATAAATTCATGTTACCGTTACACCGGAGCTACGGAAACCCAGAACGAAGGAGTGCAGTACAAATCACGATAAGTAAAGCATAAGAACAGTCTACATCTTAAAATTCTTGTTCCCGAAGAACATGACAAATAGAGTGGTATGTGGCAAATAGTCCTTTAGGCTGATTAGACGATTAGTTCACAACTTCCGGTTGAGATATTTTTAAAACTTTGTTTATCAGTCCATCTTGCAACGATAGCATTGAAACAATGTCTGATTCAACACTGCCACTACCTACCACCCACATGCAAACATGGCTAATAATGGTCAGGATGTTGGTCAAGTGGGGGAACTAACCCTAAAAGAACAGCTCTTCGGGAGTTATCTCACCATCCCGTGTACATATATTCTATCATACATCTGCGGACTTCTGGATGTTTCGATCTTATGGCCGTGTCTTCTTGCAGCTCTGTCATTGACTTTGGTGTGAAACAAATTCGTAACACTTACAGAACTTCATATTCGACAGAAGGAACTTCTGTTACATCAGCGACGTGCAATGAACCGAGCTGAGTCCGTAGAATGGCTGAACTTTATCATCAACAGATGGCAAGTTGCCCTCATTATTTGATTGTTAAGTTACGTCATACTCTCCATTCACCTAAGGCTCAGTACCTGTGATTGGGTTCCGAAGGATCGTGACATCTAAAGTCATAAAATCATCCTCATCATCTAACATCACGCTATCATAACAACCATAGAAGCGACTTTGCACACTTTCATTTATTTCATCTTCATGGCAAACAGGTTTGTGCTGACTAGTAGTATAGAGAGTGGCGGTTCTGGCGCACCGCCCCTCATCTATACTACATGCGTCCCATTTTTACTACAGACCCCTCATCTATACGCATTGCTACCAATATATATCTACCTTTTCCATCGAACAGCCCCTCATCTATACTACAGATTATACAGGATTGTAATTTTTCTTAGGCTCCCTGCTCACCCTAAATGGTCTTCACACAGACGCGTCAGACCCTACCCAGCAACGGCTCTGACTCTGCCATATAAGTTTGCCGGTAAAGTAGCGTGACCATAGACCAAGGTGTCGGCGCTAGGGGTCGAGACTCACAAGACTCAACCTGTGGATATACCATGCTATCCAATGGTAGGATCATTCGTATGGGGTTGTCTTCTGGTGTGGGTGCTGATACTGCCGTTATAACAGTCGTTCCTGTTATTAATGGAACGAATCAAGCGGTAGGAATAAGTAAGCCTTCTAACCAACGGGGTGTTGTAATATCTTTAGACCAGCCTTTGCAGCTAGAACAAGGCAACGTTATTAACTTTTATTCAACCACTCAAAACAGAGGGGCGACTTGGTCTGTAGTATTGCTCCTAATTGAACTTGACTTTTAGACTTATGTTCCTATAACGGTAGGATGAAACAACAACCAACTGTGCCGCCTGATGAGAATCCGGCCCACTCCTATCGGCTGAATGAGATCAGTCTCAAGAAGCAACACCTTGAGAAAGAAATTGAAAAATATGGTGCTATGTATAAAAAATATAGGTGTGCAGTAAACTCAGTGGACGCTGTAGACACTGCTTTAGTTGCTGTGGGTATGTGGCGCAAGTGGTGCGGGTCTGATGTCTACGGTGGTTGCTGCCCCTATTGCTACAGTCTTGGGTGCTACGGGGGCCGCTTGTGGGCTGGTTGCGATCGCAGGAAAAGTCATCAGCCGGCGGCTGTCGGCTAAGGTAAAGAAACACGACCAGGTTCAAATTCTGGCACAGAGCAAACTAAACACAGTTACAGATATTATTTTGGTGGTGCTTGAAGACGGCTTTATCTCAGACAATGAGTTTAAGCTCGTTTTGGCCGAGATCGAAAAATATACTCGAATGAAAAGCGACATTAAAGCTAAGACGTTGGCTAGGGCATCTCCATCCCCCTCACCACCTAGGTCGCAGGGGTCGCAGGAGGTGATCGTACCGTTATCGCGGTAAGTGCAGCCGACTGACTGACCATTTAAAGAGTAGTGTTTGCTGGGCATAATGGAGGTGGTGCTAAAATCTTTCTGCAACGATCATACTGGAGTCAAGCAAAATACGGACTAGTGGGAGACCACGAGAAAGGGCTGCGTTGGAGGAAGTGACTACTCCGCCATCATAGGACAAAACTACTTCCGCAGTTATATTAAGAAGCTGACTGAAAAAACTAGCAACGAGTGTGTTCGCTTTAGCGCGCCCTGCCTCTGGGGTCAGACTTTTGAGGAGGTTGCAATTGCAGTATTGGAGAAGGTGTACGACACCAAGGTCTACGGAAACAATATCTATATTCAGGGTGGTGCGACGGCCTACTCTCCGGATGGCTTTTGTGTGCTCCCGATCCAGCGGGCTGGGATGACCCGGGGATGGAGTGGATGCTGTCTGTCTGGGGCATCCTGAGGAGGTTGTGCTGCTCGAGATAAAGTGCCCCTACACTCGGAGTCCTGGGAGGGTGATTCCGAACATGTATAAACCTCAGGTTCTGTTGGGGTTGCACCACAGTCCGGTGGCGACCATCGGGGTGTTTGTCGACTGCGTCTTCAGGTTGTGCGCCTTTGAGGACCTAGGGAGGGCTGAAGCGTACAACCAGGTGTATCACAAGGATCGGAAGAAGTATAAGCAGACGGTGGCTTGTGGATGGGCGTCGATTGAGGGCCTCGAAGACGGCGACTATAGCGCGAATGGGAGGTTTAATAGTTGCCTGGACGTGGAACAGGAGCATCACGGTCCTTGGCTGGGAAGACCAGGTGGGGCCGCGGAGAGGCTAACGGGGGCTTTCTACTGTTGGAAGCTCTTTACGTTGAGGTTGATAACCACTCGTCCTGATCCCGACTTTATCGAGCAGAACAACGCTTAGGTTACCCAGTTTATAGAGGACCTCGACCGCGTGAAAAATGGAACTTACACAGGTGGCCCCGGCCCCGGAATGTTTACGCTTGAGGACCTCTATGGATAATAACCCTGGAGGTTGGTAGTATAGGTAATGGCAGTTCCCTTGCGACTCGTGGCTGCCTGCCCCCCCCCCCCCCCCCCCCCCCCCCCCCCCCCCCCCCCCGCCCCCCCCCCCGCCCCCCCGCAACACATGGCTGCCCTAACTTAGTCCGTTGGAATGATGGTTGCTGGCTGGTTGGATGACTCTCTTCCCCTGCCCCCCTGCCGTTTGAGTTTTCATTTGGGTTAAGTGTTCTCAGACTATAATTTCCTATACTACTCTTTTTGTGGTGCCGGGACTGGGGGCTACAATCGTGCTGCCACCCAAGGTATAGTCTAGCTAATATCTAATTGTATACGTGGTCAAATTCAATATGCTCTTCGAGTGCTTGGAGTGCGACCTTAAAACGTGGATAGGGTGGTTTAAATCTGTGTACTGTAACATAATCGTTTTGGGCTTTAGGTGCTTGCCTATGGTGTGCCATATTTCATATACAGATTTAAATCTCTAAATGGAAATTTGTTACCATTAAATCAACAGAGTGCAAAGGTTCTATTTTAAGACAGTGGGAAATCCCAGTTCTACATGAGGGGCATAGCGTGGGTTCTATTTGTTGACAGTGGGAAATCCCAGTGAGCCAAGCTTTTGTCTACACATGACTGTTGCGTAGCGAAGGGCTTTTTTGTTGGTAAGCAAGCAAATACTACAATTCTTGCGTATGTAATATGTAGATATCTAATGTCTAATTGAGAATACTGTCTAGTGGCAACTGGGTATTGATCGCTTCCCGATTGAAGTTTTAACTGCACAGCATACTGGTGTCAAAAAAGCTGCTCAGCAAGACTGTGGTTAAAACGTTCCACTATAGCCTGGTTTCGATGGATATCCACACGGCCACGCCTGACAGAGACTTCATATTTTGCCAGCAACTGATTCACTGCCCCCATGAACTCCCGTCCAGGGTCAGACACATCAAGTTTTGTCATGGGAATGTGTTTCGGCATTGGCAGGTAGATTTGCCATATAGCTTGCCTTGTTAGCCACCCCCTGGCAACTTCCTAAGAAACCCTTGCGTCACTGTTGCAAGCTTCTTGATAGCTGTAATGCCTTTCCAATAGCCCTTAGAACTATAGTAGATGTTTTGCATTCGACGGTGGTCCATTTTTATATGTTCATATGCTGATGAGTTTCCAAATGCGTCGCCTACTTAACAAGCCTGTACACGACCATAATGAACGTCACGTCACTTTCCATTTGACCATCTGAGGGCATATAAAAGTCTGAAAGCAGAGTCTCAAAGTCCAGTTGGTCTTGATAAGACGGCTAGTTCCCAAGTTCCGTTTAAGATATCTTTAAAACTCAAGTGAGTTTATCAGCCCATCTTGCAGCAATATTATTGAAACAATGTCTGACTCAACACTGCCACTCTCTACCACCCACAAAAACCTATTATACTTTTAAAGCATCATTGCAAATAATATAATAATAATTTATTGGTTTTTATAGCGCAAAATTTTGAAAAAAACATTGTTTCTATGTGCTGTACATAAAATGGATACATAGTTGAAATTATTCAAATATATAAGTGCAAAAAATATTATATTGTTCCTATAAAACATTAAATCATAAGTGTGAAGCAGTTAAAAATCGAATAAGAGATAACTTCACACAGTGGAGACACGAAGGAATTTCATTAAGAATTTACCATCTGTTTAATACACCAATCATAACACAAACAGTAGCGCTCAGTGTCCCGTATATTCGACGATAGTCGCAATACCAGACAATGAATCACATAATTGAGCACGAAGATTGATTTGCAACAGGTTTAGTGCTTGTTTGGACAGCAGCAACCTGACAGTTGTGGTGGTAAGTCCAATTATTGTAGGCCAAACAAAAAAAACAAAATTCGCATTTACAACCTTGGCATATCATACTCGGGCATTTCCCCGCGTGCTCTATGGGAGTGCCACACTGCGGGCATGCACGCACCGACGGACATTCTTTACCATTTATCTTTGTTTTAGCGCAACTTTTAAGCCACAATAGAACTTCAGGTGCACCATTACAATCACTATTGCCACAACTTGAATAACCCTTCGAAGCCCATAATTTTGTACAATGCCAGCAGAACTTGCAGCCACATTTGCATATGACGTGAGTTCGTTTTGGATAAATGCGCTCACACCAAGTTTTACATACGGGACATTGCTTGAGACCTAAAGAATAAGACATGTAATTTTGGGCGAGTTTTTTCTCCGCTTCCTTATTTTGCGATATCTCTAGCTTTGACACTTCGCGTACCAGATGATATGGCCATTCTTTACCACACTTCGGATCGGGGCAAGTAAAGGTGTATGTCTTCTTGTTAAGCAAGTTCTCGCTGTAACTTGCCATACTTTCAGAGCCTGAACAGTGCAACAATACGCAACACTAGAGATACTAACAGAGGGAAACAAACCAGGTGAATCGATAGTTTCTCTGTCGAGGTAGGTTTGACGTCAGCTGCGTCTACCGATCACACTCACCTATAGGGTGTCCACATGGCATTATTGCACAGAGTTCATCTTCTTCAAGGGAAATCATATCAGTCTTCCCTGTTGTCCACTTCAAGGAGGGTTCCACTGTCGGCTCAGCAACTTGCGCATTACCCATAATCTATTATCGCCTGTTCAAAGAGAAACGGACAAACTGAACTGTTTTAAAAGCATACATCGTACGATATCGACAAGCAGACGACCAATCAATATTGGCCTTCACTCATTAGATGCGATCAGAACAAGCGTACCGTCTACGGGATGATTAAAATACCACGCATCTGTTGAAGCATTGCGTGACTAAATGAAACAAATTAATATCACCTTTTTAACTAAATTAACACCCAACAAATTTAAGATGACATAATCAACATACTATTGTCTTATTCAAATCTGAAATCATATAACTTGTTATTCAGCAGAACCAAAATACCATACCGCCTTCAGAGCTGGCTACGATCCGTACTGTCGGAGATATTGTCGAATATAACCGCTTTCAAGTGTGTAAGATATCAAGGTTAATAAATATCCAACAGCATCTACACTACCTTACACGGGCCAATTGAGGTTTATCTTTACGTGTGTGCATAGCAAACTAGGTGCAACAAGTGACGCAATAAGTATCTTTGTTGACGAGCCCTGGGACAGAGCAAGAAAGTATTTTTGCATGTGGTTACTTTTCCATTTTCATTTTCGTTATTTGTCTATGAAGCCAGATAACGAAAATGAAAATGGAAAAGTTAACTTATAGTTAATTTGCGTGTTGTGAGCTCTGAGCGCTGCAAACATGGCTAATAATGAGGCTGGTCAGGATGCTGGTCAAATGGGGGAATTATCCTTAAAAGAACAGCTCATCGCGAGTTATCTCACCATACCGTGTACATTTATTCTATCATATATCTGCGGACTTCTGGATGTTTCGATCTTATGGCCGTGTCTTCTTGCAGCTCTGTCATTGACTGTGGTGTGGAACAAATTGGTAACACTTACAGATCTTCATATTCGACAGAAGGAACTTCTGTTACATCAGCGACGTGCAATGAACCGAGCTGAGTCCGTAGAATGGCTGAACTTTATCATCAACAGATGGCAAGTTGACCTCATTATTTGATTGTTAAGTTACGTCATACTCTCCATTCACCTAAGGCTCAGTACCTGTGATTGGGTTCCGAGGATCGTGACATCTAAAGTCATAAAATCATCCTCATCATCTAACATCACGCTATCATAACAACCATAGAAGCGACTTTGCACACCTTCATTCATTTCATCTTCATGCAAACAGGTTTGTGCTGACTAGTAGTATAGAGAGTGGCGGTTCTGGCGCACCGCCCCTCATCTATACTACATGCGTCCCATCTTTACTACAGACCCCTCATCTATACGCATTGCTACCAATATATATCTACCTTTTCCATCGAACAGCCCCTCATCTATACTACAGATTATACAGGATTGTAATTTTTCTTTGGCTCCCTGCTCACCCTAAATGGTCATCACTCAGACGCGTCAGACCCTACCCTGCAACGGCTCTGACTCTGCCATATTAGTTTGCCGGTAAACTAGCGTGACCATAGACCAAGGTGTCGGCACTGTTCGCGGCTATCCACTGCTTTGAGGCAAACGGAGAAAGTGACACCTTGTTGACGTGTAGCCCATATATCTTATGACCTTCACTGCATAACTGTTTTTTTGTGAATAGAGACTCCATGTACTGTGCTTGGCATAGGTGTTTCTTAACCACAACCTTCTTCACTTCCTTGGTCCTTTTAATCTCGCCCTCATCAAACATTAGGATTGAGTACATCTTTGGACGCAGGCCAACATACTCCTTGATTGGCACACCGGCACACTCATCTTTCATCTTCCCTAGCACTTTCCTGTTTAAGTTAATGAACAAGGAATGGGAAGGATCACAGTTACTGGTATCAAAGAGGTCACTATCCTCTCTACTATATCTGGACTTCATTGTGATGAATAATAGTCGTACATCAGGTGCTTGGAGAGGTCAAGTATGCAAATGCCTACATGAACCGGGCCGTTTAGCACTAAGTGGGTATTGTGCATATGCAGGGCGGCCAGGTCATCACCGAATACTTAGTATCGACTCGCCACAAGCTTGCATATTTTTTCCTCAATCTTGACGTCGACTCGCCTTTAGAGATTCTCAATTGTCTTACCAAACACAGAGTTGTTCATCAGCTTGTACAGGTCCTTCTCAAAGTCAACCTTTTGCAGGTCTGTGTTCATGAGAATGTAGGGCTCCATCCAGGGGCTCTGATTGAATGCAAGCGCACAGTGTATCTTGGTAAGCCTCATTCCCAGCGATAGGTAGAGCTTGAGATTCCTATAGTGGACCACATACTTCTCTTTATTGTGCAGGTTGGGTACCAGCTTCTCAACCTCTGCTCCCCCATGTACCTAGGAGATTCTTCTGGTAGTCTGACAACAATTCATTCTGCACAGATATTCCCTCTGGTGCTAGTGGATAATCATTGTGATCAGCACGCAAATCTGCAGGGTATTCCAGATCAACTTCGAGTATATATCCGGTTTTGGCATTGTTGGGATGGTCCTGTGTCTGAAGTATTGGCGGCAGCCAGGCATCAAACATATCCCAGCTATCCATAAACTCATAGGGATACTCTCCCTTGTGAAGTAGCAGCTGGTGTTCCGTTTCATCAGGCTCATACTTAGCCGTCACTGCAAAGACGTCTGGGTTGTTTGCAGACACCAGCTTGTCAAGCGAGGCTAGGGGGAACTGTGAATTGATAGCACATTATTGATAGGGATATGTACTTCTCCATATTGTTTGGGATACAGTTGATCTTCCCTTCCACCTTGCTTATGGTCTGCATCAAGAGTCATAGCCCCGTAGGTTGTGGAATACTACATGCACGGCCATTGTCTTAGGACAATCGGAGCTTAAGGTTGCATGCATTGTGCCCCCCTGTACTTACCTGTTATATGACAGTGATCGCTGCCCAGTTTTTTTTTTACACACATGACAATGGGTTGCTGCCTTGTGCACTCCTTTATCCTCTCGCGTCATGCGCATGGGAACAGGGTTTAACATAACTGCTTTGATCTTGAGCTCTTCCTGTTACAGGGCTTGCAAGAATTTCTCTACAGTGTTGCCTCCTCTATACACCACAGGAGGTTCGGTCTGACCATCACATCGGACAACTACATACCCGTAACCGCATGGCTAATGTCCCTCTGTTTTCTGCGTGCTGCTCTTGGTAGCATCAGATGCAGGGCATGGAATTTTCACCGTGAGCGCCTCAAAGTCGGCGTAGATAACATATGGGGATGCCAGCTGCTTCTGCCAGTTCTGGAAGGATAATATGTTCTTCTCTTCCTTAGGCATGTCCACTCGCACAGCAGTTTGCCCTATCCCCATGCACTCAGGCTTGTGCTCAGAGAGCAGTTTTTCAATGGTATAACCATGTAGGCATCACTCACAGAAGAATTTGCGGTGTTCGTGTTTACTCTAATCATACAGCAAGCAGTTCAGATCTTAGATTAGCGTTTAATGAAACTTGCCATCCTTCCCAATAAGCATGAGGTTTCTACGTGGACCAGGGTGTTTACTGGTGTGGTGTATGATAGTGCCCCCCCACCCACCTATCTCAGCCAAAGACATTCAAGGCTAGGTTAGCATGCTTTTCTACCTTCTCGAGCTGCGACACTGGTGTTGGATATTTTACGTCTTTACCCTTGAGCAGGGTTAACAGCCAATGAATGTTATATTTAGATGATTGCTGTGGGTCCATAACAACCAGGTGCAGAGGCGATTCAATAGGTCATAGAAGGCAGTAGTCGTCCGTGTTTTTTACGTTTATGGTTGCTTTCTTAGCTGCCGGGCACTCGGTAGTGGTAGGTAGGAGCCACCTTTTAATGGCTGGTATTGGGCAATATCAATCTACAGAGTCTCAAACTCCCAGCCTTTATTGGTTCACTTTTCCAACAGCTCTTGTATATTAGCATTGCTCTGAGGAGAGAACCACCTGCTGCTTATTACGTAATACAGGCTCAACATACTCAGCGCCGCCATCATCGTTGTGCTTCATGAGTTTTACTTTTAGGGCAAATTGACAGTTGATTCCGTTTAGCTCTTTAAGTTCATCAGTCAAAACTTTACGCATCTGTTTATGTATGCCTCTTATGAACATCTGAGCGCCCACGCTGAGGGGATGAGACGCTAATATTTTTCAACAGCCCACTTAGTATTCTTGAACTTAATGCGTGGTGTGGGAACTATGGGTAATTTGCATGGTGTGGGAACTGCTTTGTCTGGTGCGGGGTCTGGGGCTCCTTTTAGTAGTATAGGAAATGATAGTCCGAGAACACTTAACCCAAATGAAAACTCAAACGGCAGCGGGGGCAGGGGAAGGGAGTCATCCAACCAGCCAGCAACCATCATTCCAACGGACTAAGTTAGGGCACCCAACCTAAGGTAGCGAACACCCCAGCGCCACGAGTCGCAGGGGGCAGGGGTAGGGAGAGGGTCGGAAGCCGTTTGAATCGCAAGTGGGGTTTTCGTTGTGACTTGATTTTTTATCATTTATACCCCCTTTTAGACTAATAAAACAGTAGAGTAATGACGCCCCACAACATACGCGCGAAACAAGCTCAAGCTGACTATGCTGAAATCCACGGCCAGGCCCTGCCACCCTATCCACGCTTGAAGGTCGCCCTCCCTGCACTCGAAAAGAAAAACGCCTTCGACAGGGAGTACAAGGAGATGTACGCAAGAATGAGAACCATGGTGGACCGTGACCCAGCCCCTCTACCGACTCCATCCCCCGACTCTGGTCTGAAGTGGCAAAAGCACCGGCCCCACACCCCCGGCCCGCCGCCAGGAAACTACTCCCCCTTGTAAGGCCGGTCCCAGTTCCCCGAACAAGCCTCAGACCAGTCCCCACTCCCAACCTCAAATTCAGGAGAACCAAGCGGGCCATTAACAACCAACTGCGAGGCTGGGTCATGAACGTTCCCAAGACTCACCCCTACGCCCCTGACCTCCTGACCTTCCAGAAAGGCGTGGAATCCCAGGTTTGTAAAGTTTTTGGCGAGGAGCTGAACCAGCTAGGTGGCCTCAAAACCCAGTTTGCAGTCAAAGTAAGTCTCTACAAGACCGACAAAGATGGTGTCACAGAGTACACAGAGCCAGTCCTACGAACCAAGCAGCAGGTGGTTCTAGGCAAAGAAGACATTGACTCCGCGATAGACCCAGCCACCCCCCAAATCCAGGAGATGCTTGAGAAGTGGGTTAAACTAGGTTCTGGGTGGACGTTCGAGGCGGTAGAAACCATCTGGATTGACATCGCGAAGTATCAACCACTCAAAGGCGCTCCTACCTCCCCCTACCACCATCAGTAGGAAAGAAGGGGGCCATCATAAACGTGCAGGCCCGGGATGACCATTGCATACTATGGTCCCTCAACGCGGCCATTCACCCTGTTGCCCAGAACCCACATCGAGCCTTAAAGTACAACATCCAGTGGCTCAAGGATAAGCTAGAGGGCTCAGGCGTGTGCTACCCAACCCCAGTCACCCACGTCGGAAAAATCGAAACCGCTCTGGACAGAGGCCTGAATGTATTTGGCTGGGACGGGAAAGCCGTCATGGTCCACTGCATTAGCAAACACCCCGACAACTGCATGAACCTCATGCTGATCGAGAAGGATGGAGTACGCCATTACAGCTGGCTCAAAAAACTGAACCGCCTACTCCACGACCTCTCCAGAATAGTCCGCACCCACCCAGACGATGCTGAGACCGAGTACATCATTGAGGTCGACCTAGAGTAC
Organism: Urechis unicinctus; assembly: GCA_034190875.2. Classification (NCBI taxonomy): domain Eukaryota; kingdom Metazoa; phylum Annelida; class Polychaeta; order Xenopneusta; family Urechidae; genus Urechis; species Urechis unicinctus. The sequence continues at coordinate 42,846,848 of CM067342.1, forward strand.
CCACCCGAACTTCACGACGACCACAACGACTACCTGGCCCCAGAGCGACTACTTGTCCAGAACGAATGGCTCTTGGACTACCAGAGAAACCTCCTTAACAAATACGGCAGCCACGGAGTCGAGAAGCTGGTCCCGAACCTGAGGAACAAGGAGAAGTACGTACTCCACTACAGGAACCTCAAATTGTATCTAGCCCTGGGGATGAGGCTGACCAAGATCCACCGTGCCCTATCCTTTACCCAAAGCACCTGAATGGAACCCTACATCCGGAAGAACACAGATCACCGCAAGGCCGCAACCAGTGACTTCGAGAAGGACCTATACAAACTAATGAACAACTCCGTCTTCGGTAAGAGTATGGAGAACCTCCACAAGCGGGTTGACGTGAAGCTGGTCCGCGTTGCAGACAGCAGCAAAATAAGAAAGCTCATCGCCAGCCGCGCCTTCGCCCGCCAGAAAATATTCGATGACGACCTGGCCTCCATCCACATCCACAAGGCCCACCTGGTCCTCAACCGCCCAGTCTACGTGGGGATGTGTATCCTCGACCTGTCCAAGCACCTCATGTACGACTTCTACTACAACACCATGAAGCCCCGGTACGGTCGCGATCTAACCCTACTCTATACCAACACCGACTCCCTCCTCCTGGAGATCCGCACACCAGACATCTACGCCGACATGAAAAAAGACAGTGGTTTATTCGACACCAGCAACTACGACCCAGCCCACCCACTCCACAGCAACGAGAACAAGAAGGTTCTAGGAAAGATGAAGGACGAGTGCGGTGGTGTCCCCATCAAGAGGTATGTAGGCCTGCGCCCCAAGATGTACTCCATCCTGATGTCCACCCGGGAGGAAATCGAGAAAGCAAAGGGCGTAAAAAGGTAGTGGTCAAAAAACACCTGCACCACGCCCAATACCTTGAGTTGCTGTTCGACCAGAAGCGGTTCCACCATGGGATGAACATGTTCCAAAGTGACAGTCACAAGATATATGAGCTGCACGTCAACAAGGTGTCTCTATCCCCCTTTGATACAAAGCGATGGATAGCTCTGGGCGGTGTACACACCCTGGTCTATGGGCATAGCCGCACCCAGGCCTACCACCCAGCGTAGACCGCCGGCAGACGGGGTGTATCGTATTCAACCGTGGGTGTATCCACACCTTCCACCTACGATCGGCCACTGAGGGGTGATGGTGAATTTCCCGCATCACTGTTGGACACCTCTCCCTCACCACTGCTGGACACCTCTTCCTTGCCCTCCAAAATCAGGAGGTCATCCACCTTCTCACATATGCCAGCTATAGTGAGACTGATGGTGGCCTCTGGAGAGCGTAAAGGAGTGGTCTTCCTGGCCTGAGGGGGTGTGGGAGCGGCACCACCCGGCGGACGTGGGGGCTTGGTCTTCCTAGCTCTAGCATGCCTTCCTCAGTCATACCAGTCTCAACGTAAGTCGCCATCCGGGCCTACCTGCCTTCAAGCCTCCTCTTCTTCCTCATGATGTTGTGGTTAACCCTTTCGTACCAACAATCCATACATAATTTTAGGTTATTTTTAATGCCCTTCTGGCACTCTACACAAAGTCGATTTACGATCCCCCGCTTAATCTTAAACCTGTGCATTGCGCAAAAGTCAAACTTACAGGGCCTGTCACAAGGTTCTCTTTTCCCAAGTAATATCCAGGGGCACTTTCCAGTTGCTTCCATTGCTTCCTATCTGCCTTTTGTTTAATTGGTAATACCGTCTGGTGGTAACTGGGTATCGGGCGGCACAACAAGCAGCTCCTCCTTTACAAAACTACGGAGCGGTCCATCCAACAAATAGTATAGTACAGGCTCACCAGATTTAGTGACACAGAGTCCTATCTGGTAAACATTGAGTGACCACACAGGGTCAGTGGCCCGCCGCCGGTGGTCTTGCTCGACCTCACCAGGCTGGTAGAGGTAGCGAACGCAAACATCAGAGGGAAGCTTTTGCTCTTTGACCCCCAGCGGGCGCCCTGGTACGACTGCAGAGGGCTTTTGTACAACTAGTTTTGCCTCTATAGCATCTTTAGGTTTTTTTCCAGTCAAGCGGGTCACCTCAATATTTATCGCAGAGACTACAGCCTGCAGTCGAGAAACCCATTCAGTCGATCGTTTTCCAGTATCCTTTAACTCTACGGCATAATGGTGTCCAAAGAGCCGCTCAGCAAGGGTGCGGTTAAAGCGTTCTACTATACCTTGGTCTCGATGGATATTCACTCGGCCCCGCCTGACTGATAGCAGCTAGCAGCTGATTCACTGCTCCCATAAACTCCCGTCCGGGGTCCACCTGAAGTAGTTTAGGCCAATGCAGCGGTCCTCGCTTGTATATCCTTTCGAGTGCACCTGCGACCTCTTTAGCCTCCTTTGCAGTAAAAGGCTTGGCCGCCTTGTAGCGTGAGGCCACATCCACCACCGTTAGGGCATACTTGTAAGTGTGGCGCTTCACAACGTCATGAGGAAGAAATAAGAGATCGGCTTGGTGAACCTCATTAGAGACAGGGACATCAAACTTTGGTCTGGGAATGTGTTTTGGCACTGGCAGGTAGATTTGCCATATAGCTTGCTTTCTTAGCCACCCCCTGGCAACTTCCTCAGAAACCCTCGCTTTTGTTGCAAGCTTCTTGATAGCTGTAATGCCTTTCCAGTAGCCCTTGGGACTATAGTAGATCTTTTGCATGCGACGATCCATACAAAGTAAACGCCCAAGTCTCCAAATTACCTATTTAGCAAGCCTGTATGGAACCAGTACAGTCGCAGCCATACCCAGTATAATGAACGCCACCTCACGCCCTTTTTGACCATCTGAGGGCTCGTAGAAGTCTGAAAGCTGCGACTCAGAGTCCAGCTTGTCAACGGATTTACCCGTCAAGATGTAGTACTCGCGCATAGCCTCTTTCACATCTCAAAAAGTATGCTCGGCATGTCTTTGGTGGCGGAGTTGCTCATTGATGAAGTCTAAACGCTCAGTTCGCTTCTTGGCCCATGCTGCCTGAGCAGACTGAAGCTGCTCGATTGCCATATCATGTCGCTTACGTTCCCCGTCCACTTGGCTGCTTCGCAACTTAGAGAATAAAAAGTTGCTCCCAGAGAACTCAAGGGCGTTAACAAGAGCACCTCCAACAAGCAGCGTGATTGTGGCCATTACTTCAGTATATCAACTGGTAAGATTCCTTGTTTAATTAGCATATCCTTTGTAGCCATGGCTAGTGATACATCGGCTACAGCCATAGCCAGGTCCCGTGGGGTGAAATCAAGACGTGGAGTCCCGCCACCCAGAAGCATCTTACTAAGTCTGGCATAACCTATTGATATACTGGAAACAACTGCACCGTGGTACAGCGCATTGACGAGCATTTTTCCATTAGTAATTGGTGTTGTCATCTTATTCCATGTAAAGCGGGTCCTTTAAATGAGCGTCCGGAGGTGCTGACTTTGCTGGCTATCCCCTAACCATAGCCTGTTTAGGGGTGGAGGCCACTAGTCTATGCCTGTTACAATACAATGCTAGTCCAAACACCCCTAATCCGCCAACAAACAAAGGTGATGTTGCCCACGCCTGCCAAGAGTCGAACCAATCTGCCCTGCGGCGGACCCCCCTTCACCGGGCTGGGGGGCAGGAGGAGGGGGCCTATTTTCAGACTGTAGGGCGGACTTAGCCTCCCGCAGCTCTCTCAGAAGTCTATTTTGATTAGCTTTCTGAGCCGGAGCGCCCTTTAGGCCTGCCTCAACCTTTTTAGCGTCTTTTGTAGGTATCTCCTTTGGTGCAGGTTGAGGTTGAGGCGCAGGCTGATCACTAGTCACCGCCATTATCTCTTGATTTGCGTTCTCCATATTACCTACTAATTTTGTTCCATACCATAGCGATGATAAAGTTCACATGTGGCAGTTCTTAGCGCGTGCCCAACAAACGGGTCAGTCTCGAGGTCCGTAATCAGATTTGGCTGATGTTCTGGGGGGATTGGCAGAAACATACAAGCAACGCTAGAAAACAGTTGGAGAACCGACTGCCCCAGAGTCTGCGTCATGCTAGCGCCCAGCCGAGCCTCATATTTCGCATAGAGCTTTGTAATCTCTTCATCGGACATTGATTCAATCTTTGCAGTCGACAGGTGCTGATCGCGAGGTACTGACGGGCCTGACTCCCAGCTATGACAGCAGCAAGCCTATCTCTCTTAGAAGACATATCTTCACCAGGGGTGCAATGGGGTTCTACTCGCTCAGACTTTGTGGCTGGCGGGCAAGCTGCGTCCTGTTCAAGGAGTTGATCAATAATGGTATCAGGATCCATGAATATACGTAAACACCTTTGAAGTCTAATATATTGCACTGCTCCCCAGATGAAGAAACCTAAATTGGTTTCTGAAGCAGCGGCTGCTATTAAAGCCAATATCACCTCAATTGAATGCATATCCAGTAGGTTGATCAGTCTTCAGCATCAGTTTTGCGTGCTTGGTCGTTGCTAGTAGATGGCGTACTGTGGTACAATCGTTGGAATCACATCATTCTCTCGTAGGGCGTCTTCAAACGAGTCACGATCCTTGGTGTGGAAAAGTTCCATCCAACGGGTCTGTTCACGTAAATCCTTCAGCACAGAGTTGAATTTCTGGGTGAGGACCCAGACACTTAGCTGCGGATGCCGGCCGCTAAAGGCCAGTTTGGATAACATGTCTTTCTTCTTGGTTAGGGCCTTTGTTGCCGAACAGTCATCGATGATGTAGTGGGTAGGCTCGCCCTTGAAGCAGTGGTAGAAAGCACTCAAGTGGTCATGGAGCCGCTCCCCAGGGTCAACCACGTACACCTCTGAATCGTTCCACACCCACAATCGTGTCTGATAGGTATCGTTGAAACGTGTGGTGGGGCAGAGAATAACAATATGCTCGAAGGCACCAAAGAAGGGTCCTTCAAGTAGGTCGAGGATGAATGCGGTTTTCCCACACCCTGTCTGCCCACAAACAATTGTCGAACAGGGACCATCTGGAAATGTAAACTCAGTTTTCGGTTTCATCAAATCCTTGTTAGTTGACAGCGCTGACGAACCTGCCATATTTAATGTTAAGCTGTGCATCCATAACAATATACATATAGATGTTCAATGCACCGGCCGCCTCTGCCTTTTTTGTGATCTGAATGGTGACGCCCTCAGACGCATTCTCTACGGCCCTACCACTACCATGCAGCTGGTCGTCATCACTCGTCCTTAAGTCGAGCCACAGAGCATACTTACTGGTTAGGTATTCTCCTAGGGACACGTCCAATAATGCTAAGTCTTTTACTGCTATTGCTACACTGAGGTCTCGTTTACTCGTTGCTGCAAAGGCCTTCTTCACCTCGTCCCACTGCTGGTAGCTACGCATGCCCTGGGCATAAAGCTGATTGGGGATGCCCTCAATAATCACCTCGACCTTCGTAATCTTTGGGTTGTAGAACGACTCTGTTTTCCTGGCGAAAGAGGCGCCCTGGGGGTCTTCAAAGAGCAGTAGGATGCCCTTCATGCTGTGAGCTGGCACGTTCAGATTGATGTTCCACAGTGTATCTTTTTTATTGTATACAAGCTTCCTGTGACGAAGTACACGGTCGTACAGAATCGAGAGCCGACCTGTGTACTGGGTGCGTATCATGCGGGCCAACTGTGGTTGGGCAACCATGACATACTCCAGCGAGATGCCATCAATTTTGTAGCTGGCGTCTTTGTTGCCTCTTGCGATAATTACGCGGCTTTAGTCGTTGAACGTGGGCTCGTATTCTAGTCTGTCACTAAGCGCACTCTGGTAGAACGGCATGTGGCTCTCGAGGAGTTCAAAGTCAAGCGGAACGTAGAACCTGTTACCATACACATCGGCTACGGCCTTGTCCTCTACCTCGGTCTCGTCCTTGTCTCCTGCCCCCAGTCGTATCTTAGTTGTGTTTCTGTCATCTGATGTATCAATGCCCTGATACTGGAGGCCCTGTCTCTCCTGTGCAGTCCGCCACAAGTCGTGGTAACAATGGTACATATCGCTGTCATCAATAGACATGACCTCATTGCCAGAAATCTTGATTGTCATTTTCTTAACCACGGCTCGACCCAGGTTTTGCACAACGCTGCGGTTAACATCAGTCGAGGTCAGCGTGATTGTAAAGGCCAGCCGTGCTGTCCCTGGAACAATGACGTCTTCTACAACTAGATTGGGGAAGCGAACCAGCAGTTGGTGGTTCTGATCAATAGTGCTTGGATTGTTTGTAATAACTACAGACTGCCCACACGCCCTTTACCCCTAGGGGTTCGCGTATCCGGCGGTGTGGGTTTAGTTTGCGTCCGTAAGTACTCGTCATGTTGAATTCTTAATTGCAGTTATATCTTTGACACATAGGCATGGAGTTTGATAACCCAGCATTTGATGACGTAGTGGAGGAAGACCCTGGAAGAGAGGATGAGGATTGGCCCATAGGAGGAGAGGATGAGACTCCCCCACGGGCCGCTTTCCCACCTGTTATAGAAGGGGACATTGGGATGGATCGGTCTATACCGCAGGAAGGCCGACTCGTTATAGGCGCTGTCAATGATTATTACGATGCATTGGCTGAAAAGGGTTACACACCGTCTCTCAGCCGCGATTATTCAAAGTTTGAACTTGTTAGAGGAGAGTTACGTTTGAAGGACTATCCTGACCTAAGTATTACACATTCTCGTACTAAGGACCCACTTTCACTTCAAACAATAGCTAGCATTAAAGGACGTTCCAACACCTAGTATCTCTGAGCGGGCCTGCGCCTGAGCACCAAGAATGGCCCAGACATAGGTCAGAATGCTGTCGTTAATCCGTGCGATACCTGGGGCGGTGAACCCAGCTAATTTATCCAGGATGTAAGTACTCCAGGCAGTGTTTGCTCCATCCTGGTCTTGCTTTATAAAATCAATGTGCAGCTTGCTGCCCTGGAAAACAAAGCCGTCGGTTGATTTCTCAAAGTTCTGCCTAACGGATTCATACAGGTGGGTGTTTCCGTAATGATTGATCACCCGTAGCTCGTGTGTTTCAGGGTTACCGCCCTTAATCCTCCAGTCGCTGTTTTCTACAACCCCAAACTCATGGCAGAGCCGGTGGTAGATTCTCTTGTCAAAGGTGTTGTTGGTGGCCGACCATGTAGCGTCGTCTCGGAGTGCGCACCATACAACAAAGTTTACCTGGTTCTGCCAGTATTACATGTGGTTGGTTCTCCAGCCAACTACAAGACTGTCGTCACTTATGTTTGGCACCACGTATTTATCGAACAGGTTGGAGAACTCGACCCGAAACGCATCTGTAATTTTACCTGCCTTAACCTGGATGAGAAGGTGTGTCAGATCATCAGGATCAATATGAAGTGGGTAGACCGGCCCGGTTTTGTACGTTTTATTCGTATTGAAACTAAAGGCTTGTTTATTCATAGTGCTATGTATCACACTCTGTCTAATGTTCAAAGCGGTGACGCTGTGTCCCTGCAAAATCCTATTGAGAATAGTGCAGGTGATCTATACGTAGGTCTTAGGTCGATCACGTATAGGGTGGGCTGGTATAACATTGAATCAGAGATGACCATTATAACGGGGCAAATTTCTACAAGAAAACAAGAAGGAGTTATTTTATGCCCTGGCCTCTATACCTTCAAACTTCTGCAGGATGAATTTACAGCTCTAGGGCTTACTTTGGCGAATAATGCTCATGATGGGACTACCTCCCTCTCAATTCCTGATGACTGGGCTTTACAATGTGGAGACAGTGTGTTAAAAATTTTGGGCCTTGATAAGGGTCTGGGTGGAGGATGGATTCCTTCAGGTCGTCACGATGCCCTCACGCTCGTCAACTTTAGCATCTTTAACCCACTTTATGTCCACCTCGATCAAGTCAGTACCACGCACAACATGCTTGATGGTGCGCCCACTACGCTTCTTGAAATTGTGGGCTGTGGGGGATGCTCTTTCGGTGATATCATAACCACAAACATTGCTAATCCTGTGTCAAAACGTGTTACTGTCGGAGCCGTGAATGAGTTGAAGGTTCAGATAAGGGATAATAAGGGACGTTTATTGAACAATCACGACCTTCCTATTGGCGTTGTTCTTCAATTTACAAGATGTCAATAAAGGCGAGTATTTATGGAACTTAACTGAAAACGGATCAGGGCGGCGCCGACCTCTCCAAATATGCAACAAAGACATATGTAGACACACAAAAAATGGATAAAGGTGGCGGAACTATGGCTGTAGACCTCTAAATGGGAGATAATAAAATCGTTCAGTTGGGAGACCCAATATCGCCAACGGATGCTGCTATAGGAAAGTATGTTGATGACAGACACAGACAGCATCGCAGGGACCTGAGAGAACACATAAGCTCCCAAACGAGACATCTCATTACTATTTGCGCAGAAGCAAGTGGTCCCCTTCGCAGAGGATATGAGTGGTCGTTTGGCCATGTGGCTAGGGGTCGAGACTCACAAGACTCAACCTGTGGATATACCATGTTATCCAATGGTAGGATCATTCGTATGGGGTTGTCTTCTGGTGTGGGTGCTGATACTGCCGTTATAACAGTCGTTCCTGTTATTAATGGAACGAATCAAGCTGTAGGAATAAGTTAGCCTACTAACCAACGGGGTGTTGTAATATCTTTAGACCAGCCTTTGCAGCTAGAACAAGGCAACGTTATTAACTTTTATTCAACCACTCCAAACAGAGGGGCGATTTGGTCTGTAGTATCGCTCCTAATTGAAGTTGACTTATAGACTTATGTGCCTATAACGGTAGTATGAAACAACAACCAACTGTGCCGCCTGATGAGAATCCGGCCCACTCCTATCGGCTGAATGAGATAAGTCTCAAGAAGCAACACCTTGAGAAAGAAATTGAAAAATATGGTGCTGTGTATAAAAAAATATAGGTGTGCAGTAAACTCAGTGGACGCTGTAGACACTGCTTTAGTTGCTGTGGGTATGTGTATTGGCGCAAGTGGTGCGTGTCTGATGTCTACGGTGGTTGATGCCCCTATTGCTACAGTCTTGGGTGCTACGGGGGCCGCTTGTGGGCTGGTTGCGATCGCAGGAAAGGTCATCAGCCGGCGGCTGTCGGCTAAGGTAAAGAAGCACAACCAGGTTCAAATTCTGGCACAGAGCAAACTAAACACGGTTACAGATATTATTTTGGCGGTGCTTGAAGACGGCTTTATCTCAGACAATGAGTTTAAGCTCGTTTCGGCCGTGATTGAAAAATATACTCGAATGAAAAGCGACATTAAGGCTAAGACGTTGGCTAGGCCATCTCCACCCCCCTCACCACCTAGGTCGACGGGGGTCACAGGAGGTGATCGTACCGTTACCGCGGTAAGTGCAGCCGACCGACTGACCATTTAAAGAGTAGTGTTTGCTGGGTATAATGGAGGTGGTGCTAAAATCTTTCTGCAACGATCATACTGGAGTCAAGCAAAATACGGACCAGTGAAAGATCACGAGAAAGGGCTGCGATGGAGCAAGTGACTACTCCGCCATCATAGGACAAAACTACTTCAGCAGCTATAGTAAGAAGCTGACTGAAAAAACTAGCAACGAGGGTGTTCGCTTTAGCGCGCCCTGCCTCTGGGGTCAGACTTTTGAGGAGGTTGCAATTGCGGTATTGGAGAAAGTGTACGACACCAAGGTCTACGAAAACAATATCTATATTCAGGGTGGTGCGACGGCCTACTCTCCGGATGGCTTTTGTGTGCTCCCAATCCGGCGGGCTGGGATGACCGGGATGGAGTGGATGCTGTCTGTCTGGGGCATCCTGAGGAGGTTGTGCTGCTCGAGATAAAGTGCCCCTACACTCGGAGTCCTGGGAGGGTGATTCCGAACATGTATAAGCCTCAGGTTCTGTTGGGGTTGCACCACAGTCCGGTGGCGACCATCGGGGTGTTTATCGACTGCGTCTTCAGGTTGTGCGCCTTTGAGAACCTAGGGAGGGCTGAAGCGTACAACCAGGTGTATCACAAGGATCGGAAGAAGTATAAGGAGACGTTGGCTTGGGGGTGGGCGTCGATTGAGGGCCTCGAAGACGACGACTGTAGCGCCAACGGGAGGTTTAATAGTTGCCTGGACGTGGAACAGGAGCATCACGGTCCTTGGCTGGGAAGACCGGGAGGGGCCGCGGAGAGACCGACGGGGGCTTTCTACTGTTGGAAGCTCTTTACGATGAGGTTGATAACCGCTCGTCCTGATCCCGACTTTATCGAGCAGAACAACGCTAAGGTTACCAACTTTAATGAGGACCTCGACCGCGTGAAAAATGGAACTTACACGGATGGTCCCAGCCCCGGAATGTTTACGCTTGAGGACCTCTATGGATAAGAACCCTGGAGGTTGGTAGTATAGGTAATGGCGGTTCCCTTGCGACTTGTGGCTGCCTGCCTCCCCCCCACCCCCCCGCAACACATGGCTGCCCTAACTTAGTCCGTTGGAATGATGGTTGCTGGCTGGTTGGATGACTCCCCTTCCCTGCCCCCGCTGCCATTTGAGTTTTCATTTGGGTTAAGTGTTCTCGGACTATCATGCCACTCTTTTTGTGGTGCCGGGACTGGGGGCTACAATCGTGCTGCCACCCCAGCCATAAGTCTAGCAAATATCTCATTGTATACGTGGTCAAATTCAATATGCTCTTCGAGTGCTTGGAGTGCGACCTTAAAACGTGGATAGGGTGGTTTAAACCTGTGTACTGTAACATAATCGTTTTGGGCTTTAGGTGCTTGCGTACAGTGTGCGATATTTCATATACAGATTCAAATCTCTAAATGGAAATTTGTTACCATTAAAGGTTCTATTTTAAAGAGACTGTTCAGCCCCATATAAGGAAAGTGGTTGCCTAGCAAGCTGCTTGGTAACAGCACCTTAGAAACCAAAAAATGTTACATTTTCAGACTTTCACTCGCTACGCGGCGCTGCGGTCTTTGAAAGTAGATCCTAACTCCCGCAGTCTGCAGTTTTGTTGTTGTTGTGAGAAATTACGCTTGCGAGGGGGTCTCTCTTGTAGCACTTTACCTCCACTGGCCAGTCCCTCCAATATCACCGCAACGGGTAAATGGGTTGTGGAAGTGGAACCGCTTGGGGTCTCAAGTCTCTCGCAATCTGCAGCCTACGCAGACTGAATGGGCAATTGTTCATTGAGTACCTACCGAGTACAATATGGAACGCTCGACGTTTCGAACGCGGATTTATTAATGTGGCAAACGTTTTGGATCCATTTTGATCGGCAGGGCTAACGGTGACCGGACCTCCCTTCAATGAAAACTTCATAAACATCGCAGCTGAGTTGTGTTTGCGGACGGACGACAGTGAGGTTTCAGTTTCAATCTCCAGCGAGCGCCGGCGGGAAATTTTTCGGTGTTAAATGATGACGAATGCAGTGTGCTTAATTCCATTGTATGATAAAAGGTACCATATGGTGGGACAAAAGTTACTATTTATCGTGTTGGTGTTGCCCACAACCTTGATTTGAAGGAAACTACATTTTGAAACTTGAGCGGAAATATACACATCCATAGCGAGGTAGTTATAAGGCGCGCGTAGTGATTTACAGCCGACAAACGAGCGGCTGATGGTTTTAGGGAGGTATCGTTATCGATGGACTGACACAGCTAAATAAAATAGCCTTCTACAGTACATCTTTTGGATTTCCAGTGAAACAAATATGTTTAAAAATTACCAGCATAATTTTGGATGAAGTAAAATTTGCTGCACCAAATAAACGACAGCATTATTTCGTAACCGCATCGAGCGTAGTAATGTATTTACCAAATGATCCCTGATTGCCTTATATGAGGCTGAACAGCCTCTTTAAGACAGTGGGAAATCCCAGTTCTACATGAGGGGCATAGCATGGGTTCTATTTTTTGACATTGGGAAATCCCAGTGAGCCACGCTTTTGTCTACACAGGACTTTTGTGTAGCGAAGGGCTTTTTTGTTGGTAAGCAAGCAAATACTACAATTCTTGCGTATGTAATATGTAGATATCTAATGACTAATTGAGAATACTGTCTGGTGGCAACTGGGTATTGATCGCTTCCCAGGTTGAGGTTTTAACTTCACAGCATACTGGTGTCAAAAAAGCTGCTCAGCAAGACTGTGGTTAAAACGTTCCACTATAGCTTGGTTTCGATGGATATCCACACGGCCACGCCTGACAGAGACTCCATATTTTGCCAGCAACTGATTCACTGCCCCCCTGAACTCCCGTCCAGGGTCAGACACATCAAGTTTGTCATGGGAATGTGTTTCGGCATTGGCAGGTAGATTTGCCATATAGCTTGCCTTGTTAGCCACCCCCTGGCAACTTCCTAAGAAACCCTTGCGTCACTGTTGCAAGCTTCTTGATAGCTGTAATGCCTTTCCAATAGCCCTTAGAACTATAGTAGATGTTTTGCATTCGACGGTGGTCCATTGTTATATGTTCATATGCTGATGAGTTTCCAAATGCGTCGCCAACTTAACAAGCCTGTACACGACCATAATGTACGTCACGTCACTTTCCGTTTGACCATCTGAGGGCATATAAAAGTCTGAAAGTCTCAAAGTCCAGTTGGTCAACAGATTTACCTGTAATCAGGTAATACTCACACATAGCCTCGTCAACATCCCTGAAAGTTTGATTAGCATGTCCTTAGTGGAGGAGCTGCTCATTGAAAGCCCACGCTGTTTGAGTAGATTGTGTCTGTTCTATTGCCATATTATGACTTTTACATTCCACGTCCACTCAGCTGCTTCGTAACTTAGAAAATAAGAAGTTGCTTCCAGAGAGAGTAAGGGCGTTGACAAGGGCATCTCCAACAAGTAGCGCAATCGAGGCCATTACTTAAGTTTATCACCTGGTATAATCCCTTGTTTAATTAGCATATCATTTGTGGCCATGGCTAGAGCTACATTGGCAACAGCCATAGCCAGGTTGCGTGGCATGAAGTCAAGTTTGGGGTTGCCCCACCCAGAGCCATCTTACGGAGCTTGGCATAACCTATTGATATACGGGAAGCAACTGCACAGTGATACAGCACGTTGACAAGCATTTTGTATCAGAATTTGGTGTTTTCTATATAGAAACGATATTTTAAAAAATATACCCAAATGAAGGGGGAAATTAAGACTAGATCTGTAAAAGCATACCAGAAAAAAATTGGGTACTACTACACCATCCAGCGGACTGTGAATGACCTTATTGTCCTACCTCAATACACATAATACTTTTTAATTGCGCGGACATTTACGTACTGTATACAACAATTTATTGAATAAACGAGGATATAAGGTTTAGAAATAATCACCGAAAAGTGTATTGCTGAACTAGAGGTTAGATCTAGATTATCTGAGAGACAAAAAATAGATCTGGAGGACGAGCTGAGAGATGTTGTGGGTTATATAGAGACTAAGTACGATGACCTTATGGAACTGAAGGATATAGTGAGAGATCTTGTGGATGATTTTAAGGACCTGAAGAATATTGTGAAAGATCTGGAGTTTAAGAACGATGATCTTATGGAGCGAGTGAAACGCCTAGAGGAGCTTGTCAGCAAGTTTCACACGAGCATGTGATGTCTGACAAGGGCGATTAAAAGAGCCAAGGGAGTGGAGAAGGTTGTAGTTAAGCACCTACGCCACGCACAGTTCATGGAGGCTCTGTTCACAAAAAAAGCAGTTTCGTCATGGAATGATCATGCTACGCAGTAAAGGTCATAATATATATGGGCTACACGTCAACAAGATGTCACTCTTCCGTTTGACTCAAAGCAGTGGATAGCCACGAACGGTGTCGACACCTTGGTCTATGGTCACGCTAGTTTACTGGCAAACAAATATGGCAGAGTCAGAGCCGTTGGGTAGTCGGGTCTGACGCGCCTTACTCTTGAGTGAGGCTCACTTAGGGTGAGCAGGGAGCAAAAAATATCGCAATCCTGTATAAGCTGTAGTATAGATGAGGGGCTGTTCGATGGTAAAGGTAGATATATCTTTAAAGCAATGCGTATAGATGAGTGGTCTGTAGATGGGGCGCATGTAGTATAGATGAGGGGCGGTGCGCCAGAGCCGCCACTCTCTGTACTACTTGACTGAGTAATGCGGAACCACCAATGTTGTTTATTGTATAGTGGTCATAATTCTGTCTCGTTGTCCTTAATCGTAGCTGGTATAAGAATGAGAATTACAATGGCTGTAAAAGTCCATTAAAAACCATCCAGGGCTTTTAATCAAATTTATCCGGGAATTTATCATGGTGTTTACAATTACACGGTAGCCTTCGCTGATGTGTAATTGTGACCACATACCATGATTAATTACTACATATATTGCAGGGAACATTAGTCTGTTTTTGTAATCCATCTAACACATCACTTATGCTTACGTTTAAAGCCTTAAAAAATAATGTTTTCTTGGATCCGTCCTTTAAAGATAGTTCAGTTATTTCCATTGACATAATTATTTCATTACTGGTTCATATGTATCCATAGCAATAAATATTTAGAGTTAATATACATTTCGTATCGTATTATTTACAATTTATGCGATGCTAACAAATGGCCACATGTTATCTTACTCTACACCAATTCCACTGTACGTAGCATCTAGTAATCAAAATCGGACATATTATTCCTTTCCTACAACGAGATTCACAAAAAAAGATCTGATTCATTATTTCCATACTGAGATGCTTATTTTGTTATTCGAAATCGACCCCCATACCTGCTGATTACGGAACGCCCAAAAAAGCTATCAGCAAATATGCGGTAGATATCAGGGCCTAACTGATATGATAACATCATTCTACCGAATTGTCTATGGATATATGGGGGAACTTTCAATTCTTGTTTGGTTAAATTGCAATTCAGAAAAGTTTTCGATTAGATTAAGTAACTTATATTCAGCATCGATTAACACAGGCAGGTATGGTTCATTTATCCCCAACTACGCAGTTGATGACATACAGCTTTCCGCTATTTACCTGGCCTTACCTGTCTAATACAAGTTCCTAATCTATAATGTCAGATGTAGTTTAAGTATCAAAACACTTTTGGTCTGCGTCAATGTTTCCTGTCCATTATAGCATCGAAGCAAATTGTATTGAAGGGCGTTACAATACAAGATATCATAGATATATGATTCATTACAATTAGGGCAATCGATGATGATGATGATGATGATGATGATGATGATGATGATGATGATGATGTCCATTGTGTTTAAATAGAAGATGATCATGTGATACTGGTACTCGTGCTTGTAGTTTAGTCAGTGCTGATGCTTGATGATTTGTCTGCGTGGTTTAGGTTGAGTTCCATTGAATGAAACAGACAATCCATATTTGCCAATCTTCAAACTACATCACTTTTGAACCAGCTCAGATAAAGCAATGAAAGTTCTTTTGTTTGTTTATAATCTGTACCGCTATTAAGGGGTAAAGATTCATAGCGGTGCTCAATGTTCGCAAAGTTGATTGGCTCCTTTGTTGATTGGCATTTGGACCGATACCACAATTTTCCAACTTTGGTGAAACTTTTGGTTTGATGTCAAAATATATATTTAAGTTTGCAATTAGATTGAGCTACAAAATTATGCAAATTATGTAACGATCTGACCATTATGGACGGAGTTATTTGAGATACTAGTTTTTCTCTTTTCGATGACCTAAACGTTAGCTTGAGGTCAAGGCCAAAACAAAACCTCTGGGTTTTGCGCATTAATGGGACCAACCGTTTAAAAATACAAATTCAGAAACATTTTGAAAATTGCGACCTGTATCGTGTGCCAAAAAGTCAGATAACAAATATGCATACATACATAGCCACAAACGCGACTGATCAAGGTAATAATCATTGGGCATGAAATGTAAAACGCCACCAGACATTGATGCCACCAATAAATCATGCTTCCTTTGTCCATCCCGCACATTAAAATTTGTTGGATACAATTCACCACTAAGCATTGTTAGTATTATAAATAGGGTCTATAACGTGTGCACACTTAGGTGGGTGTTCAGCTCCGATTCGATTGCTCGCGTACTGAAAGAGAACATGGATCCCATATTGGCGCAGGCCAAACCATCGTTTGTTGGTGAGCAAATTGTCTATGTTGTTAGTCGGATCATGTTCATGTGCCGAACCCATTCATGAAGGTCACTGTTTAATGACGTGTTTTCAAGAGCAGCGTTGCAATGTTTATTTCAGAGAGCTGTGTGATGCAGCATTTCACTTTGGGCGAGAGTACTCCTTTCATTAAGAATATCCAGGTGTTTGAAAACAGATTTGACGAGACAGGTGCTGTCGTGAGGATCCGACCACTCTACTCTGTGCCTTTCTTAAGGAACACGCGAAGTAACCTGCAATCAGTAGGGCGTTATCAGTTCACTGTTGAAGCTGAAGTCAGCCTTCAATGTAAGGAATTCAGCATGATTGTAGAGGCGAGGTTGAAACGGTAATATCATGATATCTCTACAATACTAATCATCCGTCTTGTCGTTAAAAGTATTTTAAGTAATAAACTTTTTCTTCTGCATATTCGTTAATGCAATGTTTTCAGGTGTGGGTGTCCGAAAATAGCCATAGAAAACTTGACCATGGCCGGTACGATACAGGTTCTGTTAACCTGTGACAAGACCATGGCATTCCCGCACATCTCTACCTCAAGCATCTCATTTACACAGGAGTGATTATGATTTAAATCTTTTTGTTTACCCTTTTATCATTACATATTTTCGCCGGACCGTTTCCATATTAAATTTTTTATGTTTAGGCCTTCTGTCCGGTTTTCTCTCCGTCTGATGGACATGTTTGATCTCATGAAAATCCCTTTTCTGAACTCCTGGATACACAGCGGGGTCATGAACGGGTTGATGGCTGCACTGGTTGACCCCGGGGGGTTGGATATACATATTGGAACAGCCCGTATGTTGATTGTTGAGGTGTAACTGCAAGCAATTAGAGCAATATATTTTGTCGCCGGTGATGATCTCTAACAGACCTGCTTTATCTATTGGTCTAACGATGCACGGTCTTTTGTAAAATCGAGAACGCATGAAAACGCCCTCCCATCATCGTTAATGCCAAAGAGAGATTTGCTTGCTTTATCCAGTGGCTGACGAGCAAGGTATACGATGGACAACAGAGGAGCCTGATGTCATCACTAATGAAGTTGGTATTAGTTGCGCACAGATGCCATGCGGACATTTCGTGAGTAAGTATTAATGCTAACGAATTCGTGGATTAATGAGTGGTGGTTGGTTCAGTGTCTCATAACTCTCCCCATAGCAAACTGCACCGACAATGAATATGTTTCCCTGTATTTGACCAGGTCGCGAGAGTATGGCTCGTCATTGCCAGGAGCAACTGGAATTGGGAAGGTACACAATAACTTGTCCTTCTTGCAACACGCCATGGTTATACAACGAGGTACGCGCAGTAGCAAATGTACCGTTGGCAAGACAACAGGAGGTAGAGAGGAGGCTGGCAGAGAATTACATGTCTGGCGACTTGGGTCTTAAGCGATGTCCCACATGCAGGACGTGGTGCCAGCGAATTCACCACCGACGGCTGAATGTTCAATGTGGATGTGGTACGGGTTTCTGCTGGAGCTGTGTGAGACCCTGGAGGTCTATAGGTTATAAAAAATGCGGAAATCCGAACTGTAATGGGTAGAAAGCATACAAGTTGGTATTTAGCAGTAAGTTTCTGTAGGTAGCTTGGCGTGGTTCTATTAACAGCCTTAAAGGTGAATAGAAGAATATTTTATATAATGCGTTTTTTCAATGGAAGCAAATGAAGGGTACACATGAGATGTTGAATATTTACTTAGGTTTCCTTTTGCAACAAGGCGGGCCGCAGTATTTTGTCTGTGTTGCAGTTTTGCGATCATGTACGTATGGGCTTCGTACAGCAGCGAATTGCAATAATCATGTCAAGATTATATAAATGTGGGACAAGGATTACCAGTTGTGGATTGGCTCAGGTACTTTCTTATGCCGCCTAATCTACTAATCTGATAAAAAAGAGATTGAGTTGATTTCATAACATGTGGTTCTCCCGTGAACTGTGAGTCCATCAGAATACCGAGGTTTCTGGCTGTTTCTTATATAGATAGTCATATCGTCAATTTCAACTGGATCAGACGACGGCTGGCATTTAAACCGAGATGCGAAAAATAGAAACTCAGTTTAACCATTATTCAGTTTAAAAAAAATTGTTTGCATATCCTTGATCTGATTTGTTGGATGCACTCTTCTAATTTGGTATGTGCATCATCCGCATATTCGTGTGTAGGAGTAAATGTAAAATAAAATTTTGAGTATCAACACCTACGCCAAGAAGGTTCACTCAGACAAGCCACTTGTGCGGGTCGACAACTCCGTCACTAACAGGTGCGGCTTCCACGAAATAAACTAACGAATGCGGAGCTGCTAAGTCGGCGTCATCGCGACCAGCGTCTTGATTCTCCTGTATGATCGAAGCGACAGCGCCGCCGTAAAATAACGTTATGACGTGAAGTTTCTCAGCGAGCAAGTGTCCTGCTGTTTGTGGTCACACACTTTGTCGGATCGAGGCGTGCGGGAGTCCTGTAAGCGTACCTATGAGCCCTTTGCTTAGAAAGCCCGTATCGTGACCCAACAACGTTGGCGACAACAGACATGCCAATTGAATTTTCTCACATCATACGACATTGATTCACAAATAAATTGTATATTTCTTAAATTCCATTTCGAGACCAGAAATTTATCTTCTCAGTAAAAACCTGGATTGCTTTTGTTACATTATATGTGTTATCATTAAAAGTGTCTGTATATATATATACTTCATGATATAGGACGTTATGACATTAGGACGTTATGACATATATATATATATTCAATGTTCGTTGTGACTTGAATAGGGTGAGGAACCAGTTTAGTTCGGAAATCAATAAATACACGGCATGCTCCTGATTCAACTGATTATCTGATTATACAGTTTCGATGAAGCAATCGCAGCAGTTCTGTCACGGAAGCAAATAGTAAAGTTGTTTCACTTTGAGGTTATTTTGTTCTCCAATTTTCGTCCTTATTATTTCTGCCATTATACGATGATTCCTATCATAGTTAGTGAGAATGCTATCACTCAGAGACCAGTACAACGATGATATGGTGTAGCTTGGCAACCGCTTTATATAAAGGTGAAATGTATTGAAAGTAAGCAATGAGTGCTGAGTTTCAGACGGGCTCCAGTCGGTGATCCGGGGTGAATGGTGATGGGAGGAAGTGGTATAGATGTATACAGTAGTCTCCATACGATTTGTATTTGCATCGGATATTATATGTGTGGACATGTATGGTATGATAAGATGTACACAATGCAGAGAATCAATGATTAATCTGATGTCGAGTAACATTGCTATCACTGCGTAATTGATGATGCTTGCACTGTAGATATTCGAGTTAACTGTACTTTCAAAACGCTGTGCTTATAAAATGAATTAATACCAAAAGTGTAAAAATTGGACGATCTGTTGGCTTTCCTAAATGAAGAAAAATTTCGTAGGTAATACATGGCTGCCGATATAATCGTAACCACATCATATAAACACATGCAAGAAATTATATTGGCGAATTTATGCATAAGGTCATGCTTATCACGCAAAGCCAACTACTAGGGTGTTTGTCTTAATTATGTTTGTTAATTTCTTACAATGGATAGAAAGGATACAGATAAATAAAAAGATGTATAAATTATCTGATCTTTGATTGATTGTGTAGAACATTTTAGATCGTTGTAAGTTGATGTATTTTGTATATTACAATTTCAATATATTATAATTTTAATTATTCAAGCATGAAACCCATAAAGTAAGGGCCTGTTGAAGTAGTCAATGAAGATGACTGACGCAGGTCGATTTCTCTGCTCGCAAACCTCGTGAGATTTAAGTGCGGCTTAAGGGATAGATTTACGGCCATCTACAAAACAAACTGTACCAGAGACTCATAGTAATTAACAATCGTCGCCTTGTTTAGTCTGACCTTAAGGACAACAAATGTACTGTTTGGCAAATAAAACATCAATCTTGAGTTCAGAAGTGTGTGTGTGTGTGTGTGTGTGTGTGTGTGTGTGTGTGTGTGTGTGTGTGTGTGTGTGTGTGTGTGTGTGTGTGTGTGTGTGTGTGTGTGTGTGTGTGTGTGTGTGTGTGTGTGTGTGTGTGTGTGTGTGTGTGTGTGTGTGTGTGTGTGTGTGTGTGTGTGTGTGTGTGTGTGTGTGTGTGTGTGTGTGTGTGTGTGTGTGTGTGTGTGTGTGTATCTAGAGGTTAAACACTTCCAAGACATACGTTGATTAGCAGCTGATTAACAAACATAGCTGGAATTTCCTGCTTGTCTCATATGTGCAGGAGTCTGGTGTTCAGATGAACATGCCTCAGCCAGAGCTGCGTGTTTGCCGTTAACTGGATGAATTGAGATCGACGTTAATTGACACTCGTCATATCGGGAATAGCGTTACAGAAACAGCTTGGTTGTGATACTCAATGATTAAAGCAAGCTCTGTTGTTACAAACTGCTTGAACAAAACCATATGCACATCAACACATCGCAGATAAGCTCATATCAATCAATGCAGACAAGCTGTAACTGACCGGCTTTTCTGTTGAGCTGTTTCAATATTTTGCCAGAGTGATATACCACGCAGTGGCCTTAGCCCTCAGATATATCGGCCATAATCGTAAGCGACAATATCCTTCAAGATCATTGGCTACATAACCTTCAGTTACATGTTTCGTTGAGAGATACATCAAATCCTGATAGAAATCGGTGTGAGATTTGTTGAAGAATCAAATGGATAATAATGAACGTTGATATAATTATAATCATTTAATCTAACATAGCGCAAATAATGCTACAATGTATTCTTGGATTCCCCATATTGGATCATATTTAAGACATGGATAAAGAGTGATGATATCAGGTTTCTAACTGCAACAGGGTTATATAGTTCCCCCCATAATAATACAGGATGAAGCATTCATATGATGCGGAACATCAACTAAGGAACGATCCCCTACATTTAAATACAAGACGGATAACTGTATTTGAACATAACGCAATACACGATATATCTACGTTAGCCTCCTGTTTCTACAATCAGGTTCATTGAGGTGAATTACGAGTCTCACTAACATCACATGTTATTCACCGCATTACCATTGATGTCAATGAGAGGGGAATTTTGCTTCAAAGAATGTCTAAACAATACCCATATATCTCATTTGCACTGAATGCAAATATTGTACCAGAATATGTCCACCAGAACGCTATAACTTCGTACAGTATTTAAGAATAATCTTATTCACTACAGTTGCAAAGTGACATTGCTCAGAAAATATATGATATATGTTTAATGCCCGACCAATTGCTCTCAAATAATCTGCTTCGAGGCTAAATCCAATCCTCCCTACGCTGTGAAATGTGGTCATAACCTATCGTATCACTTTATTTCAAAGTAACTGCGTTACATATCAGTTAAAGTTGATCTTCGTAATGACTACATTTTACACAAGATAGGCATCCATTCAAACTATATCAAAGCTGGATGATTGGAACGATTAGTGAATTGTATTTTGCCTAATCATTGTACGATTGAGTGTCTTTAATAATGTCTTGACTTGTGGTCTCCCATCCCGCACTGCTATTGTACGTATTGTCCATGATACATTAAAGGATCGACAAAAATGATTGAGAATAATTGTTTGGTAAACATTGGAGAGATGTTTTAGAAGCATGTTGGGGCTTTCTCGCATAATGTACATCCAAAAAGTATTTATTAACATTATTGACAATTAATATAGGATCATTTGCAACAGCACTGAATAAAATTATTTGCCAAAAGAAAACGTCCAGTGTAGCAATAATTTCCTTTCCATGATTGACTCTGGCTAGACCTACTTTTCACCAACATTACTTGGTTATACGATCATATATGACTGAGTGTTTCCTTACATCATTGGTACCTTGATTTATTATACAATGTAGGTGTGTTGAGTGTATTTTTTGTTCTGATGGCGTTACAAATACATTTAGTTATCCAAAGCTTATGTCTATCCCGCTTAGTTTTAGACGTTTTTTAAAGAAATTATCCGTCCCATATCATTACACAAGACTAGCCAATGCGTACAATACCCGGTGAGTGTTGTCTAAACATGTATTACAAACCTGTATGTCGTCAATAAAACAGGCATGTAACACTACTTGGCTTATTCATCATTGGGACAAATGACTGTGTATACCTAAAATAAAAAAACCTCAACAGTAAAAAAAAGTAAAATTTTCTAATGTTGCACATCATTGGTCGTTTTGAGCTCTTTATACCGTTGTCGTCGGCTTTAATGAATATAGCACTGTCACCTGGAGACGTCCCATTGAAGCAAATGACGTACTAGATAAATGACGTACCAAATGTGACCCTATGTATCTCTACCCACGGTCAATCACGTTAAGCCTTGGAGAGTTCTGTATATTTGATGGTTTCATTCCAGTATTCAACAGCCCTTTTATTGCACACTACAGTCCCACGATTTCATGCTAGGCTAAACTACAAATCGTGATCTTACCAGGCCGTTTCAGTCATAAATTGCCCCGTCATGATCCCAAGCAATATATCATTATATACGATGGAGCAGCAACTCAGCTGTGAAACAACTTTTAATGATAAAAGGCGTTTTATTTACTTACTGGAGGTTGCTTGAGTGGGGACTAGCCAGAGAAATAACACGAGTCCAGGAGTAGAGTTGCTTATTGGGTTTATTAAGTTTCAACAATGAAGCTCCCTGGGATCTCAGTCTGAATCTCCTCTCTAACTAGATGATCTCCATTAATTCATATGCGTGGACTCGTTATATAGTCCTCCAGGAGTTGGATACCCCAGAGGACTTTGACCAACCAACGCTTTTGGAACACGGCTCCTCGCCTAACGAGACCCCATGAGGCAGTGGACTCCATTAACCAGTGGGATAAACGCGGGCCATATCGTGCTGATAATGAATGGGGGAGGCAGGGGCAACTATAACATGTACAACTTTGAGCTCGCTTATTTGTATGGACAATGTTACTCGAGTTAAGATCAATTATTTTATGTTGCATGGATTGTGTTTCCAGCTGATCCCCGGGTGCGTGTGCATCCCGAATAGTACGATCATCATGTGATTGTTCGTTAGAACCTTGTACACGACATATCATCGCATATTATTCCGTTTGAATGACTATCATACCGCACTACTTCAGACCCATAGCCGTATGCCTCATGTTGCTCCGCCTTCTGGGTATTGCTCGTAGTCGGATCTAGTGTAGGGCCTGCAAGTTTTACTGTGAGTGCCTCAACGTCGGTGTATATAATGTTGAGGGCCGGAAGCTGCTTGTGCCAGTTATGGTAGGAGAGCTTCCTTATACCCTCCACTGGCATCTTAACCCGAACTGCTGTTTGACTTATTTCTTTACATTCTGGCCTGAAATAGGTCTTCTCTGTGGTAGCCGTGTAGGCAACGCTCGCATGAGTACTTGCGCTGCTGGTATTTATTTTGGTCGTGTAGCATGTGGTTTAGGTCTTTGATCAATGTGTAGTGGAACGTACCAGCCTTCTTGATCAACAAGAGATTAATACGGGGTATGTCGGCTGGTTGTTTGCATATATGGTGTACTATAGCGCCATTGTCTACCCCGAATATACTTAAGGCACGGTTGTTATTCTTCTCGACTTTGCCAATCTAGTATATAGGATTAAGGGCGTCAATGCCTGCGACATCTATGCCATCGTTCTTGTCGTACTTTGTGGATAGTTTACCGCTTGATGGAAGGCAGAGCAAAGTGACCACCTAATGCAGTTGTCATCCCTATTCTTCACGTTGATTATTGCCTTTTTATTTTTCAGTTCTGAAGGCAGCTCAATATATGAGCCCTCCTTGAGAGGCTGGTAGCGAGAGATGTCAAACCATAGATTGGTTCACTTTTCCAAACATTCGTGGACGACCGCGCTTGCTCTTTTTATGGCCTCATCAATCTCTTCGAGGTTAGCATTTCCTCTTGCGCGTGCCGGAAGACAGGTTAGACATGCTCCGTAACACCTTTCCCGGTTTCCTGATCTAAACCCTAAGAGGAGGCTGGAACTTGATGCCGTCAAGCTGGTTAATCTCAGAGCCTAGCTTTGTATGGCTTTTTCTTTCTTGGCGCAGGCGCTGGCTTTTTCTATCTTGGTGCAGACACTAGTGTAGTAGGCACTGCTGGTGTAGGAGCCGGCCCATGAATTGATGCCCGAATTCTATCCACAGTTTCCGCGTACATGCGGTTCTAGGCCAGGCACTTTTCGAGTTCTTATAGGGCCACCCGTGATCTGGGATAATGAGGATTCTTCCCTATTTCTGCACAGTACCATCTACGTCCGTTGATTATTCATCACAACCAATTGTAACATGCCTCATATATTTAATTAGTCTAACAGGAACTTTTTGTTGTTTAAAATACACTAGGCCGCAATGTAAGCATGTTAGTGCCATGATTCATTATACAATAATTATTTTGATACAAATCCGTTCTGCGTTTCTCTATGGTTAATGAAAATACACTAGGCCGCAATGTAAGCATGTTAGTGCCATGATTCATTATACAATAATTATTTTGATACAAATCCGTTCTGCGTTTCTCTATGGTTAATGAAAATACACTAGGCCGCAATGTAAGCATGTTAGTGCCATGATTCATTATACAATAATTATTTTGATACAAATCCGTTCTGCGTTTCTATATGGTTAATGAAAATACACTAGGCCGCAATGTAAGCATGTTAGTGCCATGATTCATTATACAATAATTATTTTGATACAAATCCGTTCTGCGTTTCTATATGGTTAATGAAAATACACTAGGCCGCAATGTAAGCATGTTAGTGCCATGATTCATTATACAATAATTATTTTGATACAAATCCGTTCTGCGTTTCTATATGGTTAATGAAAATACACTAGGCCGCAATGTAAGCATGTTAGTGTCATGATTCATCATACAATAATTATTTTGATACAAATCCGTTCTGCGTTTCTCTATGGTTAATGAAAATACACTAGGCCGCAATGTAAGCATGTTAGTGCCATGATTCATTATACAATAATTATTTTGATACAAATCCGTTCTGCGTTTCTCTATGGTTAATGAAAATACACTAGGCCACAATGTAAGCATGTTAGTGCCATGATTCATTATATAATAATTATTTTGATACAAATCCGTTCTGCGTTTTTCTATGGTTAATGAAAATACACTAGGCCGCAATGTAAGCATGTTAGTGCCATGATTCATTATACAATAATTATTTTGATACAAATCCGTTCTGCGTTTCTCTATGGTTAATGAAAAGATGCGATTGTAGCGATGTCCCGAGCTGATAAGAAAGGTGCGATGTGTTTCGTTATGAATAGAGAAGGTACACCGCATTTGGCATTCCTGCCAGTGTCACCCCGAATAAGTATGGACGGATACAAATATCGCTTATATCATCGTATACCTACACTAATAACACGAGGAGACGGCAGGTTATTGATCACACTTCGATCAATCATAAACTACTAACTTCTTACAGTTTGACCCCATCGGGTTCGGGTCACCGTCAGTGCATGCTAACAGTAATGGACTGAGCCGTCGGTACCAACGGATCTCCCTCCTTGCTGCCTCCTAATGATGATGAAGATGAATATGTCTATGATGTCTTTTGAGGCCGATCCTACACTGTCATATTCTCTGGTGGTCAGGGCAGACGAAGTCGTTATCTGGCGGAGTTGGGTTCACTGCAGCTGTGTGCCGTGCTCTTTCTTCCAGTCAATGCGTTGTTACTCAAAGTACGTCTGACCGTCGCGGCACGTCTTCCGCCGAAAAGCTCTGTTCCTGGCTTGTCTCTCCCATGTGCCGATGTTACATGACTTAAGGATGTTAGCATTGCCTTAAGGATGTCTTTGTACCCCTTGGAGGGCCTCAATCCCAGTGACGCCACACCTCGCCAGTACGTCTCTGTCCGGTACACGGTCCTTCCACGAGATGCCGCAGATCTTTCTAAGGCATCAAAGGAAGGACTGTTCCAGCCTCCTCACGTGCTTGCCTACGATGCACAGAAGGAATATGCCGTGGTGGTTGTCCCATACCACTCCTTTGTTCTCCATCCTTTAAGTCTTGGGGAACTACTTCCTCTTCCCAGATGCTCCCGAAGAGTTAGTTGCGCCACCAGAGTGTTTCCGCCGTATTTGAACACCTCCGGTGGGATCCTGCCTTGATTCCCGCGAAGAACGTCTTCATGTCCTTTGAATCAGTGGTTGCTTGCAGTTCCTCCGTCCTTTCCACCCACCACTAGTTCTTCATGTCACGCAGCTCAGGCTAGCTGCTTTACCGGGTGGTAACGTTAGGTTTACGTTCACGTAATCCATATGGGCGGCGTGGAGACAAGCCAGCAGTGGTTCCACTTCAGCATCGTTCTCGTCGAACCAGTCCTTATGTTTGGGACCAGCGTGGCCAACTGCATCCACAGCAGGCTTGTACACTTTCTTTTGAAGGTGTTCCCAGTGGCCTGTCGCGGACCCATGATCAGCGGTGCCGAAGTCGAGGGATGTTATCGATATGTTGTGGAAGAGAGATTGGCGACGTTGAGCTTTTTTAACTCGCTGGATTTTTTGGCGCAGAGATTTGGTCTTGAAGGAGAGAAGACTTTGCTGCAGAGCAGGGCTCCCGGCTGCACGGGTGATGTTGACATCGTGTCTGTCCCATTTGCGGATGATTTTAAAGTCTATTTGGTGCCAGTGGCAAGATCACGGGTGCATCGATGCTGTTATGAATCTGTCCTTCTGCTGGAATAGGGTGTTGGTGATGACCAGCTGCTTCTCTGCACATAGTGATGAAAGGAGGGAGCCATTACCGACTCCATGGTGACCGACGACTTTAGCCCAGGCAGTGTGGTCGGCACCAACTAGGGTGTTGAAGTCACCTACAGGAGTAGTTTGTCGGAGTATGGAATGGCGTCAATGAGGCGACTGTGAGCCTCATAGAACTCTTACCTTGTCTCGTCCGGGTATATCATAGTTGGGGCATATGCGCTGATGATGGTGACGGAGCCGTCCTCCATCTTTAGACGCATCGTCATGACGCATGCCCTGAACAAGACATGCCATACTTCAAAATTCAAACGAGAGTCTAGAACAACGTGCACTAAAATCGGAACTGACGCACGATACGATAAGACGAATGGCTAGACCAATAACATCGTAATAAACAACGCGCTCGAAATTGATAATATACAATTCATGTTTTGTAGTTTTACAGCATGCAGGTCATACCGCTCTGGTTGGCATTTTATCATCTCTGTATAAGATTTTTCCCAACTGGAGGTTAAGACTATGATGGCAGAACCCCGAGATAATATGGTTTCTTATGTGTTATAACGATATTATTCAGTTTAACTTCTGAAAGGAAATCACTGATCCAAGTCAGTTATGTACTCAGGGATTGGAATGACTGATTGCGCTGATTTCCGTCGATGTTCGATACAAACGCAAACACGGTACTTGTCCGACCGGAAACGGACACTACAGATTCAAAAAGACCCGACAGCTGTTGTGTTTTTATCAAATAACTAGCATCAGTTTGCAATCAAACATGAATCTCATCATTAATATATGCACCTACTATAATTTATTATGATGATTTTAATATTCCTCTTTGTGTTTTGTCGAAACAGATGTAGGCGACGCTTCGAAACTTTGATTTCCTAGGTCCCAAACCTGTAATGGTATGATGTCGTAAATGACGCAGAATATATAATCCCATATTTCGCAATTCACGGCCAATCTCACTCAAGCTTTGTCCTTTCTATCGATTGTGTTTGTGATGGTTTCATACCGATATTCGACAGCTCTTATGTTCCAAATTATAGCCACATTATATCCTGCCATGCTTCACGGCATATCGCTAGCCCGTCAGACCTAAATGCTTCACAATGCCAAGCACATTATTTCCGCTACATACCACTGATTACTTCACATCAATCGATCGTCGAAATGTCTCAGTCATATACTATGCAGTCATTATTCCAGGCAATATATCTTTATATATAATGTAGCAACAACACGGCCGTGAAACTTCAGAATGATGGGCTTGCGTGTATCTGCACTGACGGAGTCGTAATGAATCACAGATAACCATTGCTCCGTTCCAGTCAATAGCGGGGTTCCAGCATATTATACTCATTATTGTAACCAATCTAATATCAGACGCCGTTTAAGACCTTCCAGTACGCACCTTATGTGGCGTTTGCTGACAGCCTCTACACAATATACAGCATGCTACTCATTACCGTGTGCTCATGACAAGGGTTCAAGTCCGTTCAAAACTTATTATCACTCAGCTATTTCTCCATTGACTTCATTGATTTCTATCGATTGTCACCAACGACCTTGGCCTCCATATATGCATGGCTAAGCTTGAAAGAGCAATGTTATAGCACCCTAAAATACCTATGCATGTGGCGCGCGGAATAAGTTGATTCCTTTATAACAAAATAAGCTACCATGTGCAAACATTGCATCAGATGCTTTTCTATTACATTGTCACCTTGCGTGTAAGTTGTTCAAACCAAGAATGTCTACAATAATATTTGTCCATGTGATTGGTTGCATGTGTTACAACAGGGCAAGCATGTGTGTACATCATTCACGTTCCTTGAAGTCTCTGAGAACAGATAACTATCGAAACTATTTGTTGTATCGCATGAATAAACTCATTCGTCTCTTTCTCCATTCTACAGAAACAGGTATTTAATAACATCCGCTGAGGAGAAGGTGATGGAAAGCAATACCAAATGCATGTTTTATCTCATACAATGAACTAATTTGCCCTTCATTCATCAATACGGAAAGAAAGTTATGCTGTGATTAGCTTGTGGTTGATGGTAATCGTAAACACGCAGGATATTGAAACTCAGCAGGTCATTATGACAGCAATCTTTTATAAATGTATCCGATAGATATGGACTACTAAGTTAGAATTATCGGTGCAATAACTTTATTCACAAATGAAAACACCTGAACACCTCCCAACCAGAAACGAAATGCGTTGAAAGTGATATTGAAGACAGTATTCTCACTCCTGTGTTGAAGTGACCCGCAGGTATCCCGTAATGGAGGTGGTGAACTGATTACATAACATGTCGACAGTTGCGCCGGAATAGTAACGCTATGTGAACGTGTGCAACCAAGCCTATGTTCTGCCAATGAAATGCCACAAAAAGCTATGGCTCTGGTTTATTCATTACATAAAACGAGTTACCACCAGTCACACATACCTGTTATTGCACAAATGTATAGGCGTCAAGTGTCGATGCTGGTACTTCTATCGTCTGGAAGATTCAAACATTTCTAACAGGGAGAGTGAATACCTCACTAAATGACCTCGCCGCTGGTGATTATCAGCAGACCTGTCAATGACAGGACCACCATAGAACGACCACACAAAAGTGATCGCCACTAGTAACCCTCTGCAAACCTGGCACTGACTGGAACAGTACTGAATAAAGCTTTGACGAGGTCTTGTTCGTAATATTTGAGTTACACAATGAGCTTGAACCTAAACAATCACATTTACTCCCACGAATTAATCTGCCTCGTTCTAGTTGTAATGGAATGACACATGTTGGGCATGGCTTAACGCAGATCGTAGACGCTGTACCACAGGTGTGTTACATACTTGTCTCAGACGATCTGAATCATCGTTTGGTGGGGGTGAAGCTTGTAATAAACGTTAGCCAATGTAAGCTCCGGTAGCATATGGGGTTTGGTAAAGGGGGTGACCCGATGGTGAAGTGGGCACGTGCAACATATTGATGGGTTTTACTAACTTTTGGAAACATTACCAATCGAACCTAGACCGTTTATTACTTATAAGTACTTGAAGACAGTAATTCACGATTGAATTATTTCCAAGAATGTTACAGGTCTAGTAAATAAGCCATATCATGGGGCCCGTGGAGTATTCGAACGCAATCGCAAAACTTAATGGGCAATTATCCTATCGTATATTTACATGTCGCTATATGAATGCGATGATTTTGAATCAAGATAAGAATATATGATATAATTTCCCCTTCGCTAATAGCATTATCTCCTTATGTAATGTTAACTACATCGCTGACTGCTTCATTTGGTATAGCTTTAGGAATACATGAGAAGGAATTATCCCTGTTGCTGTATGAAACCCTATGACACAGCTCTTCTTGATCCTCTTTATCCATGTCTGTATAGTAGGCCGCAATAGAGACAGTAGGTAACCCTCGCAGCACGATATGCGACATGACAGATTGAGCGATGATAAAGTGAATCGCAGTATTTCATTATCGAGTTAATCTTATACAAATCTCGAAGGGGTTACTGTAAATATTTCATGTATCTCTCTTCGAGATATGCAATTAGTAGTTATGAAACTGATGACCCTGAGGGATAATGTTGCCTACGATCATGGTCGATATATCGTTGTGTGGCTAAACCCCACGCAGGCTAAATCACTCTAAACAATCGAAACCGCGTCGGTGAAGATACAGCCTTATACCGCTTGTCTGAGGTGTGTTGATATATATGAGATTGTCTGGGGTCCATGTTTAATCTGTGGAGATCAGCGTAATCCGGAATGGAGTATCTATCAAGTTGATGCGGTAGTAACTGGTTTACATTCGTGGATGCCAGTGAATGACCAGGCGCAGCTGACATCCATTCGAACAAATCTAGACGCGTCAGAGAGGATAACTCTTCGAATGAAGTGTATTTATCGCTCTGTGGAAAAAGCCTATAATTTGCACATGCATCGAAGTCAAAGTGCTATATTGAATCGACTGCATGACTGTTTTTATTTTTGCAAATAAAGCAAAGGCGCTTGTACGACCAAATTCCAATGGGCGATAACACAGAACTCGGCAGCTGGTACTCAAATACATAGCGTTCTATAGCTTAACAATCAAACAAAGATCGGCTCATTGATATATGTGTCTGTGTATCTGACACTTGTATGGCTTTAGTAAGATCTTGCATTACATTTCGACAGACACCTTAGAGGCTACAAACGTATTACTCGTGTGTGATGGCTACATCATTATCCACGTATCCATATGAATTGCAATTTGTATGGGTTTAGATGGAGTGGCTACGAATGTTTAGAAAATGTTATAGATGACGCCTTGAAACATTTGCAAATGCTGCGCTTTATCACTCAAAATTTATATGGCCCCATAACAGGGCTGTAACGGGGTTTAAAATGACGAGTAAAATATCATGCTATATATCCCAAGCCAATTAGTTATGTCATAAAGAAACGCGGTGCTTGAAATCCATGCTGTATTTTGCATCGTTTGACGCTTCATCGCGAGTCTTCTCAGCGCAAGAAGATATCACTTATTTGTGGCATTTCATATATCTAATTCATGAGAGGGACCATTTGTCTGTGTTTTCTTGTAAAGGTTAAACCGAACCGCGATTCGCCATACTTTGCCTGATTATATTGATTTCTATAAATAAAGGACGATGCATCTGTAACAGCACTAATATCAACGAATCAAACGAGACGTTCCATATTCTTTCATTGGTTTTCCCCGTTCGTCATATACATCCCTATCATAATACTTGTTACCATTGTTATTTATAATGCTATCAGTTCAAAACATCACAGTAATATAGTACAGTCAATAAACACTTTTATATAACGGATGCTGAGTGTGGAATAAATAGAAAAGAATGTTTAAGCGCTGAGTGATTAATCGTCTCGAGCATTTGGGGAACAGCATACGCTATGTCGTGTGGAAGGTACCAACGAACAATCACATGATGAGCGTACTATTCGCGCTGCGCACGCACCCGGTGATCAGCTGGCACCACAAACCATGCAACAGAAAATGATTGATCTTAACTCGATTAACATTGATCGCCGTATTTAAGGTTATGTCCATACAAATAAGCGAGACCGTCGTTCTGAAGTTGTAAAACGCCTTTACTCATTAAAATTATTCTCACAGCTGAGCTGCTGCTCCATCGTATATAATGATGTATTGCTTTGGATCATGTCGGGGCAATTTATGACTGAAACGGCTTGGTAAGATCACGATTTGTAGTTTAGCCTAGCATGAAATCGTGGGACTGTAGTATGCCATAAAAGGGCTGTTGAATGCTGGAGTGAAATCATCAAATATACAGAACTCACCAAGGCTTAGCGTGAGTGACCGTAGGTAGAGGTACATAGGATTATATCTAGTACGTCATTTATCTAGTACGTCATTTGCTTCAATAGAACGTCTACAGGATGACAGTGCTATGCTCATTAAAGCTACCCTGTCGACAACGGTATAAAAAGCTCAAAACGAGCAATGATGTGCAACTTTAGAAAATTCCTTCTGTTGAGTTTTTTTATTTTGGGTATACACATTCATTTGTACCAACGATGGATAACCAACGATGGATAAGAAGTGTTACATGCCTGTTTTATTGACAACATTGTTGGTAATTCTTGATTAGACTAGTATTGTATGTACTGACTTGTCTTGTGTAATGATATCGGAGGGATACTTTTTTTTAAAAAAAACTAGTCTAAAACTAGGCGAGGTAAACATAAGCTTTCGATAACTAAATGTATTTGTAACTCCATCAGAACAAGAAAAGCACATCAAACACCTACATTGTATAATATATCAAGGTACCAAGGATATGAGAAAAAAACTCGGTCATATATGACTTTGTGCGCTTGTTGTTGTATTATTAAGCAATTGAGCACTGTTCTATTCTATCATAGTGAGTAATCACCATTTATCTCGCACGCCGATGTCTATCTAAATCCAATCGTTCAATGAATAAACAAAATATAATCCACCAATCATCGACACATATGTTGCTATATACTCACCAGTCCTTGCGAGGAAAAAAAATGGTTGTGATTCTTACGGGAAATGTCTACTTGAAGATGGTTGTGATTCCTACGGAGAATGCCTGCTTGAAGATGGTTGTGATTCCTACGGTAAATGTATACTTGAAGATGGTGTTGATTCCTACGGAGAATGCCTGCTTGAAGATGGTTGTGATACCTACGGTAAATGTCTACTTGAAGATGGTTGTGATTCCTACGGAGAATGCCTGCTTGAAGATGGTTGTGATTCCTACGGTAAATTTCTACTTGAAGATGGTTGTGATTCCTACGGAGAATGCCTGCTTGAAGATGGTTGTGATTCCTACGGTAAATGTCTACTTGAAGATGGTTGTGATTCCTGCGGAGAATGCCTGCGGAGAATGCCTGCTTGAAGATGGTTGTGATTCCTACGGAAAATGTCTACTTGAAGATGGTTGTGATTCCTACGGAGAATGTCTGCTTGAAGATGGTTGTGATTCCTACGGAAAATGTCTACTTGAAGATGGTTGTGATTCCTACGGAGAATGCCTGCTTGAAGATGGTTGTGATTCCTACGGAGAATGCCTGCTTGAAGATGGTTGTGATTCCTACGGGAAATGTCTACTTGAGGACGGTTGTGATTCCTACGGAGAATGCCTGCTTGAAGATGATTGTGATTCCTACGGTAAATGTCTACTTGAGGACGGTTGTGATTCCTACGGAGAATGCCTGCTTGAAGATGGTTGTGATTCCTACGGGAAATGTCTACTTGAGGACGGTTGTGATTCCTACGGGAAATATCTGCTTGAAGATGGTTGTAATTCCTACGTGAAAAGCCTGCTTGATGACGGTTGTCCTATAAACAATGCGTGCGTATGAACAACACGTGGAGTGTAGCCATTATTCAATGATGAAACGCAATTGTAAGACAATAGTCGACAAACATTTTACTTACCGAAGACGACTTAATAAAGCAATAAGATCTGATTTACTTTGAATACCTCGGGCTTATAGCACCCATTTTCGCGCATTGATATAGCGTGTTTTAGTTGTACATATGCACATTGTGGCATAATCTACTATGGACCTATCTGTGATAATTATTGAACATGCATTTGCATAAAAATTGCAGCATTAACGCGTTGAATCAAACTTATGCATCATTGTAGACCATTTCCTTTTAATGTGGTCGCTCTTGTCATGCTTTGTTAAGCTGCTCATGCAACATAAGTTGCTCACTGATGACACCAATAACTTAGAGCGACATGCGCAGCAAGGATGCTGAGCACAATATACTTCAATGCATCATGAAAAGTTGTACTCTCACAAGAAAGATGCAAATGATTTATACTTAAATGATTTATATTTAAATGGAATTGCGATAGTAATCCTGCGCATCGAATGTGAACCATATTCATGTTGTTTTATTCCACATCTAGATAAAAGACAAACTGGGGCTACATTGTAAAAGTTAGGCGTTATTATGAATGGATTACTTACGGTATGATTAAGAACAGAAAACAACATTTGCACCAGCGAACTGTAGAGGGGGAGTCGAGCGAGCTAATCGTTTAACTATCGATTACCCCAAGCACGCTAGTCGTTTTGCTATCAAGTACCCTGAGAATGTAGTCCGTCTCGCTATCGAGTACTCTGCTGTCGCTATCAAGTACCCTGAGAGAATAGTAGTCTCGCTCTCGCTATCGGAAGATTGCAAACCGTGTCGCTATCAAGTACCCTGAGAATGTAGTCCTTCTCGCTATCGAGTACCCCAAGCACGCCAGTCGGTTCACTATCAAGTACCCTGAGAATGTAGTCCTTCTCGCTATCGAGTACCCCAAGCACGCCAGTCGGTTCACTATCAAGTACCCTGAGAATGTAGTCCTTCTCGCTATCGAGTACCCCAAGCACGCCAGTCGGTTCACTATCAAGTACCCTGAGAATGTAGTCCTTCTCGCTATCGAGTCGCCTCGGTTCACTATCAAGTACCCTGAGAATGTAGTCCTTCTCGCTATCGAGTACCCCAAGCACGCCAGTCGGTTCACTGTCAAGTACCCTGAGAATGTAGTCCGTCTCGCTATCGAGTACCCTAAGATTGCTAACTGTGTCGCTATTCGGTACCCCGAGCATGCTTACCGTTTTACTATCGAGTACCCCGAGCGTGCTAATCATTTCGCTATCGAGTTTTCGAGCGTGCTAACCTTTTTACTATCGAGTACCCCATCACCTTCCCCTACATTCAACTTTGCCTGGAGCTTGGTGCCACATGGGAAATATCTGGAGTCATCGTTAGAGGGTCAGTACCAACAAATTTGTGAACACGCCACCTGTGTTCAGCATGCTGTTTGTCATAATGTCTATCTTAGATTGGAGGTGCTTTCGACTTGACCAATGATATTTCTCCATTGTATCAACATAAAAAGCAATCCAATGCGCTTTTGCTGATTTTACGGTAGCGCTACAAGACGCTTGGCGTTCTGGAAATGCTTACCGCATAAACCCATTAGAGTGAGTTCTAGCCTAAAACAGGCCGCCTGAGATATTGCAGTGCCAAAGGTCTCTGATATTGCAAAAGGGGCGTGATTCCTATGGGCGTTGCCTACTTTACGACTACATTTGCATGGAACCCAAAATTGTAGCATTTGCAGTAATTACTCAGACCAAGCTGCTTCTTATCTATTATGCAATCCCATTATTTGGCCAACATGGCGCATATAGACAAAAAATTCGAATGCCATGGATGCCCACAATACAACAAGCACGCGATCAATTCATGTAAAATGAGCTCACGGTTCGGTAATGAATAAGGCTTTCTGTGACCATCACTGCACCCTCGATGTGCATTCCTTATCTGAAAAGTCTATGAGGAGGATTCAATGTTTCACTATCGTAGGCTAACGGGATAAAAAAAAACAAGTCCCAAGCCAAAAGCCAGAGATAGGGTATTTGCTACTTTGAAAGTGGCTGTAAAACACTAAACTGAGATATGATTCTGCGCGTAACACAACTAGCGATTCCTTTTTACAAGTGATATTTATCATCAAAACTTATAAAAGGTCGCATTAGTCAGTGTTTATTTTTTTATTTCCCTTCCGTTGATGTCACAGCGTACAGGATGAACGTGGAAGGAAAGCCGACCGAATCGGGCAAAATTCCCGGAATGAGTTTTACCATCAATTGATGAGTGCATGCCAGATGAACTGTGCCACCAAGTAGCCATCAGCTGGTAACGCTGCCGCCGCAATCAAAAAGCCATGAAAATAACTTTATTTCTTCCGTAATTGCATTTCTCTATGGTGCATTGATTTTAAAAGGAAACGTAATTTGCCGTTGCAAAACAATGCATATGCAGCTTATATCCACGACATTAAATTGTTTGCTATTTTTAATGGAAATATGCAATTTCTATATAATATTAAATATGTTGATTAATAACACTGGCGATAACACAACGAATAGTGGCGATGATGCACGTAACCTAGGATAGTTACATCGTTAACCACGATAATGATGCTTGGATAAGTTACACGGATACGACAGTATTTTGCACAAAACTATTCACGTCAGCTGCGTGGGGAAAAAGCTCGCCAAAACGTCCAGTGTGCCATAAGGTGGATCAAAATACAGACAAGTTGTTTTGTTGTTCTATCACTCGCCAAGTACTGTTAAAATATATAGGTCTTTGATATAGAACTTTATATATGTAACATATCTAATATAACACTCTAATATACAGTAAAACAAAAACATTGCAAACTGTCATCTCCATAACAATGCACGACTGAACGCCAAGGTTTATACAAAGGTCAGGTCAAACGACACAAATACAACCCTTGCCTGATAATTCCTGTTAATTAGCGTTAAGCAGGGCGTATTGGTGAGCGGCTTAGGATTTGTTTATTTTTGCACCGCATCATTCCGCAATCAATTATGAAGTGACAAAAACACACAATCCCCTTTTAAACAAAACTGGGCTGGGGAAGTCGGACCATTTTGCAACAACCTTCACACCGACGAATTGTCGTATATTGAACAAAACCAGCGCAGCATAGTGGGTGATTATCGGTCTTAGTCATTTACTTGTTAGTTATACAAGAAGCATCATAGGCCAGCCAGTCATTGCAATTGTCAAGAGTTGTAGGCCCAATGCAAGCGTAAATTAATTACTTTAAGCCTGTTTGACCCGAGGGAGTCATAAGTTGAGTACTTACACTGTTATGCGTAACACCTCGCAGTGATACACTGCTTCATGGCCTGGCAAGCGTAGCAAGCGTAGCTATTCAATATTTGTGTGATAAACAAAAGGCGTCTTGATAGTTTAGAAATTGTACTATTATCTTAGAAGCGTATTCTTCTTACTAAGCACTTTGATGTATATACTGGTTGACCACTAAAGCCTTCACAGATCAACTACTCATAACATATATGTTATTATACGAGCAGCATTTTGTTCTATATGATACATATCACATTAATCCGACCATTAGGCAAGGCACACCAGTTTCCACTGTTGAGTACATTAGATCCACGAGCAAGACCCGAAAAAAGAGAAGAATACCAAAGGAAAATATCTATAAAATTTTCGAGAATGATGAAATACAATATCGTAATCTGCAAAATAGACTTTCACCTATTGCCTTCTTCGTTTTTGTATATCATCCAATCAAAATGATGTTGATTTATTTTTAGGTGCTTAAGTGTTCACATATTTTGGTTATTGCCCTTTTTACCCTAAGTGTCCATTGATAACTGTTGTTGAATTGAACTGTACCACAAGCCGTGTGCTCGGGAAATCATGACAAAACATACACTTGTACAGGTATTCCCTGACATATACGTACATTTAAACCCTGCGTTCACTTTCATCCACGCGTACAATTGACAGATCCTTCTAACTATGTGCAGAAATGAATTTATTTAATATCGTGATTGTTCGGTGCATTATTCTACGTGTCAATCATTTTTCATTTTCTATTACGATACGTCATCAATGCATCTAAAACGCTTGCAGCTACTCGCTGTTTAATTCAGCTGCACCAGCCACATCTAGTACGTGTGAATATATTTGCTCTCAAGAACGTAAAAAGTGCTATTTATGGTGCAGCATCTTCTTTGGAATGCCGGCTTAACCAATTACTCTCAGTGATCATGCTGACGGCTGATGCATGCAGCATCTAGTCCAGCTCTTCTATCATGATGCCGCGTTACTTGAATATAACACAGTAACGATGGAGAACATTATTTGTTTAATAATCATAAAAGCCATCCAGAAATCGTGCTTTTGCATTAAGCAGACACAGGCATAAATTTGACACTTGTGCCAAATATATTGAGTCTCCGCTTAAACTCTTCTCAGAAAAAATTATTTGCCTTCTTGATGGTGGATTGTGGTTAACCTGGTTCTGTGTAGGCATTGTTGTTCTTTACAAATGACGATTTCATCCAATTTGTTATCAAGATGTGACAAATGCGTCACACAGGTTCTATATCTGAGATCACTATTATGAAGCGTGTCGTCGATTTAGACACCCAACCCGGCACAGCATGTGTTATCGTCT
Organism: Urechis unicinctus; assembly: GCA_034190875.2. Lineage (NCBI taxonomy): Eukaryota > Metazoa > Annelida > Polychaeta > Xenopneusta > Urechidae > Urechis > Urechis unicinctus. Next base: position 42,885,342 of record CM067342.1, read on the forward strand.
CCAGGAATCATGACCAATAAGACAGCCGCTTCCGGTTGTGTACCCGCAAAAGAATAGGTCAACACCCAGCACTCTTGCACAAGTCTCGACAACCAAAATGGCATATAGATATTTGTGATTTAATAACGGCTTGCATATTAATCAGCGTATTCTTCTCTAAACCAGAACGCATGGCTATGCGCATTATCAAGTTGTTCCTAAGCGGCAGTGTAAAACGATCTCTCTAGTTAAGATATTCCCAAGAGAAACATTCCTCAGCACTGTGCAGCTTTCATGCTCCCTGGATCGCGGCTGGTTTATAGCCATGGCACCAACTGAATGAGCTCTAGCTCCGACAAAAACAATCCAATCATCTTCAGCAGCTTGATGGCTAATAACCCACGAGGGTGATATTGACAGTCCTACGTGCAGCGTTTGTAACGAAATATCGAATACTAATATCCCCTAAAACCACAGCTATTATTTGTTTGCCGATTTCGTACATATTTGCAATAGCTAGTTACTCTATCGGCGTAATCCCACGATGTGTTATTAGGGCTTTGTTCGAGATATGATTGGAATAGATTAGAAATGTTTGATATTTAGCATTGGGAATATTCGTTTGTATAATTCTATCTTTGAGAGTTACTGTACGGAATATGCAATCGGTGTTATTACCGGGATGGGGGGGGGGGGGGGGGGGGGGGGGTAGTGTTCACATTAAGGCAGCCGCAATCTGCGTTGAACCTCACCATGAGACCCTATTGGCTAACTGATACATACAAAGTACCATAGAATGCGTACAATCGTTCCAAAAACCCACAACCTACATCATTGGTTCTTAGATGAAAGAACTGGTAACTATTGGCAAAAGGAAGGCTATTTATTTGAGTTATACAGTTTTCATATTAAGTTGATGTTTCATGACGCATATCAAAAGCTTTTGTATAGTCTTTATACTTTGTGTAATGCCCGATGCCTCTTAAGTGACGTAAACTATTGATAATGAGTGCAGCAGGTAAAGTGTGTTCAGATATTGGGACACTTTGTGCTTTTATGCCTGTTACCATTTGCTGGTACATTGAAATCGCACTGTACAAGATTGTAAACGGGTGTATCAAGATTAACATATGTTTAAATCCAGTACCGCAAACTGTGACTACATTGATGGTGCGCAGTGCTTTAATTAGTTTTCTAGTTTGAGGTTTAACTGCCAAAATGTTAAGGCTGGCCATGAACGAGAAAGATACTTAAAGATACTCTACTTGCCCCTATCTGAATTCATCGATCACAATGTCCTTGGACACATTGATCATAAAGATCATTTGTGATGCTTAGAGATATTGACATTACTGCAAGGTTGCATTAATATAAAGTCTGTCCCAAATTAATTTTGCTGAATCGATATAAAATAAATATATCACGATCTCTTCTTAGAGGGTAATGGCTGACTTTTAAGTACATGACAATAGGTAAATATGCTTATATACAGAAATATGTATTTATAGCAACATATATATAGTTAGAAAAATTCTACAATGTTGTTTTTCCATCTGGGGCCGAAACACAAAAGAATAAGACAGTTCAACACAACTATATCAATCAGTATAACACGCGCTTCGTTGATCAGCACAGCATGTGTTATCCGTTTACTATCGTCTTTAAGAATCATAACCGATTAGACAGCCACTTCCGGTCGTGTATCCGCCAGAGAATAGGTCAACGATAGCACCCACCACTCTTTCACGAAATTTCTTCCACCAATAACCGCTTGTTTATTAATCATCACATTCTTCTCCACGCCAGAACTCATGGCTATGCGCAAAATGAAGTTGTTCCTTAGCAGCAGGATAAAACGATCTCTCCTGATATGATATTCCCAAGAGAAACTTTCCTATATATATATATATATATATATATATATATATATATATATATATATATATATATATATATATATATATATATATATATATATATATATATATATATATATATATATATATATATATATATATATATATATATATATATATATATATATATATATATATATATATTTGCATATCTATGATATATATATATATGTATAAATTTATTAGGATAGTATTGCACATAACATTGAGGGCTTTTATGTACTTTATTGGTCGAATTAATGACAAGGGCGACTTTTGCATTGGTGGAAAGGTAGTATATTAGACATAAATGGCATAGCATAATGAGTGCTTCATTGGTCGTATGCGTTTTCATGCTCATAACTGCTGTCACCATTATATTAATTTCGTCAATGATTACAAGAACTTTCATATCAAGCATACTGAGTAATTCAAGCGCTAAAGTACTGCGCAACACTTTGATAATACTAGGCATTCAAATTTAGGAACGCATACAAAATTATCCGAGGTTGCTTTGGTGCATTAGGTGCAAATAGAAGTTTATCGAAAATTATCGCGAGCAAGTCTCATCTTGGAACTATTTGGGAAATGATACGTTTTATGTTTGACAAACGCAAACCCTGTGACATTGAGCACTAATCCAGTGAGGAGAAATATATCTCTTAGAAAAGTAATAGCTGCTTTGGCTGTTACGTATCCAAAGCCATATCAACGATTGGTAAATGTCTCCATGAAGCCGCATGTTTTGTGTGCACGGCACGTACGTTATTATGTCAAATCTACCAAAAGTTCCCGATACTATACTATAAAGAGCACCATACAAAATACACACTATGATCACATAAGATGGACTCATGACATTTACGCGAGAGTGACCGCAAGCGTTCATCTGTGTATGTTAATGATCCAAGCTTGCCTCTGATACTTACAATTGTTATTGTCATTGATTGTTAATAACCAGGTTTAAAGGCAAGAAAAAACAGAAAAATGATTTCCTGGGTATGACAAAAAGTCGAGTTAATACTGCCGCTGCAGAACAACAAGGTATTGCATCATTGCATATTGCATGTAACCATACCTTCTGGTATCGAGTATGATGCAATGGCAAGAAACACGTTGCGATGAAATCTCGCACAAAATCACATCGGGATGATCAGTAAGGACAATAATATCCGGATGTCCAGCATCTGTAGCATTTCCTGTGACACTTGGATGAAAAACCTGTGGGTCCGGAGGTAGAACAGACCCATTGTATCCCTCTGTATGTCGAAAGGGGCAACTTGTAGTGGGCAGCCTAATTTCCGTTGGTTTCGATCTCACTAGAATCAAAAACCATGATTGCGATTAACCATACATCAAACATTACACTGCGAATTATCATACGTGTAAGCTCCAGGCCAAGTTAAGAAATGGGGTGGTGGTGGGGCCTTGATAGAGACATTGTTAGCGTGCTCGCCTTATGACTGACAGGTTCCGGGTTCGAATGCTGCGTGCTGGTGAGAGGAAAAATGTCTGAATTCATCGATCACAATGTCCTTGAACATATTGATCATAAAGAACACAGTTCGTGTGTCCCACAGCAGGTATATGCGATGCTTAGAGATATTGACATTACTGCAAGGTTGTATTAATATAAAGTCTATCCCGAATTAATTTTGCTGAATCGATGTAAAATAAAATATATCACGATCTCTTCTTAGAGCGTAAGGGTTGACTTTTGAGTACATGCCAATCGGTTAATATGCTTATATACAAAAATATGTATTTATAGCAAAATATATATAGTTAAAAAATTCTACAATGTTGCTTTTCCATCTGGGGCCGAAACACAAAAGAATAGGACAGTTCAACACAACACTATCAATCAGTATAACACGCGCTTCGTTGATCAGCACAGCATGTGTTATCCGTTTACTATCGTCTCTAAGAATCATAACCGATTAGACAGCCACTTCCGGTTGTGTATCCGCCAGAGAATAGGTCAACGATAGCACCCACCACTCTTTCACAAAATTTCTTCTACCAATAACCGCTTGTTTATTAATCATCACATTCTTCTCCACGCCAGAACTCATGGCTATGCGCAAAATGAAGTTGTTCCTTAGCAGCAGGGTAAAACGATCTCTCCTGATATGATATTCCCAAGAGGAACTTTCCTAATATGTATATATATAATATATATATATATATATATATATATATATATATATATATATATATATATATATATATATATATATATATATATATATATATATATATATATATATATATATATATATATATATATATATATATATATATATATATATATATATATATATATATATGAATATATATATATATAAATTTATTAGGATAGTATTGCACATAACATTGAGGGCTTTTATGTACTTTATTGGTCGAATTAATGACAAGGGCGACTTTTGCATTGGTGGAAAGGTAGTATATTAGACATAAATGGCATAGCATAATGAGTGCTTCATTGGTCGTATGCGTTTTCATGCTCATAACTGCTGTCACCATTATATTAATTTCGTCAATGATTACAAGAACTTTCATATCAAGCATGCTGAGTAATTCAAGCGCTAAAGTACTGCGCAACACTTTGATAAAACTAGGCATTCAAATTTAGGAACGCATACAAAATTATCCGAAGTTGCTTTGGTGCATTAGGTGCAAACAGAAGTTTATCGAAAATTATCGCGAGCAAGTCTCATCTTGGAACTATTTGGGAAATGATACGTTTTATGTTTGACAAACGCAAACCCTGTGACATTGAGCACTAATCCAGTGAGGAGAAATATATCTCTTAGAAAAGTAATAGCTGCTTTGGCTGTTACGTATCCAAAGCCATATCAACGATTGGTAAATGTCTCCATGAAGCCGCATGTTTTGTGTGCACGGCACGTACGTTATTATGTCAAATCTACCAAAAGTTCCCGATACTATACTATAAAGAGCACCATACAAAATACACACTATGATCACATAAGATGGACTCATGACATTTACGCGAGAGTGACCGCAAGCGTTCATCTGTGTATGTTAATGATCCAAGCTTGCCTCTGATACTTACAATTGTTATTGTCATTGATTGTTAATAACCAGGTTTAAAGGCAAGAAAAAACAGAAAAATGATTTCCTGGGTATGACAAAAAGTCGAGTTAATACTGCCGCTG
>CM067342.1:42890497-42975497 GCA_034190875.2 Urechis unicinctus
CAAAAACCATGATTGCGATTAACCATACATCAAACATTACACTGCGAATTATCATACGTGTAAGCTCCAGGCCAAGTTAAGAAATGGGGTGGTGGTGGGCCTTGATAGAGACATTGTTAGCGTGCTCGCCTTATGACTGACAGGTTCCGGGTTCGAATGCTGCGTGCTGGTGAGAGGAAAAATGTCTGAATTCATCGATCACAATGTCCTTGAACATATTGATCATAAAGAACACAGTTCGTGTGTCCCACAGCAGGTATATGCGATGCTTAGAGATATTGACATTACTGCAAGGTTGTATTAATATAAAGTCTATCCCGAATTAATTTTGCTGAATCGATGTAAAATAAATATATCACGATCTCTTCGTAGAGCGTAAGGGTTGACTTTTGAGTACATGCCAATCGGTTAATATGCTTATATACAAAAATATGTATTTATAGCAAAATATATATAGTTAAAAAATTCTACAATGTTGCTTTTCCATCTGGGGCCGAAACACAAAAGAATAGGACAGTTCAACACAACACTATCAATCAGTATAACACGCGCTTCGTTGATCAGCACAGCATGTGTTATCCGTTTACTATCGTCTCTAAGAATCATAACCGATTAGACAGCCACTTCCGGTTGTGTATCCGCCAGAGAATAGGTCAACGATAGCACCCACCACTCTTTCACAAAATTTCTTCTACCAATAACCGCTTGTTTATTAATCATCACATTCTTCTCCACGCCAGAACTCATGGCTATGCGCAAAATGAAGTCGTTCCTTAGCAGCAGGGTAAAACGATCTCTCCTGATATGATATTCCCAAGAGGAACTTTCCTAATATGTATATATATATATATATATATATATATATATATATATATATATATATATATATATATATATATATATATATATATATATATATATATATATATATATATATATATATATATATATATATATATATATATATATATATATATATATATATATATATATATATATATATATATGCATATCTATGAATATATATATATATGTATAAATTTATTAGGATAGTATTGCACATAACATTGAGGGCTTTTATGTACTTTATTGGTCGAATTAATGACAAGGGCGACTTTTGCATTGGTGGAAAGGTAGTATATTAGACATAAATGGCATAGCATAATGAGTGCTTCATTGGTCGTATGCGTTTTCATGCTCATAACTGCTGTCACCATTATATTAATTTCGTCAATGATTACAAGAACTTTCATATCAAGCATGCTGAGTAATTCAAGCGCTAAAGTACTGCGCAACACTTTGATAAAACTAGGCATTCAAATTTAGGAACGCATACAAAATTATCCGAAGTTGCTTTGGTGCATTAGGTGCAAACAGAAGTTTATCGAAAATTATCGCGAGCAAGTCTCATCTTGGAACTATTTGGGAAATGATACGTTTTATGTTTGACAAACGCAAACCCTGTGACATTGAGCACTAATCCAGTGAGGAGAAATATATCTCTTAGAAAAGTAATAGCTGCTTTGGCTGTTACGTATCCAAAGCCATATCAACGATTGGTAAATGTCTCCATGAAGCCGCATGTTTTGTGTGCACGGCACGTACGTTATTATGTCAAATCTACCAAAAGTTCCCGATACTATACTATAAAGAGCACCATACAAAATACACACTATGATCACATAAGATGGACTCATGACATTTACGCGAGAGTGACCGCAAGCGTTCATCTGTGTATGTTAATGATCCAAGCTTGCCTCTGATACTTACAATTGTTATTGTCATTGATTGTTAATAACCAGGTTTAAAGGCAAGAAAAAACAGAAAAATGATTTCCTGGGTATGACAAAAAGTCGAGTTAATACTGCCGCTGCAGAACAACAAGGTATTGCATCATTGCATATTGCATGTAACCATACCTTCTGGTATCGAGTATGATGCAATGGCAAGAAACACGTTGCGATGAAATCTCGCATCTCGCACAAAATCACATCGGGATGATCAGTAAGGACAATAATATCCGGATGTCCAGCATCTGTAGCATTTCCTGTGACACTTGGATGAAAAACCTGTGGGTCCGGAGGTAGAACAGGCCCATTGTATCCCTCTGTATGTCGAAAGGGGCAACTTGTAGTGGGCAGCCTAATTTCCGTTGGTTTCGATCTCACTAGAATCAAAAACCATGATTGCGATTAACCATACATCAAACATTACACTGCGAATTATCATACGTGTAAGCTCCAGGCCAAGTTAAGAAATGGGGTGGTGGTGGGGCCTTGATAGAGACATTGTTAGCGTGCTCGCCTTATGACTGACAGGTTCCGGGTTCGAATGCTGCGTGCTGGTGAGAGGAAAAAAAATGTCTGAATTCATCGATCACAATGTCCTTGAACATATTGATCATAAAGAACACAGTTCGTGTGTCCCACAGCAGGTATATGCGATGCTTAGAGATATTGACATTACTGCAAGGTTGTATTAATATAAAGTCTATCCCGAATTAATTTTGCTGAATCGATGTAAAATAAATATATCACGATCTCTTCGTAGAGCGTAAGGGTTGACTTTTGAGTACATGCCAATCGGTTAATATGCTTATATACAAAAATATGTATTTATAGCAAAATATATATAGTTAAAAAATTCTACAATGTTGCTTTTCCATCTGGGGCCGAAACACAAAAGAATAGGACAGTTCAACACAACACTATCAATCAGTATAACACGCGCTTCGTTGATCAGCACAGCATGTGTTATCCGTTTACTATCGTCTCTAAGAATCATAACCGATTAGACAGCCACTTCCGGTTGTGTATCCGCCAGAGAATAGGTCAACGATAGCACCCACCACTCTTTCACAAAATTTCTTCTACCAATAACCGCTTGTTTATTAATCATCACATTCTTCTCCACGCCAGAACTCATGGCTATGCGCAAAATGAAGTTGTTCCTTAGCAGCAGGGTAAAACGATCTCTCCTGATATGATATTCCCAAGAGGAAACTTTCCTAATATATATATATATATATATATATATATATATATATATATATATATATATATATATATATATATATATATATATATATATATATATATATATATATATATATATATATATATATATATATATATGCATATATATATATATATATATATATATATATATATATATATATATATATATCATATAATGCATATCTATGATATATCTAAATTTATTAGGATAGTATTGCACATAACATTGAGGGCTTTTATGTACTTTATTGGTCGAATTAATGACAAGGGCGACTTTTGCATTGGTGGAAAGGTAGTATATTAGACATAAATGGCATAGCATAATGAGTGCTTCATTGGTCGTATGCGTTTTCATGCTCATAACTGCTGTCACCATTATATTAATTTCGTCAATGATTACAAGAACTTTCATATCAAGCATGCTGAGTAATTCAAGCGCTAAAGTACTGCGCAACACTTTGATAAAACTAGGCATTCAAATTTAGGAACGCATACAAAATTATCCGAAGTTGCTTTGGTGCATTAGGTGCAAACAGAAGTTTATCGAAAATTATCGCGAGCAAGTCTCATCTTGGAAACTATTTGGGAAATGATACGTTTTATGTTTGACAAACGCAAACCCTGTGACATTGAGCACTAATCCAGTGAGGAGAGAAATATATCTCTTAGAAAAGTAATAGCTGCTTTGGCTGTTACGTATCCAAAGCCATATCAACGATTGGTAAATGTCTCCATGAAGCCGCATGTTTTGTGTGCACGGCACGTACGTTATTATGTCAAATCTACCAAAAGTTCCCGATACTATATACTATAAAGAGCACCATACAAAATACACACACTATGATCACATAAGATGGACTCATGACATTTACGCGAGAGTGACCGCAAGCGTTCATCTGTGTATGTTAATGATCCAAGCTTGCCTCTGATACTTACAATTGTTATTGTCATTGATTGTTAATAACCAGGTTTTGGGATGATCAGTAAGGACAATAATATCCGGATGTCCAGCATCTGTAGCATTTCCTGTGACACTTGGATGAAAAACCTGTGGGTCCGGAGGTAGAACAGGCCCATTGTATCCCTCTGTATGTCGAAAGGGGCAACTTGTAGTGGGCAGCCTAATTTCCGTTGGTTTCGATCTCACTAGAATCAAAAACCATGATTGCGATTAACCATACATCAAACATTACACTGCGAATTATCATACGTGTAAGCTCCAGGCCAAGTTAAGAAATGGGGGGGGGTGGTGGGGCCTTGATAGAGACATTGTTAGCGTGCTCGCCTTATGACTGACAGGTTCCGGGTTCGAATGCTGCGTGCTGGTGAGAGGAAAAATGTCTGAATTCATCGATCACAATGTCCTTGAACATATTGATCATAAAGAACACAGTTCGTGTGTCCCACAGCAGGTATATGCGATGCTTAGAGATATTGACATTACTGCAAGGTTGTATTAATATAAAGTCTATCCCGAATTAATTTTGCTGAATCGATGTAAAATAAATATATCACGATCTCTTCGTAGAGCGTAAGGGTTGACTTTTGAGTACATGCCAATCGGTTAATATGCTTATATACAAAAATATGTATTTATAGCAAAATATATATAGTTAAAAAATTCTACAATGTTGCTTTTCCATCTGGGGCCGAAACACAAAAGAATAGGACAGTTCAACACAACACTATCAATCAGTATAACACGCGCTTCGTTGATCAGCACAGCATGTGTTATCCGTTTACTATCGTCTCTAAGAATCATAACCGATTAGACAGCCACTTCCGGTTGTGTATCCGCCAGAGAATAGGTCAACGATAGCACCCACCACTCTTTCACAAAATTTCTTCTACCAATAACCGCTTGTTTATTAATCATCACATTCTTCTCCACGCCAGAACTCATGGCTATGCGCAAAATGAAGTTGTTCCTTAGCAGCAGGGTAAAACGATCTCTCCTGATATGATATTCCCAAGAGGAACTTTCCTAATATATATATATATATATATATATATATATATATATATATATATATATATATATATATATATATATATATATATATATATATATATATATATATATATATATATATATATATATATATATATATATATATATATATATATATATACATATCTATGAATATATATATATGTATAAATTTATTAGGATAGTATTGCACATAACATTGAGGGCTTTTATGTACTTTATTGGTCGAATTAATGACAAGGGCGACTTTTGCATTGGTGGAAAGGTAGTATATTAGACATAAATGGCATAGCATAATGAGTGCTTCATTGGTCGTATGCGTTTTCATGCTCATAACTGCTGTCACCATTATATTAATTTCGTCAATGATTACAAGAACTTTCATATCAAGCATGCTGAGTAATTCAAGCGCTAAAGTACTGCGCAACACTTTGATAAAACTAGGCATTCAAATTTAGGAACGCATACAAAATTATCCGAAGTTGCTTTGGTGCATTAGGTGCAAACAGAAGTTTATCGAAAATTATCGCGAGCAAGTCTCATCTTGGAACTATTTGGGAAATGATACGTTTTATGTTTGACAAACGCAAACCCTGTGACATTGAGCACTAATCCAGTGAGGAGAAATATATCTCTTAGAAAAGTAATAGCTGCTGCTTGGCTGTTACGTATCCAAAGCCATATCAACGATTGGTAAATGTCTCCATGAAGCCGCATGTTTTGTGTGCACGGCACGTACGTTATTATGTCAAATCTACCAAAAGTTCCCGATACTATACTATAAAGAGCACCATACAAAATACACACTATGATCACATAAGATGGACTCATGACATTTACGCGAGAGTGACCGCAAGCGTTCATCTGTGTATGTTAATGATCCAAGCTTGCCTCTGATACTTACAATTGTTATTGTCATTGATTGTTAATAACCAGGTTTAAAGGCAAGAAAAAACAGAAAAATGATTTCCTGGGTATGACAAAAAGTCGAGTTAATACTGCCGCTGCAGAACAACAAGGTATTGCATCATTGCATATTGCATGTAACCATACCTTCTGGTATCGAGTATGATGCAATGGCAAGAAACACGTTGCGATGAAATCTCGCACAAAATCACATCGGGATGATCAGTAAGGACAATAATATCCGGATGTCCAGCATCTGTAGCATTTCCTGTGACACTTGGATGAAAAACCTGTGGGTCCGGAGGTAGAACAGGCCCATTGTATCCCTCTGTATGTCGAAAGGGGCAACTTGTAGTGGGCAGCCTAATTTCCGTTGGTTTCGATCTCACTAGAATCAAAAACCATGATTGCGATTAACCATACATCAAACATTACACTGCGAATTATCATACGTGTAAGCTCCAGGCCAAGTTAAGAAATGGGGTGGTGGTGGGGCCTTGATAGAGACATTGTTAGCGTGCTCGCCTTATGACTGACAGGTTCCGGGTTCGAATGCTGCGTGCTGGTGAGAGGAAAAAAATGTCTGAATTCATCGATCACAATGTCCTTGAACATATTGATCATAAAGAACACAGTTCGTGTGTCCCACAGCAGGTATATGCGATGCTTAGAGATATTGACATTACTGCAAGGTTGTATTAATATAAAGTCTATCCCGAATTAATTTTGCTGAATCGATGTAAAATAAATATATCACGATCTCTTCGTAGAGCGTAAGGGTTGACTTTTGAGTACATGCCAATCGGTTAATATGCTTATATACAAAAATATGTATTTATAGCAAAATATATATAGTTAAAAAATTCTACAATGTTGCTTTTCCATCTGGGGCCGAAACACAAAAGAATAGGACAGTTCAACACAACACTATCAATCAGTATAACACGCGCTTCGTTGATCAGCACAGCATGTGTTATCCGTTTACTATCGTCTCTAAGAATCATAACCGATTAGACAGCCACTTCCGGTTGTGTATCCGCCAGAGAATAGGTCAACGATAGCACCCACCACTCTTTCACAAAATTTCTTCTACCAATAACCGCTTGTTTATTAATCATCACATTCTTCTCCACGCCAGAACTCATGGCTATGCGCAAAATGAAGTTGTTCCTTAGCAGCAGGGTAAAACGATCTCTCCTGATATGATATTCCCAAGAGGAACTTTCCTAATATGTATATATATAAATATATATATATATATATATATATATATATATATATATATATATATATATATATATATATATATATATATATATATATATATATATATATATATATATATATATATATATATATATATATATATATATATATATATATATATATATATATCTATATATATATATATATATAATTTATTAGGATAGTATTGCACATAACATTGAGGGCTTTTATGTACTTTATTGGTCGAATTAATGACAAGGGCGACTTTTGCATTGGTGGAAAGGTAGTATATTAGACATAAATGGCATAGCATAATGAGTGCTTCATTGGTCGTATGCGTTTTCATGCTCATAACTGCTGTCACCATTATATTAATTTCGTCAATGATTACAGAACTTTCATATCAAGCATGCTGAGTAATTCAAGCGCTAAAGTACTGCGCAACACTTTGATAAAACTAGGCATTCAAATTTAGGAACGCATACAAAATTATCCGAAGTTGCTTTGGTGCATTAGGTGCAAACAGAAGTTTATCGAAAATTATCGCGAGCAAGTCTCATCTTGGAACTATTTGGGAAATGATACGTTTTATGTTTGACAAACGCAAACCCTGTGACATTGAGCACTAATCCAGTGAGGAGAAATATATCTCTTAGAAAAGTAATAGCTGCTTTGGCTGTTACGTATCCAAAGCCATATCAACGATTGGTAAATGTCTCCATGAAGCCGCATGTTTTGTGTGCACGGCACGTACGTTATTATGTCAAAAATCTACCAAAAGTTCCCGATACTATACTATAAAGAGCACCATACAAAATACACACTATGATCACATAAGATGGACTCATGACATTTACGCGAGAGTGACCGCAAGCGTTCATCTGTGTATGTTAATGATCCAAGCTTGCCTCTGATACTTACAATTGTTATTGTCATTGATTGTTAATAACCAGGTTTAAAGGCAAGAAAAAACAGAAAAATGATTTCCTGGGTATGACAAAAAGTCGAGTTAATACTGCCGCTGCAGAACAACAAGGTATTGCATCATTGCATATTGCATGTAACCATACCTTCTGGTATCGAGTATGATGCAATGGCAAGAAACACGTTGCGATGAAATCTCGCACAAAATCACATCGGGATGATCAGTAAGGACAATAATATCCGGATGTCCAGCATCTGTAGCATTTCCTGTGACACTTGGATGAAAAACCTGTGGGTCCGGAGGTAGAACAGGCCCATTGTATCCCTCTGTATGTCGAAAGGGGCAACTTGTAGTGGGCAGCCTAATTTCCGTTGGTTTCGATCTCACTAGAATCAAAAACCATGATTGCGATTAACCATACATCAAACATTACACTGCGAATTATCATACGTGTAAGCTCCAGGCCAGGCCAAGTTTAAGAAATGGGGTGGTGGTGGGGCCTTGATAGAGACATTGTTAGCGTGCTCGCCTTATGACTGACAGGTTCCGGGTTCGAATGCTGCGTGCTGGTGAGAGGAAAAATGTCTGAATTCATCGATCACAATGTCCTTGAACATATTGATCATAAAGAACACAGTTCGTGTGTCCCACAGCAGGTATATGCGATGCTTAGAGATATTGACATTACTGCAAGGTTGTATTAATATAAAGTCTATCCCGAATTAATTTTGCTGAATCGATGTAAAATAAATATATCACGATCTCTTCGTAGAGCGTAAGGGTTGACTTTTGAGTACATGCCAATCGGTTAATATGCTTATATACAAAAATATGTATTTATAGCAAAATATATATAGTTAAAAAATTCTACAATGTTGCTTTTCCATCTGGGGCCGAAACACAAAAGAATAGGACAGTTCAACACAACACTATCAATCAGTATAACACGCGCTTCGTTGATCAGCACAGCATGTGTTATCCGTTTACTATCGTCTCTAAGAATCATAACCGATTAGACAGCCACTTCCGGTTGTGTATCCCGCCAGAGAATAGGTCAACGATAGCACCCACCACTCTTTCACAAAATTTCTTCTACCAATAACCGCTTGTTTATTAATCATCACATTCTTCTCCACGCCAGAACTCATGGCTATGCGCAAAATGAAGTTGTCCTTAGCAGCAGGGTAAAACGATCTCTCCTGATATGATATTCCCAAGAGGAACCTAATATGTTCCTAATATATATATATATATATATATATATATATATATATATATATATATATATATATATATATATATATATATATATATATATATATATATATATATATATATATATATATATATATATATATATATATATATATATATATATATAATATATATATATATGTATAAATTTATTAGGATAGTATTGCACATAACATTGAGGGCTTTTATGTACTTTATTGGTCGAATTAATGACAAGGGCGACTTTTGCATTGGTGGAAAGGTAGTATATTAGACATAAATGGCATAGCATAATAATGAGTGCTTCATTGGTCGTATGCGTTTTCATGCTCATAACTGCTGTCACCATTATATTAATTTCGTCAATGATTACAAGAACTTTCATATCAAGCATGCTGAGTAATTCAAGCGCTAAAGTACTGCGCAACACTTTGATAAAACTAGGCATTCAAATTTAGGAACGCATACAAAATTATCCGAAGTTGCTTTGGTGCATTAGGTGCAAACAGAAGTTTATCGAAAATTATCGCGAGCAAGTCTCATCTTGGAACTATTTGGGAAATGATACGTTTTATGTTTGACAAACGCAAACCCTGTGACATTGAGCACTAATCCAGTGAGGAGAAATATATCTCTTAGAAAAGTAATAGCTGCTTTGGCTGTTACGTATCCAAAGCCATATCAACGATTGGTAAATGTCTCCATGAAGCCGCATGTTTTGTGTGCACGGCACGTACGTTATTATGTCAAATCTACCAAAAGTTCCCGATACTATACTATAAAGAGCACCATACAAAATACACACTATGATCACATAAGATGGACTCATGACATTTACGCGAGAGTGACCGCAAGCGTTCATCTGTGTATGTTAATGATCCAAGCTTGCCTCTGATACTTACAATTGTTATTGTCATTGATTGTTAATAACCAGGTTTAAAGGCAAGAAAAAACAGAAAAATGATTTCCTGGGTATGACAAAAAGTCGAGTTAATACTGCCGCTGCAGAACAACAAGGTATTGCATCATTGCATATTGCATGTAACCATACCTTCTGGTATCGAGTATGATGCAATGGCAAGAAAAACACGTTGCGATGAAATCTCGCACAAAATCACATCGGGATGATCAGTAAGGACAATAATATCCGGATGTCCAGCATCTGTAGCATTTCCTGTGACACTTGGATGAAAAACCTGTGGGTCCGGAGGTAGAACAGACCCATTGTATCCCTCTGTATGTCGAAAGGGGCAACTTGTAGTGGGCAGCCTAATTTCCGTTGGTTTCGATCTCACTAGAAAAAAAAACCATGATTGCGATTAACCATACATCAAACATTACACTGCGAATTATCATACGTGTAAGCTCCAGGCCAAGTTAAGAAATGGGGTGGTGGTGGGGCCTTGATAGAGACATTGTTAGCGTGCTCGCCTTATGACTGACAGGTTCCGGGTTCGAATGCTGCGTGCTGGTGAGAGGAAAAAAAAATGTCTGAATTCATCGATCACAATGTCCTTGAACATATTGATCATAAAGAACACAGTTCGTGTGTCCCACAGCAGGTATATGCGATGCTTAGAGATATTGACATTACTGCAAGGTTGTATTAATATAAAGTCTATCCCGAATTAATTTTGCTGAATCGATGTAAAATAAATATATCACGATCTCTTCTTAGAGCGTAAGGGTTGACTTTTGAGTACATGCCAATCGGTTAATATGCTTATATACAAAAATATGTATTTATAGCAAAATATATATAGTTAAAAAAAAATTCTACAATGTTGCTTTTCCATCTGGGGCCGAAACACAAAGAATAGGACAGTTCAACACAACACTATCAATCAGTATAACACGCGCTTCGTTGATCAGCACAGCATGTGTTATCCGTTTACTATCGTCTCTAAGAATCATAACCGATTAGACAGCCACTTCCGGTTGTGTATCCGCCAGAGAATAGGTCAACGATAGCACCCACCACTCTTTCACAAAATTTCTTCTACCAATAACCGCTTGTTTATTAATCATCACATTCTTCTCCACGCCAGAACTCATGGCTATGCGCAAAATGAAGTTGTTCCTTAGCAGCAGGGTAAAACGATCTCTCCTGATATGATATTCCCAAGAGGAACTTTCCTAATATGTATATATATAAATATATATATATATATATATATATATATATATATATATATATATATATATATATATATATATATATATATATATATATATATATATATATATATATATATATATATATATATGCATATATATATATATATATATATGTTTATTAGGATAGTATTGCACATAACATTGAGGGCTTTTATGTACTTTATTGGTCGAATTAATGACAAGGGCGACTTTTGCATTGGTGGAAAGGTAGTATATTAGACATAAATGGCATAGCATAATGAGTGCTTCATTGGTCGTATGCGTTTTCATGCTCATAACTGCTGTCACCATTATATTAATTTCGTCAATGATTACAAGAACTTTCATATCAAGCATGCTGAGTAATTCAAGCGCTAAAGTACTGCGCAACACTTTGATAAAACTAGGCATTCAAATTTAGGAACGCATACAAAATTATCCGAAGTTGCTTTGGTGCATTAGGTGCAAACAGAAGTTTATCGAAAATTATCGCGAGCAAGTCTCATCTTGGAACTATTTGGGAAATGATACGTTTTATGTTTGACAAACGCAAACCCTGTGACATTGAGCACTAATCCAGTGAGGAGAAATATATCTCTTAGAAAAGTAATAGCTGCTTTGGCTGTTACGTATCCAAAGCCATATCAACGATTGGTAAATGTCTCCATGAAGCCGCATGTTTTGTGTGCACACACGGCACGTACGTTATTATGTCAAATCTACCAAAAGTTCCCGATACTATACTATAAAGAGCACCATACAAAATACACACTATGATCACATAAGATGGACTCATGACATTTACGCGAGAGTGACCGCAAGCGTTCATCTGTGTATGTTAATGATCCAAGCTTGCCTCTGATACTTACAATTGTTATTGTCATTGATTGTTAATAACCAGGTTTAAAGGCAAGAAAAAACAGAAAAATGATTTCCTGGGTATGACAAAAAGTCGAGTTAATACTGCCGCTGCAGAACAACAAGGTATTGCATCATTGCATATTGCATGTAACCATACCTTCTGGTATCGAGTATGATGCAATGGCAAGAAACACGTTGCGATGAAATCTCGCACAAAATCACATCGGGATGATCAGTAAGGACAATAATATCCGGATGTCCAGCATCTGTAGCATTTCCTGTGACACTTGGATGAAAAAAAACCTGTGGGTCCGGAGGTAGAACAGGCCCATTGTATTGTATCCCTCTGTATGTCGAAAGGGGCAACTTGTAGTGGGCAGCCTAATTTCCGTTGGTTTCGATCTCACTAGAATCAAAAACCATGATTGCGATTAACCATACATCAAACATTACACTGCGAATTATCATACGTGTAAGCTCCAGGCCAAGTTAAGAAATGGGGTGGTGGTGGGGCCTTGATAGAGACATTGTTAGCGTGCTCGCCTTATGACTGACAGGTTCCGGGTTCGAATGCTGCGTGCTGGTGAGAGGAAAAATGTCTGAATTCATCGATCACAATGTCCTTGAACATATTGATCATAAAGAACACAGTTCGTGTGTCCCACAGCAGGTATATGCGATGCTTAGAGATATTGACATTACTGCAAGGATGTATTTATAAAAAGTCTATCCCAAATTAATTTTGCTGAATCGATGTAAAATAAATATATCACGATCTCTTCTTAGAGCGTAAGGGTTGACTTTTGAGTACATGCCAATCGGTTAATATGCTTATATACAAAATATGTATTTATAGCAAAATATATATAGTTAAAAAATTCTACAATGTTGCTTTTCCATCTGGGGCCGAAACACAAAAGAATAGGACAGTTCAACACAACACTATCAATCAGTATAACACGCGCTTCGTTGATCAGCACAGCATGTGTTATCCGTTTACTATCGTCTCTAAGAATCATAACCGATTAGACAGCCACTTCCGGTTGTGTATCCGCCAGAGAATAGGTCAACGATAGCACCCACCACTCTTTCACAAAATTTCTTCTACCAATAACCGCTTGTTTATTAATCATCACATTCTTCTCCACGCCAGAACTCATGGCTATGCGCAAAATGAAGTTGTTCCTTAGCAGCAGGGTAAAACGATCTCTCCTGATATGATATTCCCAAGAGGAACTTTCCTAATATGTATATATATAAATATATATATATATATATATATATATATATATATATATATATATATATATATATATATATATATATATATATATATATATATATATATATATATATATATATATATATATATATATATATATATATCTATGAATATATATATATGTATAAATTTATTAGGATAGTATTGCACATATTTTTGAGGGCTTTTATGTACTTTATTGGTCGAATTAATGACAAGGGCGACTTTTGCATTGGTGGAAAGGTAGTATATTAGACATAAATGGCATAGCATAATGAGTGCTTCATTGGTCGTATGCGTTTTCATGCTCATAACTGCTGTCACCATTATATTAATTTCGTCAATGATTACAAGAACTTTCATATCAAGCATGCTGAGTAATTCAAGCGCTAAAGTACTGCGCAACACTTTGATAAAACTAGGCATTCAAATTTAGGAACGCATACAAAATTATCCGAAGTTGCTTTGGTGCATTAGGTGCAAACAGAAGTTTATCGAAAATTATCGCGAGCAAGTCTCATCTTGGAACTATTTGGGAAATGATACGTTTTATGTTTGACAAACGCAAACCCTGTGACATTGAGCACTAATCCAGTGAGGAGAAATATATCTCTTAGAAAAGTAATAGCTGCTTTGGCTGTTACGTATCCAAAGCCATATCAACGATTGGTAAATGTCTCCATGAAGCCGCATGTTTTGTGTGCACGGCACGTACGTTATTATGTCAAATCTACCAAAAGTTCCCGATACTATACTATAAAGAGCACCATACAAAATACACACTATGATCACATAAGATGGACTCATGACATTTACGCGAGAGTGACCGCAAGCGTTCATCTGTGTATGTTAATGATCCAAGCTTGCCTCTGATACTTACAATTGTTATTGTCATTGATTGTTAATAACCAGGTTTAAAGGCAAGAAAAAACAGAAAAATGATTTCCTGGGTATGACAAAAAGTCGAGTTAATACTGCCGCTGCAGAACAACAAGGTATTGCATCATTGCATATTGCATGTAACCATACCTTCTGGTATCGAGTATGATGCAATGGCAAGAAACACGTTGCGATGAAATCTCGCACAAAATCACATCGGGATGATCAGTAAGGACAATAATATCCGGATGTCCAGCATCTGTAGCATTTCCTGTGACACTTGGATGAAAAACCTGTGGGTCCGGAGGTAGAACAGGCCCATTGTATCCCTCTGTATGTCGAAAGGGGCAACTTGTAGTGGGCAGCCTAATTTCCGTTGGTTTCGATCTCACTAGAATCAAAAACCATGATTGCGATTAACCATACATCAAACATTACACTGCGAATTATCATACGTGTAAGCTCCAGGCCAAGTTAAGAAATGGGGTGGTGGTGGGGGGGCTTGATAGAGACATTGTTAGCGTGCTCGCCTTATGACTGACAGGTTCCGGGTTCGAATGCTGCGTGCTGGTGAGAGGAAAAAATGTCTGAATTCATCGATCACAATGTCCTTGAACATATTGATCATAAAGAACACAGTTCGTGTGTCCCACAGCAGGTATATGCGATGCTTAGAGATATTGACATTACTGCAAGGTTGTATTAATATAAAGTCTATCCCGAATTAATTTTGCTGAATCGATGTAAAATAAATATATCACGATCTCTTCGTAGAGCGTAAGGGTTGACTTTTGAGTACATGCCAATCGGTTAATATGCTTATATACAAAAATATATGTATTTATAGCAAAATATATATAGTTAAAAAAATTCTACAATGTTGCTTTTCCATCTGGGGCCGAAACACAAAAGAATAGGACAGTTCAACACAACACTATCAATCAGTATAACACGCGCTTCGTTGATCAGCACAGCATGTGTTATCCGTTTACTATCGTCTCTAAGAATCATAACCGATTAGACAGCCACTTCCGGTTGTGTATCCGCCAGAGAATAGGTCAACGATAGCACCCACCACTCTTTCACAAAATTTCTTCTACCAATAACCGCTTGTTTATTAATCATCACATTCTTCTCCACGCCAGAACTCATGGCTATGCGCAAAATGAAGTTGTTCCTTAGCAGCAGGGTAAAACGATCTCTCCTGATATGATATTCCCAAGAGGAACTTTCCTAATATGTATATATATATATATATATATATATATATATATATATATATATATATATATATATATATATATATATATATATATATATATATATATATATATATATATATATATATATATATATATATATATATATATATATATATATATATATATATATATATATTATGATATATATTATAGGATAGTATGCACATAACATTGAGGGCTTTTATGTACTTTATTGGTCGAATTAATGACAAGGGCGACTTTTGCATTGGTGGAAAGGTAGTATATTAGACATAAATGGCATAGCATAATGAGTGCTTCATTGGTCGTATGCGTTTTCATGCTCATAACTGCTGTCACCATTATATTAATTTCGTCAATGATTACAAGAACTTTCATATCAAGCATGCTGAGTAATTCAAGCGCTAAAGTACTGCGCAACACTTTGATAAAACTAGGCATTCAAATTTAGGAACGCATACAAAATTATCCGAAGTTGCTTTGGTGCATTAGGTGCAAACAGAAGTTTATCGAAAATTATCGCGAGCAAGTCTCATCTTGGAACTATTTGGGAAATGATACGTTTTTTTTTGACAAACGCAAACCCTGTGACATTGAGCACTAATCCAGTGAGGAGAAATATATCTCTTAGAAAAGTAATAGCTGCTTTGGCTGTTACGTATCCAAAGCCATATCAACGATTGGTAAATGTCTCCATGAAGCCGCATGTTTTGTGTGCACGGCACGTACGTTATTATGTCAAATCTACCAAAAGTTCCCGATACTATACTATAAAGAGCACCATACAAAATACACACTATGATCACATAAGATGGACTCATGACATTTACGCGAGAGTGACCGCAAGCGTTCATCTGTGTATGTTAATGATCCAAGCTTGCCTCTGATACTTACAATTGTTATTGTCATTGATTGTTAATAACCAGGTTTAAAGGCAAGAAAAAACAGAAAAATGATTTCCTGGGTATGACAAAAAGTCGAGTTAATACTGCCGCTGCAGAACAACAAGGTATTGCATCATTGCATATTGCATGTAACCATACCTTCTGGTATCGAGTATGATGCAATGGCAAAAAAACGTTGCGATGAAATCTCGCACAAAATCACATCGGGATGATCAGTAAGGACAATAATATCCGGATGTCCAGCATCTGTAGCATTTCCTGTGACACTTGGATGAAAAACCTGTGGGTCCGGAGGTAGAACAGGCCCATTGTATCCCTCTGTATGTCGAAAGGGGCAACTTGTAGTGGGCAGCCTAATTTCCGTTGGTTTCGATCTCACTAGAATCAAAAACCATGATTGCGATTAACCATACATCAAACATTACACTGCGAATTATCATACGTGTAAGCTCCAGGCCAAGTTAAGAAATGGGGTGGTGGTGGGGCCTTGATAGAGACATTGTTAGCGTGCTCGCCTTATGACTGACAGGTTCCGGGTTCGAATGCTGCGTGCTGGTGAGAGGAAAAATGTCTGAATTCATCGATCACAATGTCCTTGAACATATTGATCATAAAGAACACAGTTCGTGTGTCCCACAGCAGGTATATGCGATGCTTAGAGATATTGACATTACTGCAAGGTTGTATTAATATAAAGTCTATCCCGAATTAATTTTGCTGAATCGATGTAAAATAAATATATCACGATCTCTTCTTAGAGCGTAAGGGTTGACTTTTGAGTACATGCCAATCGGTTAATATGCTTATATACAAAAATATGTATTTATAGCAAAATATATATAGTTAAAAAATTCTACAATGTTGCTTTTCCATCTGGGGCCGAAACACAAAAGAATAGGACAGTTCAACACAACACTATCAATCAGTATAACACGCGCTTCGTTGATCAGCACAGCATGTGTTATCCGTTTACTATCGTCTCTAAGAATCATAACCGATTAGACAGCCACTTCCGGTTGTGTATCCGCCAGAGAATAGGTCAACGATAGCACCCACCACTCTTTCACAAAATTTCTTCTACCAATAACCGCTTGTTTATTAATCATCACATTCTTCTCCACGCCAGAACTCATGGCTATGCGCAAAATGAAGTTGTTCCTTAGCAGCAGGGTAAAACGATCTCTCCTGATATGATATTCCCAGAGAACTTTCCTAATATTTCCTAATATATATATATATATATATATATATATATATATATATATATATATATATATATATATATATATATATATATATATATATATATATATATATATATATATATATATATATATATATATATATATATATGCATATATATGATATATATATATATATATATATGTATTTATTAGGATAGTATTGCACATAACATTGAGGGCTTTTATGTACTTTATTGGTCGAATTAATGACAAGGGCGACTTTTGCATTGGTGGAAAGGTAGTATATTAGACATAAATGGCATAGCATAATGAGTGCTTCATTGGTCGTATGCGTTTTCATGCTCATAACTGCTGTCACCATTATATTAATTTCGTCAATGATTACAAGAACTTTCATATCAAGCATGCTGAGTAATTCAAGCGCTAAAGTACTGCGCAACACTTTGATAAAACTAGGCATTCAAATTTAGGAACGCATACAAAATTATCCGAAGTTGCTTTGGTGCATTAGGTGCAAACAGAAGTTTATCGAAAATTATCGCGAGCAAGTCTCATCTTGGAACTATTTGGGAAATGATACGTTTTATGTTTGACAAACGCAAACCCTGTGACATTGAGCACTAATCCAGTGAGGAGAAATATATCTCTTAGAAAAGTAATAGCTGCTTTGGCTGTTACGTATCCAAAGCCATATCAACGATTGGTAAATGTCTCCATGAAGCCGCATGTTTTGTGTGCACGGCACGTACGTTATTATGTCAAATCTACCAAAAGTTCCCGATACTATACTATAAAGAGCACCATACAAAATACACACTATGATCACATAAGATGGACTCATGACATTTACGCGAGAGTGACCGCAAGCGTTCATCTGTGTATGTTAATGATCCAAGCTTGCCTCTGATACTTACAATTGTTATTGTCATTGATTGTTAATAACCAGGTTTAAAGGCAAGAAAAAAACAGAAAAATGATTTCCTGGGTATGACAAAAAGTCGAGTTAATACTGCCGCTGCAGAACAACACAAGGTATTGCATCATTGCATATTGCATGTAACCATACCTTCTGGTATCGAGTATGATGCAATGGCAAGAAACACACGTTGCGATGAAATCTCGCACAAAATCACATCGGGATGATCAGTAAGGACAATAATATCCGGATGTCCAGCATCTGTAGCATTTCCTGTGACACTTGGATGAAAAACCTGTGGGTCCGGAAAAAGAGACAGGCCCATTGTATCCCTCTGTATGTGTATGTCGAAAGGGCAAACTTGTAGTGGGCAGCCAGCCTCCGTTTGGTTTCGATCTCACTAGAATCAAAAACCATGATTGCGATTATTAATACATCAAACATTACACTGCGCAATAGCATCATACGTGCATTGGTGGAAAGGTAGTATATTAGACATAAATGGCATAGCATAATGAGTGCTTCATTGGTCGTATGCGTTTTCATGCTCATAACTGCTGTCACCATTATATTAATTTCGTCAATGATTACAAGAACTTTCATATCAAGCATGCTGAGTAATTCAAGCGCTAAAGTACTGCGCTACACTTTGATAAAACTAGGCATTCAAATTTAGGAACGCATACAAAATTATCCGAAGTTGCTTTGGTGCATTAGGTGCAAACAGAAGTTTATCGAAAATTATCGCGAGCAAGTCTCATCTTGGAACTATTTGGGAAATGATACGTTTTATGTTTGACAAACGCAAACCCTGTGACATTGAGCACTAATCCAGTGAGGAGAAATATATCTCTTAGAAAAGTAATAGCTGCTATGGCTGTTACGTATCCAAAGCCATATCAACGATTGGTAAATGTCTCCATGAAGCCGCATGTTTTGTGTGCACGGCACGTACGTTATTATGTCAAATCTACCAAAAGTTCCCGATACTATACTATAAAGAGCACCATACAAAATACACACTATGATCACATAAGATGGACTCATGACATTTACGCGAGAGTGACCGCAAGCGTTCATCTGTGTATATGTTAATGATCCAAGCTTGCCTCTGAAACTTACAATTGTTATTGTCATTGATTGTTAATAACCAGGTTTAAAGGCAAGGAAAAACAGAAAAATGTTTTCCTGGGTATGAGAAAAAGTCGAGTTAATACTGCCGCTGCAGAACAACAAGGTATTGCATCATTGCATATTGCATGTAACCATACCTTCTGGTATCGAGTATGATGCAATGGCAAGAAACACGTTGCGATGAAATCTCGCACAAAATCACATCGGGATGATCAGTAAGGACAATAATATCCGGATGTCCAGCATCTGTAGCATTTCCTGTGACACTTGGATGAAAACCCTGTGGGTCCGGAGGTAGAACAGGCCCATTGTATCCCTCTGTATGTCGAAAGGGGCAACTTGTAGTGGGCAGCCTAATTTCCGTTGGTTTCGATCTCACTAGAATCAAAAACCATGATTGCGATTAACCATACATCAAACATTACACTGCGAATTATCATACGTGTAAGCTCCAGGCCAAGTTAAGAAATGGGGTGGTGGTGGGGCCGTTAGCGTGCTCGCCTTATGACTGACAGGTTCCGGGTTCGAATGCTGCGTGCTGGTGAGAGGAAAAATGAATTCATCGATCAAATGTCCTTGAACATATTGATCATAAAGAACACAGTTCGTCTGTCCCACAGCAGGTATATGCGATGCTTAGAATATTGACATTACTGCAAGGTTGTATTGATATAAAGTCATCAGCAAATTAATTTTGCTGAATCGATGTAAAATAAATATATCACGATCTCTTCTAAGAGCGTAAGGTTGACTTTTGAGTACATGCCACTCGGTTAATATGCTTATCCAAAAGATATGATTTATAGGTCAATATATAGCAAAAAATTCTACAATGTTGCTTTTCCATCTGGGGCCGAAACACAAAAGAATAGGACAGTTCAACACAACACTATCAATCAGTATAACCGCTTCGTTGATCAGCACAGCATGTGTTATCCGTTTAATCATCTCTAAGAATCATAACCGATTAGACAGCCACTTCCGGTTGTGTATCCGCCAGAGAATAGGTCAACGATAGCATGGCTACTCTTTCACAAAATGAAATAACCGCTTGTTCATCACATTCTTCTCCACGCCAGAAACTCATGGCTATGCGCAAAATGAAGTTGTTCCTTAGCAGCAGGGTAAAACGATCTCTCCTGATACGATATTCCCAAGAGGAACTTTCCTATGTATATATATATATATGCATATATATATATATATATATATATATATATAATATATATATATATATATATATATATATATATATATATATATATATATATATATATATATATATATATATATATATATATTGATATATATATATATTCTGACACAGTAGCGATGGCGTATATATATATATATAATGATTATTATGAATATCCGATATATGTGTATAAATTTATTAGGATAGTATTGCACATAACATTGAGGGCTTTTATGTACTTTATTGGTCGAATTAATGACAAGGGCGACTTTTGCATTGGTGGAAAGGTGGTATATTAGACATAAATGGCATAGCATAATGAGTGCTTCATTGGTCGTATGCGTTTTCATGCTCATAACTGCTGTCACCATTATATTATTTTGGTCAATGATTACAAGAACTTTCATATCAAGCATGCTGAGTAATTCAAGCGCTAAAGTACTGCGCTACACTTTAATAAAACTAGGCATTCAAATTTAGGAACGCATACAAAATTATCCGAAGTTGCTTTGGTGCCTAATTTCCGTTGGTTCCGATCTCACTCGAATCAAAAACCATGATTGCGATTAACCATACATCAAACATTACACTGCGAATTATCATACGTGTAAGCTCCAGGCCAAGTTAAGAAATGGGGTGGTGGGGGGGCCTTGATAGAGACATTGTTTTGTTCGCCTTATGACTGACAGGTCCGGGTTCGAATGCTGCGTGATGGTGAGAGGAAAAAGAGTCTGAATTCATCGATCACAATGTCCTGCTTTATATGATCATAAAGAACGAAGTTCGTCTGTCCCACAGCAGGTATATGCCATGCTTAGAGATATTGACATTACTGCAAGGTTGTATTAAAATAAAGTCATCTGTCAAATTAATTTTGCTGAATCGATGTAAAATAAATATATCACGATCTCTTCTTAGAGCGTAAGGGTGACTTTTAAAGTACATGACAATCGGTATATATGCTTATATACAAAAATATGTATTTATAGCAAAATATATATTGTTAAAAAAATTCTACAATGTTGCTTTTCCATCTGGGGCCGAAACACAAAAAAGAATAGGACAGTTCAACACAACACTATCAATCAGTTTAACACGCGATTCGTTGATCATGCTGACGGCATCAAATACAACATCATGTCCTGCTCTTCTATCATCATGTTGCGGTACTTGAATATGAAATCATGAATATTCTGACACAGTAGCGATGGCGTACATTATTTGTTTAATGATTTTTACAGCCATCCGAAAAATGTGCCACTTCGTTTAGTAGACACAATTAAATTACATTGAGTCTCCGCTTACAACAGTGTTAACAGTGTTTGGGATCTTTTAAAAGTCTTGTGGTTAAACTAGTTCTCTGCAGGCAATCTTGCTCTTTACAAATGACGATTTCTTTCAAAGTTATTTTTTAAGATACATCACTCGTGTTCAATATCTGTTATTTTTACTATTATGGAGTGTGTAGTCGATCCAGACACCAAAACGCCATAGCATGTGTTATCCGTTGACTATCGTCTCCAGGAATCATAACCGATTAGACAGTCGCTTCCGGTTGTGTATACGCCAGAGAATAGGTCAATGATAACACCCACCACTCTTTTCACAAAATTTTCGTCAACCAAGAACGGCTTGTTTATTAATCATTGCATTCTTCTCCACACCAGAACACATGGCTGTGCGCAAAATCAATTTGTTCCTCAACGGCTGGGTAAAACGACCTCTCCTGATTGGCTATTCCCAAGAGGAACTTTCTTCAGCTTTGGGCTGCTTTAATGCCCCATGTGTCGCTTCTGTTTATAGCCATTGAACCACCTTAATGATCTCTAGCTCCGAAAATGCAATAAAAAAATCTAATCATCTGTTAGCAGATTGATGATTGATAACTCACCATGGAGATATTATCAAACCCATCTGCCTCGTTTGTGTAGTAATATCAAATAAATATTATCCCCTCAAAAGTATAGAAGAAATATTTAGCTATTGTGCGATTGCATAGCAAAAGTTTTACCGATTTCGTACATATATATTATGTGCCTGTGTCGGTGGAATCCCATGAGGCATTATTCGGGTTTAGTTTTAGATGGCCATAATAAGACCAAAAGGTATTTATATCTTTCTATGGAAATATTCGTTAGTATAATTCTATCTTTGAGAGTCATTGTACACAATATGCAATCGACGTTATTATCAGGGTGTCGAGTTCACATAAATATGGCCGCCATATGGGTTAGCCCTCACCACGAGACCACAATGGCTAACTGATACATAAAAAGTACCATAGAACGTGTACAATCGTTCCAAACCCACAACCTGAAATGAACTATTGGCCATAATATATGCAAGATGCACATGTTAAATTGCAATATGCCATACAACAGAAGAAGTATTTATTTGAGTTTTGATATTAAGTATCATGAGTCAATACGAAAGCCTATCTTATGGGACCATAGTATGGATTTTGTGATTCGAGCCATGAATACATCTTTTTCACACGTATATTCCATCATGACAGAATCCAATGATGGGTTTGGTTGAGATATATCATTTGGTATATATATATATATATATATATATATATATATATATATATATATATATATATATATATATATATATATATATATATATATATATATATATATATATATATATATATATATATATATATATATATATATATATATATATATATATATATCCTATATATATATATATGTCATATATATATATACTATCATGGACTGTCTCTTCTTATTTTGATTGATCTTAAACACACAAGCCCTTAATATATATCTGTATATATATATGTTTATATATTGTATATATATTAACTACAAGGGTTTTCATCTAAACCCCAATTTTGTAGGTGGTGGGTTTGAAACGTGTGGGGAGAGGAGGTGGTGATAGCATCACTGTAGGAAATAAATCTCATAAAGCATGTATTTTCATCTCAAGTGGAGTCCATTAATGATTATTTCACACGTTTTGTTTTTCAGTTTAAACAATACTTTACATCAGTACTCACCCCGCCTCTCACCCTGTCACCCCAATCCCAACCCTCGCTCCCGCTTGCTGGGTGGTGCTCGTGTTTTAGTCGGGTGTCGTGCACTGTTGAAAATGTATGTTGCCCGCATTCGGGTCCTCCAAAATGAGAGTAATTTGGCGGTCCATTCACGACGCACTCATTATGAAAAATCAGCTGCCGATAAAGTTTTTGGTGTATAATCTAACCGTACACCCCATTACGTGTGAACGCATGCTATGTAGCAGGAGGCTACACATCCGTATTTATTTGTAAAAATGTCGTTAGGGAACTGCTTTCATTTTCATTTCAGTACTACTAAATGTTGGATCATTGTTTTTGCATCAATGTGTAACGGTGCACCAATGTATCGAGAAGAAATGATTATCAAAGACAGATTCCAGACTGTTAGCTCATATGTCACGCACAAGAAAGTCGTTTCACCACCAGTAAGAATTACCAATGTAGCACCTTATCTCCAGCCTCTGATTGATGCTGCAATCACACCCCAATTGATGCTGAAATCACACCCCAATTGATGCTAAAATCACACCCTAATTGATGCTGACGTTACACCCCAATTGATGCTGACATCACACACTAATTGCTGATGAAATCACACCTTAATATCACCATTCAACGTCATGATGAGTACAGCATCATGCCACTTCTTATAAACAAGGCTATGCCCTTGTCGAGCTGATCAAATTACCGTTCCACTATTCATATAGATTGTTATTCATCAGAATCAAAATATCACACAGCGTTCAGAGCTGGCCACGATCCGTACTATCAGAGAAATTGTCGAGTATAACCGCTTACACGTGTGTATGATATAAAGGTTGAATATATCTAACAACATCTACACTGCCTTACACTGGCCAACTGAGGTTTATCTAGTGGCTCCCAATGAATTCAAATACGACAAGATCTAAGTGCAGCAAGTCACACAAGTAAGTATCAATCTACCTTCCTGGGGCGGCGATGTGTTGATAATAGGCCAGTTACTCACCAAGTTAATGCTACACACCTTTTGTTGACGGGCCTTGTGTGTAACTTTGCCAGATGACAGAGCAAGGCGAGTATTTTTGCATGTGATAATTTTTCCATTTTCATTTGCGTTATGAAGCGTCTCAAAACGACAGAGCAGGGCGAGTATTATTGCATGTGGTTACTTTTCCATTTTCATTTTCGTTATGAAGCATCTCAAAAAGCGTGTTGTGAGCTCAGCGCACTGCAAACATGGATAATAATGAGGCTGGTCAGGATGTTGGTCAAGTGGAGGAATTATCCCTAAAAGAGCAGCTCATCGGGAGTTATTTCACCAGACCCTGTACATTTATTCTATCATACATCTGCGGACTTTTGGATGTTTCGATCTTATGGCCGTGTCTTCTTGTAGCTCTGCCATTAACAGTGGTGTGGAACAAATTTGTGACACGTAAACAACGTCAGCGAGCTGAGTCCGTAGAATGGCTGAACTTCATCATCAACAGATGGCAAGTTGCACTCATTATTTGATTTGTTAAGCTACGTCATACTCTCCATTCACCTAAAGATCGTGACATCTAACGTCAATATCGTCCATAAAATCACCCTCATCATTTAATATCACGCTATCATTACAACGACATGAGCGACTTTTCACCCCTTCATCCATCTCATCGTCATGGCAAACAGTTTTGTGCGCACTAGTAGTATAGAGAGTGGCGGTTCTGGCGCACCGCCCCTCATCTACACAACGTGCACCATCTGTACTACAGACCACTCATCTATACGCATTGCTACCAAAATATATGTACCTTTTCCATTGAATAGCCCCTTATTTATACTACAGCTTATAAAGGATATCCATTTTTTTTGCTCCCTGCTCACCCTAAATGAGCTTCACTCTAACGAGTCCGAATCTGCCTTATTTGTTTGCCAGTAAACTAGCGTGACCATAGACCAAGGTGTCGACACCATTCGTGGCTATCCGCCGCTTTGAGTCAAACGGAAGAGTGACATCTTGTTGACGTGTAGCCCATATATCTTATGACCTTTACTGCGTAGGATGTTCAGTCCATGACGGAAGTGCTTTTTATGTGAACAGAGACTACATGTACTGTGCGTGGTGTAGGTGTTTCTTAGCCACAGCCTTCTTCACTCCCTTGGCAGAAGCAGATATGGCAAATAGACGATCCAATCTTCAAACTACATTACTTTTGAACCCGCTCAGATAAAGCAATGAAAGTTATTTAGTTTGTTTATAATCCATACCTCTATTAAGTGGTAAAGATTCATAGCGGTGCTCAAAGTTTGCAAGGTTAATTGGCACTTTGTTGACATTTGGACCGATACCACGATTTTTCAACTGTTTGGTTTGTTGTCGAAAAATATATTTAGAAAAAGTGTGCAATTAGATTGAGCTGCAATATTATGCAACGATCTGACCATTGTGAACGGAGTTATTTGAGATACTAGTTTTACACTTTTCGATGACCTTGACTTGAGCGCAATAATGGGACCAACCATTTAATAATGCAAATTCGGAAACATTTTGAAAATTGCGACCTGTATAGTGTGCCAAAAAGTCAGCTAACAAACATACATACATACATACATACATATACATAGCCACAGACGCGACTGATCAAGGTTATAAATATCACCATTGCACATGAAATGTTAAAACGCCACCAGACATCGATGCCACCAATAAATAATGCTTCATCTGTACATTCCACACACGGCTATATTAGTATCAACATTTTTATTATTAAAATTCGCTGGATTCAATTTACCACTGAACATTGTTAGTATTATAAATATGGTCTATAACGTGTGCACACTTAGGTGGGTGTTCAGCTCCGATTCGATTGCTCGCCTACTGAACGAGAACATGGATCCCATATTGGCGCAGACCAAACCATCGTTTGTTGGTGAGCAAATTGTCTATGTTGTTAGTCGGATCATGTTCATGTGCCGAACCCATTCATGAAGGGCACTGTTTAATGTCATGTTTTCAAGAGCAGCGTTGCAATGTTTATTTCAGAGAGCTGTGTGATGCAGCATTTCACTTTGGGCGAGAGCACTCCTTTCATTAAGAATATCCTGGTGTTTGAAAACAGATTTGACGACACAGGTGCTGTTGTGAGGATCCGTCCACTCTACTCTGTGCCTTTCTTAAGGAACACGCGAAGTAACCTGCAATCAGTAGAGCGTTATCAGTTCACTGTTGAAGCTGAAGTCAGTCTACAATGTAGAGAATTCAGCATGATTGTAGAGGCGAGGTTGAAACGGTAATATCATGATATCACTACAATACTAATCATCCGTCTTGTCGTTAAACAGTATTTTAGGTAATAAAACGGCAAATTTTTCGTGAATGCAACGTTTTCAGGTGTGGGATACCACTAAAAATTTCCATAGAAAACTTGACCATGGCGGGTACGATACAGGTTCTGTTAACCTGTGACATGACCATGGCATTTCCGCACATCTCTACCGCAAGCATCTCATTTACACAGGAGTGATTATGATTTAAATCTTTTTGTTTACCCTTTATCAAAAATACAGTATGATTTATCCATTACATATTTTTCGCGCGGACTGTTTCCATATTCAATCTTTTTTATGTTTAGACCTTCTGTCCGGTTTTCTCTCCGTCTGATGGACATGATTGATCTCATGGAAATCCCTCTTCTAAACTCCTGGATACACAGCGAGGTCATGAACGTGTTGAAGGCTGCACTGGTTGACCCCGGGGGGTTGGATATACATATTGGAACAGCCCGTATGTTGATTGTTGAGGTGTAACTGCAAGCAATTAGAGCAATATATTTTGTCGCCGGTGATGATCTCTAACAGACCTGCTATATGTATTGGTCTAACAATGCACGGTCTTTGTAACACATTTGTAAAATCGAGAACGCATGAAAACGCCCTCCCATCATCGTTAATGCCAACGAGAGATATGCTTGCTTTATCCAGTGGCTGACGAGCAAGGTATACGATGGACTACAGGAGAGCCTGATGTCATCACTGATGAAGTTGGTATTAGTTGCGCACAGATGCCATGCGGACATTTCGTGAGTAAGTATTAATGCTAACGAATTCGTGGATTAATGAGTGGTGGTTGGTTCAGTGTCTCATAACTCTCCCCAGAGAAAACTGCATCGACAATGAATATGTTTCCCTGTATTTGACCAGGTCGCGAGAGTATGGCTCGTCATTGCCAGGAGCAACTGGAATTGGGAAGGGACTCAATAACTTGTCCTTCTTGCAACACGCCATGGTTATACAACGAGGTACGCGCAGTAGCAAATGTACCTTTGGCAAGACAACAGGAGGTAGAGAGGAGGCTGGCAGAGAATTACATGTCTGGCGACTTGGGTCTTAAGCGATGTCCCACATGCAGGACGTGGTGCCAGCGAATTCACCACCGACGGCTGAATGTTCAATGTGGATGTGGTACGGGTTTCTGCTGGAGCTGTGTGAGACCCTGGAGGTCTACAGGTTATAAAAAATGCGGAAATCCGAACTGTAATGGGTAGAAAGCTAGCAGCTTGTTCCTAAAAGCAATGGGGATATGGCGCTTATGGCAGAGAGCTTATTAACATAACATATAAGCCCTCCTTATTGGAATATTGCCTTGTTATTAAAAAGAACGCGCTACCCCAAAGCTTCTTTCATTTCAAACCTGTTTCCACACAATAACATTCACGTCATCATAACGCATCGGTGATTATCATTATGAACGTTTGAGATGTGCTTAGGCGACTGCGTATATATACATATGCCTCTAAAGAGAATAAATGATTAATCTGATGTCGAGTAACATTGTTATCACTGCGTCATTGATGATGATTGCACTGTAGATATTCGAGTTAACTGTACTTTCAAAACGCTAGGATCATTAAATGCATAAATATGAAAATTGTAAATAATGGCCGATCTGCTGGTTTTCGTACATGAAGATAAATTGCGTAGGATTAAGGCATGGTAATACATGACTGCCGATATGGTCGAAACCACATCATATAAACACATGCAAGAAATTATATTGGCGATACAAGTTGACTAGCAGTTGATTAACAAACATAGCTGGAATTTCCTGCTTGTCTCATATGTGCAGGGGTCTGGTGTTAAGATGAACATGCCCCCACCAGAGCTGCGTGTTTGCCGTAAACGGGATGAATTGAGATATACGTTAATTGACACTCGGCATATCAGAAATAGAGTTACAGAAACAACTTGATACTCAATGATTAAAGTAAGCTTTGTAATTACGTACTGCTTAACTAAAACAATATACGTATGAACATATCGCGGATAAGCTCATATCAATCAATGCAGACAAGCTGTAACTGACCGGCTTTTCTGTTGAGCTGTTTCAATATTTTGCCTGAGTGATATACCACGCAGTGGCCTTAGCCCTCAGATATATCGGCCATAATCGTAAGCAACAATATCCTTCAAGATCATTGGCTGCTTAACGCTCAGCTACATGCTTCGTTGAGAGATACATTAAATCTTGATAGAAACCGCTGTGAGATTTGTTGACGGTTCAATTGGATAATAATGTACGTCAATATAATTTATAACCATTTTATCTTACATAGCGCAAATAATGCTGCAATGTATAAATGGATTACCTTTATTGAGTCATATTTAGTACATGGATAAAAGGGCAACGAAAAGGGTGATGATATCAGGTTTCATACTGCAGCACAGTTATTTAGTCCCACCCCCCACCCCACACACAATGATACATGATGATGCATGCATATGATGCGGGACATATTAAATAAGGACCGATCCCCTACAAATAAATACAAGACAGATAACTAAACATAATGAAGTACACGATATATCTACCATTGGCTCGTGTTTCTACAATCAGGTTCATTGAAGTGTATTACGAGTCTCACTAATATCACATGTTATTCACAGCATAACCATTGTTGCCGATGAGAGGGGAATTATGCTTCAAAGATTGTCTAAACAATACCCATATATATCCTTAAGCCTTGGTGAGTTCTTAGTTGGTGATGGTTTCACTCCAGCATTCAACAGCCCTTTCATGGTACACTATAGTCCCACGATTTCATGCTAGGCTAAACTACAAATCGTGATCTAACCAAGCAGTTTCAGTCATAAATTGCCCCTTCATTTTCCCAAACAATATATCATTGTATACAATGGAGCAACAGATCGGCTGTGTAACAACCTTGAATGATAAAAGGCGTTTTATTTACTTAATTGTTATGCTTATACTGTGCTTGCTCCTTCGTTTATTTGCTTTCACAATGGTGGTTGGGTCTGAATCTCGAGTGGGGTGGACTATATAGTCCCGAGAAGAGGACTTTGACCAACCCATGCTATTGGACCACGGCTATTGGATTCAACTGGAAATATTATTAACGCAGACGTGATCTACTGCGGTTTAAATCTGTTTAATTTTTAACATTATTATTTGATGGAAATCATGATCTACTGCGGAAATCCATCGATAACGGTGCCTCCCTAAAACCATGAACCACACAAATGTAAGCTATAAATCATAACGCGCTCTGAATTTACCTCGCTATCAATGTGTATTCTTGCGCTTTAGCATATAATGCATATTGAATACAATCTTCACTCATTCAAGTTGTGGGCATAATTGTGCACACATTAGACCGACAAGAAGGAAGGGTAATGTCCGACAACATAAATGGCGACAGCCGAAGTAAGGAACTTTTTTCTGAGACCACAGCGCCGCGTAGCGACTGAAAGTCTGAAAACTTTTGGTTTCCAAAGTGCGGTTGCCAAGCAGTTTGCTAGGCAACCTCGTTCCAAATATGGGGTTGAACAGTATCTTTAACCAGTGGGATAAACGCGGGCCATATGGTGCTGATAATGAATGGGGAAGGCAAGGGGAACTTTAGCTAGATATAGTATTATAACATTTACAACTTTGAGCTCGCTTATTTGTATGGACAATGTTACTCGAGTTAAGATCAATTATTTTATGTTGCATGGATTGTGTTTCCAGCTGATTCCCGGGTGCTTGTGCATCCCGAATAGTACGATCATCATGTGATGTTCGCTAGAACCTTGTACACGATATTTCATCGCATATTATTCCATTTGAATGACTATCATACCGATAGCCGCATGCCTCATGTTGCTCCGTCTTTTGGGTGTTGCTCTTAGTTGGGTCTAGTGCAGGGCCTGCAAGTTTGACTGTGAGTGCCTCATCGTCGGTGTAGATAATGTAGGGGGCCGGAAGCTGCTTGTGCCAGTTTTGGAAGTAGAGCTTCTTTCCCCCCTCCACTGGCATATTAACCCGAACTGCTGTTTGACTTATTTTCTTTGTATTCTGGACTGAAATAGGTCTTCTCTGGGGTAGTCGTGTAGGCAACGCTCGCATAAGTACTTGCGCTGCTGGTATTTATTTTGGTCGTGTAGCATGTGGTTCAGGTCTTTGATCCATGTGTAGTGGAACGTACCAGCCTTCTTGATCAACATGAGATTAATGCGGGGCATGTTGGCTGGTTGTTTGCATATATGGTGTGCTATAGCGCCATTTACTCCCCCGAATATACTTAAGGCAAGGTTGTTATTCTTCTCGACTTTGCCAATCTGGTATATACGATTAAGGGCGACATCTCTGCCATCATTCTTGTCGTACTTTGTGGGTAGTTTACCGCTTGATGTAAGGCAGAGCGAAGTGACCTCCTAATGCAGTTGTCATCCCTGGTCCTTTTTGTTCTGAAAGCAGCTCAATGTATGAACCCTCCTTGAGAGGCTGGTAGCGAGAGATGTCAAGCCATAGATTGTAAAATCTCCTTTCTTGGACGACCGCGCATGCCCTTTTTATGGCCTTATCAATCTCGTTGAGGGTTAGTATTTCCTCTTGCGCGTGCCGGAAGACAGGTTAGACATGCTCCGTAACACCTTCACTGGTTTCCTGATCTTAACTCTATGAGGATACTTGAACTTTATGCCGTCAAGGTGGTTAATCTCAGAGCCTAGCTTTGTACGTATTTCTCTGCGCACACACTGGACTTGCCAAGTGGGTGCTGTCTGAGGCATCCATAAATTCGTCATATTCTACTTTGCCTTTTTGAAAACAAGCCGCTGCACAGTCACTGTCTTTTTCTTTCTTGGCGCAGACGCTGGCTTTTTTTTCATGGTGCAGACACAGGTGTAGTAGGCACCGCTGGTGTTAGCTCTGGTCGAGCGTTATTATGAATATATAGCTCCGGTCGAATGGTAATATGACTATATACTGTTCTGCTTCAACATTCTCCGCGCATCCAAGAAAACGCGTTTGGCTAATGTGCTAGATAACGCATCTAGAAAATAACATATATCAAGAGCCTGTACAAAAAAAGACCTAACCGACCAAAAAAACTTAACCCCACTCGACGCTAATCTTCGACGTCATTCTGAGCATGCGCGATGCACGTGGTCTTGAACTTGAAAAGAAACATGTTGCTGTGTTTCGGACTTTTTACCGCTTTCCAAATTGATCGAACTATAACTAATTACCAGGGATGAAATCCCCCGCCGAAAAGGGATAAAATTGTCCGTGAACATCATTGCATTCTTAAACTCCATCACTTGGTAATGTTTGGTGTTTGGTAGTTGTCTGAATCGATCCCAATTTTTTTACATTGCGTCGGTTTTGGGGAAAGTAAGACGTCTACTCAGACGTCTTGCAGGGCTATGCTGGTGTAGGAGCTGGCCCATGAATTGATGCCCGAATTCTAGCCACAGTTTCCGTGTACATACGGGTCTGGGCCAGTCGCTTTTCGAGTTCTTATAGGGCCACCCGTGATCTGGGATAATGAGGATTCTTCCCAGCACAGTACCATCTACTATATATTTAATTAGTCTAACAGGAACTTTTTGTTGTATAAAATACACTAGGCAGCAATGTAAGCAACTTAGTGCTTTTTCTTTCGCTTTCTTGCCTAGTATGACGTGTTTATCCGCCATGATTCATTATATAATAATTATTTTGATACAAATCCGTTCTGCGTTTTTCTATGGTTAATGAAAAGATGCGATTGTAGCGATGCCCCGAGCTGATAAGAAAGGTGCGATGTGTTTCGTTATGAATAGAGAAGGTACACCGCATTTGGCATTCCTGCCAGTGTATGGACGGATACAAATATCGCTGATAGCATTGTATATCTACACTTATCACACTAGGAGACGGCAGATTATTGATCACACTTCGATCAATTAAAAACTACGAACTTCTTACAGTTTGACCCCATCGGGTCTGGGTCACCGTCAGTGCATGCTAACAGTAATGGACTGAGCCGTCGGTACCAACGGATATCCCTCCTTGCTGCCTCCTAATGAGGATGAAGATGAATATGTCTATGATGTCTTTTGAGGCCGATCCTACACTATCATATTCTCTGGTAGTCAGGGCAGACGAAGTCGTTATCTGGCGGAGTTGGGTTCACTGCAGCTGTGTGCCGTGCTCTTTCTTCCAGTCAATTCGTTGTTACTCAAAGTACGTCAGGCCGTCGTGACAGGTCTTCCGCCGAAAAGCTCTGTTCCTGGCTTGTCTCTCCCAGGTGCCGATGTTACATGACTTCAGCATTGCCTTAAGGATGTCTTTGTACCCCTTGTACTGGCCGCCCTGGGGTGGCCATTATCTCCTAGCTCGCCATTGAATAGAGCCTTTGGTATTCTATTGCCCTCCACATGACCTGACCAGCGGAGCTGAGCCTTCGTGAGGATGGGCTCCATCCCAGTGACGCCAAACCTCGCTAGTACTTCTCTGTCCAGTACACGGTCCTTCCACGAGATGCCGCAGATCTTTCTAAGGCATCAAAGGATCAACTGTTCCAGCCTCCTCACATGCTTCCAGCGACACGTACACCACTCGGATCTGTACTCTGTACAGCAGCGAGTTTAGCACAGCAGCACAGTAAACGCATGCCATCATGCCATCGTAGAAGGATCGG
This sequence comes from Urechis unicinctus, assembly GCA_034190875.2. Taxonomy (NCBI): domain Eukaryota; kingdom Metazoa; phylum Annelida; class Polychaeta; order Xenopneusta; family Urechidae; genus Urechis; species Urechis unicinctus. The sequence continues at coordinate 42,924,531 of CM067342.1, forward strand.
GTGATGTTGGACAGAAGCTGACAGAATCGAAGGCCTGGGTGAGATCTATGCATGCAGATGTTTAATTTTTTCTCCCTGCACTTTTCCTGGACTTGTCTGACAGTAAACATCATATCGGTGGTTCCTTTGTTGGCCTGGAAGCCACGCTGACTTTCCGGTCTATGTGCTTGGTCAGGCAATTGAGGATCCCCTCTGCGAGGATCTTGCCTACGATGCACAGAAGGAACATGCCGTGGTGGTTGTCACATACCACTCCCTTGTTCTCCATCCGTTATGTCTTGGGGAACTACTTCCTCTTCTCAATTGCTCCCGAAGAGTCAGTTGCGCCACCAGAGTGTTTCGCCGTATTTGAACACCTCCAGAGGGATCCTGTCTTTGCCTGGTGCTTTTCCTAAAATTGCTTGATTGCTTTTGTTGTTTCAGCAACTTTTAGGACGATGTTTAAGTCGTCCACCACTGGACGCTGAGGAACATCAGTCTTCATGTCCTTTGAATCAGCGGTTGCTTGCAGTTCCTCCGTCCTTTCCACCCACCACTAGTTCTTCATGTCACGCAGCTCAGGCTAGCTGCTTTACCGGCTGGTAACGTTAGTTTTACGTTAGCGTAATCCATATGGGCGGCGTGGTGACAAGCCAGCGGTGGTTCCACTTCAGCATCGTTCTCGTCGAACCAGTCCTTATGTTTGGGACCAGCGTGGCCAATTGCATCCACAGCAGGCTTGTACACTTTCTTTCGAAGGTGTTCCCAGTGGCCTGTTGCGGACCCATGATCAGCGGTGCCGAAGTCGAGGGATGTTATCGACATGTTGTGGAAGTGAGATTGGCGACGTTGAGCTTTTTTAACTCGCTGGATTTGTTGGCGCAGAGATTTGGTCTTGAAGGAGAGAAGATTTTGCAGCAGAGCTCCTGGCTGCACGGGTGATGTTGACATCGTGCCTTTCCCATTTGCGGATGATGATAAAGTCTATTTGGTGCCAGTGGCCAGATCGCGGGTAACTTCATGCTGCTATGAAGCTTTCCTTCTGCTGGAATAGGATGTTGGTGATGACCAGCTGCTTCTCTGCACATAGTGATGAAAGGAGGGTGCCGTTACCGACTCCATGGTGAACCGACGACTTTAGCCCAGGCAGTGTGGTCGGCACCAACTAGGGTGTTGAAGTCACCTACAGGAGTAGTTTGTCGGAGTATGGAATGGCGTCAATGAGGCGACTGTGAGCCTCATAGAACTCTTACCTTGTCTCGTCCGGGTATATCATAGTCGGGGCATATGCGCTGATGATGGTTACGAAGCCGTCCTCCATCTTTAGACGCATCGTCATGACGCATGCCCTGAACAAGACATACTTCAAAATTCAAACGAGAGTCTAGAACAACGTGCACTAAAATCGGAACTGACGCACGATACGATAAGACGAATGGCTAGACCAATAACATAGTAATAAACAACGCGCTCGAAATTGATAATATACAATTCATGTTTTGTAGTTTTACAGCATACAGGTCATACCGCTCTGGTTGGCATTTTATCATCTCTGTATAAGATTTTTCCCAACTGGAGGCTAAGATTCCTTCATGCATTCTATAATGGCAGAACCCAGAGGTAATATGGTTTCTTATGTGTTATTACGATATTATTCAGTTTAACTTCTGAAAGGAAATCACTGATCCAAGTCAGTTATGTACTCAGGGATTGGAATGACTGATTGCGCTGATTTCCGTCGATGTTCGATACAAACGCAAACACGGTACTTGTCCGACCGGAAACGGACACTACAGATTCAAAAAGACCCGACAGCTGTTGTGTTTTTATCAAATAACTAGCATCAGTTTGCAATCAAACATGAATCTCATCATTAATATATGCACCTACTATAATTTATTATGATGATTTTAATATTCCTCTTTGTGTTTTGTCGAAACAGATGTAGGCGACGCTTTGAAAACTAGATTTTCTAGGTCCCAAACCTGTAATGGTATGATGTCGTAAATGACACAGAATGTATAATCCCATATTTCGCAATTCACGGCCATTCAAGCTGTGTCCTTTCTATCGATTGTGTTTGTGATGGTTTCATACCGATATTCGACAGCTCTTATGTTCCAAATTATAGCCACATTATATCCTGCCATGCTTCACGGCATGTCGCTAGCCCGTCAGACCCAAATGCTTCACAATGCCAAGCACATTATTTCCGCCACATACCACTGATTACTTCACATCAATCGATCGTCGAAATGTCTGTCATATACTAAGCAGTCATTATTCCAGACACTATATCTTTATATATAATGTAGCAACAACACGGCCGTGAAACTTCAGAATGATGGGCTTGCGTGTATCTGCACTGACGGAGTCGTAATGAATCACAGATAACCATTGCTCCTTCCAGTCAATAGCGGGGTTCCGGCATATCATACTCATTATTTTAACCAATCTAATATCAGACGCCGTTTACGACCTTCCAGTACGCACCTTATGTGGCGTTTGCTGACAGCCTCTACACGATATATAGCATGCTACTCATTACCGTGTGCTCATGACAAGGGTTCAAGTCCGTTCAAAACTTATTATCACTCAGCTATTTCTCCATTGACTTCATTGATTTCTATCGATTGTCACCAACGACCTTGGCCTCCATATATGCATGGCTAAGCTTGAAAGAGCCATGTTATAGCACCCTAAAATACCTATGCATGTGGCGCGCGGAATAAGCTACCATGTGCAAACATTGCATCAGATGCTTTTCTATTACATTGTCACCTTGCGTGTAAGTTGTTCAAACCAAGAATGTCTACAATAATAGTTGTCCATGTGATTTGTTGCATGTGTTACAACAGGGCAAGCATGTGTGTACATCATTCACGTCTCTGAGAATAGATAACTATCGAAACTATCTTTTGTATCGCATGAATAAACTCATTCGTCTCTTTCTCCATTCTACAGAAACAGTTATTTAATCACATCCGCTGAAGAGAAGGTGATGGAAAGCAATACCAAATGCATGTTTTATCTCATAAAATGAACTAATTTGCCCTTCATTCATCAATACGGAAAGAAAGTTATGCTGTGATCTGCTTGTGGTTGATATTAATCATAAACGCGCAGGATATTGAAACTCAGCAGGTCATTATGACAGCAATCTTTAATAACTGTATCCGATAGATATGGACTACTAAGTTAGAATTATCGGTGCAATAAATTTATTCACAAATGAAAACACCTGAACACCTCTCAACCAGAAACGAGATGCGTTGAAGGTGCTATTGAAGACAGTATTCTCACTCCTGTGTCGAAGTGACCCGCTGGTTTTCTGTAATTGAGGTGGTGAGCTGATCAAATAACACGCCGACAGTTATAGTGTTGATCCATTTGTGATATACATTTCCGCCGAAATAATAACGCTATGTGAACGTGTGCAACCAAGCCTATTTTCTGCAAATGAAATGCCACGAAAAGCAATGGCTCTGGTGTATGCATTCCATACAACGAGTTACCACCGGGCACATACCTTTTATTGCAGTAACGACCTCACAAAAGTGATCGCCACCAGCGGCTCTCTGCAAACCTGGCACTGACAGGAACAGTACTGAATAAAGCTTTGACGAGGTCTTGTTCGTAATATTTGTGTTACACAAAGAGCTAAACAATAATATTTACTCGCACGAATTAATCTTCTTCGGTCTAGCTGTAATGGAATGACACATGTTGGGCATGGCTTAACGCAGATTGTAGACGCTGTACCACAGGTGTGTTACATTCTTGTCTCAGCCGATCTGTACCTACATTTGGTGGGGTAGCATTTGGGGTTTGGTGAACGGGATGACCCGATGGTGAAGTGGGCACGTGCAACATATTGATGGGTTTTACTAACTTTTTGGAACATTACCAATCGAACCTAGACCGTTTATTACTTATAAGTGCTTGAAGACAGTAATTCACGATTGAATTATTTCCAAGAATGTTACAGGTCTAGTAAATAAACCATATCATGGGGCCCGTGGAGTATTCGAACGCAATCGCAAAACTTAATGGGCAATAATCCTATCGTATATTTACATGGCACTTTATGAATGCGATGATTAAGATTTAAGATAAGAATATATGATATAATTTCCCCTTACTAATAGCATTATCTCCTTAGGTAATGTTAACTACATCGCTGAATGCTTTATTTGGTATAGCTTTAGGAATACATGAGAAGGAATTATCCCTGTTGCTGTATGAAACCCAATGACACAGCTCTTCTTGATCCTCTTTATCCATGTCTGTATAGTAGGCCGCAATAGAGACTGTAGGTAACCCTCGCAGCACGATATGCGACATGACAGATTGAGCGATGATAAAGTGAATCGCAGTATTTCATTATCGAGTTAATCTTATACAAATCTCGAAGGGGTTACTGTAAATATTTCATGTATCTCTCTTCGAGATATGCATCTAGTAGTTATGAAGCTGATGACCCTGAGAGATAATGTTGCCTACGATCATGGTCGATATATCGTTGTGTGGCTAAACCCCACGCAGGCTAAATCACTCTAAACAATCGAAACCGCGTCGGTGAAGATACAGCCTTATACCGCTTGTCTGAGGTGTGTTGATATATATGAGATTGTCTGGGGTCCATGTTTAATCTGTGGAGATCAGCGTAATCCGGAATGGAGTATCTATCAAGTTGATACGGTAGTAACTGGTTTACATTCGTGGATGCCAGTGAATGACCAGGCGCAGCTGACATCCATTCGAACAAATCTAGACGCGTCAGAGAGGACAACTCTTCGAATGAAGTGTATTTATCGCTCTATGGGAAAAGCCTATAATTTCCACATGCATCGAAGTCAAAGTGCTATATTGAATCGACTGCATGACTGTTTATATTTTTGCAAATAAAGAAAAGGCGCTTGTACGACCAAATTCCTATTGGTGATAACACAGAACTCGGCAGCTGCTACTCAAATACATAGCGTTCAATAACCTAATAATCAAACAAAGATCGGCTCATTGATATATCTGTGTCTGTGTATCTGACACTTGTATGGCTTTAGTAAGATCTTGCATTAAATTTCGACAGACACCTTAAAGGCTATAAACGTTTTACTCGTGTGTGATGGCTACAGCATTATTCACGTATCCATATAAATTGCAATTTGAAACATTTGCAAATGCTGCGCTTTATCACTCAAAATTTATATGGCCCCATAACAGGGCTGTAACGGGGTTTAAAATGACGAGAAAAATATCATGCTATATATCCCAAGCCAATTAGTTATGTCATAAGTACCGCGGTGCATGAAATCCATGCAGTATTTTGCATCGTTTGACGCTTCATCGTGAGTCGTGTCTTCTCAGCACAAGAAGATATCAATTATTTGTGACATTTCATATATCTAATTCATGACGAGGGGAATGGATTGGCATAAAGGAGGACGTGTCAGACAAATTACAGGGATAAAGACTGGAAATTTTAGAAAAATAATGAATAGTGTTACATTAAAGAGCCGGTAATTGCACCTTTCTGCATTTGACGAAACATTTAGCAATTATTAGCATTCGAGCTATATTCTACGGTGGTCCTGTCATTGACAGGTCTGCTGATAATCACCAGTGGCGAGGTCATTTAGTGAGGTATTCACTCTCCCTGTTAGAAATGTTGGAATCTCTCGGATCACAGACGTTCTATCATGGAAGCTTGACGGATTCGCACTAATGCAAAATAAGTTTTGTGCCCGGTGGTAACTTGGTACATCTATCCATAAACCTGAGTCATTTCGTTCGCCGAGCTTTATCTTGGTTGCACACGTTTGCAGAGCAGTACTATTCTAGCAGAATAGTACATCGCGCATGGAACAGATATCAACTGTGATTAGCTCACCACCGCAAACACAGGAAACCAGCTGGTCGTTTCAACATGGATATAAGATAGCTGTCGAAGTCACAGCTTAACAATACAGCACGTTCCTAGTTTGGATCTCGTCGGGTGCTTTCCGATTTACATACAGATCTGAAACTTGCTATTCTGACACATTTGTTTATATATGCCTGACATATTTAACAAAAGATGGATGGCATAATCAATTGCTGATATGTATACATCCTGTGCGTTTACCGTCAATTATGAGTTAATGATAGCAAAACAGATCTATCTTTACAATATCATGAAAAAGCAAAAGAGCTCATTTGCACATGAAACAAAATATAATTGCTACAGAGATTATGAATGATGTACACGTACGCTTGCCTGATAGGAACGCATGTTATCGATGGCAGGGATGGTAGCTATATCCACTACTAACAATGTAATAAAATCATTATGCAACCAAGACCGTTCATCACCTTAGCACACATTATTCATGTACACTTGTCTATCATAGTTAGAAAAAGGTTTATCTTAAGCACCATTTTCAATTCGTTTGATTTGATCACACTATATTGTTCATCATTAAATTAGGGCTATGTATCTATAGCAGCACAGGAATAAACAAATCAAACAAAACATGTTATATAGTTGTGAACTTGTGTTGTATTCCAAATCCGTCTTAAGCCTTTCTGCCATTATTAGATGATATCATAGTAGTGATGATGACGTCACTTCAAGTTCAGCGCTTAACAATTACCAGTCAACACGTTGATATGAAGGATGCAGTGTGTGAAATCAATTGAAAGGAAGGTATTAGCATTGAGTGTAAAATCGTCACGAGCCGGCGTAATCCTTAAATCCCGAACAGTAGGCGATGAATGTTATGCAATAGCTCGAGTGGAAAAGTCATGGTAATGGTAATATTGCGATTTAATGTCACTTTCAACAACGAGGTGGTATCACGACGGTGATGGATGAGGATGGTTGTGATGCTTGGACAGCTCCCCTTACTTGCCAGCGGCACAAGACCGGACTGTGAAACCCACGCTGCTTGAAAGAAGGTCCAGCACTGAACTATTGAGCTACAGGGAGATGGGACCCACATCATGCGGGTCAGCTCGATTGGAGGGCACCAGCACATATCAAGCGACATTCCGTTTTAAATCGACCATTTATCTTTTTGACACCATTTGTCTGTGTTTTCTTGTTAAGGTTAAGCCGAACCTCTATTCGCCATACTTTGCCTGATTAGAAATGATTGATCTTAACTCGATTAACATTGATCGCCGCGTATTTAAGGCTATGTCCATACAAATAAGCGAGACCGTCGTTCTGAAGTTGTAAAAACGCCTTAACTCATAAAAAGTTGTTTCACAGCTGAGCTGTTGCTCCATTGTATATAATGATATATTGCTTGGGATCATGACGGGGCAATTTATGTCTGAAACGGCTTGGTTAGATAACGATTTGTAGTTTAGCCTAGCATGAAATTGTGGGACTATAGTGTGCAATAAAAGGACTGTTGAATGTTTCAGTGAAACCATTAAATATACAGAACTCACCAAGGCTTAGCGTGATTGAATTTCCTACTGTTGAGTTTTTAACTGATAGTACGTCTGTATTGACCAAAAATCAGCAGATTTCTTATGCTTATCTAAAAATGTAAAATCGTGTATCAGTGATCCTGATCCAAGTCGGTAATTTCAGATTGTCTTCATCTTTGATAAGATCGTAAATATACTACTTGATGTTACACATGAATCGACTTAAAATCAGCACAAACGTAAATGTTCACGGGAAAAAAGATAAAACATCAACAAGATTAGCTCCGACATGTTTTCATTGTAAAGAGTAACTCTCGAACATTGTCGATGGTACCTGTTCTATTTCCTGCTGGTCATGGCGTATGGAGACTACTGGTAACCTCTATACAAACAGTCAAGTTGCTTCGATCACCATTTATCCCGGATCACCGGCTAGTGCCCGTTTGAAACGATTTATCACTCAATACTACCTTTCTTTCAATACATTTCACGTTTATATGAATTGGTTGCCAAGCTGCGCTGTATATTCGTTGTATAGGTCTTTGAGCGATAGCATTCACACTAACTATGACAGGAATCATCTCATAACGACAGGAATGGTTGGGACGAAAATTGAGAAAAAAATAATCCCACAGTGTACTTCCCTATTCGTAACCAAACGCAGTGTACCTTTCCTCTCAGCTCAAAGCATCGCTACGATCGCATCTTTCCTTTAACTTTTGCGAAACACAGAGGCTATTTGTATCAAAATAATTATATATCAGTGCATACGGCTCTGTCGCTATTGTAACATGAATCATGACTATCTTGTATGTAGTGCTCTTTTAATATTGTACCATTTATTATCAACTGCGTCTGATTGTTATTGTTCAAAGAAAGCATAAATTATGTTCTTATTCAGTGCTTCAATAATTTGGAGATGGGTAATGGTTCCGGCACCATTGTGTAATGCTGATAGCCGGGTACTTATTATTAATAATAGCTTTTTTCACAACTCACAATAGCTTCATGTTGATAATGATATACGTTCAGACACAACCGTGCTGGTCTCATATCACTAGTTACCGCAATCTAACTGAAGTTAACAAATAGTACAGCTAAGTCACAGAGCTAATAATAGTAGCAAAATGTTGGTATGTGATACGCAAAGTATGTTGAAAGTAAGGAAATGTTACCAAACAAAGGTTTTGCTTACCGAGGGACGTAGTGATGCAGTGTTCTTTACGATTTTGATTTTTGAAATGCTGTAAAGTTGGTTTAATTATCGGACACTTTATGATCACCAAAACAATGAAGCTTCAATTTACATCGAGCAGGTATCACTGTCTGCATTCTGACCATAATGAGTCATCTAGCCGCCTGGGCGAGAATTTGCTCTGACAGATGTTATGTGCGAATCGTGGACGAGATTTATTCAGCTATGACATCAATTAAATAACGAAAGCGAAGCGGAAATCGAACGTATAAAATAAAGGCTCATGCCGATTCCAGATTTTGTTAATACTAAAAATTCTTCTTGTCCTTCTAGGGCTGCGCTAAGGCAATATCTGTGAATAGTATTCTGCGACCCACATTTTGCCCTGAATAACTGAAATAATGGAAACTGCCGTTTAGGAATCTGTGTAGTAAAAGCTTACCCGTTTTCTCCAACGTACGAGCTTTCCGATTGGAGTGACTGGGGATGATTGCTCCTATGAGGGGCTGCCTTTTAGATCCACGAGACACTCAGGTGATTTAGCCCACTGCACCCACGACTTCTTTCGATGTAATTTTGAGAGCCAAATAAGAGGTCGTAAAATTTGACCAGGAATCGTCTGGTGTAAAATAATAGAAAGACAAAAACAAACCAATGGGGACCTTATCATCATCATTATCATGACCAATTGTGTTTTTAAATCTAAGTCTAGAAGAAATTAAAATTTTGACAGGAATGGGTCTCTCAATCAAAATTATGTTTCTTTAATGTATTTGTAAAGTACAACAATATATAAAATGGTGTATAAATGCTTAAATAAGAGAGCAGTCAAAAATCGCTTGGAATAGTTAAAGATATTTGTTAAATGATTGGGAAGAGTTTTATCACTTAAATAAATGTTACTTGATAAAAGTGCTGTATAGCTTAATACAAAGTTTTTGAAAATATTGGAGAAACATGGTGTATGAACTTCCATCTAGACAAGCAAAAGTTCATCTTCAGCTCGCGATCCGGGATTAGCTGGTATGTTAGGTTTCGAGAGTATCATATGTTTTTGCGGCAACGATGCTCGTTTGACGCCAGTTCTCGCCGTACAGCTTACGAGCGAAGTTGCTGATGTAAAATAAAATTGTTGTCGCACATTCACTCGATGCGGCACAGCCAGAAGACGCCAACGATTCCAACGTGCACTGCTTCACGCTTTGCTCGAGGTATTTGCTAAGAAGTTCAATAGAGAGGGATTGCAATTTAAGAGCTAGCATTGCGCACATAAATGACAATCAAATACGTATGGCCAGAAATTGTCAACGGAAATCGCCTAAGATATAAAACAGCATTCATCGTGTTACTCGTTGAGGGCTTGGTGCCGTCAGAAAGGCACACCATGATCCATTTAACCTAGAATTGAGTGTCCACCCTCTTGGGGATTGAGAATCCTCGATCAAATCATTTTCTATCGTCGTGTGTTTTAATGAAAGTAAATGAGTGTACTATTCAAGTTTTAGGAGAAGATTACTTCAAAGTGGCTGATCTTTCTCTGTGGCTGACATCCACCAGAAGCAGATGTCAAACGCACATTGCCTTTGCAAGTCACTAATTTTGTATAATCCTGCTCTGCATATTTTTTCCAGAAGTGAAATAATAAATGTACCGCAGAATCCAGGAAGGTCGGATAGAACTCGGCTTCATTTTGTGCGATAATTGATTGACGGTACGAAACAATGGCGGCGAGGATGGGTGGGGGGATTCGACTTGTCATAGCAACTTTAGATCTGTTCATTCTATACCAGTCAGAGGATACTTTTGTATGCATCACTTTTGTCGAAACCTGCGGTCAAAACGCATATTTTAGCAGCTATTTAATAAGTATTGAGCGTCAAATCCTTTGGCATGATGACAACGCAATTCACGATAATGCACAGGTTGTATGAGCCGATCTTGGTCGATGGTTAAACATACTTTTTAAATCAAACTTCTCAATAAAAGTAATATCAGTACTTCAAAGAATTCCCATGTTTCACTTGGTGTCATCGTCGTCGCAAGTAGCAAAAACACCTGTGCAACTGAATTGTTCATTCATCCGTATGAATTTAGGAGTCTCTAGTTGAGAGGACAACTACTCTCTGTTACTGAAAGTATCTGATAAGTCTAGGTATAATACATTATATGTGGCATTGTCTTTCCATTCTCCTCAAAGAACACAAATGATGCATACAAACTTGCCGAATAGGTTTTATACCACATCCAGAAAATACAGATATAAGCCTTTATGCTAAACGAATTTATGATCTGTGAACAACTTTCGCTCCAGCGATCCGTCGTTAAGCAGTAGAGCGCGCTAACGGTTTCACTAACGAGTTTCCCACCTCCACTACCTTTGTTTAACCCAGTCTGGAGCTCACTGCGACCAAATACGCTACCGTAACTCACAGTGTTCGACTTAAGTAAACGCCATCTGGGTGATTTATCTGGTTTTATAGCCTTTACAATTAAACATCCTGGTGATACTAAGGTAATTGAGTTGCCCCACATCTGATCTCAACAGCTCCACATCGCTTTATCATTATTTCTTGTGTTAACGTGGCTCCAAGAGGTACGCGCGGGCTGGCATATAATTAACTAGGATGGTGGATCCACATAAGGCGTAATCAAGTCACACAACGTCTTAATTGTTAATCACTCCCGATCTGGTGTCTCTGGGAAACAGTAATAACACAAATCAGTCAATTTATCCGACGAAATGTGCCTGAAAGTCGCTTCTAGTTAATGTAAAAGTCTGATGAAAGGTTAGCAATTGCACTTAACATAATTCTTCGTTATCTCCCGGGCGCTTTTTCCATGCAATTAAATCGTGACATCATTCTTCACGGCAGAAAGGATGGGTAGATTCAATAATTAATGATTTTTTATCTGGTAGTTCCATTGCGGCGTAAAAGTATCTCCAAGAGGAACGTTTCTTTGATTTTGATGTCCTACAAGCATTATTTCCATGAGGCATGATTGGTTTATTGATATACCTCTAGAGGGTGCTAAGAAACCCGGACAAAACGAGTATTGCCGGATAACGTCCAATAAAACAACTGCAGCACAATGAATAATTATTCACAATGATGGAATAATGATCCGCCATAAACCTGTTGTAGTGATAACAGTCAAATGCCCTCTTAGAAAGGATATTAGCAATCCTTGTGTTGTGTATATTAACTACTGCGGATTCAATAAAAGTTTTATCGGGTGTTTTTGCAACATTGAATATAATGAATGACATCCTTGCATGGGTAGTGTTCAGTACACTACCGAACATCGTTGGAAATTTGTACAAAGATATGCAACCTACATCATCATGCATTAGGAAATCAGTTACACTTAAAGTATCAATAACAAATTTAGTTGATTGCTCAAGTTTCCTTACGCCCTCTGGATGTAGTTATTTAGATGAGCTGCTGTTAAGAATCTTGTGCAGGATTCTGATACAATTTAATAAATGTTGATAATATTTAACTACATTTTTTTACCCATTCCATATCTGCAAAAGTTGCTGCGTTTTATAGCAGGCCATGTATTATGATTTTGGCCAGAATCTTGGGTTGATATATAAAAAGCCACCATTCTGAACATCTTTTTTAATAGTTAAAAAGTCCTAAGCATGAATTAAAACAAAATAACGCTTTGTAGAGCATAGTGCATGATACAGTTCGATCATGGGGCTTTTGTACAACATCTACAGGATCAACCTCTAGTTTTATCACATCTTGAGCCAGTTCCTTTTTGGGTTCATAGTACTTATGGGACGGTTTTCTTAACACTTTTTGTGACGTTAGAAGTGTGACATTTGAAGTGTGGCCTGTTTTGTTAAAGGCCTAATGTAAGCGTTGTACTGACGGTGACCCAGACACGAGGGGGACAAGCTATAAAAGTTAATATGTTTTGGTAATAGCCGTCAGAGCACATCAGAGTATCTTTGTAAACTCTCTAGAATTAACAATTAATAGCGTGTGATCAATAATCGAACGGTTGCAAAGTACAAAATTATGTAACTGCTGTCGACATTAAATGCTATCCACGATGTATGTTACCATTAATAATCAATCCGGGTACACAGACAGGATTACCCAACGCATTTTACCTTTTTTCTTCAATAGGAAAGTATTTTGAGGATATTCAGGCATTCTTTATATGTCTTTAATAGCCCTAAGAGTACATCAGAGTAGCTTTGTAAACTCTCTAGAATTAACAATAAATAAAGTGTGATCAATAATCGAACGGTTGCAAAATACAAAATTATGTAGCTGTTGTCGACATTAAATGCTATCCACGATGTTTGTTACCATTAATAATCAATCCGGGTCACACAGACAGGATTACCCAACGCATTTTACCCCTTTTTTTCAATAGGAAAGTATTTTGATGATATTCAGGCATTCTTTATATGTCTTTAAGTGTGCACATTATGCAATAAAAAGGTGACGGTATTCACCCTGAAGCTATCAAACGTAGCGCACATACATATACAGTGTATTTGTCAATTGACGTAGATTAGCGAAATTGATGCAAGAAGATTAATGCAGCTTCATCTGTAGCCCTATTCGTTTTTACAAATCATACTAAATAATAGGTAAATCAAAATGGATATATTTATGCAGATTGAGGACAAATTCGGGATAAATTTGTGTTGGCATGCAAAGTGAAAGTAAATTCAAACGTCATTGCCAGTACTTAATACGATTTACAAATAGACATAAAGTTGAAACAGCCACGTCAAGGGTGATATTGTTAGACAGTGAGCCGGCTGTCTATATGCAATCGGACGCAACGATGCACATTAACCTAGTAATTGTACAGCAAGCAATTATCTTACCTGCCAGGAGAAGCAAATTCCTTGTTTACTTCCTTGTTTTAAAATATGATATATTACATACTATCGAGAGCTGTTGTGAAATGTCTCAAATGTGGCTTTGATAGACAACCTAGACACTCTGTGGATATGGCTTAGAGCGATTCAACACCATTAAAGGGATCCGGTTAGTTATACACAGGATTCATGGAGTTAAAAAGATACCCGTGTTATACATCGTCTGTCACATAAGTCTTGAATAAAGTATTTTTCAATAGGATCTCAACTCAGGGCAACGCTTATAGCGAATCTTTCCATTTACCATTGGGAAACACAGTGCTGATCAGTATTACGGTAATTCTTTGTCGGGGAACTCAACCATGTGTATTTATATTTAATTTCTGCTGAATATTGTATCATATACCATCGATTGCGTCAATTACACATTACATGGTATTATTACAAAATAGTTGCTGCCGGCACACGATCGATTGCTAATGAACAATGCGAGCAAAATTGTTGTGTTATATGTCTGTTCCTTGTAAGGATTACCACTTGTACGAGTAATGAAGTTGGGTAATGGTCAAGGAAAAATGGTGTAATGCAGATGACCAGAGTTATTACAGGTTCATATTGATGATTATTTCCAGTCAAACACGTTTGTCTCTGTCTCAAATTAGCTCTCACTGTAATCTGACTGTTGTTACCGCATTGCTGTGTGATAACGCTGCTGTTCGTTTGTTATCATCATTAACCAATGAGATCTTTTAACAACTGAAACTGTCACCGATGAGTCGCATTTTCGTAATATCTTACATTCACTAGCTGTATTGGTACATCGCATGCCATCTATCTACATACATCGTAGTTATAGCTGTGGTTTGCATTATAACTGTTGTTTAACTGTGTGTAAGCTTATATAGGACGGTGTAATGTATTCGGAATGATTTATCCACTTCAGAGGCACTTTGTTGTGCTTTTAGCTAAATGATGATATATAAATAGTGTTCGCTTCATTTAAATAGCAATTTTGCACCCAGCCATCTTCTAACGGTCAATACCTTCAGTAACACTGATTTGGTAATGACTGCGTACGTGTATGATTGGTATGATTCTAACAGCCATGTGTGCCTTTCACAAGCATATGCGCAAATCAGAGGCTAGAGAAATATCCATGGAATCGCCAATGACAGTCAGTATGATTTAAGTGAACTAAACTTGGGAAACACAATCGCAACAGAGTATTTTGTGCAGGATGTAGTGTCTGAACCGATGATGCTAACCATTTATTGCGTAACGAATATTTACAGTCTGCAACACTTCTTAAGTTTATATGAATTAGTTACCTGGCTTTGTTTTGGACGACTACTTCTTCTTCTTCTTCTTTCTAGCTTTGAGCTGTTTGTGGCAACAGAGGCCATGTACGGCTATATTTGGACGACGATTTTCCAGGTTCTATTAATAAAGTGCCACACAGGTTCCAGGACATAAACTAATATCCCTTTGATATTATAAACATTTCTTACCTGAACAACGTCTGAAATCACCATCATGGTCTTGTCACACCCGACCTGATACAGCATTTAATTAGTACATAACGCACTACTCTGTTGTATGGGAAACAGGAATAGCCAAAAGTAGTCGATTTATTAGACGGAATGTTCTTGAAAGCTGCTTCTGGTTAATGTAAGCGTCAGAGGTAATGTTAACAATAGCACACATCCGGAAACTCTTGTCACATAATGCTTGCTTATCAGCCGGGTTGCTGTTTTACGTGTACGTAAATCTCGGCATTGTCGCTTCATCATTCTCCAAAGCAGAACATATGTATAGATGCAACAGGCAATGAAGCTTTATCTCGTAGTTCCGCAACGATATAAATTTATCACTCCCTTTATAATATCCCCAAGAGGAAAATCATATCTCTTTTTGATGACCTTCGAGCTTTGTTTCCTGGAGGCAAGGTTGATTTATTGAAATACCTCCAGAGAGTGCTCAAAAACACAAATAGCACGAATAATGACAGTAAACGTCCAATACAACTACTGCAGCACGATGACTAATTATTTACAATTATGGAGTAACGATACGCAAAAAAACAACCTGATGTGGTGATAAAAGTCGAATGCACAATTCCCTCCCAGGAAGGATTGTAGCAATCCTTAACTGTGCATATTGTGTATAACTGATGATAATTCTGATTCTTTGTCTGACGCAATTATGAACAGTTACCTTGTAATTGTAGAACAAGCATGATAACAATTACAGGCTGTTCATGCTCTATTTTCGCTTTATCCTTGTTCCCAATCAGCAATGTTATGGCAGTAAGTGGAAGCCTCTACAATTAGTTGTATGTACACCCAGACTCTGTATTTGACATGTGGCAATTGCGTTTGGATGCAATAAAAATACAACCAATAAACAATGAATTATGATTATTTAAAGATTGAATTATATAATACACAGACAAACAGATTTGAGTATTTTTACCCCAAAGCAACAGTAAAAATCCACTACTCTCTTCCGACATGGTAACATAATAACTGATGTTTGACTCGAAATGTCAGTTCATGCAAGTCTTGGTACTTGGTTAATCACAATGATCAAAGTTTAACCCGATTCATATCTACATGTGGAAATTATCTATTGTCTGACCTTTGCGTTATGAAATCCACTGAACGATATATCCGATTTTATTATCCCTATGCGTATCAACAATATCCGGAAGTTGTTGAAACGCCATGTGTTGCGCAAATCTAGACCACCACGTGTAATATTCCTCTGCATTATGTTTCGTTATAGCCCTGTTCTATTCACTTCCTGTTACGCAAGAGGATATGTCCTTATGTAAACGATTCATGTCTGTCTACACGATCTTACAATTAAACGCATCCCATAGTAAGTCCTCGAATAGTTCCGACGATATCCAGTCTATGTTTGCCCACTTTTTATGCACATATTCGGGTTGACTTTGTGCCACGTGATGTCACAATGCCACATCGAGTGTAATTATTGCTAGAATTTGGAATGAACAAGGTAATGGAATTTTGCTGGACGCTTTTAGATGGTGATGCTTAATTTCAAAGGTAAATGCATTCGCGTGAAATGGTTATATGATCATAAAGCATGCATACCTTTTGCAGGACATAAATCCACTTTCATCTCCACAAAGTCATTTGCGTTCTTTTTCGTGCTTTGTCTTCATGCTAATGTCGCCTGTCATTGCGATAGGGTCTCTTTCAAATCAACTTCAAATGCAGCGTTAAATGACCTACTTACACGATAATCGACATCAACTGTCAACCAATATGTTGTTTATTATTGCGTATATTATCAATTATGGAGGCTCACTAAGTTGAATGATAAATGCTTAACATCAGCGAGATTTACTTCAATCCATAATATATTATCATTACTGAGTCATCCGATCAACGGAACTATCATCGCCATTTTCGAACAAATGACTTCTTTTCCGAAAAAACGACGCAAGTCTCTGGGGGTTACATCGATAATGTCACATTGAAATGGCACCTCACTTCGAAGTTCGTTTATGTTAACGTGTGAAACAAACGAAAACTTTATACAAACTAGAGACTGTGATTATATATGATTAAACCAATCTATCTAGATATGGCTCAAAAAGGGAATATGTTTTCACTCTATCTCTCATATGTAGGATATAAATGGTAATTACCTCTCATCACCTGGGGCTATTAAATTACATGAGTGCCAAACTTGATTGAATATTGTCAGATTGCACAAGATTAAGACATATCGCTTTGTCGCATGTGGCGATGGTTTTAAATTCAATCGGTTTAGATTTATTTCCCCCCACCTTAGTAATCGAATAGCTGCGCAACTGACCTATCTCACATGACGATTATATAGCACGAATGAATGAAAGACATAGTTTAAATTTTGTTAAGGTCACTTCATCAGCCACGGAGACGACGTGTGTTAGTTGTACATATGCACATTGTGGCATAATCCAAGGGTAGGGTACGGTCTACTATGGACCTATCTGTGACAATTATTGAACATGCATATGCATAAAAATTGCAGCATTAACGCGTTGAATCAAACTTATGCATCATTGTAGACCATTTCCTTTTAATGTGGTCGCTCTTGTCATGCTTTGTAAAGCTGCTCATGCAACATAAGTTGCTCACTGTTCACACAATAACTTAGAGCGACATGCGCAGCAAGGATGCTGAGCACTACATACTTCCATGCATCATGAAAAGTTGTACTCTCACAAGAAAGATGCAAGTGATTTATACTTGTTGGATGCAAAATGGAATTGCGATAGTAATCCTGCGCATCGAATGTGAACCATATTCATGTTGTTTTATTCCACATCTAGGTAAAAGACAAACTGGGGCTACATTGTAAAAGTTAGGCTTTATTATGAATGGATTACTTACGGTATGATGATTTGCACCAGAACAGAAAAGTCAAGCATTTGCATCGAGTACCCAGCACGCTAGTCGAACTGTAGAGAGGGGCTATCGAGTCGAGCGCAAGCTAATATCAAGTTTTAGAATGTAGTCTATCGAGTACCCTAAGCAAACCCGCTATCAGTACCCTGAGAATGTAGTCTAGAGTCCCCAAGTTCGGTCGCTATCAAGTACCCTGAGAATGTAGTCCGTCTCGCTATCGAGTACCCTAAGATTGCTAACCATGTCGCTATCAAGTACCCTGAGAATGTAGTCCTTCTCGCTATCGAGTACCCCAAGCACGCCAGTCGTTTCGCTATCAAGTACCCTGAGAATGTAGTCCGTTTCGCTATCGAGTACCCTAAGATTGCTTACCGTGTCGCTATTCGGTACCCCGAGCATGCTTACCGTTTTACTATCGAGTACCCCGAGCGTGCTAATCATTTTGCTATCGAGTTTTCGAGCGTGCTAACCTTTTTACTATCGAGTACCCCATCACCTTCCCCTACATTCAACTTTGCCTGGAGCTTGGTGCTACATGGGAAATATCTGGAATCATCGTTAGAAAGGGGTCAGTACCAGCAAATAACGTCTATCTTAGATTGGAGGTGCTTTCGACTTGACCAATGATATTTCTCCATTGTATCAGCAATCCAATGCGCTTTTGCTGATTTTACGGTAGCGCTACAAGACGCTGGGCGTTCTGGAAATGCTTACCGCATAAGCCCATTAGAGTGAGTTCTAGCCTAAAACAGGCCGCCTGAGATATTGCAGTGCCAAAGGTCTCTGATATTGCAAAAGGGGCGTGATTCCTATGGGCGTTGCCTACTTTACGACTACATTTGCATGGAACCCAAAAACGTAGCATTTGCTGTAATTACTCAGACCAAGCTGTTTCTTATCTATTATGCAATCCCATTATTTGGCCAACATGGCGCATATAGACAAAAATTTCGAATGCCATAGATGCCCTCAATATAACAAGCACGCGATCGTTTCATGTAAAATGAGCTCACGGTTCGGTAATGAATAAGGCTTTCTGTGACCATCACTGCACCCTCGATGTGCATTCCTTATCTGAAAAGTCTATGAGGAGGATGCAATGTTTCACTATCGTAGGCTAACGGGATCAAAAAACAAACAAGTCCCAAGCCAAAAGCCAGAGATAGGGTATTTGCTACTTTGAAAGTGGCTGTAAAACACTGAACTGAGATATGATTCTGCGCGTCACACAACTAGCGATTCCTTTTTACAAGTGATATTTATCATCAAAACTTTTAAAAGGTCGCATTAGTCAGTGTTTATTTTTTTATTTCCCTTCCGTTGATGTCACAGCGTACAGGATGAACGTGGAAGGAAAGCCGACCGAATCGGGCAAAATTCTCGGAATGAGTTTTACCATCAATTGATGAGTGCATGCCAGATGAACTGTGCCACCAAATAGCCATCAGCTGGTAACGCTGCCGCAATCAAAAAGCCATGAAATAACTTTATTTCTTCCGTAATTGCATTTCTCTATGGTGCATTGATTTTAAAAGGAAACGTAATTTGCCGTTGCAAAACAATTCATATGCAGCTTATATCCACGACATTAAATTGATTGCTATTTTTAATGGAAATATGCAAATTTCTATATAATATTAAATATGTTGATAAATCACACTGGCGATAACATAACGGATGGTGGTGATGATGCACGTAACCTAGGATAGTTACATCGTTAACCACGATAATGATGCTTGGATAAGTTACACGGATACGACAGTATTTTGCACAAAACTAATATGACAGTATTTTGCACAAAACTATTCACGTCAGCTGCGTGGGGAAAAAGCTCGCCAAAACGTCCAGTGTGCCATAAGGTGGATCAAAATACAGCCAAGTTGCTTTGTTGTTCTATCACTCGCCAGGTACTGTTAAAAAATATAGGTCTTTGATATAGAACTTTATATATGTAACATATCTAATATAACACTCTAATATACAGTAAAACAAAAACATTGCAAACTGTCATCTCCATAACAATGCACGACTGAACGCCAAGGTTTATACAAAGGTCAGGTCAAACGACACAAATACAACCCTTGCCTGATAATTCCTGTTACTTAGCGTTAAGCAGGGCGGTGAGCGGCTTAGGATTTGTTTATTTTTGCACCGCATCATTCCGCAATCAATTATGAAGTGACAAAAACACACAATCCCCTTTTAAACAAAACTGGGCTGGGGAAGACGGTCCATTTTGCAACAACCTTCACACCGACGAATTGTCGTATATTGAACAAAACCAGCGCAGCATAGTGGGTGATTATCGGTCTTAGTCATTTACTTGTTAGTTATACAAGAAGCATCATAGGCCAGCCAGTCATTGCAATTGTCAAGAGTTGTAGGCCCAATGCAAGCGTAAATTAATTACTTCAAACCTGTTTGACCCGAGGGAGTCATAAGTTGAGTACTTACAGTGTTATGCGTGACACCTCGCAGTGATACACTGCTTCATGGCCTGACTCTAAGCGGGATTGTAATAAAGTATCAGAAAAGAGGCAATATATTATTACATGCGCGAACAAGCGTAGCTATTCAATATTTGTGTGATAAACAAAAGGCGTCTTGATAGTTTAGAAATTATACTATTATCATAGAAGCGTAGTCTTCTTACTAAGCACTTTGATGTATATACTGGTTGACCACTAAAGCCGTCACAGATCAACTACTCATAACATATATGTTATTATACGAGCAGCATTTTGTTCTATATGATACATATCACATTAATCCGACCATTAGGCAAGGCACACCAGTTTCCACTGTTGAGTACATTAGATCCACGAGCAATACCTGAAAAAAGAGGAGAATACCAAAGAAAAATATCTATAAAATTTTCGAGAATGATGAAATGCAATGTCGTAATCTGCAAAAATAGACATTCACCTATTGCCTTCTTCGTTTTTGTATATCATCCAATCAAAATGATGTTGATTTATTTTTAGGTGCTTAAGTGTACACATATTTTGGTTATTGCCCCTTTTACCCTAAGTGTCCATTGATAACTGTTGTTTAATCAAACTGTACCACAAGCCGTGTGGTCGGGAAATCATGACAAAACATACACTTGTACAGGTATTCCCTGACTTATACGTACATTTAAACACTGCGTTCACTTTCATTCACGCGTATAATTGACAGATCCTTCTAACTGTGTGCAGAAATGAATTGATCTAATATCGTGATTGTTCGGTGCATTATTCTACGTGTCAATCATTTTTCATTTTCTATTACGATACGTCATCAATGCATCTAAAACGCTTGCAGCTACTCGCTGTTTAAGTCAGCTGCACCAGCCACATCTAGTACGTGTGAATATATTTGCTCTCAACAACGTAAAAAGTGCTATTTATGGTGCAGCATCTTCTTGGGAATGCCGGCTTAACCAATTACTCTCAGTGATCATGCTGACGGCTGATGCATGCAGACGGCTGCAAATACAGTATCTAGTCCAGCTCTTCTATCATGATACCGCGTTACTTGAATAAAACACAGTAACGATGGAGAAAATTATTTGTTTAATAACCATAAAAGCCATCCAGAAATCGCGCTTTTGCATTAAGCAGACACAGGCATAAATTTGACACTTGTGCCAAATATATTGAGTCTCCGCTTAGAGCAGAGTTAACAGTGCATGGGATCTTCTTAAACTCTTCTCAGAAGAAATTATTTGCCTGCTTAATGGTGGATTGTGGTTAACCTGGTTCTGTGTATGCATTGTTGTTCTTTACAAATGACGATGTCATCCCATTTGTTATCAAAATGTGACAAATGCGTCACGCGGGTTCTATATCTGATATCACTATTATGAAGATTGTCGTCGATCTAGACACCCAACCCGGCACAGCATGTGTTATCCGTTTACTATCGTCTCCGGGAATCATGACCGATTAGACAGTCGCTTCCGGTTGTGTATCCGCCAGAGAATAGGTCAACACCCAGCACTCTTACACAAGTCTCGACAACCAAAATGGCATGTAGATATTTGTGATTTAATAACGGCTTGCTTATTAATCAGCGCATTCTTCTCTAAACCAGAACGCATGGCTATGCGCATTATCAAGTTGTTCCTAAGCGGCAGTGTAAAACGATCTCGCTAGTTAAGATATTCCCAAGAGAAACATTCCTCAGCACTGTGCAACTTTCATGCTCACTGGATCGCGGCTGGTTTATAGCCATGGCACCAACGGAATGAGCTCTAGCTCCGACAAAAACAATCCAATCATCTTCAGCAGCTTGATGGCTAATAACCCACAAGGGTGATATTGACAATCCTACGTGCATCGTTTGTAACGAAATATCGAATACTAATATCCCCTAAAACCACAGCTATTATTTGTTTGCCGATTTCGTACATATTTGTAATGGCTAGTTACTGTATCGGCGTAATCCCACGAGGTGTTATTAGGGCTTTGTTCGAGATATGATTGGAATAGATTAGAAATGTTTGATATTTAGCATTGGGAATATTCGTTTGTATGATTGTACCTTTGAGAGTTACTGTACGGAATATACAATCGGTGTTATTATCGGGATAGGGGGGGGTGGTAGTGTTCACATTGAGGCTGCCGCAATCTGCGTTGAACCTCACCACGAGACCCTATTGGCTAACTGATACATACAAAGTACCATAGAATGCGTACAATCGTTCCAAACCCACAACCTACATCATTGGTGCTTAGATGAAAGAACTGGTAACTATTGGCAAAAGGAAGGCTATTTATTTGAGTTATACAGTTTTCATATTAAGTTGATGTTTCATGACGCATATCAAAAGCTTTTGTGTAGTCTTTATACTTTGTGTAATGCCCGATGCCTCTTAAGTGACGTAAACTATTGATAATGAGTGCAGCAGGTAAAATGTGTTTTAAGCCCGTTACCATTTGCTGATACATTGAAATTCGCACTGTACAAGATTGTAAACGGATGTATCAAGATTAACATATGTTTAAATCCAGTACCGCAAACTGTGACTACATTGATGGTGCACTGTTTGAGGTTTAATTAACAAAATGTTAAGGCTGGCCATGAACGAGAAAGATACTTAAAGATACTTAAATCGCCCCTATCAGGTGATAACATTCCCGTGCTATGTTGTGGTCTAACATCTATACTGATTCAACACAGACTGGCAGCCTTGAGAATTAGCAACAGCTCTGATATAAAAGGTCATTCAAAGACATGGGTATAGATGGCAACCCAACGCAATACTGTTCACTGAAGATATATATTGCTTAGATTTAGAATAAAAAATATTCGGTATAAACGTATAAACGGATTGATCGGAGATTGACCTTTATCTACAGGTGTGATATGGTTGCACTTGTTTTGGACGTGGAAAATGTGATCATTGTCTAGGAAACTTCAATTTTTTGACAAACTACTTCAAACAGACGCCAGGCATGGGACATTTGAGGACAAAGAGGAAAAACAACCAGTTCTGCTGTATTGCATGTCAAGAATTGGATGCATGAATCATGTTACAGAATAATCAGTCTAAGTTCATGCTTCTCTCGTAGTTCAGACAACTATCACATATCCGTTACGTATGGGCCTTGAAAACATACATAATTAATCTTTGTATTGCCAGATGACATATCAACTGATTCTGGTTGATTGCCCCGTTAGCCACGTAATCAGCTCCATCACAGCGTCCGTATTCTGAGAGCTGCTTTTCTGACACCTGATGAGGACGCTTTGTTTCTTATGGCAAAGGCGGTAGATTTGCATCACAACGGGTGAGAATATAATGTAAGTATCGCTAAGCAAGAGATATTTTGATTTCCAATGATTCTACAGTATCACAGTTGCTTAATTATACTGGTGAGTTCGTCGAGTGGGGAAGAATTAAGCTTGTTAGCTTATGCAATTTATTCCGGTGCACCTTGCTTGGATAGACGGTATTAATTCGAGTATAACAGATATGTAAATGATTGTCTAGTAAGTCGCAGCCAGTACAATAATGAACATTTGTGTACACGAATAGCAACAATTAAGCGTTCTGACCAGGCGCACAATTTGACATACCGGTATCCTGTATTTGTAGAATCATTTATTACTGGTCAAACAGCCTAAGCGAACGGCTTAGAGAGCATACAATGAACTATTGTAAAGAGTATCAAATAGTTGACTTATTTTAGTTTATTATGTATCTAACATAGGGCTGTTCAGCGTATTAGTTCGTCGAATATATCAATTTTGATATGCTTTAAAATGCGACTGATTGTTCACAGTGTCTTGTACGTCTTCTGTTACATTTCTTCCGCTTCTGTTTCTTATTCAAATCGCCAGGGAACTTCAAACGCCATCGCACAACAGATTGTTTTGTGTTTCGCCCGAAGGGCTTCGTTAGGTTTTTCAATCAAAGGAAAAATAGAAAAACGTCACTTGTAATGCTCAATTTCGGTCATGTGTATTTAATAAAGACAAATTCGCAAACACGAACCTTACCAGCGCGGTTTATTCGCAATCAATTTTGTAATGGGATTGACTGAACAAAACCAACTTGATTGAAACATCATTTCTGCGATATAAATACGATCGTCGAGAATACATACAATATCAGATTGATAAACCTCAACCAAACCCATAATTGGATTCTGTCATGATGAAATGAACGTGTCTAACACGCCATTGGCGAAAGATAAAACTACAATTCACCCTCATTTCCTAAGGTTCATAAACCTGACGGATGTCGTTACTTGTATTCATGGCTGGAATCACAAATATAGAGAAACTGATGTAGAAACATAAACGAACAAAAAAGCGATTTATTCTGTGTCAATATCCAATTTGTTTCTCGAACATAAAAATCATATATCATACTGGTCTGTATAATCGGGTTGGTATTGATTGGAATTATAAATTTAAAAAAAACCACCAGAGGTAAGCGCAGATCATTTACATACACATAGTCATGTGGTCACTTTTGTGTAAATTTCGTTAAGCCTATCTTATGGCACCATAGTATGTATTTTGCTCAGCAATATTATATGGCTTTCTCGTTAGTAAGATATCGTGGCGTTTTGGTGGGCCCTTAATAATATCGTATAGGACGACATCCGGATAAAAATAATGGAATTAGCAATCGTTGATATACAATTTGAGAATATATATATATATATATATATATATATATATATATATAAATATATATATATATATAGAGAGATATATATATATATATATATATGTATGTATATATATGTATATATGTATATATATATAATATGCATATATATATATATTATATATTTATATATATATATATTCATATATATATATATATATATGTGTGTATATATACATATATATATTCATAAATATATATCATATTATATCTATATATATGTACATATATATATAGATATATTTATTTAGAGAGATAGATATATATATTTATATATATATATTATATATTTATAGATATATATATATATATATACATATATATGCATATATATATACATATTTATATACATATATATATATTCATATATATATGTGTATATATATACATATATATATATTCATATATATCATATTATATTTATATACATGTACATGTATATATATATATATATATATATATATATATATATATATATATATATATATATATATATATATATATATATATATATATATATAATATATATATATATATTGGTTAATTAATGACAAGGGCGACTTATACATTGGTGGAAAGGTAGAATATTAGACATAAAATGGCATAGTATAATAGCTTCATTGGTCATATACGTTTTCATGCTCATAGCTTCTGTCACCATTATATTAATTTTGTCAATGATTGCAGAAAAATGTTTTCCTTTGTATGAGGAAGAGTCGAGTTAATACTGCCGCAGTAGAACAACAAGGTAAAGCATCATTGCATATTGCATGTAACCATACTTTCTGCTATCGAGAATGATGCAATGGCAAGAAACACGTTGCGATGAAATCTCGCACAAAGTCACACCGTGATGATCAGTAAGGACAACAATATCTGGATGTCCAGCATCTTTAACATTTCCTGTGACACTTGGATGAAAAACCTATGGGTCCGGATGTAGAACAGACCCATTTTATGTATGTCGTAAGTGGCAACTTGTAGTGGGCAGCCTAATTGCCGTGGGTTTTGATCTCACTAGAATCAAAAACCATGATTGCGATTAACCATACATCAAACATTACACTGCGAATTATCATACGTGTAATGGGCTGGTGGTTGGGTCTTGATAGAGACATGGTTAGCGTGCTCGCCTTATGACTGACAGGTTCCGGGTTCGAATGTTTCGTGCTGGTGTGAGGTAAAAGATTCATCAAAATGTCTGAATTCGTCGATAGCAATGTGCTTCTTCATTTAGTAGACACACGCTTACAGCAGAGTTAACAGTGTATTGGATCTTTTTAAAGTCTAGTGGTTAAACTAGTTCTGTGAAGGCAATATTGCTCTTTACATATGATTATTTCTTTCTAAATTATTTTTAAGATGTGACATACGCGTCATGCATGTTCGATATCTGATATTACTATCATGGATTGTGTCGTCGATCCACACACCCAACCCGGCACAGCATGTGTTATCCGTTTACTATCGTCTCCGAGAATCATCACCGATTAGACAGTCGCTTCCGGTTGTGTATCCGCCAGAGAATAGGTCAACGATAACACCCACCATTCTTTCACAAAATTTACGTCAACCAATAACGGCTTGTTTATTAATCATCGCATTCTTCTCCACACCAGAACACATGGCTACACACAAAATCAATTTGTTCCTTAGTGGCAGTATAAAACCATCTCCCCTGATATGCTATTCCCAAGAGGAACTTTCCTCAGCTTTGGGCAGTTTTAATGCTCCATGGGTCGCTGCTGGTTTATAGCCATTAAACCACCTTAATGAGCTCTAGCTCCGAAAAAACAATAAAAAGAATTAATCATCTGTCAGCAGATTGATGATTGATAACTCACGAGGGTGATATCATCAAACCCAGGTGCCTCGTTTGTGTAGAAATATCAAATACATATTATCCCCCCAATAGTATAGAAGAAAATTTTCAGCTCTTGTGCGATTGCATAGCAAAAGTTTTACCGATTCCGTACGTATTTGTTATGTTCCTGTTCGGTGGAATCCAATAATGTATTAATCGGGTTTTGTTTTAGAAAGCCATAAATAAGATAAAAAGGTATTTATATCTTTCTTTGGAAATATTCGTTTGTATAATTCTATCTTTGATATTTATTGTACACAATATGCAATCGACGTTATTATCAGGGTGTCGAGTTCACATGAAGGCGGCCGCTATCTGGGTTGAACCTTACCACGAGACCACAATGGCTAACTGATACATAAAAAGTACCATAGAACGTGGACAATCGTTCCAAACCCACAACCTACAAAGTTGGTGCTGAAATGAACTATTTGCCATTATATCAGCAAGATGCACATGTTAAATTGCACAATACCATACAACAGAAGGAGTATTTATTTGAGTTTTCATATTAAGTTTCATAACTCAGTTCGAAAGCCTATCTTATGGGACCATATTATGTATTTTGTGATTCCAGCCATGAATACATCTTTTTGACACGTACATTCAATCATGACAGAATTCAATTATGTGTTTAGTTAAGGTTTATTATTCGGAGAGTATATGTATTCTACATATATATATATAAACATATATATGGAAGTAGCTGCAAGCGTTTTAGATGCATTGATGACGTATCATGATAGAAAATGATAAATGATTGACACATAGAAGAATGCACCGAACATTCACGATATTAAATCAATTCATTTCTGCACATAGTTAGAATTGGACATGTGTATGCGTATGAAGGCTGTGTATGAATGTACGTATTAGTCGGGGAATACCTGCAGAGGAATATGTTCTGTCATGATTTCCCGATCACACGGTTTGTGGTACAGTTCAGTTAAAGAACAGCTATCAATGAACACGTTAGGGTAAAAGGGCAATAACCAAAATATATAGCACATAATCACCTAAAAAAGAATCACAATCATTTTCTATTGGAAAATATACAAATAGGAAACAACGCAATAAATGAGTGTCAATTTTATATAAAACGAAGTCATTGAATGCATTGTAATTCATCATTCTCGACAATCTTATAGATGTAATAGGCGTTTCGCGATTTCCTGTGATATTCTCGTGTTTTTAACGGGTACTGCTTTTTGTTTTAAATCTACTCAAACGTGAAAACTGTTGAGCCTTGCCCGATAGTAGGATTAAATTGATATGTATCGTATATAAAAAATGATGTTGTCAAATAACATACATATTATGAGTAATTGATCTGTTACGGCTTTAGTGGTCAACCAGTGCAAAACTCCAATGTGCCAAGTAGGAGCACTACGCTTCTAGATAATAGCATAGTTGCTGAACTATCAAGACGCCTTTTGTATATCACACAAATATTGAATAGCTACGCTTGCTCGCGCATGTAACCATATATTGCCTCTTTTCTTATACTATATTACAATCCCGCTTAGAGCCAGGCCATGAAGCAGTGTATCACTGCGAGGTGTCACACGTAACAGTGAAAGTGCTTAGGTAACGATTCCTTCGAGAAATGCAGGCTTGAAGTAATTAATTTACGCTTGCATTGGGCCTACAACTCTTGATAATCGCAATGACTGGCTGGCCTATGATGTTTCTGGTCTAATAAACAACCCTGCTGTGCGACCGCCGTGGGATACATTAACCGCCACTCCATGAAATGGCATAGCAAGCATATGTATAATCGATGATGACAACCATTGTTAGTTCCACAGATGAACGGATGCCATTAATCTATTGCGACTGACTATGATGAGTATCTTAATGGGATCATAACAAAGAGCATATCTATAAAAGTACAGAATTCGCTTGGCAATGTGATTTTGATTTTAGTACGGTATAGTACAGCTGATATTTGGCCTGTTTAATGCTATAGCGTACGTGCCATGCAAATAAAAGATGGTTTCAAAAAGGCTTTAAGCAGTCGTTTAGAGTGCTGTTGGATATGTTAAGGCCATAACGACTTATGGCCATGGTATGCATTGACTCACTTGACATCCAACGTGGATTTAATGCGTTGTGTTAAAAATATTCGACCATGGTCGCTGTGAAGGTTTTTCAAATTATTAATGCAACCGAAAAGTAAATGGCAAACATGCAATATAATTTATATACATTGTTATCTCAGAAAAAAATATTTATCTTTATAGTGACAGTACGGCAATTGGTAGAAATGAATATTTGTCCAGTCTGCATTTTGACTGAAAATATGTGCCACAGACGCAACAAGTGTCTATTTTAAACCCCATTTTCATTTACTGAATGTTTGTTTGACTTGATTTGATTATTTGCGTTCGATTTATGGTCATATCATATTTTACTCACCATTCCACACAAGGCCGATGCTGTGACAGTCACACTTTGGTTGTAGTATCAGGCTAATTATATCATAGTAGACCTTACACAATCCTTGGATAATATCACAATGCAAAATTAACACACGATATATCAATACAAGAACATGGATGCTATAAGCACGAGACCATATCATTTAAGATAGAATCTAGGGTATTAAAAATCCATTAACACTACAGATTGACGGTGGATTGTTGTATAACTATTGAGAGATGTATGTCATCGAGCTGCTGTGAATTGTTTTGTGACGTCATCCGACGATTCTCCTATTGTCTTCTAGACACTCAATTCAAGGCACTTAAAGATATAAACTGTATAGCATGAAACAAAAGAGGATTAATGATGGTTTGTGCATATCTAGCTACCACTGCCCCTTAATGCTGTTCATTTTATATGTAAAATCCTTTTGTATGATCTTGCAATACATTATTGATAAATAAGCAAGCAGCGCAGAAAACTACTCAAGGCGTCTCGATAAAGTAATGACAAATCATTAGTAAGACGACAAAGACCAATACATACGGTTATCTTAAGACATGCGTTTTGTAATGTTTCATTTAGGCAAATAATCTGTACGAGTTTTATTACCCAGCAAAGGCATTAATGCTTAACGGCACCCCCTTCAACACAACTTGCTACACATAATCTTAACTATTCATAACTAGTATCAGGTCGTCTGTTTTATATTCCTAGATTTCAATCTTTGGTTGGATTACGCAAGAAAACAATATCCATGAAACATTCGTCATATAGTCCCAAGTACGGTTGAATTCCAGAGTAGGGATCAAACCAATACATATATGTTGCTTATATTTGATATGATATATGCAAATTCTAGTAAGTAAAGTTTTGAGAATATAAATATTGCCCCAACTAAACTTTGCCTCTAATTGGTATAGAAAATTGCCGACATGTCATGAAAATATGTTATGCTTAGCTTCTATTAAGTAAAAATTGCATATAGGTAGGAAAAATAACCAATAAGGCCAGCAATCGTAAGCTCAATGTGCACGACAGATTCAGCAAGCACGTCATTTCCGCAACGGCAATTATTACGTCATATGTTTAGCATGAAGTTTACATTGACTTAACATCATTGAGCTTGACAACCTGCAGTTGAATTGGCATCCACTGTTATTGATTAATAATGGTTTTGGTGTGATGACAAAAGATATGTGCCTAACCGCTTCTTACTTACATATTCATGCGTCAAACGTCCTCGCAAAACATTATATATCTGAATTATCAATTGGTTAGCATGAGGTAATGATGGTGGGTTTAGAAATAATCTTTATCGTTCTAATTGTGGACATCCTCTATTCGGAACACAATAAAATAATTTTGAATATTTCATGGTATAATTGGATCATAAAATGTGGACTTGCAGCAGTGATACGTCAGTATCACGATTCGTGGTAGAATATGGACATGCTATTCTCGGGTCTGTCGCAGCTCTTATTTGCGGCTATGAAATGCATTCGGGAACAACAATCTTAAATAAGCTTCTAATTTTCTCTCGAATTCATTGTCGAAAACGATATCATAACATTGCCAGAATACCACTACGATATTAACGCATAAGAAATATTCCCGAATCAAATCATTGTCAATGTAATGTTAAATAACATATCTACCCTTTACTTTGTTCGTGGTGATCAATTTGTTATTAATATCGGCCCGTGCACATATACGAAGACAAGATTTGCATAATGTATCTATATATCCGGCTTACAATTGAATAATTTTTTCCCCTCAGATTTTATCGCATTGTATTGATTAAATGTATGTAGTGCCATAATGTATTTTGGACGTATTCTGTGAGATGTCACTATCTGTAGACTCCATATTAGAATGTAACGGCGTGGTGGGGAATCGATTTTCGCGATTAATTCGACAGACATTCAAAATAGGCATCTCAGCAGTGTTAGATAAATAATGGACTACAACAATTGAGCATTGCTGGATCCAAGAATGGCAAATGAAGACTGATAATGTTCACTATCAGACAAAAGCACAAGTAATGTACGCCATCAGATACATTTATATCACATGACGAGAACAAACAGAATGTATAATTCCTAATTTCTTGCATAAATCATTCCATAACATAATCAAGTAGTTCTACATCACAACAACATGGCATGATATGGATGCTGACTTATTTTACCGAAAATACAAGATGATCAAACTGGACGTCGTATAACGTATTTGGCTCAAAATTAGCGGGTGTGTACAGGTTAAACATAGTTGCTTATCCAAAACAAATTTTATGCCCAATCCAAGGAAATTTAGATGTCATCCGACTAGTGGCAAAAATTTTCATATTTCATGGTAGGCAGTCAATACCTCATAACTACTGTAATCGTCTACCCAACTGTTAACCTAGTCACAACCATGCTATTACCACAATCACCTACCCAACCGTCAACCTAGTCACTGCCAAACATGACCACAGTCAATGGCCAAACATGGTCATGATATTCTACCTAACCGTGATAACCAAACCCCAACTAAATCATGACTAAAATCACCTAGCTAACAATGTCTACAATAAACTGTCCGACCAAGACAATTACTTATCCATAATAACTTGAGTATATTAGCGAATTACTGCATTTTGGGTAACAAACATAACCATGTAACTACAATAATTAAAATCATCATTATCATCATCATCCTCAACATCATCATCATCATCATCATCATCATCATCGTCATCTTCATAATCATCACCATCGTCATCATCATCATCATTATCACCATCATCATTCTCATCGTTATCATCACCATCATCATTCTCATCATATCAATTGTTTAGCTTTCTAACGAGTAAATAGAATCAGTTAAAAGCATCAATCGATAATCATCAAAGAAGACATTGCCCACCATCAATCCACCTAATAATGCACATTTCTAAGAAGCCTGCGTACATTATGATTTCCTATAACTTAGCAGAGCGAATTTACAAACAACGCATCTGTAGTCTCCGTTGAAATGATAAAAATATTAGTAATAAGACATCATTTGTGGGTAATACACATAACCTAGCACCAGTTTCGAATGTGATTTACGTGATACTGCCATAACCCAAACTGTAATATGTACACTAGGACACATATATATATATATACATACATATTAACTGCAAAGTAAATATTGTTGTAGCAGACAAGGGCTCCTCAGACTGAATACAATAAAGATTAATTCATATACATATATGAGCATAACTGTATGCTTGCATATGACCAACTTGACAAAGACAGCAACAATTAGAATTGCAAAAGGTATATCCGAATCAAGCTGGTAATTGTCTTCGTATAAACCTAGCATATTTCTAGGATGAAGCAAAAGATTGTTTCCTAATCTTATCGTAACAGGACTGAAGAAGCTTTATTGGCTGAGGTCGGTAGTGCTTAGGGATTTACATTGAACACATAGTGACGTCAATGCTTTGGCCAATGTGCCGTACAAATGTCCTGCTAGTCTCTATGCTCTTCGCAGATCCCAAAAGACCCATTTTCCTTTTCTCGGTTTATTCCTCTTAAGCAGACAATTTCATGTTTGATTGAGTCTTATATCTCTTGAGATTTGGGATCGAATGAATGATGACGCCTTTGCCTTTCTGACAGATGTTTGCTTTCGTAAGCTTAATAAAACCTGAATGGGATACCTCCTTAACAACTGGATAATGCGAGTGATGTCATTTTATTGGTGACCACATGCGGGAGAATATCCATTCTTAGCTACAAATATGAGTTGGATGACGAACCACAAATACCTAGAAACCTGGTGGGTGTCGGGGGCCCCGGTATATAGTTAAATCAAACATGTAATATTCTTTGGTGGCATGATCTTTTGTCTTGCAAAGTTCAGGGTCTTACATCATTGTTTTTATCGAATGGCTTCCTTTCAATTTCCATTATTGGTGACTTTGATAATGACATTACTTTCCTGGTAATGATAGCCTGTAGCTTTCGTGATAATTTATCCCTTTTAATCCTTCTCATTCCAGATGGCTAATACAGAGGAGCATATATCCCCGTTTTACCTGAATCATTATATATTATACTGACTGAGCTTTATGAGGTCCGATGATGGAACTGGAAATGCTGTTTAACAAAGAAAACATAACGACAAGGCCAAATGCAAATATGCATAGACAACGAGCCATATGAAATGGTGATTAACGTCATATAATTGACAGCAACAACTGACGTTCAACTGCCATGCACAATAGACCTCACCGACGGATTTAATTATGTATGTGGACGGCTGTATCGTGGTCCGTTAATCTGAGAGAATGTTACTGCTTATGATCCAAATGATATATAGAGCCCTGACAGATGTGTCAATGCAACACAATCATCGTCCACAATTGCAAAGCCGACTCACAGAGTAGTGTACGGTGCCCGGTTGGGTGATGCAGAAAGATGTTACATATTGCCTCTTGTTAAGGTAATTGACTACTGAGTGTAACAAAGTGGTTACATGTTGCATTTATGAGAACACTTGTTCAGATTTCGAGAGTTGAAAGAGCTAGACAATAATGAGGAAGAACGCCCATTTCACATGATATTCAAAATGACCATCAAAAACAGCACACGTCAAGATTCTCGGGCCTATTACGAATACGTTTTGCCTCGTCAAAAAGGCATCTTCATCAGGTATTTAATGACCATCATTGCCGCAAATCGGCTTTGTACCATTGGTCGTAAATGCATTTAGCTGACTGATGGCCTTGTTTATTTAGATAATGTACATTACATAATACCCATTCAATGAAGCATTCAGATAACGGCCTGTTACCGTGTAGTGAATAAAATTATGATTCAATTATTATCTATTAATCACGTTTTGTAACGCTATATGTCTACCCACCCACCGAAGTATTTACCCCACAGCTATTTAGAATGTACCAAGACGATTGCTTAAAGACATCCCTTAATAGCTTTGGTATTCAGCCAATAATATTCAGCCTATAATACAAAGATTAATCACATTTACGAGTTTTACAAATTATCTGACATTTAGAACAATGCCTTATGTCTGTACAACTTTTGACCCACTGGAATTATTGACGATAATAAATCGATGGAACAGTACTATTACCTTTTTATGACATATCTGTTTGCATAATTGTATAAACCTACCTGCCCATGGCAGATTTTCAGACTCGTGCATTCGGTGTTCCATAGCATGATTTACAGGTTAAATTTAATAAAAAGCTTATGTTTCGTTTCTCATCTGACACTTGCACCCATTCAGCGTTTACTGATTTTCAGGATTTAGTCGATGTAAAATTAATTTCAGCGAATGTTAAATCCACAAAGCACAATGCCTTATTCATAAAAAGAGTCATGTGATGGAACGTTGAAGGCGGCAAAACGATACAACATAAGTTATTTTCTGAATACACATACCTCTGCTTACTGCTTATTGTCAATCAGACAACGACATACTCATCTGTGTTAGAAAGATCAGTTGTGGCACACAGAACAATGACTGGGGTGAAGAATGTTGGAACGTCAAATTGATGCTAGATTAACGACAAAGGACATAGTCATCCAAGTTTTCTTGACGTTTTGTCCACCGGGGCCCTTAAATAATAACACAAACTATGCCATTTGGAGACAATGATGTATACAAATAAAACTCAATGAATGTGTCCATGCTTTGTACAGAGGCGGATTATTTTTTGTTTAAATACAACACGTTTATATTACTTACACATACAATGATCAAAACGTCAATCCATTAGGATTACAGCGCACTCTGCATGTCCTGGCATAGAGGTAAATCCCATCAACGTTATTCCAGTCTTCTTGTCAGAATATTCCGGTGATGATCAAAGTTTAGAATCCATTATTATCAATAGGTATAAGGTTTACGGTACATTAATTCCATAACATTATCCTAGGGCAAGCTAGGTGTTGCGCGCCAATGACAATGCCTTTTTAGGTAAGGCAAATTTGGTGTCAGTTATAGGTGCCTTTTATTGCAGAGTCGTTTTGCAGGTCAGTCGTAAATCTGCCGGAAATGTCAAGTGTTGTGGATCTTAAAAGTATACACACACTTGTTTGACGCATTTACAAAGCTCATTCGTAAATCACTAACATTAACCACATTTATGTCATTCGGTCACAGGCTGATAATAGAATTGTTATTTGAAGCTTTGGTCTTGCTGTATTGTGCTAGCATGTGTCGAATGCAAGTTGAGATAAAAATAGGCACAAACGGGTGAAATAAGTTGATTTATTAGACAGAATGTGTCAGACAGCCGCTAATAGTTCGTGTAAGCGTCAAAATAACGTTAACACACCATCAGTCACTTAGTTCGCAATGACTCAACGTTGATCAACCGAAAGTGTTGTTTTGTTTTGTAGCTACTGAATCATTTTCCATTCAATAACGTGTGGATAAACGCAATATACAATAAGGCTGTATCTGATTGTTCAACAGCGGTTGTATAGCATTATCACTCCCCTAACAATATTTCAAGGGGAACTTTCTTTGTTTTCTGGTTTTTTTTGTTTTCTGCGTTATGTTCTAGAATAATAATCTACGAGCCCCATGTTGGTCATAAGATGGGTCATATGTCAGATATGCAACATAGAAGCCTGACAGTTACTGCAGATGTCGCAATTCTTGGATCTCATTTATTTGAAAACGACCGTCTCAAATCATGTTTAGCACATTCGAATCACATACCAAGTACTTTGTCGTCACGGGTGTCTATATGACAGCATTACAGCATGAGAGAGATCTATGTTTAATACATTCGCGCCCTCGGCAATGTTGATGATTTGTATGTCTTTTATGGCACTTCAAAGGGCATTTTGATTCTATAGCAACAGCTAGAAATTGCTTTGCGCTATGATCTTAAATGTTGATGCAGAGCAATTGAAGCTTGACCGGGTTTATTTTATGATATATGGAGGCATATAAACCAATATAAAAAATGATGAAAGTATTATGTTCTAGCAGCTGTGCAGTATTGTCATACTCATTTTTTAAATTAATTATCGCGACAGATTTTGAATCACCAGAAGCGAATAATCTGCAAATGACTCTAATAGTGCGGAAATATTTGGTTGAATGATGACACTTATTATGTAATATCCGTAAACCATTGTCTTATTGCTCACGTATGTGTATATATGTGACGGTACGGTCAATGAAATAAACATGGAGAGATGCTGCGTGCGATTAAAGATGCGTCGTTGGCGGTGATGTTTGGTATTGAAAATGATGCCACACTGCGTAGTTCTTAGCATGATATATAATGTAAGATAAATAGACCACCGCGTTGTAATCTGCAAAGCCCAATAGTTGTGTATCTTATTGTGTCTAATTTATACAGCACCAAATAAGGCTTGTTGCGGTCTCAACATCGTAGTTTCGGGAGCAATAACTTGTATGGCGCCCGCTGACTCTTGAGACCAAACTGTAATTAAAACAGAGACATTTTATAATCTTGATATTTAGCTAGAGATCAAACCGGAATGAGGCACTTACCGGAAACATTAACCACATGATATCACCAGGATGTGCAACGCGATATATGCTTTCCATCGTTTGTGTTGGAATAGCCTTGAATGAACATGGCTTCCGGTGGACTTTCAGCAGCTAGATTGACGACAGCATGAGGGATCCCGCTGGTATAATATAGCCTATATTCTGTTATCCGCATGAAAACATACAGACATATGAGAAGGCGCCTCTTATAATCCGCCTGACTCTAATAGAACCAATACCTAAATCGAGCTTTGTCAGTTTCTGACCAAAAGTAAAGGTACCGTCCGATTTGTGCCACAATTATCAGATATGACCTTAAACAAAACCCAGTGCGTCCCGTTGGGACAAAATTCCGTAACAGTTGTACCTCGCTTAGTGGACCAATTTTGCTATTGAGCCAAAATGGTCGTAAGATTGGGATGATCGTCTAAGTGGAGACCATTTTCACGAAAAGAATAGAGAATTCCAAAAACGAGACTAGATGAAAGTATTCGTATTAGCCTATAGAAGGTGGTCGTTGAGCGAGGTTCCACTGCATTGAATCTCTAAAAAGAATTACCTGCATGAAAAACCAAAATATTCTCATTGAGGTATTAGCTTGGATTTTCCTGATAGCATACTGTCACAGTTATCGTGACGGCAGTATTGATATAACAAGATAAGAAAAGATAAATGACTGACGTTAAAAGTAATGAGCGGTTGATATGTTCGGCCTAAACTAAGGGGACTCATTATGTTTTCGATGAGTACTAGTAAATCGACAAATCCGCCAGGGGATCAGGTTAACTATTACATACATCCCCAAAACTAGTGTCACAATATCAGAGCTCTTTGTTTCTGTCCCAGTGGTTTGAAAACAAGCGTTGTTAAAAGCAAAACACTAACCAAATTGAGCAGTTCAACAAATGCCAATTAGGTATGGCAAAACATTTCCTTTTTAGCAGAATAATATCTTTAAATTTGCTGTTGCACATGGGATGGCATTGATTGGTGAGGGTAGTCGAGTTTGGCTTTGAGAAGAGCTTCATGAATTACGGGTAGCTGGCCTGTATATGGTTTACAATGAGGTGTTTGATTTGGACTATTTTCTTTTGGCTAAGGAATGGACAGGATTTGTTGCAGCGGTCTGCTGTTGCCGTTCTGTAAGACGAGGGCAACATATCATCGAATCTTGGATTACCAATACGCATTGCTTTCACGTCATTTCAAAGAATTAAACATCATTTGAAGTATATAGACATTCTGACAATAATTTGATGGACGCATACACAAATCAATTTCTTTTCAAAGCTGCGCTTAACCTGTTGCCAGAAGTTGAACCTCACTTGTTCGTTTACATTGTTGTTATGAAAAGACAAACAGCATGTATTGATGCGCGACTGCTGTCATAAGCAGTGTTAATGATGGGCATGGCAAAGCTATTGCAGCAACTGTTTGGTTGAAATAAAGCTATTGCTTATAGGCAATTTGTATCGGCACTTCAACATAACAACACACAATCTCCGTGATAGTGAACTTGACAATAACAATTTACTATTAGGAGCAGTAACGCCGCTTCAAGACGAAAACCCTCTCTGTCTAAATTGATCGTTATTTCTGCAAGGTAGGTATTATAGACTGGTAAATACAGATAGGAGATATATTTAGTAGGGAATGATTCTCGTATAATGATGAAGCTATCATTGGTAGGTTGAAATTGGTATATACCCATTATGTTGGATATTCTTGTACATTATATGGTAATGTATTTATTTGGGGGATCGCAATTTAAGCATTGTTCGGACAATGATATCCTTATGCTTGGTTGTAATCATGCTGATCACTGTTGCTATATTTCTGGTACTTGTTTCTGCAGCTTATGAGAATTTGGATAATTCTGGCATCATTCGATATTTTAGTGAATTTGGTTGTTCGCTGATATTCTCAGTTCAGCTGTCTATGTTTGTTTGTTGGTTTGTTTGTTTTTGGGGTGGGGGGGGGGCATTGACAGTGTTGGCTTTGTAAGGATAGTAGCTGACAGAATTCGCTAATAAATTTGCACATATTTTGCACAATATTGTGTCTCAATGTTACTAGCAGGTGTGGTGTTACTGAAAATATTGTTATGTTAGAAGATGAGTTTGGACTACTGATTATTTGGTTCGGAATAGTTAGTTTCTCAACCCAGTAGCCCGACTGTAGGATAATGTTAAGCCCTGAAATAAAAAAAACATATGACATTGCTAAGCAAAATATTTACTATGATCCAACAAGATGGACTCATAGACATTCACACACGATTGACTGCATCCGTTAATCTGTGAAAGTAAATAATCTGTGCTTGCCTCTGGTTCTAGCAATTGTTTTTGCCATTATATGTACATAACTAATATTGTCGACAATGAAAAGCAGAGAAATGTTTCTCCTTGTGATGGGAAAAAGACGATATAATACCGCCGCTTCAGAACATAATTGCATTTTGCATATGACCATGTATGGAGAATGACGCTATGGCAATGGAAAATGTTGCGATCAAATTACACACAAAATCACACATGGCTGATCAGTAAGAACAACAGTGTTCGGCTGTCCGGCAACTTTATCTTCTTCTCTGACGCTTGCATGACCCTTCTGTGGATCTTGGGGTTGAACAAGTCCATTGTCATACGTGTCGTAAGAGGCGGCGTATACGGGGCAACCTGTATCGGTGGATTTCACCCAGAAAACATGCTAGCATGGCCTGGTACAGTCAATCGACTGGTGGTGACATGTATTAGGATGATCGTTTATCTCTTACACCTTCTCTACCATTTTCATCCACCTGAATTTCCCTCTTTGTCCATTAATACTTGAAGGCGGCTGCTTAATCGGGTCGATCTGATCTCTTCATGTTTTGTAGGCCGCATATAACACATCAATGTTGGAGCGCTATACTTATGTTACCTTACCTGACGATTGCATGAAAGAGTTGCGGCTGTCAGGGAGATAACATATAATAAATCTATTTATTTAGCAGATTCTCGTTTCCTGTATCTTTCATATTTTATTCTACACAAAGTAGCACTCTACAGCTAAGCTCAACGTTCAAATGATATTAACATAACCAGGCGGCAACTTAAAGGTCAACTACAAAGATTTTTTTTTTATTCCATTTTTCCAAAGTTCTATGTTTTAAAAGGGTATCGTAACCAAAATAAGGTGACTGCGCGCTTTTTTTCTTTTAGAAAAATGATATTTAAATGTACATTTTCAACGACGAATCTGACAAGATACCGCTCGGTAAAATTCGTGAATTTCCGGACAGTGACGTCATTCGGGTTGTTCACGAATATTCCTCGCCATCTTCAGCCTTCTCGGTTGGTTGACAGCGTGTGATTTACTCGTCTTTCATCACGGTCTGGTGCGTTTCTTGGTGTGGATTATGCCTTATTGTTGTGCGTTTGGTTGTCGGAACAATGAGAAGTCAGTCGTGAGGTTTTTTTCTGTTTCCAAAAGACAGCAAAATGCGCCGCATATGGGTGTCGAAAGTCAAACGTAAACACTGGAGTCCTACCCTTACGAAAGTTGTATGTTCTGATCATTTCGAGAATGGTGCTTATGATACTGACTCAGAGCTGCTCAAAAGTCTAGGATTTCGTAAGAAACCTAGGCTCCGAAAAGAAGCCATACCGACTCTCTTTAGCTAAGTTGGAGTTGATGACAGTCAAAGTAAGCGACGGAGTGCCTCTGAGAAAAGGCAACGACAACAGGTGAGATCTGTTGGCTTGAACCTTTAGGCTAGTCCTGCTATGTTGAAGTATACTTATTTAGATGTTAATGAATTTATCACCAAGCTGCCAGTTTATCAATCCAGCTGTTTCTTGTCATGCAGGTAGTAAATGAAATGGTATTGGCAGCTGAGCAGAAAGATAAATCAAGTGACAGTGGTGAATCACAGACTGAGGTTTCACACCCAAGCACTGCCGACCTAGGCGAAGAAACTTCGCCTCTGACAGCGGCTCTCTGTCACTAGGCATGTCGTCAATGAGCACGCGGGGCATGGGGATCTGTACCCGGAATGTGAGCATGCACTACTAGAGGACAGGAAGTGGATACTGTAGGGTCGGTATTAGTTTTTTAATCATATAAGTTTATCTAGAAATATTTACTTCAGTGGTAGTGTAATTAAATGAGTCGTAATGGTAAAATCCATGTCCCCGTGGTACTACTTTACCAAAGAAATGTAATCTGTATTGATATATGTGTTAACCATAAATAGGATCGAAGCCACACAAAGAGTTGGAGTTGATAGTCTCCAGCAAGCATCTCCTAAATGACATTGGCAGGCTTTCCCCATCAGAGCAGACACCAAGCCTAGAATCGTATCACAAAGTGGTCATATTCTTCGCACCAAAGAGTGTCCACTATCCCTATGCCACCATGGAGGCCAGGTAATACCAATGAAATAACAGTTTGAAATTCGGTTCTGTATATTTGTTGTATGGAAGTTTAGCACATTTGTGTAGTGACAGCTGTAATGTTCTTTGTATAATTATGTGCTCAAGTTTCAATTCTTACTTAGCAATATGTTATCAACCTGCTATATATATATCCAGATTGCTCCTAGCAGTAATTCACTTCAATGAAAACTCGAACAGAGCTCAAGCCATCACTGAAGGAGGTCAGTCCCAATGGAGAATGTCTTACCCCAAAGCCAGAAAAGGAGACTCAGTTGTCAAGCCGGTCAAAGTGCCAATTTCTTTTGGTGTGTACATGCATTCTAAAATGAAACGTTATTTTGACATTTATTACTGAAACCTAAATATGTTTCAATGCACAAACATTGTTACCCAATTCAAATGGGCATATTTTATAACTAACTTACTTTATGACTATCATAAAATATGAATATCATTGATTTGCTTCAGACTATGTACATCAGTTCATTGCTGAGGTGCTTTATCTCAGGCAAAAATACCCAAGCTACAGACTTGCAGAGGTCCTTGAAGAGGAAAGGAATGTTCCACCACCTATTGCCTCCCAGTACGAGAAACCTGAAAAGGATCTTCTCGTGGGTGCTCACAGGTGTCGATTCAACCTGACCAAGAAATCTTCCGCTCCATTGTAGATAACCTGTATATTTGCCGCCCATGTGAAGGAAGGATTCTCTAACAACTGTTACGAAACAGGCTGTCAGCACTTTCCTGTTTCTTTGGCCCAGTCTGTGCCATATCCATAATGTAAACTGGTGGTAGGCTAGATACCTGAATAATCTGAAGCAATATGTCAATAAGTTGTCTATGGTTATGAAATAAGTTGTATAGTTAAAAAAACAATTGTCATTTGTCAACCATTCCCTCACTTTGTAATTTTATTGTAAGCCCTTAGCAATAAATATGATTGTTCAACCTCAAACCGTCCTTTTTGGTAGCAATAATGGCTAACTTACTCATTGTAGAGACCTCATCTCCAACAGGTCCATCCATTTGAATAGATTCAAGTTTGGAAGCTTCTAGCACATTTTTATTCAGGCAGTTGGCCAGGAATCTGGGATGCTTGGTGATCAGATGCATGTCCATTCCTCCGTTATATCCATCACTCTCTCCAAACTTCTGCTGCACACTCTGGCTTTGTCCATATGGATGCAGTGCTGACAGCTACACCTAACTTAGAGAAATAATTAAAGAGTTATTGTAAATTTATATTTGTGGTACAATGAATGAATATAAAAGGAAAATACTTTATATACTGCATGTAATCATCTGTCCAAAATATTTAATGTGCTGAGGGTACAATGGCAAAGCTACATTCACTAGCCAAGTTCTATCTGTTGTAATACTAATAGTTACATCTGTCAATATACCATCCTCAACTTACAGAATGTGTAAATTTATTGGGTAAATGATACTAACGATTATTTTTTACCAGTTAACATAGTTCAATAAAGCTTGGGAAGGGTATTCTTAAACTCACCATTCGTCGAAATCTTAAGTGGATTCTTCAACTATTTCTTCATCCGAAGCGGACCCTTGAGTTCCCGGTGTCATTTCGAAGTGTGACTTGGATTTTTCAACTCCCGTCCGTATTGGCTCGAATAAATAGTCATGGACATTATTTGCCCCAATTTTATGCTATGGGGCCTCGTAATTTTCATCAGAAGATGACATGGCTTAATTTAAAAACAATGTAATCCTAAAATCCAAACAATCGCTTTTCGCTCGATCGCTGTCAAATTCTCTTTGAGGCCGCGCAGCAGGAATGACGTCACGCAACCTGCCCCTAGCGGCCAACTCAGGCAAAATGGCATCGAGAAGATGGCTTCGTATTTTCTTCCGAGTGGAACCTTATCGGTGGATTTTTAGTAGTTATGCATGGCTGTGCAATGAATTATGAGGACCCGTTGGTTAATGAGTTATTAATCTTCATTTTGAAACAAAAAATAAAGAAATGATGAAAATCGTTGAAGTTGACCTTTAAACAACGCACAACTTTTTAAAGACGATGACATAATCTGTTTGAGTTAGTTTCGCTTAAAATGAGTTAATGTTTTTTATTTTCATGATTCGGGAGACTAACCTTTCCGCACGAGTTTATAAAACAATTTATTTATAACCTGAGGCACCTCACCTGTCACCTATGCGGATTCGCTCGTTATGTTCGACATACGCAAATACATTTCAACGTAGAACGGCCGTTTGTTTTCACAACAATACCTGCCTGACACATGATGGCATGGAATTGAGGTCGGGCAACGCACAGGAAGGCATCTGTCGCACCATGATAGACACATACTTAGCGTGCTCGCTTTCTCATTCACATGTCCCGGGTTCGAATCCTGCGTGCTGGGAAAACTTCATGAGTCATGAAAGTGCGTAATGATTGGCTTCTTCTACACATGACAATCGTTAAATATGCATCCATGAATATATATAAATCTATATATGTATTTATACAGGCTTATATATGTGTATATATGTATGTATATATGTATTCATATATCCATATATACATATACATTCACTCATATATATATACATATATATATATATATATATATATATATATATATTTATATACATGTGCATGTACAGATATATATATATATATATATATATATATATATATATATATATATATATATATATATATATATATACAAATATAGATATATGTATATTTGTATATAAAAGTATATGCGT
Organism: Urechis unicinctus; assembly: GCA_034190875.2. Lineage (NCBI taxonomy): Eukaryota > Metazoa > Annelida > Polychaeta > Xenopneusta > Urechidae > Urechis > Urechis unicinctus. Next base: position 42,968,549 of record CM067342.1, read on the forward strand.
ATTTGCATCGGACCTGATATGGTCAGCATGAGGCACCTAGGCCATTAGAACATAGTATTACGTAAAAGTACAATCTGCAAGAATGAAACATTTCTTATGTCATTGGCGTCTTAATATGATAAGTAAAGTATTTTCTTATAAAGGATAAGATGCTACACATCCCCCATATTATAGGAAACGAATATTTTATGGATAACATGTCATATGGATAACATGTCATATGCCATTTGTCCTGTGTTTTCATTTATAGTTTATCCTGTCATTATTTAAATCCCACTACAGTGTAGACTGCATAATGAGCTTTTACCCCAAGAGTAGACACATGCACTTAAGCCTTACTTAATCGCATTTAGAAGGAGCTGAACACGTTACGCCGTCTATCACAATAACGTGCTTTATCCGTGTCTGATTGATGATGATTTTAAAGCAGAGTAAACAATATCTAATAAAAGTCATGATAAGGAACTTCTAACCAAATGAGGCATAGTTCATAATTTTTCAGACGAAACCATTTCTTGGCACAGTTAATGGATTTTACACTCGTTATCTTCATTATCCAACTCTCTGTTGCGTCTTACCACTAATGGAGCATGCATTCGTTACTAACACGCTGCTGATCCGTACCTTGTGTGAGCTTCTTGTGCTGAATATATAACACCCGGCGTATAAGGCTTGTGAACAGGTAAATATGTATTGCAGACGAAAACATAAGTTATGACGACACTTTGCAGCTCTTGTTTGAGAATAAACCGCGCAGCATACTCAAAATACTACCTGTGAGTTAAAACAAAACGTAAAGGTAATGTCACACGAACGTACTTGCTCATGGGTGAATTTCTCTGCATCACAATGGTTCGAACGCGTTTGATTTGATTAATCTGTTGATTACTCTTAATCAAAACGACAGAGAAGGCTGTCGCTATGGCCAAGTCTTATGCCAATCTTTTATTAGTAGTACTCTAAATGAACGAGCAAGATATATTCTGTATATCTGACGATACAACTAACAGTGTTGCCTATGGCAAATATGTCACGTTTGATAAACACGTACATTCCGTAATGACAGAAACCAATTATGGTCTTGGTTGAGGTTCATTAATCTCTGGATGTTGTAATTTGTACGGAGATAAAGATTGTTGCTGCGGAGCATAAATCAACTTGTACCAATTTGAGTGAACATGAAACTTCATTTGTAAGCCTTGCTCAAAGAATCACGCAAGAAACCTTTGGTGAGTTGATTAACTCAACTTTGGACAGGTGCGAAGGACTCTTTTGCACACACAATGGTGGTTAGTCTGTTATCCGCTTATACTTGAGATGTGATAAATGACAAAGGTCCCTTGAATCTAATAAAAGCATGGAATTCCGGCGTAAAGCATTACTATTCCTAGATCGTATGTTGCCCAAGTGATAAGTCTTTTAATCATGCTTTAACAAATTCGCACTTGTCTTTCGCAGACCAACAAACGTCTTTGCTATTATACATGTTCAAGCCCCGAGGGGATTAAGACATCAGCCGCCACAGCACATTTCAGGGTATGCGGTCTCTTTATACATCCATCATAAATTTGTGATTGTACTAGGCAGGATAAAGGTACGATCACGCTGAATTACGGCTACGCCTGTGCTATGATTTCTCTTATTGTTTTGGTCTATACGTTACGTTACAGAGTTAACAGAGAATTACATGAGATAAAGCTCTATGAATATAGCCTCTGTCTGGAGTGAATGACAAATGAACGACAGTGTGTTGTGAAAGATAAATGTCTAGTTTTGCATATTACGAAGTCATTGACTACATTGTACCTCATCATTCTCGACAATCTTATAGATGTTAACGGTATATCGCGTTTTTGTGAGGTATTCTTCTCTGTAAAACGGGTATTGCTTATTGATTCAAGACAAAACGCTGTCTCTAATCTACTCAATAGTCAAAACTATAACGCCTTGCCCAATGATGTCGGATAAATGAGATATGTATCGTATAGAACAAATTGCTGCTGTCAAATAACATATATATCATGAGTAATTGATATGTGAGGGCCTTATTATAGTTTCTAAACTATCAAGACGCCGTTTGTATATCACACAATTATTGAATAGGTATGCTTGCTCGCGCATATAACCATATATTGCCTCTATTCGTATATAATATTCAAATTCCGCGTAGAAGCAGTGTATAACTGCGAGGTGTCATACGTAACAGTGAAAGTACTTAGGTTACGACTCCTTCAAGAAATGCAGGCTTAAAGTAATTAATTTACGCTTGTATTGGCAGTGACTGGCTGGCCTATGATGCTTCTTGTCTAATAAACAACCCTGCTGTACAACCATCGTGGCATGCATTAACCGCATTTCCGTGATATGGTATTACAAACATATGTATAATAGATGACGACAACCATTGTTAGTTCCAAAGGCTAACACAGATTTTTTGCATCCATAGGTGAACGGATGCCATTGCTATATTACGACTGACTATGATGAGTATCTTATGGGATCATAACCAAGAGCGTAGCTATAAAAGTACAAAATTCGCTTGGCAATGTGATATTTATTTTAGTATGGTATAGTACCGCGGCTATTTGGCCATTTAAATGCCATAGCGTACATGCCATGCACATAAAAAGATGGTTTCAAAAAGGCTTTAAGCAGTTGTTAAAAGTGCTTTTGGATATGTTAAGGCCCTGGCGATCCCATGGTATGCATCGACTCACTTGATATCCCTCGTAGAATTATGCTTAGGGTATGAGATCTACATAATTAGGCTTTGTATCAGCTGTTCCATTTACCCAGTAAAAACGCTCTCTGTTTTTTTTTTTGCTAACGTGGGTATTTCCACCCACGCAGCTGACGTGAATTGTTATGTGCAGAATACGGTCGTGTCCGATTTCACTCACCATTCCACACATTGATATGCTCTCAGTCGCGGTTATTGATTGAAGTCAACATTTATCCAGTCTGCGTTTTTGACTGAAAATAAGTTCCACAGGCGCAATGAGTGTCTATTTTAAATCACATTTTCATTTTGAGTCGCAAATATACTTTTTTTGCTACAGCAATTTACGTTTGATAGGAATTTTACATAGTTACATTAAAAATAGCAATACATTTGATGGATATGAGTTAGAAATATACTTTTTTGGCTACAACAATTTACGCTTGCTTTGAGAAATGAGTGTGCCGCAGAAAAATGGAATTACGGAAGAAGTTATTTCATTGCTTTAAGACCAGCTGATTGCTATTTTGTAAAACAGTTCATCTGGCATGCACTCATGTAGTAATAGTGGAGTCGCCTTTTGGCCAATTTTCATTGTGCTACTAATTCATTAGTAACTTAACAAGGCATGACAAGAGCAACCACATCAAAAGAAAATGATCAACAATTATGCACAATTTAAGGTCAACGCGTTCATAATGCTTTTCTAATAATTCGGCGCAATTTGTAAGCAAATGCATGTTCAATAACTATCGCAGATATGTCTATAGAAGACCAAACACAATCCTTGAATTATGCCACAATGTACAATTAACACACGCTATATCAATGCAAGAAAATGTTTGCTACAAGGACGAGATCATATCATTTAAGGTTTAAATTCAAAATACATCAACACTACCCATTACGGTGGATTGTTGCATAACTATGGAGAGCTGTATGTCATCGAACCGCTGTGAATTGCTTTGTGACGTCACCCGACGATTCTCGTTGTGTCTTCTAGACACTGAATTCAAGGCGCTTTGTGATATAACCCGTATACCATATAACACAAGAGCATTAATGATGGTTGGTGCATATCTAGCAACCAATTACATTTTAAATTGTATAATCTTGCAATACGTTATTGATAAATAAGCAGGCAGTACTCCTAATTTTCAAGGCGTCTCGATATAGTAATGACAAATCATTTGTAAGAAGACAAGGAGCAATACATACGGTTATCCTAAGACATACGTTTTTGAATGCTTCTCTGGGCAAATACTCTGCACGAGTTATATTAGACAGCAAAGGTATCAATATTACTATATCTTTTTCTTTAGATTTCGTAAGAAAGCAATATCCATGAAACATTCATCATATAGTCGAAAGGACGGTTGAATTCCACAGTAAGGATCAAACCAATACATGTGTGTTTCTTAGGTTTGATAAATGCAAATTGTAGTTAGAAAAACTTTGAAAATAGAGATATTTCCCCAACTAAACTTTGTCTCTAATTGGCTCAGACAATTGCCCATAAGACATGAAAACATGATATGCTTAAATACTATCAAGTAAAAATCGCATACGGGTAGAACAAAACCGCACTAAGACCAGCCATCGTAAGCTCAATGTGCATGACAGATTTAGCAAGCACGTCATTTACGCAACGGCAATTATTTCGTCATATGTTTAGCATGAAGGTTACAATGACTTAATTTTGCATCATTGAGCTTGACAACCTGTAGTTGGATTGACATCCACTGTAATAGATTTATAAAGTTTTTGATGTGATGACGAAAGATATGTGCTTATCCTACAAGGTACGATAAATTATCAAAGATAACCGATACAATGTAGTTGATCCGATGAATATAGTAATAATATGCACTCCCACATTTTATACTACTAGCAACTATGTCACCAACACACCCTTATACACACGGATAGTACAAGAGTCAGTAAATAGGCTTTACGAAAGCATGAATATGTACGACCAATGGCAAGAGGCAGCTGTGATGTAGACGTGGACAGAGACGTCAGAAGCATATTCCCGAATTTATTCTGGTATATTATAGGCAATGATTATGCACCTACTCTCATTGGAAATATGCTAAAGCTTAATTTGAATTTTTGTTTCGGCCGTTTCAATCTCTAAAATCACCCACAAAGGTAAAACCACGTGCAGAGCCCGGGACAAATTCAACAACGAAATGTCGATAGGAGTTCTGCATGAAACTGGAAAATTTAGGGTTAGTCATTACATAGCTCAAATTGTGCCTGACAGCTGAAGCTGGTTTATGCGAGAATTAGCGAAAATATGACCAGCAAAACAAAGCCGGGTCATCTAATATCTGCTAATCAGCCAATGTGGGTTTTGTGTGATAGCGGAATAATATTAAAAAAAAAATTACCTGAGTAAATAAGCCAGCGCATAAGAATGTAATTTGTTAAAACCTTGCCTTTCGCTGCATCCATGTTTCTTGGAGAGTTATAGCCTACACCGGCCTCAGATTGCTTCTACTGGACCATGCCACAACCGGTGAGCATCTGACAGAAATTATCAGGCGATACATATCCTACAGTTGCAACTGTGATGTGATATTATAAAAAAAGAACATTTCGGTAGTATTTCTATGTATTATGTGATGCTATGAATGAGACGGCGGCAAGCAATCAAGACCAAACTCAGCACGACACGATATAACCACAAAACAGCAAGGTGGGAAATCGATTTCCTCGATTAACTCGACACACTTTCAAAATAGGCAACTCAGCAGCATTAGACAAAAATAGACTACAACAAATGAGCAGCTATAACTAGATATACATTTTGTAATTTCATATCAATGAGTTCATTTGATTAATAAAATCATGGTAATTTTCCTTTTGCACCACAATTCTTGATGATGTAATCGATGAACAGGTGGATACTGCTGCTTAGATCTAACAAGAATCAATATGCCTTTCTAAAATGCACACGATAACCAACCGTTCAGTAGATTCCAAAGATGTGCATATTCATTAGTTGGGGCTTTTTTCGATTTGACGGTATATCTAAGATCAATATCATCTTTATTATCGGTCTGCTACATGTATATGTATGAATTCCAGACCAGCTTAACAACTCAGATTAGCTCGTAACGACGCATTATGACTGAATTGTTAAACGTATGTAGGTAATTAGCTCTCTGAATTCACTGATGTTTATTTGCAATATCACATTGAATGTGAGCTCTTCCTTCCCCCAGATCCTCATTTTAAACTCTCTAATCTGCCAATTACGCTCTTTTAGATGATAAAGGTAACCACTATTATACCCTAGATATTCATGTAGCTAGAACATAGGTAGATTGGTCAATATATCATCATCATCTAGCAGAGTTGTGCAGCAGTATATACATTGCGTTGTCACAGCTGCCTATATATTGGTTACATGTCGTCTAAGTGGAAGTGACACTGACAAATTCTAAACTATGTCTTCCACCACACTAAAAAATCGGCAGGTGAGATTGGTCAATTGCGCAGCTGTTTTATCACTGATGATGAGGGAAATATATCTAATCGGATTGAATTCAAATGTTTCAATCTGGTGCAATCTGGCAATGTTCAATCAAGCTTAGCATTTATTCCTCAAATATATACGTTATATAATGATAATAATCTTTATTTTCGCACAGCAGGTGTACAGAAACATTATTATTTGCTACAACAGCAAAAATAAACACACACGAGAACGAAAAAAAGAAACAAATAAATCAGTTACGATAAACACAATTCTTTTAACAGAGCTTCAGCTTCATATCGTGTAAGCACTGATAATGAATCCCTATCTCTAATAGAAATAACCTCCTTTATGAGCATGGCAATATTCTCATATTCAGAATTACCTGGTGGCGTAATCTTATAGCTGAAGTCCTTAATGCATTCACTATGTTGTAATAAATAACAATTATTGATGTTCAGGGCATGCATTATTGTTCGAAAATTATAGCTAACAATTGTTCTGCTGTGAAAATAACATCTACTCACATATGATACTAAAACATTGGGGCTGTTCAGGCACTTATGAAAGAAATTGACGAAGCGCAACATCAGTTGATTTCTAAGGGGCAATTTTCACGAAATGAATTGTAAATACTTTGAAAGTGTTCTGGACTCTAATTTCCATATAGTTCGAATACACCTCCTCCAAACGCTACACAATTTGACCAGCTCGTTAGGTCTTAAACTCCACATCGCCGACCCAAA